>CM039673.1:207465220-208665220 GCA_022496015.1 Hordeum marinum | reverse complement strand
ACCCGTCGAGCCAGAGGGCAGCCTCGCCATCACGCCGGAGATCCATCCAACTACATGGCCCTGCAAGTTCAACCCCGATCTTCCGCCCCGCTACGACGGCGTTTCGGACCCTACCGAGTTCCTACAACTCTACTCGCTGAGCATCCAGGTTGCCGCTAGAGACCACAAGGTCATGGAGTGCTGGTTCTCCATGGCGCTCAAGGGTGGCGCACTCTCGTGGTTCTTCAATCCCCCCGGAAGGATCCATCACCTCCTGGGAGGGCCTACGCAAATGCTTCATCGCCAACTTCCAAGGCACCCGCGGCCGTGCGCTCACCGTGAATGACCTACAATGTGTGAAGCAGAAGGATGGGGAGATCCTGCACAAGTACATACAGTGCTTCAGCATCATGCGCCTCAATACCCTGAAGGCGTCGGATGAGGCCATCATCTCCACTTTCATTGACAGCATCATGGACACCAAGATGAAGGAAGAGCTCGCCATGAACGACGAGATGTGCTCTTCCCTAGAGATGTTCAACCTAGCGAACACGTGCGCCAAGGCCGAGGAAGGCCGCCCGTCTCTCTGTGAGCTTCTGGCAGCAGAGTCAAAGGAGAAGAATACCAAGGCCAAGAAGGTGAAGTGCAAGACCCTGGTAGTACTCACAGCCGAGCCTGAGCTAAAGCGCGTCCGAGGCGAGGAGCATCCCACAGGGGGGAGACCGACATGCATCCTCAATGGCACCAACAACCACGACAACGCCGTCTGTGAGGAGCTCAGGCGGGTCCACGCAGAGCTCTTCGGACGCCGCCCTGGACGCACCGATCATGGCTTTGGACGCGGCGGACGCCGCTGGGACAACAGGGACCAGCGCCAGGGGTGGTGCGACCAGCCTGAGGGAGAACGGTGGCGCGACCAGCCTCGGGAGGACCGCTGGTGCAACCAGCCTAGGGAGGACCGCTGGCGCGATGACCCTTCGTAGGGGTCGTGACAGAGCCAACTTCACGATGTTCGCCCTCATGAGGTCGGTCTGCCACCACTACCGCCTCAACCCAGAACGAAGGAAGAGGACAGGCAGGACGATGGCGCTGGGAACTTCCAGGAGACCAGGGCCGTGGCCTGCATCCTAGGCGGCGCGCAGGCCCCGGCTTCCCACCATGTCTTCAAGTAGTACGTGCGCGAGGTGAACGTGGCACACCCAAATCCCAAGGACATGCGCCACCTCAAGTGGAACCGGACTGCCATCACCTTCGACTCGAGGGATCAGCTTAGGTGCCCAGCCATGGCAGGCAAGCTCCCCATGCTGTACACCCCGACCATCAGTAACGTCCTCGTCACCAAGACCCTCATCGACAATGGAGCCAGGCTCAACATCCTCTCCATTGAGATCTTCGACACACTCCAAGTACCATACAACCAAATTATGCCGACCAAACCCTTCTCAGGAGTCACTGATGGCTCCATAGTGCCTATTGGGCAAGTGTGCCCGCCCGTCACCTTTGGTGGGCGCAAGGACTACCGCACCAAGATCATCGTCTTCGATTTTGCCCACATCCACCTCCCATACAATGCCATACTTGGATACCTGGCACTCGCGAAGTTCAGGGCAGCAACCCATCATGGCTACAACATCCTCAAGATGTTGGGAAGAGGCAACGTCAGCACCATTGCCTGCGATGAGAAGGACGATGTCTGTCCCTTGACCACGCATACTACACAGCTATGGCCTAACGTTCGTACGACGAGGAGGACGCCTCACCACGCGAAGATGAACACAGAACCAAGAAGCATCTGACCCTCGCGGAGCGCGAGGGGGCTGGAACCTCCAAGGGAGGAGCCTGGAGCTCGGCATTCAGGGACGGTGTCACCCCTTCTGTCACATAGGAAGGCGCGCTCGCCGCACCCCTTGGGTCAGGCACGAGGGCTTCTGCCCTGGAGTCACCCGTCCTGGCCAGACAGACAAGGGAGGTGTTCAGGCACAACCTCAAGGCGCGTCCTAATGCGCGACCATTAGAGCCAGGGGCACGACATGAGGCGCCAAGCTCACAAGAGTCGGTCATCGAGGCGATCAAGGAACTTTAGAGGGCATAGACCAGGCAAGCAAGGGGCTGTCCTACACCACCAATTGCAGTCCCCATCGTCGTCACAGTAGATCGGCCATGCGCTTGTGTTAACGCGCTCGCCATCAACAGGACCTCATCCCAGAGCCGCTTTTGGCCAACGCATGCCGACCACGGGTGGGCTTACCCGAACAACTACGTGTTGGAAATATGCCGTAGAGGCAATAATAAATTGGTTATTATCATATTTCCTTGTTCATGATGATCGTTTATTATCCATTCTATAATTGTATTAATCAAAAACTCAGATACATGTGTGGATACATAGACAACACCTTGTCCCTAGTATGCCTCTAATAGACTAGCTCGTTGATCAAAGATGGCTATGGTTTCCTAGTCATGGACATGAGATGTCATTTGATAACGGGATCACATCATTAGGAGAATGATGTGATGGACAAGACCCAAACTACAAACGTAGCATATGATCATGTCAATTTATTGCTACTATTTTCTACATGTCAAGTAATTGTTCCTATGACCATGAGATCATGCAACTCACTGACACCAGAGGAGTGCCTTGTGTGTATCAAATGTCGCAACGTAACTGGGTGACTATAAAGGTGCTCTACAGGTATCTCCGAGGGTGTCTGTTGGGTTGGCATGGATCAAGACTGGGATTTGTTACTCCGTGTGACGGAGAGGTATCTCGGGGCCCACTCGGTAATACAACATCACAATAAGCCTTGCAAGCAATGTGACTAAGTGTTAGGCACGTGATCCTGTATTACGGAACGAGTAAAGAGACTTGCTGTTAACAAGGTTGAACTAGGTATGGAGATGCCGACGATCGAATCTTGGGCAAGTAACATACCGAAGAACAAAGGGAACATCATACGGGATTAACTGAATCCTTGACATAGAGGTTTGACCGATAAAGATCTTCGTAGAATATGTAGGATCCAATATGGGCATCCAGGTCCCGCTATTGGCTATTGACCGTAGAGGTGTCTCGGTCATGTCTACATAGTTCTCGAACCCGCAGGGTCTGCACACTTAAGGTTCGGTGACGTTTTGGCAGTATAGAGTTATGTATGGTGGTGAACGAAGGTTGTTCGGAATCCCGGATGAGATACCGAACGTCACTAGGAGCTCCGGATTGGTTCATAGCTAAAGATTGATATATATGAAGTCCTGTTTTGGTCGCTAGAAAACTTTTGGGCTCATCGGTAGCGTACCGGGAGTGCCCGTAGTGTACCGGGGGACCATCAGGAGAGGTATTTCTACCCAAGAGGCTACATGGGCTGTGGTAGGAGGTAAACTAGCCCCTGGTGGGCTGGCCGAAGCCTCCTCTAAGGGCCCATGCGGCTGGAGTGGTTTGAGAAGGAAAAAAATCCAAAGGTGGAGAGGTGGAAAGAGATTCCAAGTGGAAAGGAGGAATCCTACTCCTAATAGGATTGAAGTTGGACTCCTCCACCTCCAGTTTTGACCAAACCTTGATGGTTTGAGGCTGCCTCCTCCCCTCCCTCCCTCCTATATGTACTAGAGGATTTAGAGGAAAAAGCTAACCCTAATAGCCACGTGCTACCTCTCCTCTAGATCGTAGTTTCTCCTCTAGATCAGTTTTCAGCGGTGCTTAGGCAAAGACCTGCTAGAATTCCTCCACCACCATTGCCGCAACGCTGTCGCGCTGCCAGAGAACTCGTCTACCTCTCCGCTCCCTCCTTCTGGATCAAGAAGGCCTATCTTCATCGAGCTGTACGTGTGCTGCACGCGAAGGTGTCGTCTGTTTGGCGCTAGATTGGAAGGATCGTGATCAAGATCGCGAGACGGATCGTGATGAGTTCGCGGGACGGATCATGATTGGATCTCAGGACGATTGCGATGAGATCGCAGGATGCTGGGCGATTTGGATCGCAAAGACGCTCAACTACACCAACCGCGTTTCTTAACGCTTTCCGCTTAGCGATCTACAAGGTTATGTAGATCCACTCTCCCTCTCGTAGATGCTCATCACTATGGATAGATCTTGCGTGTGCGTAGGAAATTTTTTATTTCCCATGCAACGTTCCCGAACACTACGTCGACATGCCCTTTGGTCTGGCAAACATCGGAGTCATGCTCCAACGTCTTGCCCGGGCCATGCTCGTGCGCTGCTTGTTGAGACGTGATGAGGAGTTGGAGGAGATGCGTAGGCCAAGCATGGGTCCCGGGCCCAAGGAGACGACTAGCCCGTGAGGGCCGCGCAAGTAGAGGCACAAGATCAGGCTACAATGGCAGGTTCAGCTCTTCAGTGCCATGGCCACTAGGTGACTTTTTGTTGATCCGTCCCAAGTAACTTTTTGGCTTATTTCGTTCAAAGGGGCACGCCGGGCCGCGTCGTCCTCACGCAACCAGGGCGTACCCCTGAAGCCGCCATGTTTACTCATATTTCAGTAGTTTTTCCATGCATGCAATCTGATTCCTAACGCATCCCCTTGTCAGCACGGCATTTTGTTGGCGAGAATGTCATCACTCACGAGAGGGCTGGCATGACGACTGTGCTCTGGTATGTCCCTCCAGCGTGGAAAAATCCAGTGAATGAGCTCTGTTTGGGCAAGCCAGTCCCGTTCACTTCATCTCCTGGGGTCACTGGTGTTTGACCCTCCCACGGCCTTAGGACGGACGCTCGGTGTAGACTGTAATGAAGATTCCATGACCTCAGACAACATCACCTCCAAGAAGACCCAGGCGCAACCCGCCTTGAGGTAGGGACCTCACGAGGCCAAAGCGCCCTCGTGATCTCCCTGATACACCTCCCAGTTCTACCATGCCAGCCACACGTACGAACTCAATGGGATGTACACGCTCGGAGCACCCCGAGGACGCGGAAGGGTTCCCTCCCATGCAATTAGGCAGCCACAAGTCCGTGTTGGCGGAGAAGTCAACACTGCCCACCAATGGCTATGCCCACGCAATGAGGAAGCCCTATGCCCAGGGGATAAACAACTGAGGGCTCCCCAAAGGTTGCATCCAACCTCAGGAAGTATCCTTGTGGCCCCGCCTCGCTGCATTCCCTAGGATGTACGCTTAAGGGGCTGCATCGGGGCTACTACCGACGCCCTTCAGAAATGTATGGGAGCCGCTTGTACGTCAAGGAGGACTCCTGAGCATCACGACTCGGGCACCTCACTGGCTTTGTAGCCCCTTGCTCCTCGAGGCCGTCCTTGGTGATCTGGTCGGCTTCGGTGGCGGTTGACGTATGCACGGGGTTGGGCCCTGCCGATGTAGAGCTCAGTGCGCTCAAGCTCACAACATTAGGGAGGACACTGGAGCTCGTACGTCAAGGGGGACTCCTGATCATGACAACTTAGGAGCCTCACTGGCTCCGTAGCCCCTCGGTCCTCGGGGTCGTCCTTGGTAATCCGGTCGGCTCTGGCAGCAGTTGAGGTAAGCATGGGGCCAGGCCCTACCGACGCAGAGCACAAGGTGTTCAAAGTTCCCAAATCAAACCAATCTTAGAAATGTTGCCTTCATGAGGGCTGCTCGTACGTCAATGGGGACCCCTGAGCATCGCAACTCAGGGGTGTCACTGGCCCCGTAGCCCCTCACCCCTTGGGACCGTCCTTGGTGATCCGGTCGGCCCCAACGGCCGCTGAGGTATGCGCGGGACCGGGCCCTGCCGACACAGAGCGACACAACAAGCAAGAACGAAACAAGGCGGAGAGGGCAATTGATACATCTCCAACGTATCTATAATTTATGAAGTATTCATGCCATGTTTACAATAATTCTATACAATTTTGGTATGATTCTATTAGAATTAACCCTAACTAACGCTATTTTCAGCAGAACTACCATGGTGTCGTTTTTTGTGCAGAAATAAAAGTTCTCGGAATGGGCTGAAAATTTAGTATGATTTTTTGTGGCCAAACGAGACCCCTGATGTATTGGAGTTGGGACAGAAGAGCCACGAGGAGGCGGAAAACCTGCTAGGCATGGCCACTCCCTAGTTGGGATCGAGCAGGCTTGCCACCGCCTCATGGCCCCCCTTGATGTGAGTTCCACGCCAAAAGATCCTATAAATTCTAAAACCTCTGAAAATAAACCTGGATCGGGAGTTCCGCCGCCGCAAACCTCTAGAGCGATGAAAAACCAATATCGGAGGGGGTTACCATCACCGGATGCCATTTTCATCATCCCGGAGGGACCATCAACACCATGGAGGCCAAGGACTAGAGGGAGAACCTCTCCCCACCGAGGGGGAGGCCATGTAGGAGGAATCACAAGGGGGATACCCTCCCCCCTCTCTCTCGGTGGTGCCGGAGTGCCACCGGGGAACCATCACCGTGGTGCTCGTCTTCATCAACATCACCTTCTTCATCACCATCCTCATCTCCTTTTAGCGATCCACTCTCCCGCACCCCACTGTAATTGCCTACTTGAACATGGTGCATTATGCCACATATTATGATCCGATGAGGTGTTGCCATCCTATGATGTTTTCAGTAGATTTCTTTAGTCCTTTGGGTTGATTGATGATCTAAAACGGTTTGAATTTTTTGTTTAGTTTGGTGCTGTCCTATTGTGCCTTCCATGCCACGCACACGTGAAGGATTCCCTTTGTAGGGTGTTGCAATACGTTCATGATTTGCTTATAGTGGGTTGCTCGAGTAACAGAAGCATAAACCCGAGTAAGGGGGCTGTTGCATATGGGATAAAGGGGACTTGATGCTTTAATGCTATGGTTGGGTTTTACCTTAATGATCTTTAGTAGTTGCCGATGCTTGCTAGTGTTCCAATCACAAGTGCATATGATCCAAATAGAGAAAGTATGTTAGCTTATGCCTCTTCCTCAAATAAAATTGCAATAATGATTTCCGATCTTGTTAACAATTGCCTAGGATAATTCCGCACACCAACCCATTATTATTACACACTCGCTAGTTGTAATATATTTTAATATTATGATAAAAGAACCTATTTTATATTTTAGTTCTCCGTTATCATGCAAAGTTATCCTCCTCATACCCATAATGTAGTTTTATTTCTCGTTTCTTGTTCGAGGCAAACGTTCGGTGTACGTAGAGTCGTATCATAGGCAGATAGGACTTGAGAGAATATTGATCTTTCCTTTAGCTCCTTGTGGGTTGAACACTCCATACTTATAAGTTCCACGTTTGTTAATTGCTACAACGATTCCTTGCACTTGGGTGTTATCAGCAATCGTGCATTTCGACAATTATTACAAGCATTAATTTTTTTGCAGATACAACCAGTTTAATGACTCCAAGCAGCATGTCAAATGATGCAGGAAAGAATCAGGAAAGTGGAATCAGGAGGAGCCTTTGTCGCCACTCGCCCCATCCACGGAGCGTCGTCGACATCGCCGGTGTCATCCTCCTCACTACTAACTTCTACAGTTTTAGGGGACGGTTGAACGGTGATGCGGGAGAACCTCTTCACCAGCGTCTCCATGGCAGCCTTCACTGCTTTCAGAGTGCTGCTGTGGACCTCGAAGGTGACCGAGCGGATCACGGAGTCAAAGTCGATCCCTGGCTTGCGGAGGTGAAGATGGTTGAAGACGATTGTCACGGCCTCAGAAAAGAGGTTGGGACACTCACTGTCCAAGACACCTTCCACCTTGGGGATGGCGCCCTCCAGCGCCTCGGCGAACCTCGAGGCGAGCTCCGCGAAGCCGCTCTCAGGAGACACAAGGGGTTCCTCAAACCCTTCCCGACAAAGCGAGTGTAGCGCTTGGTTAAGCTTGAACTCGTTTAGGGGAAGGGCACTGAGCTCCCCGGCCTTTCTCCTCTCGGCATCGGCTAAAACCTTTTCCACGGCTTCGAGCCGGACCTTCTCCAGGGTTGCCTCCTTCTCCTATGCATCCAGGCACCCTTGCACCGTGGCGCCATCGGCTTTCGTGTGGGACAGCTCAAAGTCTCGGTAGGCAAGCTGGGCCTTGTAGGTCTCGAGGGCCTCTCGCTGCCCACATAGTTCTCCTCTTGAAGGGCCTTCAGGAGGGACTCCTCCTTGTTTATGCGTCCTTCGGCCGACGCCTCTCTGGCTAGAGCCACCTCAAGGTCTGCTTTGGCCGATGCGGCCTCCTCCTTGCTCCTCGCCATAGTGGCCTTGGCTTTGCCGGAAGACGCCACGATAGAGGTGTTGGCCTGGAGCCATACAAAGAGGATACCTAGAAGCCCGCTCGTGAGGTGATCATCAGTACCTCCGAGGGCATCCCAAACTTCCTCTAGGATGTTAAGACCATGCAACAAAGGCACCAAGGCAGCGTGAGGAGTGGGAGGCTTCATAGGCTTCCCAACAACCAAGGGAAAGATAGACACAGATGAGTCCAAGGGCGGACGGCCCTTGGGGATCGGCCCTCCAGACTGCGGCATCAGCACACCCTCAAGAACAGAAGCGACCACACCAGTAGGCGTTAGGGGCCCAGGGGGCTTCGTGGCGGTGGCCAGGAGGGTTACTTCGTGAGCCTCTGACCCCTCACCCGTAGGCAGCTCGCCAGGTGACGATGGCACGACGGGAGCAGGCCGAGCATTAGGGACGCCTTCGGCTTGACGCTCGCCTTCTTCTTCCTCATCTTCAGCGTGGGACGACCCTTGTTACCAGGAGAAAGAAGAATCATCAGCATCCAAGCTACTGAAATGCAGAGAAGGTTGAACCGGCTAATTACTCCTCAACATTGACCCAGTTCCTATTCCCCTATGATTTGACGACAGCAACGCCTTTGCCTCCCTCGGCTAGGGTGCCACCATAGCAGGGGACAGAGGCACCACGCAAGAGCACAACTGCTTCCTCGGGGACATCAGGTAGGCGGATCGCATGGCCTGGGGTGCTGGCACGAGCCCCTTGGGGACCATGGCGGGATATGAAGATCCCCTGGCATAAACTTCACCAGCATTATCGTCATCATCAAGATCATACACGAGTGCGCTTGGTGACGGCGGGGACGCTCCTGCCGTGTTGCCGGCCGATCTCTTCTCTGAATCCTCCTCACCTGAGGTGTTGCCGGAGGACACCGTTACCGGGGAGCCAAGGCCCCACAGGGGCCTGGAGTGAGACTAGAGGGGCGCCAGGCGCTCCGTCAAGAACTTCTTCATTATCATCCCCCAAGCCATCTTTCGGGCGCTGATGCCACGAGAGATCCGCTCCAGGACAGGCTTAGCCCGGGGGTCAGCAAGCTTCGTGGAGCTCCACACAGGGGTCTTCTCCGGCATCCCCTTCGGCAACTCCAAGCAGGAGTTAGGACTCCTAGAATCCATGAAGACCCTTCTTCCCAGCCTTCAAGAGCATGTTGCCGCTTTGGACCGTGATGAAGGAGACGCATACCGACCATTGAGCACTGTCATGCACACACAAACTGAAGAAATGATGGAAGAGGGCCATCGAAGGCTTCACACCCACGAAGGCCTCACAATAAGAGGCGAAGACGGACAAGAGTAGGATGAAGTTGGGTTGAAGGTGAAGTGCCTAGATCCCGTAGTGATAGAGGATGGCGATGAAGAACGCGGAGAAAGGCGAGACAAGCCTGGCAAAGACACTATGGAGGAAGAAGGGGTAGGCTGGCCTAGATGAGTGCAGCCTCTCTGAGGAGCCGCCCCTTATCAAGATCCTCCCGTGCTTGTTGGTCCCGTCCGGCGAGAATGGGAGCACCGGGACTAGGTTGCCATCCTTGGTGATGGTAGAGTCGGTGAGCACCGACGACACAAGAGTAGAGGCTGAACCCTATGCCTTTGGCTTCGACTTGCAGGCAGGGGACATTCATAGGGAGAGCCGAGTGACGCCAGATCTGGAGGGGTCTCATCTAAGGTCGGGATCTAGGAGCAAGAGCAAGCGCACAGAAGAGGAAAGCAATAATGGCTCGGCGCTGAAAGTCAGGCTTTCGGCTATTCAGCCGGTGGCCATGAGGACGCCCCACGTCAGACGTATGACGCGCGCCAGCCCTGGCCCCGCAGGCATCTGGGGCCCGCGGCGCTTCAGGCCACCATCAAGCCTTCTCCTTGAAGCAAGCTTGATCGTGCCTTAGGCCTGGAGGCTACTGTCGGCGTTCTGGGAACGGAGGTACCCAGTCCTGCCTGCCTGTGGCCCAGGACATGGCCCTCTTCATCAGCGAGGCGTGGCTTGGCATGAAACTACTCAAGAGAAGGTCCTCGCGAGGACCTCGGGGTTGCGAGGAAGAACGGCATGTAGACCAGCAGGGATAGGCCTCCTCAGGCCCCCTCCTGAGCGCTGGAGATCTCTATGCAGGGCCCGCCCCTCAGGAGTCAAGGGTGACGCAAGGAAGGACAGGTAGGCGCTAGCGTGCCAGGAAGTCCAGTTTCCTCTTTGGTGCAAAGGGAACAAGGACGTATGCGGGTTCCCAAAGCACCGCCCAAAGATTTCCCTTCTGGTGCAACAAGACCACAACTATGAGACCCGTAGGACGGATGTTATCGCCGAGCCCACCACTACATCACCATCAGCTACTTTGCAGGCGAAGACCACCTTTGGACAGGGCATGAATGTACTCCTTTCCCCCTTCAAATTGGCTGTTGTGGGATCCCTTCCCTCCATTGTGATAAGGGAAGAGGACCTAGGCCACCGCTCTATATAGAGGCTATGTCTCATCATAGAAGGGATCCGTCCCAATCCGATCCAACACTTAGCCCCTCAAAACAACATCGCAAGGCAGAGACCCAAGAACACCTCTTGAGCCCCCTCGCGAGGCTCAAGAACGCTATACTAGATCATCCACCAAAACCATCACGAGAGGCAATCCACCAAAGTAGGAGTAGAGTATTACGCTTTGCAGCGGCCCGAACCTAGGAAAACTGTCGTGTTCAACTTCTTCCTCGTCATCATGCGAGTTTGTCATAGTAACCATTGGGTAGCGATCTATGTTGGGTGAGGCCGTATGGAACTTTCGCACATGCCCCTGTGTTCGAACCTTGATGGTTTTTGCAGAGCCCGAAATCTGACAGGATCCACCCCATTTGAGGACTTGTAGTGAAAATCTCAAGTCAAGGGTTTTTGAAAAACTAATTTGAATAAATCTTTTTTGGTCAATTTTTTTTTGATAAAAATAGTTTTAGGTACTCTACACATGGTATCATCATTGGGCAAGATGTTTGGATAGAGGAAGACGAATATGCAGCGGAGTAGAACCTAGGAGTGCCATACACAATCAACCAAACAAAAAATCAAGCAACAATTCAAACAAACACAAGCACTGAAAAAGTTTTAAATGGGTCCAAATTTTATAAACCCAAGCATAGCAAAGTGATACAAACACAGGGTGTGACACCCCCTGACGTCGTTCCCCCTCTTCCCTACTTCTATTTCAGCATGTGGCATCGACGATGACCTCCTCTCGAAGCTCCTCCACCGTGGGTCCTCGTCGCCGGCGAACCACTGCTGCCCTCTGGCTCTCTCCGCCACCACTGGAACAGCCGAAGTTCCCTGGTTCCATTTCCTTTGCTAGATCGCCTCGCAGTGCCTCTGCCATCGCCGGTGAGCTCGCCGCCCCTCTTTGTTCCAATGTTGGCTATGACAGGTGGGGGCTACCTATCATCCCCACCTCTCTCTCGCCTCCCCTCTCTGTCACTGGCGGTTGGAACCCAGCCATCGGCTTTGAATCCTGACAGGCACGCGTGCCTGGCTCGCCTGGGCTGGCTAGCCTTTGGGCCGGCTCGTCAATGGCCAGATCTAGCCTAGAGGCACAGTGGCCCCTTTTTTGTTACTTTTCTCACATTTATTTTTCAACAATCTTTTGGCTAAAATAAAAATACAAATCCAATGATTCTTGTTCCTAAAATCCTGTAATATTATGTACTATTTAATGATGCCACTTGGGCAACTTTTGGAAAATATTTTTATGTACTGGTTTATTTAAAAACCTTGTTTTAAATACTCAAAACCACTTCTAAAATAGTTTTCACAACCTTTTTCTTCTCAAAACCAGAACCTAATATTTCTAATTTTCAACCTACTATTTTACTGAGTGGTTTGCCATTTTAGGAGTGATTTATTTTCTCTGTTTTTGTTGGGTTCTTATTTTTGCCTATTAATACTGTAGTGATGGATTCCGTTGTTGATGAGGGAGCTGTACTAGAAGACTTTGAAGACCCCAAGGACGTTGTTGACGCACACAAGCAGCCCCTTGACCCTGTATGAGAAACCATTTTATTTTCTTGGCATATAGCACTTTGTTCCATTATATTATGGCATGATGAATCAATAACCACCATGGTGGGTTACCTCCGTTAGTTTTCTCAATGATACTCGGATTGAGCATGACCCTACCTCCTTATGAGGGTTGTGCTGATGGGAAGAAGTTAGGATCTTATGTAGTTACTACACAAGAGGGATGGGAAAATGCATGGTGTCGGAAAGGAAGTGTTTTCAAAGTTGTTTCGAAAACCCTGTCGGGTTCCACTAATGCCCAATGGAGATGATGTTAAGCTAGGTAACCTCTTGATAAAGAAGTGATGTACCGGAGAAAGAAGTGTGTGTGTATTAAAAACAAACAGATTTAAGATCTGCTAACCGTCCCAACCTTCCATGTACAACCACGATACCCTTAAAGCACAATATGCTCCCTTGATTGTTTTGATAATTCATGACAACATACATTGTCTCTTGGACTAATACTTTCATCTAGTGTATTTCACATAAACTCCATAGAGAGAGATGGGTTGGCACAAAGGAGACTGGAGAGTATCCCCATGAAGAAGAAGGAGAAGGAATAGGTTGGCAAATCTTCAAGCAAGAGGACTCTACATTTTACTTTGTGATAAATCACTTTGAGTCCATAGGAAAGCCAATACTACTAAAAGGGGGTAAGGTTCAGTTGGTGTACAAAATGCTCATAAGTGCACAAGTGATAGTCACCACATACACCCAAAAGCTCTTCTAGAAAAGTTTGTCCAAAGCCAAATATCCAACATCGGTGCAACCAACACTTTCCACTCAGTGCCACCAATCCGCATCCTCAGACAGACTCTGCCAAACCTTAGCCACTTCGGTGCAACCGATTCCATTTCCGTGCCATCGAGTTTGGGTTGCCAACTTCCTGTTACGCAAATTCACAAAATCGATACCACTCAGTTTGTTGAATCAGCGTCATCGAGTTTGGCAATCTGACCGTTGGTCACCTTATCGGTGCAACCGAGTTTCTGTATCGTTCTCACCAAGATTCAAAAGTTGCTATGTTTGAGACAACTCGGTACCACCAAGATGAACATATCGGTGTCACAGAGTCTAACTTATTAGGTGTAATGGTTGGAGTTTTGGAGATGCCTATATATACCCCTCCACCACCACCCACTTGCAGAAGAAGCACTCAGAACAGTTCCCACTCATACCTACTGATTTTCCGCAAGAGAGACACCTACTCATGTGTTGAGATCATACCATTCCATTCCAACCATATGAATCGTGATCTCCATCGTCCCCAAGTTACTTTCCACCCAATCAATCTATTCCACCATTGCCGAATCTGTGAGAGATTGATTGTGTGTTGATGAGTCTATCATCTTGAAGCACAAGAGCAAGGAGTTCATCGACATTATCCAGCCTATTACCTTTTGGAGGGTGGTTCCTCCTAGATTGGTTAGGTGTCGCTTGGGAGCCTCCTACTTCATGTTGTGGAATGAACCAAGAAGTTTGTAAGGGCAAGGAGATCGCCTACTTCGTGAAGATCTACCCCGATTTAGGCTAGTCCTCCGTGGACGTAGGCCATCATGGTATAGTCAATGTTGCTTCTTCGTGGAACCCTCTATGGGTAGAGCCATCCATCGACTCTTGCGATCGCTACCCTCTGTGGCTTGAAGTCTCCATAAACATGGACGTACAATAGCACCACCTATCGCAACCACGGGAAAAATCTGTGTGTCCTTCATGCGTTTGATCTTCCTATCTCTACTCCTTACTTCCATGTGCACTGTATTTACTTTCCGCTGCTATACTTGATGACTTGCATGTGTAGGGTGCACTAGACTTGCTATATATGCTAAAATCTAAAAACACTTTACTTTGCACCTTGTGTAGATTTTAAATTCCTACTAGTGGTCTATTCACCCCCCCCTCTAGACATACTCTTCTGCTGATCCCGTAATTGGTATCAGAGCATTGTTCTTGATTGCTTCGGTTTCACCATCGTGGAGGAAGATGGATGTGTCTAGTGTGGAGAGTTTGTATTGTAGAGTGTCCTTTCTTGATGGAGAGTACTACAGTCGATGGAAGAATGTCATGATTGATCTATTTGACAAATTATATTTGAGAAAACATATTGAAAATCCCTATGTGCTCCCTATTGATCAATTGCACCCCACACACCAAGAGGAAATTAACATGCCTGATAACCATAGAACTGTCAATCTTATTGTTAGAGGCTTACCAAGATTTGTGAATACTCAATGGAAGAACTTTGCATATCCTTATACTTTGTGGACTGATTTGGAGAAACAATATACAAATCTTTCATTAAGTAATCTTGATGAAGTTCTACATAAACCTGTTGCTTTTCACAAAATGAAGCCTAGTGATCCAAACTTTGATAAATGCCTATTTGAGCTTCGTGATCTTATGCGTGCTAGATGTGACAACTATCAACAACATTATTATTGAAGCCATTCACATTCAGAAACTTGAACATTCCCATGGTTTCGATTCTAACGAGTCTCTTAGTTTCTATGATGAGGAGATTACACCAAATGATGATAATGAAGAACATGGCTACTATGATGAAGATGAGTTGTTCGACATAGAGCATGAAAAGATCATGAAGAATCTAAGTTTAATGGCAAACTTCAAGGATTACATGTCCAGTGGAAAAGAGTGGATTCTCGATAGTGGATGCACGGATCACATGGCTGGTGATAAAGACATGTTCCATGAGATCACGCCTAATCAAGGTCCTCGAAGGTATGTGCCATATCTCATGATAGCTCCATTCAAAATGTGATGCTTGTTGAATCCCTTGGCTACAATCTGCTTTCTATATCTAGACTAGCAGACTTCGGTTTCAATGTGCTATTTACCAAAGTAGATTGCCAAGTGTTTCGATTTTATAATCATAAAATTTTCATTACCGGTATTCGTAGAGGTGATCTATACATTGTCAATTTCACTAAAAAGGCCCACCCTCGTACTTGTCTCATTGCAAAATCATCCAAAGGTTGTCTATGGCATAGAAGGTTAGGACATGTAGGCATGCGCAATCTAGATAAGATTATCAAGGGCGATCACATTCTTGGTGTTAAAGATGTTATCTTTGATAAAGATAGGCTTTGTAGCGCTTGTCAAGCAGAAAAGCAAGTAGGTGGAAGTCATCCGGTCAAGAACATCATAACCACTAGGAGAGCACTCGAGTTACTTCATGTGGATATTTTTGGTCCCAATGCTTACAAGAGTCTCGGTGGAAACTCTTAAGGTCTATTTATAGTTCATGAGTTTTGTATATTTACATGGGTATTCTTTCTTGATGATAAGTCGCAAGTACAAAAGATCTTCAAGAACTTTGCATGCAAAGCGCAAAATCAATTTGAAGTGAGGATCAAGAAGGTTTGAAGTGATAATGGATCAGAGTACAAAAACACCCATGTGGACATCTTTCTTGACAAGGAGGGTATGTCACATGAGGTCTCGGCTAGATAGACGTATCAACAAAATGGATTTGTTGACAGAAAGAACCTAACCCTCATTGAGATGGCAAGAATGATTCTTGACGAATACACTTTTGGCCAGAAGCCATGGAAACAGCATGTCACGCCACAAATCGACTCTACTTGCACAAGCTTCTCGGTAAAACGACATACGAGCTTCTCACTGGTAACAAACCCCAAGTTGGATACTTTCTGGTATTCGGATCTAAGTGTTACATTCTTGATAATCATCGCCATGCTAAATTTGCTCCCAAGTCTCATGAAGGTTTCCTACTTGGTTATGGATCAAACTCTCACACCTACCCTGTCTACACCAACTTCACTCCAAAAGTTGAAGAGACGGTAGATGTGAAGTTTGATGAATCTAATGGTTCACAAGTCGAACAATTGCCAAATGATGAAGGTGATAAAGATCCTTAGGAAGCTATCCATGATTTGCCCATAGGCAAGATTCATCCCATGGAGGTGAAGGAAAGTACTTCATCAACCCAAGTGGAATGTCCTACTTTGGATCAAGGCTAGCGACAAAACAACATGGAAGCATCCACAAGTGGTACACAACAAGATGAAGATGAGGAGTAAGTACATCATGAAGATCCACCACAACCTCCTTCACCACCACCTCAAGGATATGACCACTTCGACAACAACAGAGATAAAGGAGATGATGAAGAAGAAGAAGGTCCTCTAACTAACAAGCCAAAGCTACACCAAGTTCGAGCACGAATGACCAAGAACCATCCCCTAAACTCAATATTTGGTGACATACAAACAAGGAGGATCACTCTCTCTAAAACTTTTGTGAGCCTTATTCTTTCATCTCTAGCCTTGAACCCTTGAAGGTTGAACAAGCTCTTGAAGACGCGGATTGGGTGAACGCTATGCATGAAGAGCTTCACAACTTCGATAGGAACAAAGTGTGGACACTAGTGGAGAAGCCCAAGGACAAGCAATACATCATCGACACGACATGGGTATTTTTGAACAACAAATATGAAGACAACCAAGTCGTTCGCAACAAGGCTCGCCTCATAGCCCATGGATATACACAAGTCGAAGGTATGGGCGATGGTGAGACCTACGCCCCCGTTGCTAGACTGGAAGCCATTCGAATTCTTCTTGCTTTACGAAATGGATATTAAAAGTGCATTTTTGAATGGTGAGATTGAAGAAGAGGTCTATCTTAAGCAACCATCTGGTTTTGTAAATCCTAAGAAACCTGACCACGTTTAAAAACTTCTCAAAGCTTTATATGGTCTTAATCAAGCTCCTCGTGCTTGGTATAAATGCCTAATGAAGTTTCTCATTGAAAAATGATTTTAAATTGGTAAAATTGATGCAACCTTATTCCCAAAGAGATTTATTGGAGAATTATTTGTGTGCCCAATTTATGTGGATGATATTATCTTTCGATCTACTAACCCACAATTTAGTGAGAAATTTGGAAGGTTGATGTCACAGAAGCATGAGATGTCTATGATGTGTGACCTTAAATTATTTCTTGGTCTACAAATCAAGCAAACGAGAGAAGGAACATTCATCTCATAAACAAAGTGCACCAAGGACTTAATCAATAAGTTCAACATCCAAGAGTGCAAAGGTATGAAAACTCCCATGCCCACTAGCGGACACGATGATCTTACAAAGGAGGGTGAACTGGTTGATCAAAAGGTTTATCGATCAATGATTGGTCCATTGCTTTATCCATGTGCCTCCCATCCTGATATTATGCTTAGTGTTTGAAAGTGTGCTAAATATCAAGCTGCACCCCAAGAATGTCATCTTAAGGCTGTGAAACGCATTGTGATATACTTTATACATACACCACACTTTGGCATGTGTTATCCCAGGGGATCTTCTTTTAATGTTGTTGGCTACTCCGACTTGGGATATGCCGGTGACAAGGTTGATAGAAAATACAACTCGGGTACATGTAAATTTCTTGGTAGATCTCTTGTGTCTTGGTCCTCCAAGAAACAAAACTCGGTATCTATATCTTCTGCCGTTGGAGCATGTTGTGCGCAATTACTATGGATGACACAAATGCTTAAACATTATGGAATCTATGTTTAAAATGTGTCATTACTTTGTGACAATGAGAGTGATATTAAGATTGGTCATAATCCTGTGCAACATTCTCGAACCAAGCATATTCAACTTGGACATCATTTCATTCGTGATCATGTTGCCAAAGGAGATATTAATCTTAAGCATGTTTGTACTAACAAGCAATTGGTCGATATCTTTACTAAGCCACTTGATGAAAAAGTGTTTTTTCATTTGAGGAGTGAGTTGAACATCACGGATGCTTCAAACTTGATCTAAGCTCACTCGGATGCTTGCAAGGGGATGAGCTTCATTGTCTATTCCATGCTAATATTACCATTAATATCATATCTTGGAATTCTATGCTCCCTTGTCTTGCATCTAACGCTTTTGTAGGTACTTGGAAGAATGACACTCCACAAGATTACCATCAGCTCATATCTTAAGAAATCTTGTCATGACCAAGTATCCACAACCTCACTTTGATGATGAAAGGAAGAAGACAACAAACCATATCCTTAACATATATTTCTCAACTAATATCAACTAAAAATTGGTAGCATGTCATTTTGACATATCATGTTTTTCCTTGTGTGACTAACCTATGTAGGTGAAAAGTGAACGAAAACAACAAGGATTGCTGCCAACTCAAGATGAACTTTATCAACTTCGAGCATCCTCATCAAGTTCACCTACAAGCTACGTCATCAACATCACTCAAAGGTATTTACTCATATCCTTGAAAAAGGGCTTTACTCCAATTCATGACATAAAGCAACTCAACTGATATGAAGACATTAAAATGCTTAATAAAAAATGGAAACCCCATTTTGAGCTTAACAATGAGTATGACCTATGATCAAGTATTATTTCTTAGCTCCTAAGTCAATATACTCTAATATAGGTGACCTAGTCACTGCCCGTCATCTAGTTAAGAATCTTGGTTGATTCATTTTTATTGCACAATTTCTTGGAACCACTCAAATCTTCCCTAGTTGATATATCTTGTAAATGATTTGCAGTTAATTTTCACAAATTTGCAAGTTTCTCAAACATTGCCCAGTTTCTGTTTTGTGCCTCAGAACCTCCGATACAAAAGACTCGGTTCTACAAATTCAGCAGATGAGTGCTACTTATAGAGCATGCATTGGTTTCCCATGAAGAGGAATGGTTTGATATAGCAAAGTAAATAAGTATTTCCCTCGGTTTTTAAGAACCAAGGTAGCAATCCAGTAGGAGATAAAAGCGAGCCACCAATAGGTTGTCAATCCCTTCATGGTTATTTGCAAGGATGAGATCTAGTAGAGATAGATATAATAGGATGCTTGAACGAAAAGTAAAACTAAAAGTAAGAACAATGCAACAAGTTGTTTTTGGTGTTTTTGGTTTTAGATCTGAAAACATGATATGGAAAATAGACCCAGGGGCCAGAGGTTTCACTAGATGGCTTCACTCATGATGGCAAGTATTACAGTGGGTGAACAAATTACTGTTGAGCAATTTATGGAAAAGTGAATAATTATGAAGATTTCCAAGGCAATGATTATTCATATAGGCATCACGTCCATGACAAGTACACCGAAACAATTCTTCATCTACTACTATTACTCCACACATCGACCGACTCCTACCTGCATCTAGAGTATTAAGTTCATGAAGAACAGAGTAGTGCACTAGGTAAGATAACATGATGTAGAGGGATAAACTCAAGCAATATGATGAAAACATCATCTTTTTACCCTTTATGGCAACAATACAATACGTGCCTTGCTACCCCTACTTTGTCACTAGGTGAGGACACCGCAAGATTGAACCCAAAACTTAGCACTTCTCCTATTGCAAGAATTACCAATTTATTTGTCCAAACCAAACCAATAACTCGAAGAGACTTGCAAAGATATGAAATCATGCATATAAAAATTCAGGAAAGAATCAAATAATATTCATGGATAATCTGAACATAAACCCACAATTCATCGAATCTCGACAAACACACCGCAAAAGAGTATTACATTAGATAGATCTCCATGAAGATCACGAAGAACATGGTATTGAGAAGCAAAGAGAGATAAGAAGACATATAGCTACTAGCTATGGACCCGTAGGTCTGTGGTGAACTACTCACGCATCATCGGAGGGGGAATGGAGTTGATGTGGATACCCTTCGTGATCGATTCCCCCTATGGTAGATTACCGGAAAAGGCTCCAAGATTGGATCTCTTGGGAACGGAGGCTTCTGGCGGCGGAAAAGTGTTTTTGTGGCTCGTTCTAGTAATGATGGAATATTTTGCTATTTATAGGCCGAAGATTAGGGTTAGGGGAGTTGCTAAGGGCCCACAAGCCTGCCCGGCATGGGGTACCCCCCTAGCTACAGCAAGAGGGCTTGTGCCCCCCTGGCAGCTCCTCTTCCTTGGTTCCCAAGTCTCGTAGCTTCCATATTTTCCAGAAAAAAATCATTCTAGAGGTTTTATTCCATTTGGAATCCGTTTAATATTCCTTATCTGCGAAACTCAAAAATAAGGAAAAAGAGAAACATGCACTAGGCTCTAGATTAATAGGTTAGTCCCAAAAATAATATAAAATAGAATATTAATGCATATAAAATATCCGAAACAAATAATATAATAGCATGGAACAATAAAAAATTATAGATATGTTGGAGACGTATCAGCATCCCCAATCTTAATTCCTGCTCGTCCTCGAGTAGGTAAATGATAAAAACGAATTTTTTGATGTGGAATGCTACCCAATATATTTATCCATGTAATATTCTTTATTGTGGCATGAATATTCAGATCCGTTATATTCAGAATAATAGTATAATATTGACATAAAAACAGTAATACTTCGAGAACACCAACAAGGTAGTCGTGTCCTTTCGAAATAACATGACCTTAGAAAGTTATCCCTACAAAATCATATGGTCTGGCTATGCTCCATCTTCCCCACACAAAGTATCTAAATCATGCACAACCCCGATGAGCAAGTGAAGCAACTATTTCACACTTTTGGTGTTCTCAAACCTTTTCAACTCTGACGCAATACATGAGAGTGAGCCATGGATATAGCATTACAGGTGGAATAGAATATGGTGGGGGTGCAAGGGAAAAAGGAGAAGATAGTCTCACATCAACTAGGTGTATCAACGGGATATGGAGATGCCCATCAATAGATATCAATGTGAGTGAGTGGGGATTGCCATGCAACAAATGCACTTAGAGATATAAGTGTATGAAAGCTGAAAAAGAAAACTAAGCGGTCGTGCATAATGAATATCCACTAGTTATATGAAAGTGACAAAATAGGAGTCTCTCTATCATTAAAATCATGGTGCTACTTTGAACCACAAGTGTGGAAAAAGATAGTAGCAATTGTCCCTTCTCTCTTTCTCTCATTTTTTATTTTTGTGGGCTTCTTTGGCCATCTTTTATATTTTTGTTTGGGATTCGCTAGCCTCTTTTATTTTTTCTAAAGTCCGGATACTCGTCCCAACTTGTGACGGAGTCATAGCCTCCATCATCCTTTTCTGTCATGGGATAATGCTCTATTAATGAAAAGTCATCACACTTTTATGTACTTATAAATCAAAGAAAAAGAAATTACAAGTCAATTCCTATGACAAGATAAAACTCTATATGCAATATGAAGTGATGATGCAAGTCATAGAAAAACTACATGGTGGAAGTTGCATGGCAATATATCTCGGAATGGCTATGGAAATGCCATAATAGGTAGGTATGGGGGCTGTCTTGACGAATATATGATGGCTGTTTTGAGGAAGGAGGGTTTGAAGTACCAGAGAAAGTGGCGTAGTACTTGAGAGGCTAGCAAAGATGGAAGGGTGAGAGTGTGTATAATACATGGACTCACATTAGCTATAAAGAACTCACTTACTTATTGCAAAAGTCTATTAGTCATCAAACAAAGAATGAGACGCATGCTCCTAGGTAAGAGGTTGGTAGGAGTTAACCATTGCGCGCTCCCGACCCTCACACAAAGGTCGACAATCATTAGACAAGTCATGCTCTGACTTCCTTACATAACATTTCACCATACGTGCATGCTACGGGAATCACAAGCTTTAGCACACGTATCTCTTAAATTCACAACTACTCACTAGCATGACTCTCATATTACCATCCCTATTATATCAAAACTATATGCAAGGAATCCTACTTCTCATAGTTGTTAATGCACTTAATACGAAAGTTTTTATTATATGCCTCTTGGATACCATTATATTAGGACTAAATTCATAACCTAAACAAATTACCATGCTGTTTTAAGAAACTCTCAAAATATTATAAGTGAGTAATGAGAGTTCAATAATTTCTATAAAATATAACACCACCATGCTCAATAAAGATATAACTGAAGCACTAGAGCAACATTGCCTAGATCAAAAGATATAAGTGAAGCACATAGAGTATTCTAACAAATCCACAATTCAGCGTGTCTCTCTATAAAGATGTTTGCAGCAAGGATGATTGTGGGAAAATAACAAGAAAAGAATCATATCATACAAGACGCTCCAAGCAAAACACATATCATGTGGTGAATAAAAATATAGCCTCAAGTGAATTTACCGATGGATTGAAGACGAAAGAGGGGATGCCTTCCAGGGCATCCCCAATCTTAGGATTTTTGGTATCCTTGAATATGACTTCGGGTGCCATGGACATCCCCAAGCTTAGGCTATTGGCACTCTATATTCCATAGTCCATCAAATCTTCACCCAAAACTTGAAAACTTCACAACACAAAACTCAATAGAAAACTCATGAGATCCATTAGTATAAGAAAAATAAATGACCACTTTAGGTACTGTTGTGAACTCATTCTTTATTTATATTTGTGTAATACCTACTGTATTCTAACTTTTCCATGACTCATACCCCCCGATACGACCCATAGATACATCAATAAGGAAACAACACAAAGAAAACAGAACGTGTCAAAAACAAAACAATCTATAGCAATCTGTAAACTTTGAATATTTCTGGAACTCTAAAAAATCTGAAAAATTAGGACAACTAGGGAAATTTGTATATCAATCCTATGTAAACATATCAGATCAATTTGACACTGTGAAAAATTTAGAAAATTCCTGGACTGACCTCAAAGGTTTCTATTTTCCAGCAAGATCAAATCAACAACTACCATAGATCACCCCAAAGGTTTTACTTGGCTCAAACACTAATTTAAACACAAAAACACAATTAATAAAGAAGTATTAATGTGCCAAACACACCAAAACAGAAGAAAAAATCAGAAAGCAAAATAAAACTGGGTTGGCTCCCAACAAGCGCTATTATTTAACGCCCCTAGCTAGGAAAAAGACAATAGATCTAGGTATTGTCCTCTTTGGTATTGGCAATTTTTGTGATGAATTTCTCAAATCTGGGAGGTTCTTTAGTTTTATCAATGATCATACACCTAGGCAAAAAGTCAAGAAGTTCTCTTGTAGCAATCGGTTCCCGAACAATGTTGAAAAATTAGGGTGAAGACTTATCATCTTAAGATCTTCGTCCCCTTTACTAGAGGATTCACCCTTATACTTGGGAATTTAAACAAACTTGGCAGCCTTAGAAAGAGGAAATTCAGGAGTGATTTGAACAGCGGCAAAAGGGGAACCCAAGTTGGTAATAATGTCCTCTAGCTTCCCTATTCTAAAGTAATCTTGATCCATTTTTTCATTAACTATGGGTTCTTTTTCCCTTAGGTCTTTTAGAGTAACTCCTACCTTAGATTCATATTGAGTGATATGATTATGAATATTTTTATCCATGTTTTCAATGAGATCTATAGTAGCAACTTTATTTTCAATGATATCTAACCTTCGCATAACAAGTTAAAAAGTTAAAATTGTCCCATTAACCATGATTGGGGGTGATACAAAGAAATTTATCATTGCACTATAGGAGTCAAATCTATGACTTCCCAAAAAATTCGCTCCCATGATGGTATCTAGGACATATCTATTCCAAGGAATGATTCCCACGTTAAAATTGTGAAGGAGAACGGTAGTAGATTGATTACAAATAGATCTATTTTGAGCACTGCTAATTATATACAAAGCATATTTTAAGTTTCTCCCCTCCCTTTGCTTAAAGTTAAAAACTTCATACTCGGGAGCGATAGTAGCAAGGCTAGCCACGAGTTTGAGTGATCCACCACACAAAGAACAAACGAAAAGATGAACGAAAAAGGGTGAAAGGCAAATCTTTTTGAAAATCGTTTTAGAATTGGGGGAGAGGAAAGCGAGAGGCAAATGGAGAATAATGTAAATGCAAGAGATGAGTTTGTGATGGGTACTTTGTATCCTTGACTTGCTATGTATCTCCCTAGCAACGGCGCTAGAAATCACTCTTGCTACTTCTCGAGCATGCATTGGTTTCCTATGAAGAGGAACGGTTTGATGCAGCAAATTAGATAAGTATTTCCCATAGTTTTTGAGAAACAAGATATCAATCCATTAGGAAATACAAGCGAGCCACCAATAGATATACCTACACAAGGAATCAAGATCTTGCACCCAATGCTATAAAGGGGTTGTCAATCCCTTCATGGTTATTTGCAAGGATGAGATCTACTGGATATAGATATAATATGATTTTTGAAAGGAAAGCAAAACTAAAAGTAAAAATAATGCAGCAAGTATTTTCGATGTTTTTGGTTTTAGATCTGAAAATATAATATGGAAAATAGGCCCGGGGGCCATAGGTTTCACTAGATGGCTTCTCTCACGATGGCAAGTATTACGGTGGGTGAAAAAATTATTGTCGAGCAATTGATAGAAAAGCGAATAATTATGAAGATATCCAAGGTAATGATTATGCATATAGGCATAACGTCCGTGACAAGTAGACCGAAACAATTCTGCATCTACTACTATTACTCCACACATCGACTAACTCCTGCGAGCATCTAGAGTATTAGGTTCATAAAGAACAGAGTAACGCCTTAGGTAAGATGACATATAGAGGGATAAACTCAAGAAATATGATGAAAACCCCATCTTTTTACCCTTGATGGCAACAATACAATACGTACCTCGCTACCCCTACTTTGTCACTCAATGAGGACACCACAAGATTTAACTCAAAACTAAGCACTTCTCCTATTGTAAGAATTGCCAATCTAGTTGGCCAAACCAGACCAATAACTCGAAGGGATATTCAAAGATATGAAATCATGCATATAAGAATTTAGGGAACACTCAAATAATATTCATGGATAATCTGAACATAAACCCACAATTTATCGGACCTTGACAAACACACCGCAAAAGAGTATTACATAAGATAGATCTCCATGAAAATCTTGAAGAACATGGTATTGAGAAGCAAAGAGAGAGAAGAAGCCATCTACCTACTAGCTATGGACCCGTAGGTCTGTGGTGAACTACTCACGCATCATCGGATGGGCAATGGAGTTGATGTAGATGCCCTCCGTGATCGAATCCCCCTATGGCAAATTGCCGGAAAAGGCTCAAAGATTGGATCTCTCAGGAACGGAAGGTTCTGGTGGCAAAAAATTGTTTTCGTAGCTCGTTCTAATAATGATGGAATATTTGGGTATTTATAGGCCGAAGATTAGGGTTAGGGGAGTTCCCACGGGCCCACAAGCCTACCCGGTGCAGGGTACCCCCTAGCCGCTACAAGCGGGCTTGTGGCCCCATGGCAGCTCGTCTCCCTTGGTTCTCAAGTCTCGTGGCTTCCATATTTTCCAGAAAAATCATTCCGGAGATTTTATTTCATCTGGACTCCGTTTAATATATGTTATCTACGAAATTCAAAAGTAAGGAAAAAATAGAAACTGGCACTAGGCTCTAGATTAATAGGTTGGTCCCAAAAATAATATAAAATAGCATATTAATGCATATGAAACATCCAAAGGAGATAATATAATAAAATGTAACAATAAAAATTATAGATACGTTGGAGACGTATCAGCAACCCCAAGCTTAATTCCTGCTCGTCCTCGAGTAGGTAAATGATAAAAAAAGAATTTTTTATGTGGAATGCTACCCAACATATTTTTTCATTGTGGCATCAATATTCAGATCCGTTAGATTCACAACAATAGTCTAATATTGACATAAAAACAACAATACTTCGAGCACACCAACAAGGTAGTCATGTCCTTTCGAAGTAACATGGCCTTAGAAAGTTATCCCTACAAAATCATATGGTGTGGCTATGCTCCATCTTCCCCACACAAAGTATCTAAATCATGAACAACCCCAATGAACAAGTCAAGCAATTGTTTCACACTTTCGGTGTTCTCAAACCTTTTCAAGTCTCACGCAATACATGAGCGTGAGCCATGGATATAGCATTATAGGTGGAATAGCATATGGTAGTGGTGTAAGGAAAAAAGGAGAAGATAGTCTCACATCAACTAGGCGTATCAATGGGCTATGGAGATTCCCATTAATAGATATCAATGTGAGTGAGTAGGGATTGCCATGCTACAAATGCACTTAGAGCTATAAGTGTATGAAAGCTCAACAATTAAACTAAGTGGTCGTGCATAATGTATATCCACTAGTTGTATGAAAGTGACAAAATAGGAGATTCTCTATCATGAAGATCATGGTGCTACTATGAAGCACAAGTGTGGAAAAAGATAGTAGCAATTCTCCCTTCTCTCTTTCTCTCATTTTTTTTATTTTGGTGATCTTCTTTGGCCTCTTTTTTTTTGTTTGGGCTTCACTGGCCTCTTTTATTTTTTGTAAAGTCCGGATACTCGTCCCAACATTTGAGGGAGTGATAGCCTCCATCATCCTTTTCTCTCATGAGACAATGCTCTGTTAATGAAAAATCATCACACTTTTATTTAATTATAATTCAAACAAAAAGAAATTACAACTCGATTCCTATGAGAAGATAAAACTCTATATACAATATGAAGTGATGATGCAAGTCATAGAAAAACTACATGGTGGAAGTTGCATGGGAATATATCTTGGAATGCCTATGCAAATGCCATAATAGGTAGGTATGGTGGCTGTTTTGAGGAATATATGGTGGCTGTTTTAAGGAAGGATGGTTTGATGTACCGACGAAAGTTGCGCGGTACTAGAGAGGCTAGCAAACATGGAAGGGTGAGAGTGCGTATAATCCATGGACTCACATTAGTCATAAAGAACTCACATACTTATTGAAAAAGTCTATTAGTCATCAAACAAAGCATTAGAAACATGCTCCGAGGGGAGAGATTGGTAGGAGTTAACCATCGCGCACTCCCGACCCTCACAGAAAGGTTGACAATTATTAGACAAGTCATGCTCCGACTTCATTACATAATGGGTCACCATACGTGCATGCTACGGGAATCACAAGCTTTAACAAACGTATCTCTTAAATTCACAAATACTCACTAGCATGACTCTCATATTACCATCCCTATTATATCAAAATTATATGCAAGGAATCCTACTTCTCCTTGTTGTTAATGCACTTAATATGAAAGTTTTTATTATATCCCTCTTGGATGCCATTATATTAGGACTAAATTCATAACCTAAACAAATTACCATGCTGTTTTAAAAAACTCTCAAAATAATTTCAATAAAATATAACACCACCATGCTCTATAAAGATATAAGTGAAGCACTAGAGCAACAATTCCTAGCTCAAAAGATATAAGTAAAGCATATAGAGTATTCTAACAAATTCAAGATTCAGAGTATCTCTCTCTAAATATGTGTGCAGCAAGGATGATTGTGGGAAACTAACAATCAAATACTCATATCATACAAGACGCTCCAAGCAAATCACATATCATGTGGTGAATAAAAATATAGCCTCAAGTGAATTTACTAATGGATTGAAGACGAAAGAGGGGATGCCTTCCTGGGAATCCCCAATCTTAGGCTCTTGCCACTCTTTATTCCATAGTCCATCAAATCTTCACCCAAAACATGAAAACTTCACAACACAAAACTCAACAGAAAACACATGAGATCTGTTAGTATAAGAAAAATAAATCACCACTTTAGGTACTATTGTGAACTCATTCTTTATTTATATTTGGGTAATAACTACTATATTCTAACTTTTCCATGACTCATACCCCCCGATACGACCCATAAATACATCAAAATAAGCAAACAACACAAAAAACAGAATCTGTCAAAAACAGAATAGTCTGTAGAAATCTGTAAGCTTCTTATACTTCTGTAATTGTAAACATTCTGAAAAATTAAGACAACCAGGGAAATTTGTATATCAATCATGTGTATATATTTCAGGTCAATTTGATGCTCTGAAAAATTCAGAAACTTCCTTGACTGAGCGCAAAAGTTTCTAGTTTCCAATAAGATCAAATCAACAACTACCATAGATCACCCCAAAGGTTTTACTTGGCTCAAACACTAATTTAAATACAAAAACACAATTAATACAGAAGTAATAAAGTGACAAACACACAAAAACAGAAGGAAAAAAGAAAAAAGAAAAATAAAATTGGGTTACCTCCCAAAAAGCACTATTGTTTAACGCCCCTAGCTAGGCAAAACACAATAGATCAAGGTATTGACATCTTTGGTATTCACAATTTTTGTGAGGACTTTCTCAAATCTAGGAGGTTCTTCAGTTTTATCAATGATCATACCCCTAGGTAAACAGTTAACAAGTTTCTTGTAGTAATCGGTTCCCGAACAATGTTGAAAAAATTAGGGTGAACACTTATCATCTTATGATCTTCGTCCCCTTTACTAGAGGATTCACCTTTATTCTTGGGAACTTAAACAAACTTGGAAGCCTTAGAAATAGGAAATTTATGTGTGGTTTAAATAGAGGCAAAAGCGGAACCTAAGTTGGTAATAATTTCCTCTATTGTCGGAATGTAATGAATTTGTTGAAGTGCTTCTTTTGAAATTCTGAATGGCTGTTTCTATTTTTCCATGTATCTGTTTCATCTATTTGAAAACCTTTGGAAATGTTCAAAGAAAGTGAGGAGTAACATGACACTCCACACCAGGGGCATGTTGGTGAGATATTTGAGCAATTAAACCAGGGGGTTATTTGAAAATTTATCTCAAAAGGATTTAAAATCAATTAGGCATTTTCTGAAAATGAATTTTTTAAAGATATTCAATATGACAGAGGAAAAATGTTCATTAAATAGCATTAATTCACCTGATAATTGTATATATATAATTCCTAAGTTTGGAATTGTTTTCAATGCATTAAAAGAGTTTTTACTGCGCTGGAAATAGAAAAGGAAAGTTTTTAAAACAAACCGGGCCGACCCACAGTCTTTAACTCCCGAATTCATTTCGGATCGGTCAACCGATGCGCTAACCTCGCCTTTTCTCTCACTGGCATGCGGGACCCACTAACCGATGGCGTCATCCATGCGCCCGTCTGCTTCCTCGCGCGCGCCACCGTCGCCGGAGATCCCTCTCTCCGGATCTCCCTCCTCTCTCCCTCTCCCGACCCCGCACCTGGCCTATAAAAGCCCCAGCCCTCGTCGCGCTCCATTCCACCCCGAGCCACCCTCTACCTCGCCAGAACGCCACCGCACCACGTTGCCGGAGTTCGGAGTCCAACCGAACATTCCCAAGCACGAGGCCATCGCCTTCGTCGTCCCCAGCCCCGTCCGACGCCACCAATGGACGCCGGAGCTTCGCCGCCATCGCTTGAGCACTTCGGACATCGCCCCCGACCACCGCACCATCGCCTCCGACCACCTCCGACCTCCGGCCACCCTCGACCTCGCCGAATCCTCAACTCCTCCCCTCTGTAAGCCACCGGACCCCACTGGACCGTTAGATTTAGATCCAACGCTCCTGATTATAAGATTTAAACAGCGAAACGTTTTCCTCTACGCTTCGGTCGTCCATTCGTCAGCACCCACGTGCACGTGGCCCCGACCAATCATAGCTTGCCACCTAGCCCCTAACCGATCGATAATAGTTTCCCTTTTTCTGTTTCTGTTTTAGAAAACAAAATGTATTCTCTTTTTGTTTTTATCATATCTTTTAAAATATTTGGTGTTTTTATTTGATTCTTTTTGCATTAGTTCACAAATTTGATCTAGTTTATGTCTGTATGCTTAGATTTCAAATTTGAACTCTAAATTTTCAATATAATAAAATTTATTTAAATTACTATAATCTGTATAACTAGAGTTTAAATATATAATTTTGAGTGAATCTTTTTGCCACTGTTTTGTATTAGTTAAAACTATCATTCTACATAGTTTGAGGATTTTTTAGAATGAATTTGGTTACTGTTTTTAACAAAAACAGAATCTGTCTAGTTCTTAATAGATTTTAAGTAAATTGATTTTTTATTTAATTTGAACCTGAATTAGTTTAACCTTGTTTTTAGATTTCATTAGGTTCTGTTAATTCAACTTTAGGTGTATTTTTTTCTGTTAATAAAATATATTTTTCAAATTTTTTTGTGCTCTACTTTGAATAAGTTCATTTTGTTTTCACCATGTATATTGTTTAGAAAAAGTTTTGTAGTCATTCTTTTAGCACAATACTTTTATAATGAAATACTTTCTGTTTTCAAATAAACTTTTATATTTACTTTTCTGTTATCTAAAATGTCTAGTTGTTCAAAACCAATTTTTGACTTGTATGTCTTAGTAGAGATTTGGACACCAAAAATTTATAGTCCTATACTTTAAGTGATTCTTCTTTTGATTGTGCTTTTGTTTGTTGAAGAATTTGTTTACCTTGCTATTGAATGAATTATATTGTGTTTATGCTTATGGTGTGCTCTTGTTTGATTCGTTAGATCATTCGGACTGCGAAGCTTGTTATCTAGAGTCACTTGATTTCGAGGATCGTCATGAAGGCAAGTCACTTTGGCCATGTATACCTATGTTTTATTGCATTAGTTCTTCCATCTCCCCAATTGCATGCAAAGTAGGTAAATTGGAAACTTGGTTACTTGTTGTAGTATCATGTGGTAGGTACCCCTCAACCCTTTGACACATTGTCCTCGGGAAACTTTGATTTAAATTTTGATATGCTATTAGTAGACGGGGTTGGTTGTGTGATTCATGAGAGTTGTGAGTTAATAATTTCAAGACCTACATGATGATCAAGTCTTCAAGACTCTGAGTTTTCAACATACCTCTGTGTGGATGATGGTTGAACGGCGCCCTGGATAAACCAGTGGTTAGCCTAGATGATGTTGGAGAAGTGCCAGTATTCTTGCGGAAAGGTCCACCCAGGCACAAAGAGATGGATGGATGCTTCAAGACCCAAGGCTTACCTGCACAGCCACAAGCCATTATGGGCTCTGGCTTGGTTGGATATCGTGGTGACCCTGGACAGGCGGTGCTACGAGATGTAGAAGGACGGTAGGAAAGGATGGGCACCGACAGAGTCTCGTGGAAACCCTTTAGAAGACCATGTTTTGGTCATCCGTTTCCCAAACACCATGAAGTGTGAGAAATCCAACGGAGGCGATCAAACCTTGTGGGGAACGTGTGCAAAACTCTGCAGAGTACCCAAACCTAATCGATTAGCTGTGTCCACGGTCATGGACAGTTTGAGCCAAAGGAACTGAAACTATCTGGAACTCTCAACACAATTAATTACATTGATGTGGGTATTTAATGTCAACTGGGTATGAGAATTGGTTGGTGGAACCATCTCATTAATCAACCAACATTGTAGTAATTATACTTTTGCCCTCTCTTGTTGTAGGAGAAATTTGGTTGTATGCAAAAACTTACTACCCCACCTGCCATATTTGCATATAGACTAGATGATTACTTTACCCCCTCTCTTGTGACTTTGCCGGCATATTCAATATGCTGACCTATACGGCTGCAACATATCATGTTGCAGAGTACTTTTCCGACCAGGAGTGAGGATACGCTCTACTCTCGGTGAGCTGCCCTTGGAGTCAGATGGACTCAACTACCTATGGAGCTTTCGCAAGTTTTTGGTTTAGTTTATCTCATGAGTTGGCCTTCAGCCACTTTATTGTAATCCTTATTGTAATAAAGGACTCGATATGGGATTTCGATTAATTAATGTTGTGTGATTTCCCTTTGATATATACATTGATGTACCGTGTGTGTACCAGCATGATCTTGGGATGGTACAGAAACACCGGAGATTCGACCTTTCAGGTCGAGTCGCTACACCAGAAATACTTCTTTCTACTTCTCGATCATGTGTTGGTTTCCCGTGAAGAGGAACGATTTGACGCAGCAAAGTAGATAAGTATTTCCCTCCATTTTTGAGAACCAAGGTATCAATCCAGTAGGAGATACAAGCAAACCACCAATAGATATACGTGCACAAGGAATCAAACTCTTGCACCCAATGCTATAAAGGGGTTGTCAATCCCTTCAGGGTTATTTGCAAGGATGAGATCTAGTAGAGATAGATATAATAGGATGCTTGAACGGAAAGTAAAACTAAAAGTAAAAAACAATGCACCAAGTAATTTTGGTGTTTTTGGTTTTAGATCTGAAAATACAATATGGAAAATAGACCCGAGGGCCATAGGTTTCACTAGATGGCTTCTCTCATGATGGCAAGTATTACGGTGGGTGAACAAATTACTGTCGAGCAATTGATAGAAAATCGAATAATTATGAAGATACACAAGGCAATGATTATGCATATAGGAATCACATCCATGACAAGTAGACCAAAACGATTTTGCATCTACTAATATTACTCCACACATCGACCGACTCCTGCCTGCATCTAGAGTATTAAGTTCATGAAGAACAGAGTAACACATTAGGTAAGATGACATGATGTAGAGGGATAAACTCAAGAAATATGATGAAAACCCCATATTTTTACCCTTGATGGCTTGCAATGTGTGCCTCGCTACCCCTACTTTGTCACTAGGTGAGGAGACCGCAAGATTGAACCCAAAACTAAGCACTTCTCCTATTGCAAGAATTATGAATCTAGTTGGCCAAACCAAACCAATAACTCAAAGAGACTTGCAAAGATATGAAATCATGCATATAAGAATTCAGGAAAGTCTCAATTAGTATTCATGGATAATCTTAACATAAACCCACAATTCATTGGATCTCGACAAACACACCATAAAAGAGTATTACATTGGATAGATCTCCATGAAGATCATGAAGAACATGGTATTGAGAAGCAAAGAGATAAAAAAAGCCATCTGGCTACTAGCTATGGACCCATAGGTCTATGGTGAACTAATCACGCATCATCGGAGGGGCAATGGAGTTGATGTAGATGCCCTCCGTGATCGAATCCCCCTCTAGCAGATTACCGAAAAAGGCTCCAAGATTGGATCTCTTGGGACCGAAGGCTTCTTGCGGCGAAAAAGTGTTTTCGTGGCTTGTTTTGATAATTATGGAATATTTGCGTATTTATAGGCCAAATATTAGTGATAGGGGAGTTTGTAGGGGCCCACAAGCCTGCCCGGCGCTGGGTACCACCCTGGCCGTGACAAGCGGGCTTGTGGCCCCGTGGCAGCTCCTCTGCCTTGGTTCTCAAGTCTCGTGGCTTCAATGTTTTCCAGAAAAAATCATTCCTGAGGGTTTATTCCCTTTGGATTCCATTCAATATTACTTATCTACGAAACTCAAAAACAAGGAAAAACAAAATTGGCACTAGGCTCTAGATTAATAGGTTAGTCCCAAAGATAATATAAAATAGCATATTAATGCATATAAAACATCCAAAACAGGTAATATAATAGCATGGAACAATCAAAAATTATAGATACGTTGGAGACGTATCAATGAGGTGCATAACATTATATCGGTACCACCGACACATTTTTCTTGGAGCCACTGACTTACTATCATATTTCAATCTGTTTTTGTTTTTGTAAAACTTTGTGTTCTTTTTGTGACATTGTAACCCTTTGATAATCCCTTTTATTAAAAATGGAATGGGGGAGACATACATTCAATGATCCCTTACTCAAAGGAGGAGAAGTTCTACAAATTCTCAGTTTATCCTAAGGGAGAGAAATTATTTTCAATGATTCCCTCGTTTTTCTCATGATTTTCATATTCTATGAATCCTACATTCTATGACCCTTATTCTCAAGGATCGCTTCTTAATCAATGATCTATGTATCTGATCCTATATTTGACCTCTTTGGCAATTAATACCAAAGGGGGAGAAATATGCAAAACATAAAAGCTAAAGAGGGAGATACATGCTTATGCAAAGGGGGATACATAATTTAGGGGAGAGGAGAGTATCAAAGGTTATACCTATATAAACAAGGGCAGAATACCAAAGTAGGGGGAGAAAAATATATCTGGGAGAAGAATTTTCACACCCTATCCAATCCCAATATTTACATGCTAAGATCTAGGGGGAGATGATGTCCTACCATTTTCATATCTAAAGGGGAGAAAGTATCAAGATATGGTGTCTACTTTTGAGTTCTATTGCTTTTGATTGGTAGAATACTCTTGTGTTTCCTAACATTGTTTTCTCAAGTGTATCTCTACTACTAGAATGCTCAAGAACTCAAGGTAAGTATATGCATCATATCTTTGATCAAGATGATCTCTTGCTTCTTGCACATATTGTTTGCAAGAGTGAAGTCTTCATCAAGGATACACCTCATTCATATACGGTTGATGCATATAGCCAAGATACACATGACTTATTATATCCCTTCTACTATATGTGTTTCCATGCATTCCAAAGTAACTACCCTTTAAAGGGATTGCACACATTTAGGGGGAGCAAGTCTAAATGATGTGTCTCTCAAAGTCTTCATTATATACATACATATGTTCATTTCAAGCTTTTATTGTATGTTGTCATCAATTACCAAAAAGGGGGAGATTGAAATCACAATATGCTCCCCTGCTGGTTTTGATAATTCATGACAACATACACTGTCTCTTGGACAAATACTTTCACCTAGTCTATTTCATATAAAGTACATAAAGAGAGATGGGTTGGCAAAAAGGAGAGTGGAGAGTATCCCCTTGAAGAAGATGGAGAAGGAATAGTTTGGCAAAGCTTCAACCAAGAGGACTCTACATTTTACTTTGTGAGAAATCACTTTGAGTCCATAGGAAAGCCAATACTATTAAAAGGGGGGTAAGGTTCTGTTGGCGAAAAAATGCTCAGACGTGCATAAGTGATAGTCACCACGTACACCCACAAGCTCTTCCACAAAAGTCTGTCCAAAGCCAAATATCCAAAATCGGTGCAAAAAACACTTTCCACTCGGTGACACCGATTCGCTGCCTCGGACAGACTCAGCCAAACCCTAGCCACTTCGGTGCAAGCGATTCCATTTTGGTGCCACCCAGTTTGGGATGCCAACTTCTTGTTACGCTAATTCACAAAATCGGTACCATCAAGTTTGCTGAACCAGCGTCACCGAGTTTGGCAATCTTACCGTTGGTCACCTTATCGGTGCAACTGAGTTTATATATCGGTCTCAGATTCAAAACTTGCTAACTTTAAGGCAACTCGATACCACCATGATTAACACATTGGTGTCACCAAGTCTGACTTATTAGGTGTAATAGCTAGATTTTTGGAGATGCCTATATATACCCCTCCACCACCACTCAGTCACAGAAGAAGCACTGAGAACAGTTCCCCACTCATACCTACTGAGTTTCGGAGAGAGACCCACCTGCTCATGTGTTGAGATCATACAATTCCATTTCAACCATATGAATCTTGAGCTCCAGCCTCCCAAAGTTGCTTTCCACTCAATCAATCTCTTCCACCATAGCCAAATCTGTGAGAGAGTGATTGTGTGCGGAGGAGTCTATCATCTTGAAGCACAAGAGCAAGGAGTTCATCGACATTATCGAGCCTATTACCTTTTGGAGGGTGGTGCCTCCTAGATTGGTTAGGTGTCGCTTGGGTGCCTCCTACTTTGTGTTGTGGAGTGAACCAAGAAGTTTATAAGGTAAAGGAGATCGCCCACTTCATGAAGATCTACCCCGAGTAAGGCTAGTCCTCCGTGGATGTAGGCCATCATGTTATAGTAAAGTTTGCTTCTTCGTGGAACCCTCCGTGGGTAGAGCCATCCTTGGACTCTCACGACTGTTACCCTCCATGGGTTCAAGACTCCATAACATGGACATACGATAGCGCCACCTATCGGAACGACCGTGAGTTGTGGCTTGACACCGAGTCTCGTGGGTAAACTGTGCAACATCTACAGAATGTAAAAATATTAAAATAGCCGTGTACATGGTCATGGAAAGTTGGTGGTCCTGCTTAAACCACGTCTCATGTTTTCACAAACTTGATGGGTGTGTGCGTGTGGGAGAAAGATCGTCATTGAGCTAAGTCAGATGACTTGGCATGATGATTTAACATGAGATGTTCAACCCCTATTTATATTGATATGTGTAACTTGTTCACATGGATACCTGCCACCTCATGATGCATGCTTTTACAAGTTGATTGATGATGGCATTTCTCTTGAAATTAGCTTTCCGCATCTTACCTACTTAGTGTTATATCATGCACTTTTATACCTTGTTCCAAAACAGGGGTTGCTTGTGAGTACATTCAAAGTACGCAATGCCTTGCCACTGCTTACTTAATTGGCCAGGCATGGAAGAGCAGGAGTATGGTGAAGATTTTGTTGGTGATGAACATGCAAACTAGGATGCTTCCCAGTCAGAATGCCTATAGGGTTATGGAAAATGGCATGGATTCACGCTTTCGTTCAAGATTTCTGCTGCTAGTTATGTTTGGTGTTTGACCATCGCGGCCCTATCTGCAACACCTTGTGTTTTGCCTGATGTCTAAGTTAACATAGCTTAAAAATTAGGACCAATAAAAACTTTTGTGTGCTTGTGTATTTTGACTTGATTGATGATTGATTGCTTGCTTGCTTGTGCTATATATTTATAAAGCTTCCGCCTATCCTAAAGAACTCTTTTCCTTGATCCAAACTCATGTAAAATGATCGTACCATGTGTATCGGAGCATAAACTATTTTTATCAAATATTAGTTTGCCCAAAAAGGGATTTATTCAAATTAGGTTTTCAAAATCCCCTGAGTTGATAATCTAACTACAAGTCCTTGAATTTTGTGGATATCTTTTCCCCAAAAGATTTATTTGAAACCTACAATATATATGAGTTCCGAGAAATACCAAATATTATTTTTAAAGATTATTTTCCTATTTTATTTAAAGGTTTTTTCTTAAGGCCATAAATGATCTTTTAATGGGAAAATTATTTAAATGCTTTAACAATATTTGAGAAAAATTAGGAAAAAACAGTGGGCATATATTATCCATATATAATAGTTTAAGCACATGGTCATGTTCAAAATCATGGGCAAAACCCTCCAAAACCCTTTCTACTTAAATCAAGCATCTAAAATATTTTTATAAGAAATATTCTCAATAAATTCCAAGAAAATTCTAGCAAGTCACAAATGACATATGTGATGGTCTTGCGAAGAATCAACCCAATCCCAGTTTATTTGATTCACCAAAACATTCCAAAACCATTCCTGTCCAGAATCAAATTTAAGAAATTTACATTGTGAAGTATCTCCTATTGATACCAAACTTTTTGAGCATGTTTGATTAACAAAATTTTGATGCCACACTAAGTGGAGCATGAAGAGAATAGTTTTGCAGGCCTAGATCTACAGAAACCCGATTCTGTTGATTTCTAGGGATTACAAAGTTTAGATTATCAAGTTCCTTCAAATCGTCTCAAAACATGTGATAAGGACCAAGTGGACTTACCATTTACCTCTGGTAAATATCAGGGGCATTGGATACCCCTAGATGCCCTACGACAACATCAAATACCTTCAACCAAAAACTTGTGGGTAAGCATAGTTGACCCAATAAGATTCTCCTTGTCCCCAACTTTTTACCACAACATACTCTAACCCACTTCTACCTCCAGTAACTATGCCATGGCGTCTTATCAATTACTGGGGGGTAACTCCCTCTTTTCCCCCTCTTTTTACCATGGCAGCACCGCTTCTTCCTCTCCCCCACTATTCTGTTCATGCAAATGTCCACAAATATTTCCACAACCTCATTTGGATATTGATGAATCTATCCAAGCCCAAAGGTGGCATGCTCATACGGAAAATGAGAGTAGTTCATCTTAACCTCCAATTTGGTAGCAAATGAGGCTTTGAATTACATTACTATGAACTTTGATCTTCCTGAGCTGAAATTTGGTGTGCACATACTCCCTCCATGCCTATGCCTACTAGACAAGGTTTCATCCAAAGTGCACTCCAGTAAACAATCTTTTTCTATGCCCCGAGTCTATTGTTACAAACTTAGCTTGAGTAGAAATCCACATTTAACCAGCTCCATAGGGGTCCCAACTTAACCAGTACCCCCTAGCATGCGTGCCATGCACCCTAGACATAGTTACTCGACCAAAAGCTTGGTCTAGACAAGGTGTGACATGATGACTAGGCCATTGTCATGCAAAATACCTGCTCTTCCCATTGTCTTGTCCTGTAGCTAGCAACCAGCTTCTGCAGGGCACCCTCTGTCATTGTAGAGACCAGTAGATCTCGGGTAGGGGATCCCGAGCTGTGAGACTAGGATCGATGGTAACAAGGGACGGAGGAGACAATATTTACCCATGTTCGGGCCCTCCTATGGAGGTAAAACCATACATCCTGCTTGATTATATTGATGTGTATGAAGGTTACAAAGTTGATCTACCAAGAGATCGAATAGCTAAAACCCTAGATGAGTTTCTCTGCCCTACAATCTAAAACCCTCCCGGTTCATATAGACACCTAGGGGTACCTAGGGTTTACACATGATAGGTCCACTATCGGGGATGGAGATGTCGATTTCTTCATCTTGACTTGGAGTGCATGCCACGCCTTCGGTAAATCCTTCTAAAACACGGGGTCTCGATCTATCCGGCCCCTCCTCTGACAAACGAATAGTCAAAGTGCGTTATATCGACAAAAGGGCGGTGAGTAGGTGACTTTTACAAATTCATCACTTTAGGAATTTCAACTTGAGGAATTTCAAATGTGATGAATAACTAGCAGCGGAATAAGTACTGAAGTGCATGAAAAACATAGCAATAGCATAGTCATCATGATGAAATAAAACATGCACAGATTACAGGTAGCGTGATATAGGATAAGCAGGTGAGGAACAAGGTAACTTGAAGAATTTGAGGTGAGGAAATTGTGAAAGTCTTCAGTCAAATTCTTCAAACAGTAAAGATCAATTTCATCAACAGGTATACGAGGAAGTGAAAGGGTTGAGGAAATAGAACCAGAGAGCTCGATGAAGACAATGGTTTGATGACCCAGTTCCAACTGCTTTGATAGTCGTATGTATGGTTTGGAGCGGCCTGGTATTTAAACCATAGGACGCACAGTCCCAGGACACACAGTGCTTACCGTATTCTCCTTGAGCTAAGGTCACAAATTCCTCACCCGACACTCATGGTAAGACTTCAGGGTGGACTTACAAAACCCTCACAAACTTGTCACTCGATGATCCACAGTTGACTACTGGATGCTCTAGACCAAGGTCACTCCATGATCCCCAATTGACTGTAGGATGCACTAGACCATGACACCTAACCGTCTGGAAGATACACAGTCTTCAAAGGTAACAAGCATCGGTTCCACACAGGAACAATCTCTTCAATGATGCTCAAACACTTTGTGTTTGGTGGTTTGGATTTAGCTTTTTCCTGACTGAGTATTTTCTCTCAAATCCTTTGGAGGATGGGTTGATCTCAAATGACAAGTGGCAGTTCTCTCTCGGAGTAGCCAACCAACTAGTGGTTGTAAGGGGTGGCTATTTATAGCCAGGGTGCAACCTGGCATGATAAGACATAAATACCCCAAATGATACGACCGTCATGTGGATAAGATGATTGGGGACAATTGGAACAAAGCACAGCAACGGACGAAATTTTGAACTATGAAAGTCCTTAGGCTTATCATATTCCTCACTTCTAGCCAATTCGCACTAGCTAAATCCTAACTCCTTAGTCAGATCAATTTCCTCAGAGACTAGAAGATCTTCGTCTATGTCAGTGAAGAACTTGGCTGAACCGTAAGAGATTTCCATAGGCTTCACTCAAAGGATTGGATAGGCTGAGGCTTTTGAGTTGAGCATCAGTGGGAAATTTTCCTTAGTGTTACCTCGGCCCCCTTTAATAGTATGGTGTTTCCTATGACTCAAAGAAAGGAAATGACACTACGAAAAAAAGTCTTCATGCTTCATAGTCCTCGTTCATATGTTCAACGTCACACCAACTTCTTCATTTTCAAAGTCTTCAAGGAATACCAAAGCCTTCAGCGAAGTCTTCAACAAAATCTTCACCAAAGTCTTCAGTTGAAGACATACATTTTTAGGGGTCTATAGTCTCTGAATATATCAAACTCCTCAATGACTTATAGAGCCTGTGTACACTCACAAACGCATCAGTCTCTTAACCTATAAGTCTTCAATACACCAAACCCACTAAGGGGCACTAGATGTACTTACAATATCCCTCTTTTTAATGATTGATGACAAATAGGTTAAGTTTTCAATGGGAATAAAAATATGGAATGTAAGTACTGAGTTTGAGGAATTTTATTGCAAGATATAGAAGAACTCCCGCTGAAGATGTGCATATTTGAGGAATTTACTTGGGACTGCAAGTGCACATGCCAGGTTCAAAACATGGAGAACTCCCCCTATATCTTGAAATTCATACATGCATTTAATACATGATATGAAGAATTTGAAATGCATGATGAAAATCGTGTCTGACAAAATTAAGCATGCATGCATTAAGGTACTTGACGAAATAAGCATGCGGAAAGCAGTTCAAAAGAGTCATACCACCATCAGACTTAAGTTTACAACTCAACCAACAAAAGCTTCAGAAGAGCGAGAGTTGTAACTTAAACAAAAAACAGCCCAGATATAGATACCCGCTTGAAGACTAACTCAAATTTTGTCCCCCTTTGTCATCGAAAACCAAAAGGGACGAAAAGTAAGGACTAACGCCCCTTGAAGAATTTCATCTTGAAGGTGACGGAGGAGCACCAGCTATCTCGGGGTCGTTTGTAAATGCAGGGCTCGCTGCAGTGTCGTCAATATCCTCAGCTTCATCTGTCTCGTGCGATGAAGAATATGAGCTTGTAACTAGCTAGGGAACTTGAACTTTCTTGAATTTTTTCTATGGAGGACGAGCCCAGTCAAGGTTCTACTCAAGGTTCATCTCCTTCAGTTCTTCAGGAGTCTTGAGGTGAGGCAGAATGGCGCAAGTGCAGTTGAAGACTTCATGGAGGTAGTATTGGTTCCTCCTCACAGTGTTGTGCGTGACAGTCATGTCTCGAAGAAGTGAACCAAAATGACGCTTGACCAACTTGTGGTCGCAATCAACCTTCTGATGAAGACTGATAAGAATCTCATGATCAGTCGTCATAGGAGGGGCAGACTCTTGAGGCTTTTGCAGCAGAGTCTTGGGTAGTAGTGTCATCATTGGTGGAGTAAGATGCAGCTTTGCAAAAACTGACCATCCAATGAACGAGGACCTTTGTCAATTAGAGATTTGGCTTTTCCTTCAATTGACGCAATCTGTGCTTGAGGACTTCAACAGGAGGCAAAAAGCTAAAGTGATTCTGAAAGTCAGCGTAGAAGGGAATTGAAGACCTTGATCTGATGAATTTCATGATCCAGGGAGCATAAGGCTTCAATTCAAACGGGGCTAATGCTGCATTGGCGAAAGTCCTCATGAAGAAATTGTGGTTGTTGATGGGAATCCCATGAAGGATGTTGAATAGCATGTTGTTCATGATTCCCTCCACTTCTTGTTCTTCACAGTTGTGGACCTTCTGAGGACTGAGGGTGTTGGTCAGAATGTGATAGACTGTCTTGGGCACATAGAGAAAATCCTTCACAAGGAAGGTAGTCCTTTGAGGTTTTCCAGGAGCCAAAGGCTTCATCATCACTTGCATCATGTGGTTGGGCAAAGCAGGTTCATCAAATAGGCATCTTGCTCCTTCTGAAGGAATTGGAATTGGGACTAATCGAAGCAATTCAGAGGCTGGTGCAGTGTAGTGAGTAGATCCAGTCATCCAGTCCAAGACCCAAGGGTTGATGTCAGAAGCATCACCTGTGATGTGCATAGTGGCATAAAATTGTAAAATCATCTCTTCATTCCAATCAAAAATATCCACACAGAATGGAAGAATTCTAGCATCATTAAGAACTGCAATTACCGGTGTGAAAGACGGGATAATTTCCTTATCCGCATGGGGAATTTGATGATGCTCGAAGACTTTCTTCTTGTCAAACAGCTCTTGCAGAGTCATAAGGATTTGGTCTAGTGAAGAAGAAGTGCTCGTTGCAGAAATTGTTCTTGATGAATTTAGGGCGCTTTGAGCCTTCTAATGGCATCTTAGGCTTTGGCTGGAGGTTTCGCTTGAAGCGGCCCACAATTTCCTTAGGCATTTGAGGAATTTCTTTTGACTGAGGAATTTGCACTGTAGTTTCCTTAGTGGCAATTGGAGCAACAACTTCCTTAGTTGATGCAGCTGGAATATCTTTAGTGACAGTTGTAACCAAGTCATCAGATCATGTTTGAATTTCTTCAGTCTGGGCAAGAGACTAAGGAATTTGTAAATGAGGAGTGGTCACAGGTGAATTTGGGTTTGCATCTTCCAATATTCATCATTGATGAGAGGTGTAGTGTTTGCAATGTCAACATCCTATTCCATTTCTTCAACATCGGCCTCTTCAGTAGTTAACTAAGACAGGGCCGATGATACCAGTGGAGTTGAAGCATTTGCTTCCACTTCAATTTCTTCATTAATCTTCTCTGAGGTAGCAGCAGAGTGATACTTTTCTTTTGATCATCATTGGGATGACATAGTCAACACCAAATGGTACTAGTTCATAGGCTGGCACGGAGCTGATAGGAGTTGCATCAATCGGCTCAGTTGAAGAACTTGGCGGTGTCTTCAATTTCTTCACTGCGGAGGAATCTGAAATTGATGCTTTTCTCTTCAACGCCTTTTTCTCCGCAACCTTAGTTTTCTTCACTTCTGATGTAGAAGGAAGGGTGTTGTTCCTCACCCTTGAGGATTTTGAAGTTTCTGCAGATGGTGAAGGAGGAGCATTTCTTCAGGCACGACTGATGCAGTTGTCCTCGTGGTCTCAATTTCATCATGCACAACAAAATTTTCAGCTATCCTGCCAATTTCTTCAAGCGCAACAGTGAAGGTTGCCCTGGCAGGTTCTTCAGCAGTCAAAATTTCTTCAGCTGCGAGAGCAGTTTCTTCAGCAGGTTGTGCAGATTCTTTAGCCTGGGGAATTTGAGGTTGAGATCGAGTAGAAACCCTCTCGTTATGGTCCTTAACAGTAGCTTGGTCTTCCCTAACAAATCTCACTTTGGTGCCCTTCCATTCAACATCGTACTTGTCTTGTTCTTCAGAGAGGCAGTGTATGTCAGACTAAACCGTGATGAATTGATTTGGAGTTAAATTCATCACATTGTTCCTCAGAAACTTTTCTATTCTGGCCAAGCTCCTCTTGGATCTTAGAGCTTGATCTCTCTTCCATTTTTCCTCAGCTATAAAATGTGTGAGGACATGGTCCACACCAAGAGGTAGGTTCAGTGAAGAAAGTGGGGTGCTGGGATACTAATGCCATATGTCAATGAAGTCGAGGATCATCTTGGGATCCAGCATGAGAGGAACAGAGCTGCCCTTGGCTATAGAAGTCCTTTGCTGACTTTCTCTGATGATTTCCTCTAATTCTTCACCATCAGCCTCATCATCATCCTCAGATCCTGAGCGTACATTCACCATAGCTTTGCTAGTATGAGGACTTGGTCTCTGACCTCATCCATCAGTTCTCTTTAGGTTCAATAGAGTAGGACTTGTTGAAGAATGTGCTCGGGCATAGGGACTTGTAGAGACATCTGAAGCAATTGAGAATCCCTTGGTCCTTTGATATGTTGCAAGGTACACAAGTGTTGAGGACTTTGTGGCAGCAGCTGATGGTTGTGCAGCTACTGAGGTCATTGTAGAGGCCTCTAAAGAAATTGTTGGAGGATTTTGCGGTGATGATTTTGAAGTTGAGGACTTTGATTTTACTGCAGATTTCTTCCCCATTGATTTATTTGGAGCACTAGCAGAGGCTCCGGTAGAGGCAGCAACAACTCTATCTTCATTGAATTTCTTCACAACCTCTTTTTCCTTCTTTGCCAGCTTGGCTTGTTGTCTTTCCCATTCTCGATGAAAGTTATCACCAGTTTTGAGACTAGTGGGATCAGCAGTTTGGTTTGGAGCCAAGGGTGGACTACTACAAGGGGGTTTAACAGCTTACTTATTTATGTATTTTGGAGTGACATAGGGATATTCTTTCCACTTGCATGCCCATCTCCTCACAATTTTCTGTATGCGAATCTTTCGCTGCTTTGTAGTTTCCTTGCCATGAGTTTCTTCATTTGGAGTGCAATATTCCTCGTACAGTTCATCAAGTATCTCAAACGTTGTTTGCACTTCAGGTTTCTTTCCACCTTTCTGTGGCTTTTTCCCATCAGCCATTTTCTTCGGTTGACGATTCTGAACTTTTGAGAATTTTGAGGAAGTGTGCAAATTATCTTCAAGGAACGTTGCAAATGAGTTAAGTTGATGAGAAACTAGTGATTCATCAGCAAACATTTTGTACCTGTGAACAGAGTATAGGTGTGAGGAATTTGAATAGGTCATATGCATTCTCAGAAATTTTCAAAATACATCAAGTTTAGGAATTTTTACCGTAGATGTCTTGAGGAATTTTACTAAGTGTTCTAGTCTTAGGTTCCAGAGTTGTGAAAATTTTGGGGATCCACGCAATTGAGGAATCTTGAAGAAAATCATAACTTAGAAAAAACATCAAGTGAATGAACATGTAAGGTGCTTTGGAATATGATTCTGGAAGAATAATCAGTTTTGAGGATTTGTGGAATTCATGAAGATCAAACAAGGGTAGTAAAATTAGATTTTATTTACCCTGATGAAGAACACAACAAACAATGAGATGAAATCGGGGAAGTTCGTCCGTCCAGATCTCCCACTCCCTAGCTTGGCTGAGGGAGACAGCTACAACAGCGACAGAGTGAAGATTTCTGCGACTGATGCGAGTACACCGACGGCAAGGTCGAGGCAGTTAAGGTCTTCGACACCAGTGGCGATGATTTTAGCGGCGACTCTAGGCTTGAGCTTGGGAGAGAGTGGGGATGAGGAGTAACCGAGCACAGTGAAAGGGAAGGGGTATTTATAGCGGAGGTGAAATCCAATCTGCCTGAAGATTTTGGACCAAATTGCCCCTGACACTTGCTCTCCATGCGACATGTTTCACCCACGTCCTGAGTAGTGCGGATAGTGGGGGATCGTGGGTTATCCAGTCATGGGAATCGGAACAGTTTGTGCAGGAAGCGTTGTAATTATTGATAAAAAAACTTAAAGTTTCCGTTCGCAAATTCTTCAGCTGTCAAGGACACAGTGAAGACTTTGAACGAGTTTGAAAGTAGAATGCATATGAAGAATTTGTGAATAGGCTGGGTTGAGTTTAGCATAGAGGGGAACAGGTTCGATCACATTCACTTAGATGAAAATCAACTTGAAGAATTAGCAATAAGTGAATGCTGTTGAGGACATTGACAACTCAAATATATATATACATATATATATATTCAATGAAGAACATTAGTTTTCATAGTTTGAAGAATTTGATAAGTTGAGGAATTTGCGAAATTGAGGAATTTGCAAAAAATTGAAGAATTTTAAAAATGACGAAAAACTCAACTTTGAAGAATTTGAACTATGGCTGGTGGCGTGACCCACCGTAAAAGAATGATGATTTCAAACACTACGTACCATTTTCGTAGGGTTCTCAGAATCAAATTCTTCATTAATTTCTTCACACTTAGAGGGTTATTCTTCATTGATTTAAGAGAAATGTTACTTCGTGTGTTGCACATCTAAGTCATCAATTTTGCATAAGTGTTACGATGTGTGTCTTTTTCAAAGAACATTCAAAGATTCTAAGATATTTAGCTCACACCAATACTTGCAAAATATCTTTTCATCCATGGGCTTTGTGAAGATATAGGCTAGTTGTTCGTCATTAGGGATGTGTTAGATGGAGATGTCGCCCTTGAGTACATCATCTCGAAGAAAATGATGAAAAATCTGGATGTGCTTGGTCTTGGAATGTTGAACTGGGTCGTAGGCAATATTGATAGCACTCTCATTGTCGTAGTAGAGAGGCACATTCTTCACCTTGATGCCATAGTCCTGGAGGGTTTTCTTCATCCACAGTATATGAGCGCAACATGAACCAGCACCAATGTACTCAGCTTCAACAGTAGATAGTGACACACAATTCTGCTTCTTCGTTGACCAACAAACTAAGGATCGTCCAAGGAAATGAGATGTGTGTGAGTTTGACTTGCGATCCACACCATCTCCAACATAGTCAGCATCTGAGTGTCCGACGAGGTGAAGATTTGTGCCCTTGGGATACCATAATCCAAGCGTTGGTGTGTGAGCTAAGTATCGAAGAATATGTTTCATAGCCTTTTGGTGTGATTCCTTTTGTGTTGCTTGGAATCGGGTAGACATACAAACACTCAGCATAATATTCGGCCTAGATGCACATAGATACAATAAAGAGCCAATCATGGAGCGATATACCTTCTAATCGAAATCTTTACCATTTTCGTTAGTGTAGAGGTGGCCTTTTGAAGCCATTGAAGTTTTGATGCCTTTGAAATATTGCATGTCAAATTTCCTCAGAACATCCTTGAGGTATTTATCTTGAGAGATGAAGATGTCATTGTCTTGCTGACGAATTTGAATACCTAAGAAAATTTCAAATCTCCCATCATAGACATTTGATATTATTCACTCATCATATAGGCGAATTCATCACTGTAATGTTTGTCAGTACAGCCAAAGATAATATCGTCTACATATATATGGCATATAAACAGTTCATTGTCATAGTATTTAGTGAAAATAGTTGGGTCGAGTGAATCGAGTTTGAAGCCTTTATTCATGAGGAATTCCTTTAGAGCGTCGTACCACGCCCGAGGGGCTTGTTTGAGGCCATAGAGCGCGTTGTTGAGTCTACAGACTTTATCATGATGCTTAGGATCTTCAAAACTTGGGGGTTGAGCAACATATACTTCTTCCTGAAGCTTACCATTGAGGAATTCACTTTTTGACTCCATATTATATAAGATAATATCATGATGGTTAGCATAAGCAAGCAATATGCAAATAGCTTCAAGTCTAGCAACAAGTGCAAAAGTTTCATCAAAGTCAATTCCTTCAACCTGTGTGTAACCTTGAGCGGTAGATCTACTTGGTACCTAAGCCATTTTCATCTTGTTTGTTGTGGTAGATCTACTTGGTACATATGATATTCTTCTTGCAAGGATGTGGCTACTTGACAAGTTTCGACACATTGTTGAGCTTGAATTGATGCAATTCCTCTTGCATAGCTTGAATCCCCTTAGGCTCCTTGAATGCTTCATCAACTTTGGTGGGCTCTATGATATAGCCAAAAGAAAAGTTCCCACAAAAGTTAGTCAAATGTAAATCTCTTGAGCGAGTGAGGGGACCTAGTGCATTGATGTCATCAATGATTTTGTCAATCTGCATTTCATTTGCAACTCTTGGAAAAGCAGGTTGACATGGCTGAGGATTTTCTTCAGCACCATTTTCTTTTGGTGTACCAGCATGAATGTCTTCATTGGTTGGAATGACTTCTTCAATGGGTATGACATATCCAGTAGCCTTCAGCTTAATGGATTCCTCAGGAGACTGTTCATTTAGCATAGAAGGCACGTGCTCTCTTTGTGTGCCATCAGTTTCATCGAACCGCACATCTTCAGTTTCAACAACCTTTTGGTGGTAGGTGTTGAGGACTCTGTAGGAGTGCGAGTCCATTCCGTAACCAAGCATAAAACCTTCATGTGCTTTCGGTGAAAATTTAGAACTATGGTGAGGATCTCTAATCCAGCATTTTGCACCGAAGACTTTGAGATAACTTACATTGGGTTTCTTGCCAGTCATAAGTTCATATGAGGTCTTCTTGAAGAATTTGTGAAGATATACCTTGTTGATGATGTGGCAAGCTGTATCAATTTCCTTAGGCCAGAAATGACGAGGAGTCTTGTATTCATCAAGCATAATCCTCAGCCACGTTGTTGCGCTCCATGATGTCGTTCTGCTAAGGAGTATATGGGGTAGATAGCTCATGAGTAATACTAATTTCATCAAGATATTCATCAAGATTTGTGTTCTTGAACTCAGTCCCATTATCACTCCTGATATGCTTGATATTGACGTTGAAGTTTGTTGAGGCTCTTCAAGAAAATCGTCTGAATACATCCTGCACTTCAAACTTGTACAAAATAATATGCACTCAAGTGTAACGAGAGTAATCATCAACAATGACAAAGCCATACAAATTTGAAGAACTTGTTAGTGTGGAATAATGAGTGGGGCCAAAGAGGTCCATGTGAAGAAATTCAAAGGGTCGAGTCGTGGTCATGATTGTCTTCGAGGGATGCTTGGATTTGGTCATCTTCCGAGACTCACAAGCACCACAGAGGTGATCCTTGAGGAATTTTACACCTTCAAGGCCAAGGACGTGCTTTTTCTTGACCAACATGTGCAAGTTCCTTATACCAGCGTGTCCAAGTCATCGATGCCATAGCCAGCCTTCTCAGGACTTAATTTGCAAGAAGGCACGTGGCAGGATGAGGACCTGTAGAGAAATCAACAATATACAAGTCTCCTCTCCTAAAGCCTTCGAAGACTTTGGAATGGTCAGATTCCATGATGACAACACAACAATATTTTCCAAAGACAACAACCATATCAAGATCACAAAGCATTGAGACAGACATAAGGTTGATCCCGAGGGATTCGACAAGCATCACCTTATCCATGTGTCGGTCTTTTGAGATTGCAACCTTACCTAGACCCAATACCTTGTTGTTTTCCTTTGTCAGCGTAGGTGATATGCTTCAGATGAGATGGCGCAAGTGGCAAATTCATCAGTAGATTCTTGTCACCAGTCATGTGGTTTGTGCATCCACTGTTGAGGACCCACTCAGTAGCTTTTGGAGGTTCATCCTGGAGATAAATTAGTACAACCTACGAACTCATATGCGTTAGAGTGAAGAATCTGACATCAAATTAATCAGGCAGAATTCCATCACACAATATAGTGAGTAAAGCAGTGTGAGGACGTGAGAAATGAGGAATTCATTTCTGCATGATTAGCTTGCATCCTTTCAAGCATTTTTTCAGGTCTCCACCAAATTCCTCAGATGTTCAAGTTCATCTGGAGACCTAACCCTGCAAAAGAGATTAGTTTAGTTTCTTCACCACTCACATATGGAGGGGTGGCAAAGAGTTCATCATTCTGTGAGCACCATATGAGAAGGGAGGCATTGAAGCTAGTGCATTTTTCTTCACAAGACAAGGGTTAAAGTAGTCATATGAATAAGCAGTGAAATTATTCGAGGAATTATGAACATAATGATTTGAAGAATAATACACATATTCAGAACTCTTAGGTTTTCCCTACGAAACAAATGCATTAGCACGAGAATGATATTTTTGACCATTTAAGGAATTTGGTCTAAGTGAATACTTTGGTCCATATGAGGAATTTGATGTGGGGTTCTTGTTCTTCATGAGTGGTGTCATGAGGACATTCACTTGAAGATTTTGTAAGCAGCTCTTAGGAACCCAGATTTTCTTTGTAGGTGAACTGTTCCTGCAGTTAGTTCCAACAAATCTGGCAAATACTTCACCTTTCTAATTTTTGAAGAATTTGTAGTCGGAGTCCAGTGACTCATCAGAGGAATATGAAGTTTCATAAGTAAAGCGAGATAAATTGGATGGATCTATAGGAGGTCCTTTTGCAGCAACCCATGAGGTTTTGGGGTACTGCTCAGGTGTCCAGTAGGATCCATCAACATTGAGTTTCCTCTAAAATGCAATACCCTCTTTCCTAGGGTTCTTGTTAAGAATCTGCTTTTTGAGGACATCGCAAAGGGTTTGATGCCCCTTGAGACTTTTGTACATGCCTGTCACATAAAATTCCTTCAACCCCGCATTTTCATCACTAATACTTGTCATATCCTCAAATGAAGAATTTGTGACCACAACAATAGTTCAAGAATTTGCAGCAATAGAAGCATTTGAACATTGAGGTGAAGAATTAGTAGTTTCATGTTCGATGCAATTTACACAATGTTGAAAAAATTCTTCCCGAGCGGTACTGATCCATTGAGCTAGTAAGGAATCATTTTTCCTGTGGACATCCTCATGAGACACTCTTAGTTTCTCAAGATCTTGCTTTTTTTGAAGAAATTCATCAGAAAGCTTCTCATGATCGGCTAAGAGAGCATTATGATCACTCTGAAGGTTATCATACTTTGTCTGAAGACTTTTGAGATCATCAGACAGAGTTTGAGTCTGATCCACTTCCTCATTCAACAGATCATCACTTTTGTCTAACAGTCTCTGAAGCTTTTCAAGTGCACTTTGTTGATATGTGGCAACATTAGCAAGTTTGGCATAGCTAGGTTTCCCAGATTCATCAGATTCACCATCATTTTATTCAGAGGAGGAGTGATGCTTATGTACCTTGGAACCTTTTGCCATAAGACAAAGTGAAGAAGATGAACTAGGATCTGATTCTTGGGTTTTGAGGATTTTCTTGAGTTTGATGAACACGGGGTCTTGACGAGTGTGATAGCCTTCATTGATGTCCATGATCCTATCCCAGATGAGCTTGGTGTTGTGAAGATGACAGATGCCTTTGAACATGACACTTGATAGGCTTGAGCAGATGATGTTCCTCGCCTGAGCGTCAAGTTGAGTGTACTTACAAATTTCCTCCGCATTTTCCATCTTGCAAAGTTTAGTCAGTACAAGATCACTAACAGTCTATAGCTCACTATTCATTGACATGAGGTGCTCCTTCATCAGAACCTTCCTCCAAGGATATTCAATTACGTCAAGCTTGGGACATTCTGTGACTGACTTGACACCTTGTGCCATGAAACAGTAAGTAGGAGCATAGTCATCATTGATGTCGTCAGACTCATTGGAGTAGTCATTTTCTTCATCATTGAAGATGGACTTGCTCACGAAGGCAGTAGCAAGAGCAAGTCTAGGGACACTAGATTCAATCTCCACCTCAAATTCTTCCTCATCTTCATGTTCTTCAGATTCATCTTCTGAGTCCATTTCCTTGCAAATGAAAGCCCGAGCCTTTTTGGAACCATACTTCTTGTGCGTTGAGGACTTTGAAGATGAGGACTTTGCAGATGAGGAATTATAAGATTTCTTCTTTTTTCGAGTCATCAGAACTGTCGTCCTTGTACTTTTTGTTCTTCTTTGATTCTTTTCCCGGAGAGGACAGTCAGAGATAAAGTGACTAGATTTCTTGCATTTGTGACAAGTTCTCTTCTTGTAGTCATCTGAGGAATCTAATTTACTCAAGATACTTTCTGATGACTTTCCAAACTGGCCTCTCCTCGGGAACTTCTAGAATTTCCTCACGATCATTGCCAGCTCCTGAGTCAGTTCTTCAGAATCACCAAGGCTACTCTCAGAATCTTTGCCTTCGGATAATGAAATTGCTTTTGCCTTCAGAGCACGAGATTTTCCATAGCTTGGCTCGTCGAGGTATCTCTTCTCATCTTGTTGGAATTCGTGAGTGTTGTGTCTCTCAAAAATATTAGCAAGATCAAGTGACTTTTAGTCTCCACGCTCTTGAATCATCAAAGCCAGAGTATTGAATGAGGAATCAAGAGACCTCAGGAGTTTCTTCACCACTTCATGGTTGGTGATGTCAGTGGCACCCAGTGCTTGAAGCTCGTTGGAGATATGAGTGAGATGAACAAAAGATTGCTGAACATTCTCATTCTCGAGTCTTTTGAAGCGGTTGAAGACATTGCAAAGAACATCAACATGAGAATCACGTTGAGTGGAAACACCTTCCTTGACTTTGGATAGCCTATCCCAGATAATCTTAGCAGACTCCAAAGCACTCACTCTGCCATACTAACCTTTGCTTAGATGGACAAAGATGATATTGTTCGCTTAAGAAATGAGTTACTTGAATTTCTTCATATCAGCAGAAGTGACAATCGGAGAAGTGCGGGGACCACCATTTTCCACAACGTACTAGCGATATTTTTCAATAGCTTCAAGATGCATGCACATCTTGTTCCTATAGTAGGGGTAATCCATCCCATCGAAGGTAGGACAACCTGCGGAAACCTTGATCATACCTGTAGTCGACATGACTAGAACTCCAGGTGGTTAAACCAAAATCACACAGAACAAGGTAGTACCTTGCTAAGATACCAATTGAAAGTATGTTATATCAACTAAAGTGGGGGTGAATAGGTGATTTTTACAAATTCATCACTTGAGGAATTTCAACTTGAGGAATTTGAATGTGATGAATAACTAGCAGCGGAATAAGTACTCAAGTGCATGAGAAACATAGCAATGGCATAGTCATCACGATGAAATAAAACATGCACATATCATAGGTAGCGTGATACAGGATAAGCAGGTGAGGAACAAGGTAACTTGAAGAATTTGAGTTGAGGAAATTGTGAAAGTCTTGAGTCAAATTCTTCAAACAGTAAAGATCAATTTCATCAACAGGTACACAAGGAAGTGAAAGGGTTGAGGAAATAGAATCAAAGAGCTCGATGAAGACAATGGTTTGATGACCCAGTTGCAGGTGCTGTGACAGTCGTATGTCTGGTTTGGAGCTCCCTGGTATTTAAACCATATGACGCACAATCCCAAGTCACACAGTCCTTACCATATTGTCCTTGAGATAAGGTCACAAAGTCCTTGCCCTACACTCGTGGTAAGTCTTCAGGGTGGACTTCCAAAACCCTCACAAACTGGTCACTCGATGATACAGAATTGACTACTGGATGCTCTAGACCAAGTTCACTCTGTGATCCCCAATTGACAGCAGGATGCACTAGACCACAAGGCCTAACCCTCTGGAAGATACACAGTCTTCAAAGGTAACAAGCATTGGTTCCACGCAGGAACAATCTCTTGAGTGATGCTCAATATTTTCGGTTTGGTGGTTTGGATTTGGATTTTTCCTCATTGATGATTTTCTCTCAAATTCTTCGGAGCATGGGTTTCTCTCAAATGACAAGTGTTAGTTCTATCTCAGAGCAGCCAACCAACTAGTGGTTGTGTGGGTGGATATCTATAGCCATGGTGCAACCTGACATGATAAGACATAAATGCCCCCAATGATATGACCGTTATGTGGATAAGATGATTGGGGACAGCTGGTGTAAAGACCAAGAACGGTCGGAATTTCGAACTATGAAAGTCCTCGGGCTTATCATATTCCTCATTTGTAGGCAATTTGCACTAGCGAAATCCTAACTCCCTAGTCATATCCATTTCCTCGGAGACGAGAAGATCTTCGTCTCTATCACTGAAGAACTTGACCGAACCGTAAGAGATTTCCAAAGGCTTCACTCGAAGGATTGGATAGGTTGAGGCTTTGGAGTTGAGCATCAGTTGGAAATTTTCCTTAGTATTACATTGGCCCCCTTTAACAGTATGGTGTTTCCTATGACTCAAATAAAGGAAATGAAACTACGAAAACAAAAGTCTTCACACTTCATAGTCCTCGTTCATATCTTCAAGGTCACACTAACTTCTTCATTTTCAAAGTCTTCAGGGAATACCAATGTCTTTAGCAAAGTCATCAACAAAATCTTCACCAAAGTCTTTAGTTGAAGACATACATTTTTAGGGGTCGGTAATCTCCGAATATATCAAACTCCTCAGTGATTTATAGAGCTTGTGTACACTCAAAAACGCATCACTCTCTTAACCTATAAGTCTTCAATACAAAAAAAATCACTAAGGGGCACTAGATGCACTTAAAGAGAGCAGCCCACCAAGTAGGCCTATCGGGAGATGGGGCAGTGACCCAAGGGACCCTTAAACCAGGACTCCCTCAGTATCCCCCGAACTAGCCCCAACACCAAGGGTCTCAGCTCTGGCAGCTCCATGTCATCACAGCCTTCGGCTTGCGGGGTGAGTTCTTCCTCTCATTAATTATTGGCTGAGACTAGCCTGGTTTGCGATGACGCGTAATTTTTCCAATCATACAATCGTTTGGACACCATGAGTTTCTCAGCCTCGAAGGCCAAAAGTCAAAGTGTATACTGTGTCTTCTGATGACTTTCTAACAAAGGGTCATGGCCTACCATGATAGCTGAACTAGTTATGAAAACTCTATTCGTGGTTCGAGGACGTTTTTACATTGGCCTGACTCATCAATGCTTATATCGTGCCCCGTTTCACATGGGATATGATTAACATCGCAAGTTACTTTACGTGTGTATAATGACACGCATGTCTTGGGAAGCCGAGATACTTGCGGCGCAGTAAAGTGAGGCTAATCAGCGTCACGCCTCATAAAAGAGAAAAAGGCGAGGCTTATTGATGATTTGCATTCGCGTCTCTGCTTCCCAAATCTCCCCAAGCTTCAAGAGCCTAGATCCATTTCTTCCTCGACTTCACCTTCGAGCTTAGCCATGGCGGGTTTAGGCTCCATGGGAAAGTGGGAGACCTCCACGATCACCGACAAGGACATCCGGGACTTAAAGCTCCCCGGCTACCTCCCTGCCAACGTCTTCCACCATGCTGCGGAGGGGAACAAGGTGGTCCCCTCCCCTAAGCTAGGCGAGAGGGTGGTGTTCGTCCCCCATTTCATTTGAGCAAATAGATTCCCGCTCCACCCCTTCAGCAAAGGCCTCATGTTCTTCTATGAGTTGGACTTCCATGATCTTCTCCCAAACTCCTTTTATGCATATTTTGGATTCATCATTGTCGGTGAAGCCTTCCCGTGGGTTGAGACACACTTAGGCCTATGGCTTAAGGTCTTCAACGTCAAGCCAAAGACCATCATGGGGGAGCACGCATACTGCAGAGGGGCGATACTTGGCAAGCTCCCCCGCGTCGAGTGGCTGACTGACACCTTCATCAACACAATCAAGATCTGGCAAAAGGTATGGTTCTACATCACCGAACCAAGGGACGAATGCTAGGTGGCACCTACCAATTTAAGATCCGGATCCCCTACGAGATTGGGCCCCAACTGGGGATCAGATGTAGAGGTGGAATCGCTGCAAAAGTGTATTTCCTCGATGATCAAGGCCAAGATCGAGTTGGTTAATGTGGTCCAGGTCATGCTCTACCGCCGTCTCCTTCCCTGCTAGAGTTGGGCCTCCCCATGTGGGTTTATCAGCTTGAGGATGAGCCTACTGTGTGCCAACTCCTCTGCACCACTCCTTAGAAAGTGTGGAAGGCATTATTAAAGCCTCGAAAGAGTTGGCCAGCCGAGGAGGAGGACTCGGGCCTGAGCACCGATAACCCTCCAACCCAGGTATAATATTATTTTGACACGCCTGCCCCATTGTTTAACAAAGACATAAACAAACTTCCCCTTATATTTGCAGAAGTGGCTAAGTAAGGCTGTCAAAATAGACTGCCCGTCCCCACAGTCCGAAGGCCTAGGTCGGATTTGTTTACGGCGATGCTCGTCGTCGCACCATATACGGTGCCAAAGAAAGAGGAGAATAAGAAGGCCAGAGAAGGTCTCCGCATAAGGGACCAATGGGACACTTTGTCTGAGGACAACCATGCCTCCTCTACCCATGACAAAGATCATGAGGACAGGGGGAAGGCGATTCCCCCCTTACAAGGAAGAGGACGGTGTCGCCTAACGCCACGGACGATGTTCCTGGTCCTGCCCTGAAGAGGGCGTGTCAGTCGAGGTTAATCCTGGCCGACGACAGCTCGGACTCTGATGTAGAGTACGAGGATTTTGAGAAGGTTCCCCAAAGGAAGCTAAGTGTCAAGCCCCCAACTTGAAGGTATGAATTCGAAGACTCCCTGGCTCATTTATGCAAAGATTTAAATGTTTTAAATGTAAGAACGCCTTTGAACAAATAGTGGATGGGGAGTCTCCACCCGCCGAGCTGGCGGAGAGTGGGATTGCATCACACACCACACCTCCAGGGGCTGTGAAGGATGTCGCGGAGGTGTCATCCCACTAGGCTCCTTTGGAGCCGAACATAGGCGGCGGGGGTGATGACGACATGGCCGTGGTTAATACCTCGAGCACCGAAGACTAGGGCGAGAAGCCCCTCCTGGCCGCTGGGGAGGAAGGAAAAAGGAATGTCCAGTCCCCTCCATGATGATCTCCGGAGCGCACTATGCCTCCGGAGCTACCGGATCAATCCCCGATTAGAGACCAGGTTGGCCGGTCACCACCGGTGCCACCGATGACTGGGTGGCCGCTAATGGAGGAGGATCTCTCAAGCGCCTGCATCTCTAAGGATCACCGCACTCTTATGGGTGCGGTTTTGCAGGGCATTCTGTCCGTTGATAGCAGACTGAAAGAGGCCTTCAATGGTCTCTTGACGGGCTTCAAGGTGAGCCACGTAATACCCTTTCCTAAAATTTAATTTTATTAGGTTTGCGCTATTATTATATATATAGCAACCCCCGAGCCCTAGGTGAGTTTGGATAAAACTCACCCGGGGGTCAAATACCCAGGAGTAACCAACGATACACAAGACATTATTCGTCCCATAATGTTCTAAAATCCCTTAAGAGGACCGAGCATGGGGTCATATTCTTGACAGTTCGCGGGTTTGAACGCACATAATCAAATATATATGTATTGTTTGTAGTCCTCATCATCGGCGACGGGCGTTAATGCTGTGGAGCTTGCCAATCTAAATCGGAAGCTGAAGAGCTCCGACGAGCAGCTTGATGCCCTTAGCAAGAGATTCGATGAGGTGCTAGGTAAGCCGAATTGTAATATCCGGGCTTTCTATCATTAGTGATCCATATTGGTGACCAGTGTAATTATATATTTATTACTTGCATAGCTTCGGCTAAGGAGGTCGAGAAACTCAAGGCCGAGCTGAGAAAGATGAAGCAAGAGGCCGCAGACGTGAAGGTGGCAGCCGAGCAAGTAGCAGCCGCACTCTCCGCATTGAAAACCGCGAGCGCTAAGCATGAGGCTCGGGTGGATGAGGTGCAATAGGAGCTCAAGGATGCTACCACGAAGTCCGAGGCCCTTGAGGAGAAAGGCAAAGAGCAAGCCATCGAGCTATCCAAGATGAAATCTAAGCTGCAAAAGGAGGGGGTGGGCATGTGGTTCTTTGAAGAACAGATCCTCCAAGTCAAAGCTATCATAGATGGTAAGCCATATTTACTACAGTGTGCCTTTGGTGATAGCAGGTTCGCATTGCTCACCCAGGTGTGCCGTTCCTCAGGCGCCTGTTTGGACCTCCAAAAGAATGTACTGGACACGAACCAGTTCTATGCTTCGCGAGATGAAGACGATGAGGCTCGACCTTTTGGTCATAGTTTGAAGACCCCAAGTGATCTCCTCTTCTGATCAAGCAGATGAAGCAACTGATCGAGCTGCAAAGGATGGCGGAGCCGGCCATGAAGGATCTCTACATCCGTTTATGGCCTGAAGAGTCGTTGCCGGGTAGCTACTTCAGCCTGGTGCAGAGGCGGAGGGAGGGTGCACCTCGGATCGACGAGCTAAAGCATTCTACATGCATCGATGTAGGTCAGATGGCCTTTGCAAGGACCATGGTGCATTGGACGAGGCTCGATCCGACCGAGATGGCCACCGCACCTCCAGCCCCTGCAAAGGAGTATAGTGTAGGATCGAAAGTAGGTCTAGACGGGGGTGATTAGACTACTTGACCAAATGAAAATCTAGTTTTTCCCAATTTTAATTCTTGGCAGATTTTAGCATTCATAGTATGTCAAGTACACCCTACACATGCATGTCTAAGCGTATTGCAGCAGAAATTAAAGACATTGAACATGTAAGTAAATAGAGGGTAACGAAAGCAAACACAATTGATGACATGATGGTTTTTCCCATGGTTCCGATAGGTCGTGCTATCGTACATCCAGGTTCATGGTCTTCAACCCATGGAGGGTAACAGTCATGTGAGTCCACAGAGGGCTCTACCCAAAGAAGTAACCTTGACTATACCATGATGGCCTACGTCCATGGAGTACTAGCCTTACTCGGGGTAGATCTTCATGAAGTAGGTGATCTCCTTGCCCTTACAAACTTCTTGGTTCACTCCACAACACGAAGTAGGATACTCCCGAGCGACACCTAACCAATCTAGGAGGCACCACCCTCCAAAAGGTAGTAGGATCGGTAATGTCGGTAACTCCTTGCTCTTGTGCTTCAAGATGATAGAATCCTCAACACACAATCACTCTCTCATAGATATGTCTTGGTAGAAGATATGGGGTTGGTGGAAAGCAACTTGGGGAGGCTACAAATCGAGATCCATATGGTTGGAGTGGAAGATCTTGACCTCAACACAAGGGTAGGTGGTTCTCTCTCTTAAAACTAATAGGATAAGTATGGAATGGTTATGAGTGCTTCACTTTCGAGTAGGTGTGGGTGAAGGTGTACATATATTCATCCCCAAAAATCCAACCGTTACACACAAAATGACCAACTCTGTGACACCGATATGTTAATCTCAGAGGTACCGAAGTGACCAAAAGGTGACAGCTTTTGAATCTCAGAGGGACCGATATAGGAATTTCGGTTGCATCGATAAGGTGACCAACAGTCAGAATGCCCATTCTCGGTGATGCCAATTCAACAATCTTGGAGGGACCGAAATTGTGAACTTGCGTAACAGAAAGTTGGCAGTCCAACCCAGTGGCACCGAAAGCAGTATCGGTTGTACCGAAGGGTTAGGGTTTGGCTGAGTCTATCTAGGGTTTGGAATCGGTGGCACCAAATGTGGAATCTTGGTTGCAATGATTTTGAGTGTTTGTCTTAGGAAAAACTTTGGTGGGAGAGTTTCTGGGTGTCTTTGGTGATTATCACTTGTGCACGTATGAGCAGTTTGTTCACCAACAAAACTTCACACCCTTTTAATAGTATTGTCTTTCCTATGTACTCAAAATGATTTCTCATGAATGTAAAATGTAGAGTCCTCTTGCTTGAAGCTTTGGCAATCCATTTCGTTGCATCTTTGGGTATTCCAGAATCTCTTTGCCAACCCATCATTGAACTTTTCCTGAAACATACTTGATGGAAGCATTAATTCAACGACATATACGTTGTTATAAATTACCAAAACCACCAAGGGAGAAAATGTTCTTTCATATAGGCCCCCCGAGCAATACTTCTCTGCGGTGATGGAGGGTGCTCGGCCAAGAGAGGCTCAATGCACAAAGGATGCTTTTTATGAATGAGCATGTTGTAATATGTCCGAAGACTGTTAACGCTTTATGTTGAGACTGCATAGTTTGTAATGTCTTTTTAGTTGTTAGTATTTATTTTGACTCCCATGTGGCTGTTTTATCTAAAAGTTGCAAGTCGCCTACTCCTGCCCCCACGTAGATACGACGCGAGGTGTTTCGGCCTCCACACTATGACCCTTAGCCAAGGTATCGGTACCCGAAGGCGCTAGTGCTTTATCACTTTCACTTAGCCGTAGGAGCTTAACAAAAATGTGGGGGCTGATGACCAGTCCCTACTTTTCTGTGATGTTCGGTGTAACCGGGGCTGAAGTCAGCATCACATGGTTTGCATGAGTACTAAACCCATCATATGACACGGAATAACCTCTATCGATTTTTTAGTATGAACCTTATGCTCGGATTTGCAGACCGGTTCTCGCTTACTATTATAGTCAGTTTTCGGCTTTCTCCCGGTAGGTGCTTGACTAGGCCAGCTGGAAACACAATTGCAGTGGTTCTCCCTTTTCCCTTATAGCCGAAGGAGCAGAACATAAGAGGGCAAACACAGGAGCTGGGCAACCCAACTATTGACTCAAGACATAGTTCAGATCTGATGCGTATAAAGCAAAATTCAACATGCCGAATACGCATTCAGTTGTGTCGAAGTTTCGCTTTGGGTGATATTTTAAGTTCAATCCCCCGGTCTATTGGCCGGTTGCATCGTAATGTATACCGAATAGTGTCGCAAGAAGTGTTGATGAGGGAAGAACAGAGTATCTATAAAATACAGCAAAGTGGCCATGTATAATCGTCTTGTATTTGGTCAATAATTCTTATAACTCAAATTGCCGAAGCAACTATTTACAGGTATTTGAAGATGAAATATAAAATTTACGGAGAGGTTGTATGAGGGGTCTTCGATTGGTGGCCTAACATCCTCGATGTGCCCTGTCGTTAGTCTACTCTTGTGCCTCCTAGGGAGTTGCATTACTTTAAGGGTGATGTTGTCGGCGAGCGGACCTTGGGAAGAAGATCTTGGTAAGGCGCCAAAGTATGGATGAGCTTTACGCTTTAGCAGGTCCTTGATGGTACGTGTGGTATGTTCGAGGATGTGTACTGGTAATAGTTTGGTCTGGCCGAACACATACCCTTTGATAGTAGTTCCCCATTGCTGCCCATGGAATCTCGAGTGGAAAGTTGTTCCTTCTCGCCACGTGTTTGACAGACATTAGATCTGTGCGATGGGGAGCGTGTCCCTATTTCCGGGGAGAAGAAGATTCTGGGAGTTCGGACTGAAACCAAGCTTGTTTGTCAACCTTATGTGTCTTTATGGCAGATTGCGGCGTTTTCCGATCGTCATTGTAATGTAATTCGGCTGCCAGGGCCAATGCATGTTGCTCAGTTCGAAGGGAACGCTCTATGTTGCCATTGATAGTAATGACCCCTTGGGCCCGGACATCCTGAGCTTGAGGTATGCATAGTGTGGGATGGGGTTGAAGCAAGCGAATGTTGTACAATCCAGCATGGCATGATAACCGCTACGGAAAGGTAAAATGTTACAGATCAAGTCCTTGCTACGGAAGTTATCGGGCAAACCGAACACTACTTCTAGGCTCACACATCCCGTGCACCGGGCTTCGACGTCTGGGATCACTCCTTTAAAGGTACTATTGGTGGGTTTGATCCTTGATGGATCTATGCCCATCTTTTTCACCGTGTCTGAGTAAATCAGATTGAGGCTACTTCCTCCGTCCAATAGGACTTTAGTGAGGTGATACCCATCGATAATGGGGGTCTAGGAAGAGGGCAGCTGAACCCCCACGATGGATACTGGTTGGATAGTCTTGTCGACCAAAGGTGATCGGGTACACCGACCATGGGTTATTCTTCGGGGCTAGAGGTTCTATGGCGTAGACCTCTCAAAGGGAATGCTACCTCTCCTTTTCGGGTATGTGAGTGGTATATATCATGTTCATATTCTTTACCTCTAGAGGGAACTGCTTTTTTCCACCATTGATAGGACCGCGGGGCTCGTCATCATCCTCGCTGCATGGGACCTTGCATTGCTCCTCGGTTGCGAGTTTGCTGGCCTGTTTGAACACCCAACGGTTACGGTTGGTGTGGGTGGCGGGCTTGTCTTGAGTGCCATGGATATGGCAAGGCCTCTCCGTGATTTTGTCCAGTGGGGGTAGGTCCGTCATGATTGCCTTTAGGAGGCTTCTTCCACTGCCAAGATCTAGGGTTGCGGAAACTGGAGTCAACGGCCATGTCATCGGAATCACTATTGGTGTGCCGGCGTTTATTTTTGTTGCGTCTTGGTTTCCCATTTCGTCTCGAACTTCGGAGGTTCCGGGGTATTCGGGGTTGTAGATCCGTCTAGCTTGCCAGTTATCCTTGCCCGCAGAAAAGCAAGTCATGAGTGATGTAAGGGCGGACATGTTCCTAGGCTAGTCCTGACCGACCTGGTGAGCCAGCCATTCATCCCGAATATTGTGCCGGAAAGAGTCTATCGCCTCGGCATCTCGGCAATCAACGATCTTGTTTTTCTTTGTCAAGAAACGATTCCTGAATTGTCGAGCGGACTCTCCCGCCTTCTGGACGACGTTTCTTAGGTCGGAGGAGTTCGACGGTCGTACATAGCTGCCTTGGAAGTTAGATCGTAATGCATCCTATAGATCCTCCCAGCTCCCGATAGAATTTTTGGGGAGGTTGTTTAACCAGTGTCGAGCTGGCCCCTTAAGTATTAGGGGTAGATACTTGATGACGTGGAGATTGTCTCCTCGTGCCATGTTAATGTGGAGTAGGAAATCCTCGATCCATATTGTTGGGTCAGTTTTTCCATCATATTGCTCTATGTTCACGGATTTAAATGCTTCCGAGAACTGGTGTGGCATTACCTCGTCGGTGAAGCACAATGGGAGGGCAGTGCCTCTGACCTGAGCTATGTCACGTTGGTAGTCGGCGTCTCTTATGGACCAGTTTCGTTCCCGACCTCTATTGTTGCTGTCAAGCCAAGGCCGATACCCATCCCGTCTATCGGGGGAGTACCCTTTGGATCTGTAGATGGATCTTGTGTGGCCTGTTCTATAATCCAGGTCATGTCGCAGGTCACACCTCTCCTCAGGCACTATTGGTTCTTTTCCCCTTCTGCGGGGTATCGCCGGCCTATAACCGGCATCGCCATCCGTCCTATCTCGTCCCCGGGGAGGGCGGTCTGGCTGGTCATATGGAGTGTGCGTGGCAGACGCTATATTAGGCGCCTCGTCGTCCAATTGCGCTGGTAGCCGTCGGCGTGGGTAGTTCTTAGGTTGTTCAAATACACTGGTACCGTACCCTTCCTCGGCTGATGGGACCCTCGTTGATCTATCGTTAAGGATATCATGTTCTGCCATAAGCTGCCGTTCTTTTTCCTTCAGGCTTCAGGTAGTGGCTATAAGGTGTTGCCTAAACTGTCCCTAATCCTCAAGGTTTTCGAGGACGGTGAAGTCTTTGGCTTCTGGGCTATCCTCCTCCTCTACAAGGGGAGGTAATTTTAATCTTTAGAATCGTTTGGATCCTTAGGGTCGCGCTGGTCCTCCGACCTCTCCTGGTCCTCTAGCGGTTGTTCGGGGATACCGGGATCGCCGAGATCTTCTGGGATATCGCTTTTCCTGCTGCCTGCAATAATTTCCCTTCCCTTTTATAACTTTGATCGTTTGCATGGTTTTCGGCGCCTTGACGGTACTTCACCTGATTTATCGCAATTGCTTGCGGGGGTGTGCTTGCCGTTATTGGCTGGAATATCCACCATGAAGACGTTGTAGGTGGAGGTGGCAGTCCATCGCCCGGTGTTGACGGGGGTGGGAGCATAATCCTCTTCATTCATGTCTTCTGCCTCCTCGGAGGCGTTGTCCAACATATCGTTAAGTATTCGACAGTGGCTATGAAGTGGGTGGTGGGTGGGATAAAAAATTCTACTTGACCCGCCTCAAGGCCGATCTGAACGTGGATCGGTGTTGGGTCGTTAGTAATTTTCATCGATAAGATGTGATCTAGAGCCTCCTTCAGTGTTGAGAGCTCGATCGGGTCAATCTGCTCAGAGCTTTCATAGTTAACCTCCGATACATCCGCATAAGAAGTGTGTTCAGCGGGAGCTGGTCGTTGGCCGTCTGGTGCTATGGACGGATCCGGAATAAAAGACACATCATCATCAGGGTTGGTCCCGTGGGCAGGATCAAAAGAGAAATCCGAGGTGAAGGCCTCGGAGTCTACTGGCACGTGAGCTGGGATTGCAAGCCCAGTGAGCGAAATATTGCCCGAGAGTCTACAGAGAACTCGAGGTTCCCGAATCTGACATCTTGATCAGGGGCAAAACTCCCGACCCGGCCAAGACGGTTGTTCGGTTCAGCGTGCAGCACAATGTTACCAAAAGCAAAGATCTGTCTAGGTACAAAGGAGTCCATGTTATGGACTTTTTCGTTTATGACAACACGAGCCATCGATTCCTTTGGTAATCACAGTGGAACCCTCAATGAAAGCACCAATGTAGGTGTTAAGACCGGTGGATCACGGGTAGGGGGTCCCGAGCTATGAGAATAGGATGGATGGTAAACAAGGGATGAAGGATGAGGGAGTCCTTGATTAGGGGATGCTCGGATAGCCGACCATTATTCATGGGCGGAACTATGTGGACCACAAGGCAGGCATCGGAGGATCGAGGACCATCTATGCTAGGATGTAAGCTTTCCAGATGTGTTCTCCAAGTTATTAGCTGTAGTTAGGCAAGTTATCTCTTCTGCATGTTACCGACCATATGTAAAGGGCACCCCCGGCATCTAGATAAGTCGGAGGGTTTTAGGGCATAGGAGGACAACTCATCTAGGGTTAGACAGACCATCTCGAGGTAGATCAACTATGTAACCTCTTACACCATCAATACAATCAAGCAGGACGTAGGGTATTACCTCCATAGGAGGACCCAAATCTAGGTAAACTCGTGTCCCCTTCGTCTCCTGTTACTGTCGATCCTAGTCTCACGGTTCAGGAATACCTACCCGAGATCCGCCGGTTTCTACACCGACATTGGTGCTTCCATTGAGAGTTCCACTGTGAGCGCTGAAGGCATCGATGGCTCGCCTCATTGCAGGTGGCAAGATCTGCATCAAGAGGACTTTCGCCCCCGATCAGAGTTTCACTAGCAATGACATCTTGTTGCAAGACAACCCGATAAGCTGTTGCCAGATCGCAAGGTTTCCCCCACATCATAGTATCAAGTTCGGAACCCTAGAGTTCGTGGATGATTCACAAGGGACACTCATTCCGGCAGAATCCTCAACCTTCGAAGAAAGACCTGCAAGTCCGGACGCTTTGACGTCCGAATCATCGGGTCCTGTGGGGGAACGGAACGTACATCCACTTCGGCGTGACTCTAGAACCATCACACCACATGACGAATCCACTCGTATCAGCGACACGCACCCTGCCATCGCTTCATTCTTAAAAGAATCATTCGATCGGCTCGAAGCAATGCATATACTAGATGATCAGGTTCCGATCTATGATCGGCTCGGGATTAGACCTGATGATAGGGAGATTTACGTTCCTTCTATCACCCACCTTGTTGCTACTATCGACTGCCCGGCCATGGATCCGTCCCGACAAGCAGAATTGAAAATAGTTTACACCTCGGTCTCTGATCACCAAGACGAGCCAGGCACCGGGGATAACCTCAAAACTGGACCGTCATCCGTCCTAGAGCTATGCCACAATTCAGAGTTTGTATTCCCGAATACTCAATGTGACGTAGAATCCAGTTTTCGCCCACCCACCGCCCAGGATGATAATCCCAGTTTTTCGCTAAAATCCAAATCTCCGGACTTCCAAGACATATAGCCACTGCGAGGAGAGTCAGTACACCACTTTTGGGCGAGATTGCTGCTCGCTAGGAGCAGAGTAAATGGTCTCAGCGACCAAGATTTAACGGCAATTTTCACTCGCAATTGCCATGACGAGGGTATTGTTAATGCCCTAGCCCGCCGATGCATTAGCGATTTCTTGGAGCTATCCGAATTGGTAAAGAAATACTGTGCCATGGAGAGTGTCTGGCAATCCAAGCGACTATTCTCGAAACCAAAATTCCTCGAACACCCTAGAGGACCTCGGAAAAGAGGATACCTACTAATCGGCAGCCAGACATGAACCTGTCAGAAAAAGAAATAAGCCCCTTTTGGGTGCCTGCACTGTCCTTGATGGGCTTTTGGATAAACCATGTCCCAACGCACGGCCTTCGAGCTTGCTGGGTCATCAAGCAAGTCGCAAAAAGCGGCGAAGCTATCCTCGACACACCTCTGTCGAGTAGACGTTCTCCTTCACCACCCGAATTCGATGCCGAAGTCCTGACTGTCTATGAAATCTTCCCCTCAAGGAACAGGTGCAAGAGAGCTCTTAAAGAGCATGAACAAGTCTATCACGTGGCAGCTACTAGCCCATGGGCAGATGTACCGATTACTTTCGAGGACACTGACGGGCCGCCCATTCTTTCCAGACATTCACCGGCCGCCCTAGTCTCGAATCCCATCATCCAGGGATACATGCTACATAAAGTGCCAATGGACTGCGATAGTGGTCTTAAACTCATTTACGAAGCCACACTGGAAAAAATGCATTTCGACCAATCTCGCATCGAGCATAGCAACACAACATTCCGGGGAATAATCCCAGGAAAGGAGGCATGATGTCCCGGATGTATCATCCTGGACGTGGTTTTCTCTACACCCGAAAACTATCGATCTGAAGAACTTCTCTTCCACATTGTCCCTTTCCTAAGTGGCTATCATGCCCTATTCGGACGCGACGCCTTCATAAAGTTCCAGGTTATACCCCATTACGGGTACACGAAACTAAAAATGCTAGGACCAAACGGAGTGATCATCACTACAAGAAATATGCTAACTTGCGACTATCAATATTGGTCACAGAATGGTCATTGTTTTCCATTTACGACCTTTTTATGACCAAAATCAGTTGGTCAAAAGCTGAGGGTCAAGAATGGAAATTAAGTACCTTTCTTCTGGATTGGTCATAGACATTTATGACCTAAAAAAGGACGTCGGTTCTACGACCAATTGTTTTGGTCACTCATAGCCTGCCCAGGCCATGTCGGATCCGACGTGGCAAGCTGACGTGGCAAAATTGCGACCAGTTGTATTGGTCGTTGGTAAGATTCAGCCCGGTCCAATTCGATGTCTATATGGGCGAAGCCCAACAAATTCAGCTTATTTATATATATTTTTCCTGTCAAATTTTGGTTGGCTTCATGGGCCAAGCCCAACATTGTACGCTTTTTATTTTTGGGCCATGGCCTTCTTTCTTAATACTCAGTTTTTCTTTTTTTAAAAGGGGTCCACTGGTCAGATTGGGCCACAGTTGTCAGGTTCTGATCAATGGGTCCCAGTTGTCAGAGTCATATGCTTCTTATTTCAATTTAATAGTAAATAAATAACAAATATTTAAATTGGAACAAACCACATAATACCTTAAATAATATCAGCCCGATTCAGTAAAAAGATCCTATTGTACAAATAACACGTGATACAAGCTCTTAGCATATACTTTACAAGCTCTAGGAGTGTAATAACAGTTACAAGCTCTACAAGTATGGCAATCACAGTTAGAAGCTCCAAAAGTGTAATACTAGATAGCCATCACAAACTCTACAAGTGCTATGTTCTTCAGCATGGAGCTCCTTCGATAGTGATCACAAACTAGGCACATGCTCGTGTCATGAATCAGCAGAGAAGAATCAGAAAACAGAAGCCAAATATACTATGAACTGACCATTCAAAATATGACAGAAGCCAATATACTACGAATTTACCATTCAAAACAGGACAGAAGACAATATACTATGAATTGACCATTCAAAAAAGGACAGTTATTTAGAATGACAACACAAATTCAGCTAGTACCATGCTTTTTGTTCTCCAGCTAGTTAAAATGAGATACTTATTCATACAAGAAAACAGAGACAAATATGCATTGCGCAAGTGCAGATCATGCAAAAGACTTCACTGCAACACATTGTGCCTAAAACAAAATACCATTCTACTACTGGCAAGATCTAACAATACTAGTCAGCAAAAGCATACTAACATCACAAAGGTAGGAGACAAGATCTAACAATACTAGTCAGCAGAAGCATACTAACATCACAATGGTAGGAGAATATAAAGTGATGATCTGGATTGAGTTACCATCGGTGAGGAGGCCGATTATCTCCATGGTGTGCTTGATGATGTGCACTTCCATGATCTTCTTTCCATTGCATCCATACGCTCGATTATGGGGGTACCAATGCATCCATGTAGAACAAAATCACCATATTAACCCACAGCTTCAAGTACAAGCTAAGTATATATCAAGTGGCAATAAAAACTAGTAGAGAAAAACACTAAAAATAATTGTATCATGTCATGCAAAGTTCAAACCAAATAAACATATGCATGCCAAGGTGAAATATTACAAAGAAAGCACTCATCAAGTAGCAGTGCATACAAAATCCCTGTTTTAGTAGTAGCAAATACTCTGTGTGTTAGCAGTAGTAAAAACTCATGCAGTACATAATTCAAAGATTTTTTTGTTGTAGCTAACAGAAGTATGGAACAATAGTTAACAACTCGATATAGTTCATTGTCTATCAGACTACAGATAAATATTCCATGTGATGTTTAAACTAGACACAAATCTAGGGAGGAATCAAACAGTAGAATCAGATACAAATTAAGCAAAATAGATAGAGGCGGCAGACCCGGCGACCGCCTGGAAAGATCCGACGACCCCGGGGCGCATCTAGCAACCCCGAGGCCACATCGAGCGGCCCCATCCATCTTGGCCTGGACGTCGATATCAAGCTAGACGACGCCATAGTAATTAAAGACCAAGAAAAAACAACATCCTTGGTTGCAATCTAGTAATAAAAGAGCCAGACTCTAATAGGGCAGTGAAGCTTGACAAATCATAGACAATGTATAGCAAACTTTGCTACACATGGGGAAGCCCTCCTATAGATGAAGACAATGTATATCAAGCTTTGCCACCCTCATGAACGAACACAATTACTGAGAATAATATGTATGTGCAGAAGGGGAGATAAAATAGCAATAATCTTGTCCAAACCAACAGAGGTGTGGAACACAAGCAGCCTACACAGTAGCCCTGTTCCAAACTAGTAACGGAGCAACATTAACATACTAGTAATCCTATGAACCAAGGATAGCAGATTTACGCAAGCTCGATGTTTCAACTTGATCTGCATTCAAAATTTTAACCCGGACTGAGGTAACCATTGTGATGACGCAACATCTTATCCCGCATAAACGTGCCTGAGAATGCAGTGGCAGAGCAAAATTTCCAGAGCCGGATGGGATGGATGGACCAATGGAATCGCACTCCCCTGCTCCCCAGGCTCAAACCCGGCCTGAAATCCAAGGGATTTCTATAACTCCCCCGGTTGGGAAGGGGTCCCCCGCCCCAGACGCGAGCGCAGAGACATGGCAATGACTGGAAGCAGGGGCGGCACCGCCCATACGACTTCGTCCCAGCCTCCCCAACTTGAGTCATTGTTGGTACTATCGAACTAGTCTTCCGCCGGGGCTGGCTTTTGGCATTTCCAATGGCAAAATCCCAGCAACTGGCTCATGGGATGAAATGCAGTGGTACTGACGATTGCTCAGACTGAATCGTAGGGGATTCATGGTGGGGAAAGGGGGAAGTTCGCTGGGGATTCGAGAGGGATGGCGGTGATGGATGCTCACCGTGGGTTCGGAGGTGGAGGCGGAGAAGGACTCGACGGCCCAGACGGAGTGGTAGTGGTGGAAGCCGTCGCCGAGCCCGACATAGCCTGCAGCGTCCTCGTTGTCCTCAAAAGTGATGGCGACGGCCGGGTCGGCGTCGAGCCGATGGTCACAGTTTTGGTACGGGAGGCACACGCGGCGGCAGGCACAGCCGTCGAGGCAGACGAGGCCGCACGAGGAGGCACAGATCCATCTCAATGATGGCTCGGATTTGGAAGACCCACTGTGGTCGTGGCAGGGGACATGATCCACTTAAGGGCGGGGAGGCGTGTGGACTCGGGCTCCTTGCCGCCGACGGCCATGGTGCGGGGGCTAGGATGGCGGCGGCTAGGGTTTGGCGAGCGGGTGTGGGTGCGGCTACGTTTTGGCGAATGGTGGGGAGTGGGGGGCATGGGGCTGCGTGGGTGAGAGGGTGAGGGATTGAGAGGGCTACGTGGGTGAGAGGCTGAGGGAGTGAGGGCCGCCGTTGGATCTGGGAGCAACCGAGGTTGCTTGATGCATGATCCGCGTGATATCGTATGGACCAATCAGAATGCAGCAAACAATTTGAAGGCCTTATGACCATCTAAATTGGTCGTAGTCGATTAAAAATAAGTTTTTCACGAAAAATTCATTCTCCATTTTTTAGTGCTCAAAATAAGTTTTTTTGTAAAAGACATACCAAATATTTGTTCAAATGATCTCATATTGTGCACAATGGTGCATATTGGATTGGTAAACAATATTTAAAAAGGAAGTTTATATTTTCTTTGCACGAAAAATTCATTTTCCATTTGTCGAGTGCCCAAAATGAGTTTTCTGTGAAGGAACTACCATATATTTGTTGCAAAATTAAACCAAATAAATTTTATAAAATACTAGGACATATTTAATGCACAATTGAAAAAATGGTTGGGTGTCAAAAGTTTTGATCCACCTCTCGTGAAAAAGACAAATTTCCACCGATTTAGTAGAAAACGGGTCAAATTTGAACTACAGTTGCCCCATAGTTTGCTCTGTATTTTGCCAACAATCATGTCTAGGTACATAAGTATCTATTTAATCAGAGAAACGCCAATTTTTTCCATTATTCAACCACTAGTTAGGAACGGTCATGCCCACTGTTTTGACCGCATTTTGAAATGGGCATGAAAAATTCAAAAATTGAAAAATTCAAAAACCTTCGCATTGTGTCATTATGTGTGACCAAGTTACTAGGAAAAATACTAAACTTGTAATACAGCAATTATTTTAAAAAAGTGTTCTCAGAAATGAGCTATCATATTTGAAGATTCCTGGCTTTCAAGCCAAATGATCAATCTTATGGCCACATTCATGGCCTAGTTTGTTCAAATGATCTCATATTGTGCAGAAGGGTGCATCTTGGAATGGAAAACAATGTTTCCTAAGGATTTTTTCATTTTCTTTGGACGAAAAATTCATTTTCCAGTTTTCTAGTGCCCAAAATGAGTTTTTTTGTGAAGGACCTACCATACATTTGTTGCAAAATTGAACCAAATCAATTTCATAAAATACTAGGCCATATTTAATGCACAAATGACAAAATATTTGGGTGCCAAAAGCTTTCAATCCACCTCTAACGAAAAACACAAAACTCTGCCGATTTAGTTGGAAGTGGGTCAAATTTGAACTAGAGGTGCCTCATAGTTTGCTCTTTATTTTTTCCAAACCCATTTCTAGGCAAAGAAGTATCTATTTAATCATATATACAACAAAATTATGCCAAGATTCAACCCCTAGCTATGAACGGTCATGCCCGCCGTTTCGACCGAATTTTGAAACAGGCATAAATAATTCAAAACAATCAAAAAAATGCAAAACCATCGCGTTGTGTCATCATATGTGATCAAGTTACCAGAAAAAATAACAAACTTGTAATACGGTAATTATTTTGAAAAAGTGTTCTCAGAAATGAGTTATCATGTGTGAAGATCCATGGCTTTCAGGCCAAATGATCAATCTTATGGCCACATTCATGGAATAGTTTGTTCAAATGAGCTCATATTGTGCACAAGGGTGCCTGTTGAAATGGCAACCCATGTTGCCAAAGGGAGTTTTCATTTTCTTTGCATAAAAATATCATTTTCCTTTTTTTGAGTGCCCAAAATGAGTTTTTTTGTGAAGGACCTACCAAATATTTGTTACAAAATTGGAAAAAACCATTTTTATAAAATATTAGGCCATATTTAATGAACAATTGACAAAATATTAGGGTTCCAAAATCTTTCCATCCTCCTCCAATAAAAAGACAAAACTCTGCCGATTCAATAGGAACAGAGACAAATTTGAGCTGCAGCTGCCTTATAGTTTGCTCTTTATTTTTTCAAAAAATCATATCTAGTTACGTAAGTATATATTTAATTAGAAATACAAGGTTTGGTGGCGATACGTCGAGGTTTGTCTAGTGGGATGCCCACCGCATGGTCACCGCATGTCCGTGGCATTGCCATGCATTCTAGACGGCATAGGCATGTCTAGTGGGATGGACACTCCCCATGTAAGTGCTAGGAGGAAAATTAATATAGAATAATCTCACGAGGAGAGACGACTATGCTCAAACATGAATTAGCAGCCAAGTGTTTGATAAATGGTATGAGAAATACACATGGACAATGGGCGTGAGTTTTGGATGAGGAAGATCATCTACTAAAAAGACTGTCTTCACAAATTTTCCGATCAAATGGAGGAGCCTAGGTGGTACTTGCTTTGCAAAGTACCACACTGGATAGAAATATGAATGTTGAAGATGGGCTCAAAATAATGAATGGATTGAGCTGAATATTGGCATGTGGCAATTATTTGGATATGGAAGATCGCCCAAAATGTTTGAGGGCAATACGAGGGGTCTATATAGCACTTGCTTTGCAATGTGCCAATCTGGACAAAAAGTAGAAATTAAAACATAGATGATTGGATTAAGCTACAATTTGTAGGAGGATGATAATTTGGGCATATGAAGGCCCTGTAAAAATTTCATGCTATTTGGATAAATAAAAATGGTACTTGCTCACAATGCTCTCCAATTGAGGAAAAATGTTGAGGGAAATTGGCTAAATTAAATGATCTAAAATTTGGTGGAGGGAGCTTCTATGATCATGGTCATGTACTGGTAAAGTTTCAGCAATTATAAATAAATCTAAAATGTAGTTGCTTCACAAACTGAAAATATTACTAGAAACAAAGATTGGATAGTAAGCCCACATGGATTGTTAGACAGAGCTAAAATTTTGTGGATAGATATTATTTGGGAATATAGAAGATCTGGGAAAAATTAAAATCGTTATGATATGCATAGCCAGTACTTCCTTCACAAAGCTTCTAGATGAACGAATATTTTGGAAATTTGCTGGGGAGGATTTACTGGGCAAATGGAGCTGAATTTTGCCATGAGGCAATGATTTGGATAGGAAAGAGTTCCCAAAAATTTTTAGGGCAATCAAGAATATATAAGTAGCAACTCCTTCACAGATAGGAAAATGAATGTTTTTGAATTATTTTTGAACTAGCCAAGGAAGGTTTTTGACATATTTGATGAAGATATGATACAAATAATTTATCAGAATTGCTCGTGAATTTTTGGAATAACACAGATATAGCTTGCTTCACAACCTAGGGCAAAAATTGACACAATGACATGGCACGTAGGCAAAAATTGACACATGGAAATGACACATAGGCAAAACCGATGAGGTGGTGCGAAGTCATAGCTTACGACCATTTATATTGGTCATTATCAGCTAGAAATAAGGCAGTGGACCGGTGTTGTTCGCTTTATGAACATTTCAATTAAGGAAATTATGACCTTTCTGACTAAAATGGTCGTTGGTGTTTAGTGTTAGGACCCGTCCGGATAGCTTACGACAAATTTGCCTCAAAAGGTCATAGATTTACGACCATTTTTTCCAAGGTCACTGACAGAAGGTCACAAGATAGCATATTTGTTGTAGTGCACAATCACCAGCAATCCGAATATAGCCCTTCGAACCGAAAACAAAATCACAACGCTTGCCCTCGAAACACACGCAGAAACTTTCACCACCGAAGAGTTGACCGCTGTACGGTCGACAGTCAATATAGACAATGTGATCCTTAGCAAAAGACCCAAGTCTCATCCTTCAAACCTGCGGAGGAAATCATGAAATTTCAAGTGCATCCAACGGACCCCAATAAGACAGCGTCCATCAGAGCCCAGCTCGATCCCCTTATGCGAAGCCTGACATCCTTCCGATATGCCTGGAATTCCAGGTCGGCTGGCCGAACATAACCTAAACATTATTTTGGGCTTCAAACCCGTGAAACAGACTCTGCGTCATTTTTTCTGAACCGAAGTGGCAAGCCGTGGGTGACGAATTAGCCAAACTGCAAGCCGTGGGATATTAAACACCCCGAGTGGCTAGCAAACCTCGTGATGGTACCTAAGAAAGAAAAATCCTGGCAGCTATGTATCGATTTTAAAGACCTTAATAAAGCATGCCCCAAGGACCCTTTCCCCCTTACCGCACATCGACCAGATCATCGATGCTACCGCCGGACACGATCTGTTGTGTTTCCTTGAAACTTACTCCGGATACCATCAAATTAAAATGAAGGAATATGATCAAGTTGCTATGGCTTTCATCACCCCTTACAAGACTTTCTGCTTCAACATGATGCCTTTCGAGCTAAAAAAGATGGGGCTACTTACCAGCGCATGATCCAAATCTGCATCTCTACGCGAGTCAACAAGACCGTCAAGGCATATGTGAACAATGTGGTAATCAAAACCAAACACGTCGACACGTTGATTGACGACCTACGCCAAACTTTTGCTAATCTACATGAATATGACATCCGTCTCAATCCGGAAAATGTGTATTTGGAGATCCCTCTAGTAAGTTGCTTGGATTCATCGTCTCCCATAGAGAAATAGAGGCAAATCCAGCTAAGATCCATGCTCTATCAGAACTTGCAATCCCCACGGAACTAATGCATGTCTAGAGGCTATCCGGGTGCGTAGCGGCATTAATCCGCTTTATCTCCCGCCTCGGAGAAAAGGCTCTGCCGCTCTACAAACTGGTGAAATGGACCAACAATTTCGAATGGACTGATGAAGCAGCGACTGCGTTGGAAGAAATCAAAGTAGTATTGGCAACCAATCCCATACTCACAGCACCAAGAGCCGGTGAGCCCATGTTGTTATACATATCGGCCACCCACAAATTCGTTAGTTAGGTGGTCGTCGTTGAATGAAATGAGGAGGGGAATAAATTACGGACTCACAAGTTGGTATACTATGTGTCAGAGGTGCTAACACAGTGCAAGTCCAGATATCCACACTATCAAAAAATTGCCTACACAGTATTCATGGCATCGAGAAAACTCCGACACTACTTCCAGGAGTGCATGGTGAGGGTAGGATCGGAAGTCCCCTTGAATGATATAATCAACAACAGGGACGCCACCGGCCGCATTGCAAGTGTGCCATTGAGCTCCTCCCCTTTAAAATAACCGACAAGCCACGCCGCGCCATCAAATCATAGGTTCTGGCGGACTTTTTGGCCGAATGGACGGAGGCCAAACTCCCCAAGGAATATAGTACATAATCACATTGGACAATGTACTTTGATGGCTCCCAAATCCTGGCTGGACTGGGGGCTGGAGTTATCCTCACATCCCCCATGGGCGACAATGTGTGATACGTGTTGCAAATCATGTATGCGGACTCTGACAATGCAGCTGAATACGAGGCCCTTCTTCATGGTCTCCGAATGGTTGTATCAATGGGCACATGGCTGCTAGAGTTGCGAGGAGATTCCAACCTAGCCATCTCCGAAATCAACGGCGAATTCGACACCAAAAATACGAAGATGGCGGCATATAGAAAAGCCATCCTCAACATATCAGCTCGGTTTGAGGGGCTGGAATTCCACCATGTCGCTCGTGACAACAACCAAGACACCAACATATTAGCTCGTCTAGGATCTAAGCAGAATTGTGTAGCAAAGAACACTTTTCTGGAACATCTGTTTAAGCCTTCCGTCATGTGGCAGGGCGATGACAATAGCGCTGGACCGGATACATCAGACTTGGTTGTCCCCCCTGTTAACAAACTAGACGACCAAATAATAGGCGGCTCCGTAATGAATGAAAGATCTTCGGCTCATGAGGTAATGGCAGTAATTGCACCTTGGACCGAGCCCTTCATCGCCTACCTTCTTCGAAAGGAACTCCCCGATGACCAGACAGAGGCACGTCGCATAGTTCAGCGCTCCAAAGCCTACAAGATTCACAAGGGTGAGTTATACAAGAAAAGCACAACTGGTGTACTACAACAGTGCATATCTGAGGAACAAGGGTGGGAACTTCTTCCAAAGTACATGCAGGCATGGGCGGACATCATGCAGTGGCGAGATCCCTGGTTAGCAAGGCCTTCCGAGCAGGTTTCTTCTGGCACACTGCTCGGACGGACGCACAGTCACTTCTCAAGCATTGCGTGGGGTGTCAACTCTTCGCAAACAAAAGTCACATGCCTCCAATAGCTCTTCGGACTATTCTGATCACTTGGCCTTTTGCGGTCTGGGGGCTTGCCATGGTCGGACCCCTTAAAGGGGGACCACAAAAAACAAATATCTGATGGTCATGGTTGACAAATTCACTAAATGGATAGAGGCAAAGCCTGTCAAATCAGCCAAGTCCGAACCAGTTATAGACTTCATATCCGGCGTAGTACACCGTTATGGTGTGTCGCATAGCATAATAACGGATAATGGTTCTAATTTTACGGCCTAAGAGGTCAAGGACTGGTGCTCAAAACTGGGCATTAAGGTCGATTACGCATTAGTCTACCATCCACAGACCAATGGACAAGTCAACCCTGCCAATGGTCTCCTTATGAGCGGCATTAAGCCACGATTGGTCCGATCTCTTCACGAGTCCGACTGTCATTGGGTTGAGGAGCTCGACTTCATACTATGGGGCCTACGTACCACCCCAAATAGATCAACGGGCTTCACACCATTCTTCATGGTCTATGGGGCAGAGGTAGTCCTCCCCTACGACATTATTCACGACGCACCAAGAGTGTGCATGTACAAGGAAAAGGAAGCCGAGTTGGATCGGTAGGATGACCTGGATGCCTTGGAGGGAGAACGTGATATAGCTTTGGCTCGCTCTACGCTAAATCAGTAGCACGCGCGATGCTACGAGAGTAGGGAGGTCAGGGCACAAACATACAACGTTGGTGAACACGTCCTACGGCTCCCGGAGAAGTAGAAGCATAAACTCAACCGCAAATGGGAGGGCCCCTTCATCATTGACGAAGTACTCGCGGGATGAGCCTATCATCTTTGGAACTCATCAGATAATTGCCTTGAACCAAACCTACGGAATGCGGCTCGACTTCGGCCTTTCTACGGATAGACCGGTCCTGTCTGAATTCCCACACATTTTACATTTTTTTTCTTTTTCTTGTATTTTCATTTTTTTCTTTCCTTCTCACTTTACTGTTTGATAGGATCACTTTTTCTTCTTCCTATGTTTGGTGAAACTGATCCTATACTAAGGTAATCGGGATACACCATAGAGTGTTACATCCGAACACATCACATGGGGGCTTCTTCTCATAGACATCTTTTCTATTGCAATTATTTGCTTGCACCTGTCGTGTGCGCATGTTTCTTTTGTCATGGTTTGGCCATCATATGCATCAATTCGAACTAAAATTTTGCCAAGATGGATTGCCTCGCTCCTATGGTTACTCTGTACGTTCCCGCTCGTTCGGCTAGTGAGTAAAGGGAGCACCACTGCGATTGTTACGACTGGGTCATCTGGGCACGTACCTCAGACAGGTGAAGCTGGAGGCTAGCTATCTTACGTAGACATTTGGTCGGCTCGGATAGAAACACCTTATACAACCTTGGTTGCTATTTTTCTTATTCGGGACTCTTATTCCCAAAAAACACTTAGTCACATACTATGAGTATGCAGACCGCTATCTATGTTCTCAACCATGGCGAAAGGTATCATTAGCGGTACTATTTTCATCGGAAGATGTTTCTTATGCTATGTTGTAATATAACATACCTTTCTATGTGCCGTCTGTCTGTTCGCACCACATGGCCGGATTGCCTAGTTCCTCGAATACAAACTCACTTTTCGGCGAAGGAATAATAAGGAACACTCCTGAGCTCTTCGCTCAGGAGGGAGAAGCCGATGGTCGGTTAAGACAAAGTTTACAACACGGATTGTTTGACACATGAATACGCAAATTACATATTCGGCTGCTAATCGAGATTATTGATTATTGTGGAGAGGGGGCAATCTGCATGCGAGATCCTGGTGGCGGGCATCACCTGGTCATATACCAGGCGGAGTGGCACTTCTTTTGCATCCGATCCCATAGGACCAACCCACGCCGTATGCTCAGGGTTAAGTCTAGTGAACTAGGTTTTGATCATCGCCCATGCTCCTTCGCGGCAGGCCAAAGTCTTCCATTGCTGGAACCTACACCGAGCCCCCCTAAATCGATCCACTAGTGTCGCTAGCCCTTCTGGTGGCTGTTCGGTGGGCCGTAATGCCTTCACCATTCACTGCATCGCCTTTTGCATGTGCTTGTGGAGAGTGGTAAGCTCTTTCAGCAGGTCCCCTTGGAACGATTCTGTTGGGACCCTGATCCTAAGACAAATGAATCCAGCCTATAACACGTCACACCACTTTCCGGCCTCATGCACGATAACCCACGGCTTCCACCTTACCTTAGCTGGGACCGTTTGTGCCTTTTGGCTCATGGATATGAACGTGTCACTAGCATTCACACATCAGAGAATCTGGGTCGACATGTGTAGCTATAAACCCAAGTGGCACAACCATACAGGGGCAGGCATACGTAACCCAATAATGCAGGTCTTGGTCATCAGCGTGTGTAGACGAGTCATAGCAAGCTACAAGGACTCCATTCCGCCATGGGACATAAATGTCATCACTGCATGTAGGCAAGTCGTATCAGGCTACAGGGACTCCATTACGCTATGAAACATTTCCCCAAAGGGACAGACACAGCAACAAAGAAGGATACATGTTGGTCTATCAATGTGTCCGGAGTAGTAGCAAGCTACCGAGGCTCGGTGGAAGCACAAAGAGTCATTTCTGTGTAAAGAAGTCTACTAAAGGCACACAACAAGGTGTCGAATCCCACGCATACCAATGCATTTTAATCAAACACGCACTATGCACGATATGCGTAGATACAATATGGCATCACAACAAAACTCTACATCATAACATTTATTTAGAAGGCTCCAAGGAGCCAACATAGTATAATGTTATAAACAGAAGGGGTCACAAGACCCAACATTCAGAGCATACAAACAACAAGAGGAAGTTAGATGTCTGAGTACAAACATCTACAAAAGCGGCTGGAAGAGCGTGAAAAGCTACAACAACCCTACCAAAGGAACCAGACCTCTGTCTGGCTTACTAAGCTAATCCATCGATGTCAACATCAGAAGAAACATAACTGAACAACGTCTATGTCTACAATAATGTAAATAAGCAAAAGTGAGTATGAAGGTACTCAGCAAGTCTTACATCAGAACTATCTACATATGCATCTTGTATCAATGAATGGGATTGTGGGGTTTACTGCAGAATGCCAGCTTTGACCTATGGCTATCCTCGACTATGACAAAGTAACCAACATATCACTACTCACTCGTCTCCCTACGAGAGAGCACACACGAGTCCACATGTTCACCATCTCAATACACCACTATGGATCCTCTCATGTCTTCCTACAAGAAGCCATCCATAGCACTCACACTTGTTTGCTGCTTCTAGAGTTTCCAATTAAAGTTGTCTATGAACAATGCAAGTATCCAAGTAGTCCATATCCGCGGACACGGCTATTCAAATAGATAAATTACCCTATAGGGGTGTACTTCGTCACACATGCTCCCGCCACTTATTGCCATGTGCACGTAAAAAGGCACCTCAGCAACCTTCAAGCAGAAGCCCAGCAAGGGAGTCGGCCACGGACGTTAACCTTCAACGACTCACATCCAAGGCAGTCACCTTTCTGAGTTGGAACCCATAATGGAAGTCCGGCCGAGGTTTCCAACATGGCCTCAAACTTTGTCAGCAGGGCCCCAAGTCGGTCCCAATTGGGCCGTTCATCCACTTCGCGGGTCGTGCCACACCTATCAACGTTTTGAACTACTATGACTCCTGGACTGAGAACATGGTAGGTTAATAGGCCGAGAGGGCTCGAGTTACCGAAGCCCAATGTGTGGTAGTAGCTAGTCTTGGAACACAAGCACGAAACTCAGATCCTATGAGCGGTTTCAGTGAGACAACCCACCATATACTCCTACATGGCTTCTCATCACTACCTTTACAAAAACAGGTTCATCACTTAACACTCATCATCAGGACACATTCATTTCACTCTGGTTCATCTCCTAGATGAATCAGACCTGACACAACTCTAAGCATAGCAAGCATAACAGGGTTATAGCAAAACATGGCTCAAGCATCTACCAGGTATGCTAGGTTGCTTGGTTTAGCTATTTATTGTGACAATGATAGGTCATGCAAAGAAGTTGGTTCATCTACCCCAACACAAGTAGCAGTTGAAACGCGTTGTCCTAATGCATTGAAATGAGAGCAAGAGAGAGAGATGGGATTGTATCGAATATGCTCAAGGGCGGTTGCTTGCCTGTTTATTAGAAGAACTCATGTGTTCTTCGATGTCGTCGATAACTACTTCTCACAACATTATCGACAAGATCAAGCAAGGCAAATGCTTCACAATGATGCATGATAATAGCATGGTAATATGTTACTATTTTGAACTAATGTATCTATCAACATGTTAAATGAAGATGGTTTGAACCCAAGGTTCAAATTCAACTCCATAAGTGATGTGGCCTATTGTGTTTTGAACAAATGTCCAAGTTTTTCCATTTAGCTTGCTCTAACATGCATGAAAATGTCACGATTAGATTCATTGGATTTTCTCATAAATTTTCATATATAAATTTTTTTAATCTGACTTACAAATTATTTTCTATGAATTTTTGAAATTTATATTATTTTCTAGAATTTCCTAAATTATTTTAAATCTAGAAATTCATTAACTGCATGAGCATGACGTCATCACAACGTCAGCAGGTCAACGGTCCTGGTCCAGGTCAAACTGACAGCCGAGACCCACACGTCAGCGACACAGGGTCTAATCCCGGTCAAAAACGACACTCGATCTCTCGGCTTTGACCATCGGTGGGGCCCGCTGTCAGCTGCTAATGGCTGGGGGATTAGAGCTAATCCGCTGGCCACGTCGGCGCCCGCTGGAGTGGGGACGACGGCAACCAAATCCATGGCAGAGGTTCGCCGAAGATGGCCAAAAATGCGATACACGCATCGGTTCGGCACGCGGAAGCCGCTAGGGAGGATCCCGTGCTCGCGCGCATCCACCGGAGGGGTCAGGAGGGTGTGGGGCAGCCGGGTTGCTCGCCGGTGAAAACATCCATGGCGGCACCCATACGTCCTCGACGGGGAGGATGGATAAAGAGCGGGAAAAACCACGGGGAGAGGGAGAGAGGGACGGTGAACTCATGGGGAGGCTGCAGGGGGGATTAGTGGGTTTAGGGACGTTCCGCTTGCCGCGAATCGATGGGGGCAACGCTCCGATGGCCGGCGGGCTTGGCAATGAGGAGCACCTGGCGTCTCCTGGATCCATGTGGAGGTCAAGGGGGGCACGACGGAGCTTGGGGGTGCGGCAGAGGGGCTCGGTGAGGCCGGGGGCCGCGGCGGCTGTGAACGGCAGCGGCAGTGGCACTCGGTCGCGAGGAGGAGGAACAAAGGAGAGGGAGAGGAATGAGAGGGGTGAGTAGTAGGGGGGACGCCATGGCGCTTCCGGGCGAGGCCATCAACAAGCAGGCAGGAAGGAGGTGGTCAGGCATGTGGCCGAGCGCGCCAAGCACACTCCCTCGTGCCTTCTGGCATGTGGTTGAGGATGACTGGCCACTGGGCCAGCTGGGCCAGCTGGGCCGTAGGTAAGCTTGGTAAATCCTCTACATTTTCTTTTTATTTTCTATGACATTTGTGTATTATTTCTGACATTTGTTCTCGCAAAAATAAAATATCAAGCCATTTTATAAAATCCTGAAATTTATTATTTGAGCTAGACATAAATAACTTATGCCACGTAATGAAATTCAGAATTATTTGACATATATTTTATATATAGAAAATATATATCCAAAGCAAATAGGGTTAAATTAATTCAAAAGCCCAATATAATATATTTATGTGATCCCAAAATATTGGTTGACAATTTTATCTCAGTCCAATATTTTATTAGAGAACCAAGAACATTTTCCTGCAACTGTTTGAAGCAATTTTTATAATGCTTATTTGACAGAATTTTTTAATTCTGAGGCTTGATCATCCGTCATTTCATTTTCATTTGAAAATAAAATGCATGCATGAATGCACTAGAAAACATAAGAAACTAGGGCTGTGACAACTCACCCCCACTAAAGAAGAATCTCGTCCCGAGATTCAGGAGTAGTCGGGAAGAGTGCAGGGTACTCAAGCCGAAGATGATCTTCATGCTCGCAAGTTGCTTCATCCTCAGAATGATGCGACCATTGAACCTTTAGAAACTTGATGTCGCTACGTCGAGTGTTGCGCTTAGTTTCATCAAGAATATGAATAGGATATTCAAGATATGAGAGATCATCTTGAAGATCAAGCGTTTCGTGGTTTACTTCGCGAATAGGATCCTTGAAGCAACTCTTGAGTTGAGAAACGTGGAACACATCATGAACTTTGGAAAGCTGCGAGGGTAATTCCAATTGGTAGGCAACCTCTCCTCGTTTCGCAAGAATGTGAAAAGGACCAATGTAACGAGGAGCCAATTTTCCTTTGATACCGAAATGATGGGTGCCCTTCAAAGTTGACACCCGAAGGTAAGCCTCCTTGTACGCTTACTAACTTATTTCCTTATGACGATGGTCATATTGGCTCTTCTGACGAGATCGGGTGGTTTTCAAATTCTCACAAATGATGCGAACTTGCGCTTCTAAATCTTGGCACATATCCGGTCCAAAGAATTGTCTTTCACCAGTTTCTGACTAGTTTAATGGCGTTCGGCATCTTCATGCATACAGAACTTCGAAAGGAGCTTTCCCTAGACTAGACTGAAAGTTGTTGTTATAAGCAAATTTGTCGAATGGAAGACATTTCTCCCAATTCATTCCGAATGAGATAACACAGGCTCTGAGCATATCCTCAAGAATTTGATTGACTCTTTCGACTTAACCATTTGACAGAGGGTGATAAGCAGTGCTAAAGGAGAGATGGGTTCCCATAGCATTCTAGAAACTTCCGCAAAATCGAGAAGTGAAAAGACTTCCACGATCGGAATTGATCTCTAGAGGAACACCATGAAGAGAAACTATTCGAGAAATATACAAGTCTGCTAACTGACCAGCAGTTATACTTTTTCGAACTGGAAGGAAATGAGCAACTTTTGAAAGGCGATCGATAACCACGAAGATGGCATCATTCCCTTTCTTAGTATTTGGAAAGCCGGTGGTGAAATACATACCGACCTTGTCCCATTTCCACTCAGGAATAGCCAAGCCCTAAAGGGTGCCAGCAGGCCTTTGATGCTCTGCTTTAACGCGACGACAAACATCACAGTTAGCAATCAATTGAGTGATTTCTCTCTTCATCCGGGTCCACCAAAACCTCTGGCGTAAGTCCTGATACATCTTAGTACTACTAGGATGAATCGTGAGAGGAGATTCATGATCTTCGTTGAGAACCAATTCTCGAAGTTGTTGCTTCTTGGGAACCACCAAGCGGTCCTCAAATAAAACAACACGTTGATCATTTACCGAGAAACAAAAAGCAACTCCCTTGGCAATGTTGCTCTTGATACGAGAAATTCTCATATCCTGCTTCTGGGCAGCTATGATCTGATCCTCAAGAGTTGGTTTCGCCACCAAGGTAGAAAGGAATCCTCGAGGAACAATGTGAAGATTTAACTTACGAAATTCCTCATGGAGAAGTGGTTGACTTTGTAGCAACAAGAGGTTGTTACAATAGGATTTACGACTTAGTGCATCAGCCATGACATTGGCTTTCCCTCGGGTGTAAGATATTCCTAAGTCGTAGTCCATAGTCAACTCAATCCATTGTCTTTGCCTGAGATTCAAATCCGTTTGGGTGAATATACATTTGAGACTCTAGTGATCACTGAATATTTCACAATGATTACACAAAATGTAATGTCGCCAAGTGACTAGTGCATGAACTACTGTGGCAAGTTCCAGATCATGTGTTGGATAATTTCCCTCATGTGGACGCAACTATCGGGATGCATAGGCAATCACATGACGATCTTGCATAAGAATGCAGCCTAGACCTTGTCGTGAAGCATCACAGTAGATAACAAAGTCCTTTGTGAAATCTGGGGGTGCAAGTACCGGGGTAGTAGTCAATCGTCTTTTCAACCCCTGAAAACTTTCCTAACATTTTGGAGTCCACTTGAACTTCTTATGTTTCTTGATGAGTTCAGTTAGAGGTTTGGCAACTTTGGAGAAGTTCTGAACGAAGCGGCGACAATAGATCACTAAGCCAAGGAAACTCCTAGCTTGCTTCACCGATCCAGGTTGAGTCCAATCAAGGACAACTTGAATTCTCTCGGGATTGATAGCAATACCTTCCGCAGAGATTACGGGACCCAGATAGGTCACTTCTAGCAACCAGAATTCACACTTGGATAATTTGGCGTAAATGCGGTGCTCTCGGAGTTTCATCAATACCAGCCTATGATGCTCATCATGTTCTTTTTCTTTCTTCGAGTATATGAGGATATCATCGAGGTAAACCACGACAAATTTGTCCAAATACTCCATGAAGATCGAATTCAATAAGCGGGAGAAGTTGGCTGGGGCATTGGTTAGACCGAAGGACATGACGGTGTACTCGTATTGGCTATAACGAGTGAGAAAAGCCGTCCTTGGAATGTCCCCATTCCTGATTTTAATTTGATGATAACCTAATCTCAAATCCATCTTGGAAAAGACTGAAGATCCAGCAAGATGATCATACAGATCATTGATCCTAGGGAGCGGATATTTGTTGTTTATAGTGACCAGATTATCCGGCCGATAATTGACAACTATCCGATCCATACCATCCTTCTTCTTGACAAAGAGGACAGGACAAGCCCATGGAGAAGAACTAGAACGGATGAAACCTTTCTTCCAAGATTCATCTAGTTGGGTCTTAAGCTTAGCTAGCTCTTGGGAAGACATCTTATAGGGCCTTCTAGCAATTGGAGTGGTTCTTGGAATAAGTTCTATGACAAACTCTACTTCTCTATCAAGTGGAACATCTGGCAATTCTTTTGGAAAGACATCCGGAAAATCGCGGACTACCGGGATGTTTTCAAGGTCTGGAAGAGGATTGGCATTGAGGGAATAATTCATACCTTCTAGAATGCGGTTTTGGATATTGACTATCTGGCCAGAAGGGTGGGTAAGCTGAACAGACCTAGAGAAACAATGAATTTTGGCATGATGAGCTGTCATCCAGTCCATCCCCAAAATCATATTTATGTCTAAAGACTTGAGGGCTATCAGAGAGGTAATAAACACTAAACCATCAACAAGGATTTGGTTCCCATAGCTAACTACATTAGTTTGCCATTTGGAACCTGGACTTTGAATTACTAATGTAGAGGGCATAGCCTCGAAAGCAATGTTATGCAAGGAGGCATAACGTTCAGAGATGAAGGAGTGAGATTCTCCTGAATCAAACAAAACTAAGGCTGGATGAGAATTGACAAAGAGCGTCTTAAGCATGACATTAGCATCATCTTCAGCTTCTTCTGCAGTACATGGTGCACACATCCATGAGTATAAACAACTGACATGACATTAGGCTTCTTGGTTGGCGGCTTGCAACGAACAACACCACTTGTTGAAGAAGGTGGAACATTTGCTCGCAAAGGGCAATTCTTCGAATAATGTCCAGGATGACTGCACTTGAAGCATGCCCCATGAATGGGACGTGGATCCGGGTTGAGCACTCGGTCGATGAGGTTCTTCTAGGGAGCACATGGCATCGGCAGACGAGGCGCGACATAGGATGGCCTCTGTGCATACCTCGGAGGAAGAGCAACATTCAGGATCCATATCCTACGCTTCTGGGATGTAGACGTGGAAGATGATCCAACATCACGGATGTGCTTGTGAGATTCCTCGTAGGTCATCCTACTCATTTCTGCTTGGATTGCTTTGTTCACAACAACTTGGAAGCTAACGAACCATGTAGGCTGAGGTCATGACGAAGCTTCGTGTTAAGGCCTTTCCTGAACCTTGCTTGCTTCTTGGCATCTATGGATACTTTTTCAGGGGCATAGCATGCGAGCCGTTCAAATTCACGGCTAAAAGCATCCACATCCATCTTGCCTTGGGTCAGAACACAGAACTCTTCTTGCTTACGATCTGGTAGGGCCTGTGGAATATGATGCTCGCGAAAAGCCAGACAAAATTCCTTCCATGATGTAGCCTGGCCTGCAGGACACATGGCCTCGAAATTCTCCCACCATAAATTAGCAGAACCATCAAGGTGATATGCGGCATACGTGACCTTGTCTCCTTCAACCACATTTGCATAACGCGGCTTGTTGTTGATACTTCAGAGCCAATCATCTGCGTCTAGTGGCTCAATGGAGTGATGGAAGGTGGGCAGTTGCAACTTGATGATGTCTCTGATGGATACTAGCTCATTGCGATGATGGGCTGTATTATGCTCGATGTAGTGATGGAAGGTGGGTGGTTGCAACTTGATGAAGTCTTTGATGGATACTAGCTCATTGTGACGATGGGCTACATTCTGCTCGATGTGCTCCAATAGACGGTTGGTGGCAAGCTTGTTCCTCTCAAATTCTAGCATAACCTCCGGCAAGATGGGTGGGTTGGGAGGATCTTCCTCATCCCTACCATCTCCATGGTTCTGACTATGACCAACAGATCTTCGATTGACTGGCAACATCCTAAAGGAAACAACCAGGGTTCAGAATCAAGGGAGAATACTATCACACAATGAATCCTAGGTGAACTCCGACAGCATAATAGCTGGACGGGCTTAAAATTTGAGGCATCCTGCACAAGATTTGGCTCGCATGATAGCTCAACATCATGGTTCTGGCACAATGAGAACACAGGCATCACTTCTTATAACTCTGATGGGTCAAAACTTGTCAAACAACCATTCTATGAGTGTGTGGTCTAGTAACTCGTTATCCTAGCAGATAGGTAGAGGAGCCTAGTTTTTAATCCCCGTAGAAAAGAAGAGACTGACCCAAAATAGAGTAACTAGAGGAAAGGAGTAAAAAGAGTGTTACGTTCCCTTCCACAATCAATTCCCTTATATAACTAAAGCATTACTAGACTCAACACCGACCTGTTTGGCTTCATAAACCAACATGCAATTCAGCTCTGATACCAATGTTGTCGGGACCCCGATCCTAAGACATATGGATCCATCCTGTAACACGTCACACCACTTTGCGGCCTCACGCACGGTAACCCATGGCTACCACCTTTCCTTGGCTGGGACCTTTTGCGCCTTTTGGCTCACGGATATGAATGTGTAGCTAGCATTCACACATCAGAGAACATGGGTCGACATGACTAGTTATAGACCCAAGTGGCACAACTGTACAGGGACAGACATACATAACCCAAGAATGCAGGTGTCGGTCATCAGCGTGTGTAGACGAGTCATAGCAAGCTAAAAGGACTCCATTACGCCATGGGACATAAATGTCATCACTGCATGTAGACGCATCATAGCAGACTGCAGGGATTCCATTACACTACGAGACATTTCCCCAGAGGGACATACACAGTAGCAAAGAAGGATACATGTCGATCTATCAATTTTTCCGAAGCAGTAGCAAGCTACCAAGGATCGGTGGAAGCACAAAGAGGCATTTCGCTGTAAAGAAGGCTAATAAAGGCACACAACTAGGTGTTGAATCCCATGCATACCAATGCATTTCAATCATACACGCACTATGCACGATATGCGTAGATACAACATGGCATCGCAACAAAAATCTACATCATAACATTTATTTAGAAGGCTCGAAGGAGCCAATATAGTATAATGTTACAAAGACAAGGGGTCACAAGACCCAACAGTCAGAGCATACAAAGAACAAGTGGAAGTTACATGTCTGAGTACAGACATCTACAAAAGTGGCTGGAAGAGCCTGAAAAGCTACAACGACCCTACCATAGGAACCAGACTTCTGTCTGGGTTACTAAGCTAATCTATCAATGTTAACATCAGAAGAAACATAACTGAACAACATCTATCTGTGCAAAAATGTAAAAAAGCAACAGCGAGTATGAAGGTACTCAGCAAGTCTTACATCAGAACTATCTACCTATGCATCTTGTATCAATGAATGGGATTGTGGGGTTTACTGCAGAATGCCAGCTTTGACCTTTGGCTATCCTCTACTACGACAAAGTAACCAACATATCACTACTCTCTCGTCTCCCTACGAGAGAGCACACACGAGTTCACATGTTCACCATCTCAATACACCAGTATGGATCCTCTCTCGTCTTCCTAGGAGAATCCATCCATAGCACTCACACTTGTTTGGTGCATTTTAGAGTTTCCACTTAAAGTTGTCTATTAACAATGCAAGTATCCAAGTAGTCCATATCCGTGGACGCAACTATTCGAATAGATAAATTACCCTGCAGGGGTGTACTTCGTCACACATGCTCCCGCCACTTATCGCCATGTGCACGTAAAAAGGCACCTCGGCAACCTTCGAGAAGACTAGCAAGGGAGTCAGCCACGGATGTTAACCTTCAACGACTCACGTCCAAGGCAGTCGCCTATCTGAGTTGGAACCCATAATGGAAGTCCGGCCAAGGTTTTCAACATGGCCTCAAATGTTGCGAGCAGGGCCCCAAGCCAGTCCCGATTGTGCCATTCATCCACTTTGCAGGCCGCGCCACACCTATCAACGTTTTGAACTACTGCGACTCCTGGACTGAGAACAGGGTAGGTTAATAGGCCGAGAGAGCTCGAGTTACCAGAGCCCAATGTGCGGTAGTAGCTAGTCTTGGAACACAAACATGGAACTCATCTCCTATGAGCGGTTTCAATGAGACAACCTACAATGTACTCCTACATTTCCTCTCATTGCTACCTTTACGAAAATAGGTTCATCACTTAACCCTCATCATCAGGACACATTCATTTCACTCTGGTTCATCTACCAGATGAGTCAAACATGACAGAACTCTAAGCATAGCAAGCTTACCAAGGTTATAGCAAAACATGGCTCAAGCATCTACCAGGTATGCTAGGTTGCTTGGTTTAGCTATTTACTGTGACAATGATAGGTCATGCAAATGAGTGGGTTCACCTACCGCAACACAAGTAGTAGTTGAAACGTGTTGTCCTAATGCATTGAAATGGGAGCAAGAGTGAGAGATATGATTGTATCGATTATGCTGAAGGGTGGGTTGCTTGTCTGATTATCAGAAGAACTCCATTATTCTTCGATGTTGTCGATAACTACGTCTCGCAAGTCTATCGATAAGATCAAGCAAGGTACAAATTAAGCAAGGAAAATGCCTCACAATGATGCATGATAATAGCATGGCAATATGTTATAGGCTTGAACTAATGCATCTATCAACATGTTAAATGAAGATGGTTTGAACCCAAGGTTCAAATTCAACTCCATAAGTGAAGTGGCTTATTGTGTTTTGAACAAAATGTCCAAGTTTTTCCATTTAAGTGTTTGGCCCTCGTGGCCCTATCTATGTAAGACTAGACCTTCATGGTCTTTATTTGTGTAAAACGTTAAATGTGGTTGTAAGACTCTCGCTATTCAGCTCCTGTGTGTTCAGTGAGCGTTGATCTCTAGGATCACTGTACACGTGCATTCGGTGATCACGGCTTATGAGTCGGGGTCCCCACACGAAACAAGTTGAGAATGTGTTTTCGTAAATGGAGAGTTTTAACGTCTGCTGACCGTCCCAACCTTACATGCGCAACCATGATACCCCTTATGGGACGGGGCTTTGTTGATTACCTTTGTGGGTACTGGCAAGGAGCCCACATTACTAGTGGCGAGAGTGACGTGGTCACTCTCGATACGGGGTCGTGCCGGTATGGACGATCATGCGATGTCTTCACAGGCACCGGGCACATCGTTGGTCCCTACATGGATGATACGAGTGATGTACATCATGTGGGCTAGGTACCAATCAGTGGACTATTTGTTTAGTATCGCCAGGGGAAAGGCATTGTTCGGGTGCTTACCTCGGGTATGTTATATATCGTGTGTCGTGGATGACACGGAAGTTCCTCGATTCTTGTGGGTAATGTGTGCAACCTCTCTAGAGTGTAAAACTATTCAAATAGCCATGCCCGTGTTCATGGACAGTTGGAGGTCCTTCTTAAACTATGTCCGGATGTTTTCGCAAACTTGGTGTGAGTGTGTGTGTTGGTGACGAAGATGGTACTTGAGCTAAGTCCGATGACTTAGCATGACACTTGAGCTAACTCCGATGACTTAGCATGGCACTTGAACTAAGTCTGATGACTTATCATGATGAATGAATATGAGATGTTCAACCCCTGCTTATGACGATATCTATAACTTGTTCATATGGATATCTGGCAACTATTAATGCATGCTTACCTAGCTACGGGATCATGTCATTGCATTAAAAATTAGCTTTCCGCAAATTACCTACTTAGTGTTATATCATGCATAATTATTACCTTGTTCCACAACTTGGGTTGCTTGCAAGTACATTCAAAGTAGTCATTGGTTTGCCACTTGTTATTTAATTGGCCAGGCAAGGAAGATCATGAGTATGTTGAAGAGTTCGTCGGAGATGAACATGTGAACTAGGACGCTTCCGACTCAGAATGCGTGTAGGTTAAGGCAGATGGCATGGGTTTACGCTTTCGATCAAGATTTCCGCTGTTTGTCGTATTTAAGTGTTTGGTCCTTGTGACTCTACCTATGTAAGACTAGACCTTCAAGGTCTTCATTTGTGTAAGACGCTAAATGTCGTTGTAAGACTCCTGTTATTCAGCTTCTGTGTGTTTAGTGGTCATTGATCTCTAGGATCACTTTACACGTGCATTCGGTGATCACGACTTATGAGTCGGGGTCCCCACAGAGCACCTTTAGTTACGAATTCTATACTATTTACCTCTTCTATTCTTCATACGACACTTTGTTGACTCCTCCATTCAAACTTTTGTAGTTGGCCGTCGTACCCGAAGCCTTCCTGACATCCGGCTTTCCCTTACTCCTTGGGGATAGCCTGGAGAAGTGCCAGTTTCACCAACCAATTATTCTCCTCTACCACGAGCACCGGGTCGATGCCATCATGAAGGAGTACCACATGGATGTGGTTGTGAAGGAAAACGACTTCCTGACCAGTTGGTTCTTTGAAGGACCACGAATGGAGACCATGATATTCGTAGTCGAGTCAGCTACACGCAAGGCACTCCTACACCTTCGAGACATCATTCCAAACATGGCTGACGAGCCAGCTACTCGCTACCTTCCCTTCAGGAAGGATGATCTTCGCGAGAGTTGGATGCTGCTTCCATCCAAGGAGGATGGCACACCCCACAGGTTCCAAACCTACTTCAGCCACTCCACTGATAGTCTGGTTCACCACTTGATGAAGAAGTCCATGAAGCTCCGCGAGGAAATTCACCACACCCGAGAGCTATTTCGACAAGCCAAGACGAAGCCAGACAAGATCAAGAAGGATGGATCCCCCGAGGGATGACCAGCTATCTCTTATCGAGGAGGAGTACCCGCAACTAGAGATGCACCCCACGTCATCATCGCATGAGTGCAAAGGAGTACCATGAGCACTTCACTGACCCACTAACAAAGCATCGTCGGGATGGACACCCTCGTTTCCCGATCCCTTCAACCAGGATTGATGCTTGTTCAAATGATGAATAGGAGGAAGACCAAGAGGAGCGTGACTACGAGACCTAGCATACCACCGCCTGAGTCCGAGAACCCCAAGGGTAGGATCAGTCATGTATCCCTCATGCGAAGTCGAGTCTGTGTAATGGTTCATATGAAACTAAGTATGCTTGTTGTTTGTTTTCTTGTTTGTGTTTCGATGCAAGTCGCGCTTTTGCCTTAGGCAACATGTAAGTGACTCCATCATCTATCTTAATATATGTTGGTCTTTCGACCTTGTATTTACCACACTGGCACTCGACCAACCCCCGTAAGCAAGCTCTTCTATTTTTCCTTTCCTCTCATCTATCCCAGTTGTTTAACTTGGATGCTCCAAACAGGATGGTGACTGCTACCCGCAATAGCTCCTTCACCAAACTTGTAACCGGCAACTCAAGCCAGCAATAGGGAGCTGGTGGGGCTACTCACACTAGAGGACACCAGGAGCAGCCACAAGGCGACATTCCCCCGCCATCACCTGCACCGGAGAACATGACCATAGCTTAGTTTCTCCAAGTTCTCCGGGATGAACGCCAAGCCAACAATGCTGCCATCCAGCAGATGGCTTAGGCCCACGTGACCAACCAGCAGCAAGCCAGGAACGACAATGGTCGTTCCATGCTGTCTGAGTTCATGAGGAATTCGCCCCCAACCTTCACCAAGACTGCTGAACCATTGGATACTGATGACCGTATCTGCACCATCGAGGACCTCCTTGCACTGGTCAATTGCAATGAGGATCGTGAGAAGGCGCTTTATGCCTCTCACTGCCTTGCAGGTACTGCCCGAGCTTTGTGGGACGAATTCAAGGTCATGCAAGGTGAGCGTGTGATCACTTGGAACGACATCAAGGAAGGATTCTGCATAGCCCACATTCCTTCTGGGATCATGGCTATCAAGAAGAGAGAATTCCAAGCGCTGAAGCAAGGAAGTGGCTCTGTCAAGGAGTACCTACAGGTGTTCAACCTGCTATCAAGGTATGCACGTGAAGATGTCGGCATGGAGGCTACCAAGAAGGAACGCTTCATGGAAGGACTTAAACAAACCCTATAGTATCAACTCATCGTCTGCGAATGTCGTACCTTCTTTGACCTGGTGAACATGGCCCTCATGGTGGAAGACAAGCGTCATGCCATAGACGACACTCGCAAGCGCAAGATGATCATCAAGGGTAGCTCCAGCAACCAGAAGCCTCGCCCCTGGCAGCCAGCCCCAGCCAAGCCAACCTATCAGCCACAGTAGGCTAAACCTCATGCACCTCGTCCGAGCTACCAGGCTCAGTAGTATGCCAATCCCAGGCCAGCTTACAACAACCCCAATAATAACAATGACTGCAGAAACTACAACAACAACCTTGGGCAAGGCTCTATCTTTGGATGTGGTTAGCAAGGACACATCTCTAGGCTGTGTCCCAAGAAGAAGCCAGATGCACCGTGCCCCACTGCACCAAACAAAGGTCAAGGCCATGGAGCACCCTAAGGAACCCCGCTCCCCGCAACCAGCCCAACAATGGCAAGGGTTGTGTGAACCACGTCACCACAGAGGAAGCCCAGGAAGACCCGGACGTCATACTAGAGCTTTACATTCTTTTGTCACCCAAAAGATTGCACTTGAGAGTGGCATGAAGCCTACGCCCCTGGGTAGTCATATGTTGATACAAACCCCAGGATCGGTTATGATGTCTAGGATTGGTTGTAATGGAGTTGAGATTAACATCAACAAGGTAGATTTTGTAGCAGACCTCATCATCCTGAAGTCAGAAGGCTTGGATGTGATACTAGGCATGGACTGGTTAACCAAGCACTAGGGCTTGTTAGATTGTTCCAAGAGCATTGTCACCATGACCAATAGCCAAGGAGTGGAAGTCAAGTATGTTCCCAACCCTACCTCCACTCAAACCCCTCAGGCTAACTATCTATCGGGAATTAAGTTTGATCAAGTGCCAGTGGTATGTGAATACCTGGATGTGTTTCCAGATAAGCTGGCTGGAATGCCTCCTTACCGCGACATTGAGTTCATCATTGAGCTTATGCCCGGATCAAGGCCCGTCTATAAGAAGGCCTATAGGATGGGATCCGAAGAGTTTGCTGAATTGAAGAAGCAACTGGCAGAGCAGCTCAGAAAAGGATTCATTTGCCCTAGTGCCTCTCCTTGGGGATCACCTGTTTCATTTGTGTCGAAGAGCGACGGAACTATCAGACTTTGTGTTGATTACCGTTCTCTCAATGAAGTCATAATAAAGAACAAGTACCCACTCCCCAAGATTGAAGACATGTTTGATCAGTTGAATGGAGGCAAGGTCTTTTCCAAGATCGCCCTCAGGTCTGGGTACTATCAGCTAACGATCAGACCCCAAGACATTCCGATGATGGCATTTGTAACCCGATATGGCCTGTATGAATACATGGTCATGTCATTTGGCTAAACCAATGCCCCTGCCTACTTCATGTATCTCATGAATAAAGTCTTCATGGAGTACTTGGACAAGTTCGTCGTCATCTTCATTAAGGACATACTTGTCTTCTCCAAGTCTGAGGAAGAGCATGAGGAACACTTGAGATTGGTCGTAGAGAAGCTTCGAGAGCACCAGCTTTACACCAAGTTCAGCAAGTGTGAATTCTGACTGAATGAAGTTGGATTCTTTGGTCATGTGTTGACTATAGAAGGATTATCGGTGAATCCTGCCAAGATTGAAGTTGTGACTGTATGGCAAACCCCAACCACCATGAAGGAAGTCAAGAGCTTCCTAGGACTCGCGGGATATTACCACCAGTTCGTGGAAGGGTTCTCAAGCATTGCCCGACCCATGACCCAACTTTTGAAGAAGGACAAGAAGTTTGAATGGACAACTAAGTGTGAGGAAAGATTCCAGGAGCTCAAGAAGAGATTGACCACAACCCCGGTTTTGGCCACCACTGATATTCACAAGGAGTTTATGATATATTGTGATGCATCAAGAACCGGGCTTGGAGGTGTTCTGATGCAAGAAGGCAGAGTCGTAGCATATTTATCCAAACAGCTACATCCTCATGAAGAGAACTACGCAACTCATGATCTTGAGTTGGCAGTCGTGGTACATGCCTTGAAAACATGGCGACATTACCTCCTGAGGAAGCGATGTGAGATATACACAGACCACAAGAGTTTGAAGTATATTTTCACCCAAAGGGAATTGAACATGAGGCAGCGAAGATGGCTGGAGTTAATCAAGGACTATGACCTCAATGTTCAATACCACCCCGGAAATGCCAACGTAGTAGCAGACGCCTTAAGCAGAAAGACTTGTTCCTCGAATGCTATGATTAAGGAAAGGCTAGCCGCCTGTATGAAGAACTTGAAAGCTTCGGCTTGGAACTAGTTGCACCCGGATTCCTCGCCAACCTCAAAGCAAAGCCTATCTTGATGGATGACATCAAAGAAGCTTAGAAGGGACACAAGAGCATTGAAGGCATCAAGAGGAAGATCAAGGCAGGCATGGCCCCTGGATTCTCAGTGGATGAACAAGGAGTTGTATGGTTCGGGAATCGCATCTGCGTACCCAACAAAGAGGAGCTCAAGAACTTGATCTTGCAAGAATCCCATGACACTCCATACTACATCCATCCTGGAGGAACCAAGATGTACCAAGACCTCAAGGGAAGATTCTGGTGGCATGGCATAAAACAGCAGATAGGCACGTTCGTTGCTAAGTGTGACATATGCCAAAGAGTCAAGGTTGAGCACCAGCGACCCGCTTGGCTATTGCATCCTCTCAAAGTGCCTGCATGGAAGTGGCACAAAGTTGGGGTGGATTTCATCACCGGTTTACCAAGGTCAAGTACAGGACATGATTCTATTTGGGTCATAGTCGACCACCTGACCAAGGTAGCCCATTTCATTCCCGTCAAGAACACCTATGATGGTAACAAGCTAGCCAGCCTCTACATCTAGCGTATCGTGAGCCTCCACGGAGTTCCTAAGGAGATTGTATCGGACCGAGGCACCCAGTTCACCTCGAAATTCTGGAAGATGTTTCAAGGAGCCATGGGCACCAATCTCTCCTTCAGCACTACTTTTCACCCACAGACCGGCGGACAGACAGAACGGGTAAATCAGATACTCGAAGATATGCTCCGTTCTTGTGCTTTGGCATATGGATCCAAGTGGGAAGATTGCCTACCGTTTGTCGAGTTCTCGTACAACAACAGCTATCAGTCGAGTCTTTAGATGGCACCATTTGAGGTGTTGTATTGACGCAAGTGACGTACCCCCCTCAACTGGTCAGAGACTGGAGAAGGAATAATTTTTGGACTAGACATCCTCCGTGAAGCCGAAGAGCAAGTTCAACTCGTCCGAGAGCGCCTTGAGACCACCAAGTCAAGACAGAAGAGCTGCGTCGACTCCCACCGCCGAGAAGTGAGCTTCTGTGTTGGTGACCATGTCTACCTCTGAGTCATGCCTCTCAAAGGAACCAAGCATTTCCATGCCAAAGGGAAGCTTGCACCAAGATACATTGGCCCCTTCATGATCACCGCTACGGACGTAGAAGTTGCCTACCAGCTAGAACTACCTTCCGAGCTATGGATGTGCAAAACGCATTTCACATGTCACAACTCCGGAAGTGTCTTCAAGTTCCCAACCGCCCCGACCTCTACAAGGACATCGACCATCATGCCATCGATCTTCAGGCAGACCTCATTTATCGTGAGAGGCCAGTTCGCATTCTGGATGAGGCAAAGCATTGCACCCGAAGCCGCACCATCAAGTACCTAAATGTCTAGTGGAGCAACCAAACTGAAGCTGAAACAACCTGGGAGCATGAAGACTATCTTTTTAGCGCATAGCCTAGGAATCTCGGGGACGAGATTCTTGTAAGGGGGGTAGGTGTGTCACACCCTATGTTTTGTATCACTTGTTAGACTTGGATTTATAAGATTTGGAACCAACTAAAACCATATTTTAATGCTTGTGCTTGTTTGAATTGTTGATTGTTTGCTTGTTGATTGGGGTATGTGGCACTCTTAGATTCTATCCCTCTTCATATTCATTTTCCTTGATCCAAACATTTTGCCCAATGATCATGCCATGTGAATAGTGCCCAAGACTATTTTGATAAAATTTATCTTCACCAAAAAGGATGTATCCAAATTAAGTTTTCAAGAGACCCTGAAATGAGGTTTGCACTGTGAGTCCTCAAATTGGGTGGATCCTTCTTCCCCAAAGGCTTTATTTAAAACCTACTACATATATGACTTCCGAAAACAACCAAATATTAATTTTAAAGATTATTTTAATATTTTATTTAAAGGATTTTCTTAAGACCAGAAATGGTTTTTCATAGGGAAAAATTATTTAAATGCTTTCAAAACATTTGAGAAAATTTAGGTAAACTCATTGAACATATAGTTTCCATATATATGAGTTTCAACACATGAGCATGTTCAAATGATGGGAAAAACCCCTCAAAACCCTTTCTGTTCAAATCAAGCTTTTGAAATACTTCTATAGGAAATATTCTCAATAAATTCCAATAGAATTCCAGCAAGTCAACACTATCATAAGTGATGATCTTGCAAATTTTCATCTCAATCCAAGTTGATTTGGTTCATCAAACCATCCCAAAACCCACCCTGTCCTGATTCAAATTTGAACAACTTTACATTGTGAAGTTTCTCCCCTTAACCCCAAACTTTGTGGACATGCTCTAACCACCAAATAATGATGCTATACTAAGTGTTGCATCAAGGGTAAAATCTTAGCATGACTAGATCTACAAGAACCAGAATTTGTTGATTTTTAGGTTTCCACAAAGTCACATTATGAACTTTCATCAAGACATCTCAAACTTGGTGGTCAGGCCTATTTTCAACCACCATTCTATCCTATTAAATCTCATGGCAAGAAAAGTCCATTTACTTGCCCTGATATCCATCAAACACCTTATGGTCAATTCTAGAAACTATTATTTTCGCCACCTCAACTATTACCTTTGCCTCAAAAAATTTACCACAGTTACTCACTCACCTCTTACACCTCCAGTAAAAATCCTACACCCTCAACTCAATTATAGAGGGGGTAAAACCCACATTTACCCCTCTATTTCACAATGGAAGGGACATTTCTACCCTCTTCCTACCCTATTTCTTTTTCCTCCAACCACCCCTAGCTCCTAGAGCATCTCCTAATCGTCCAGGAGCTAGTGGACACGCAAGGGCGCATCCAGAGCATGCAAGTATGCCATGGCATGCCAAAGACATGCTCTGGAGCGTGCTACAGTGCATGTCCGCTCTGTAGAAGGAGCATCCGAGGGCTCCCAATAGCCTTGGGATGGGGGAAGCGGTCCCTCAAGGTTCCCTCGACGTCCGCAGAAGTCCGAGGTGTGGACCCCGAGCTGGCCAACGTAGGAGCTCACATGCGCGGGCGCTAGGGCCTACCTCTGCCCTCTCTCCCACCCGTTGGTCCTAGGCAATGCCCAGGAGCGCCCCTGACCCATCTCCGCAGGCCCCCGAGGCCTATAGCCCCCGCCTGCATCATCGTCGGTGCACGGATCCACGATGGACCGGGGGTTGGATATTTAAGCCGCCCCAAGGCCTCTCCTTCCCTTTGCTGAGCCTTCTTCTCCACTAGAACGGCCCTGTGCCACCAGCTCGTCCTCCCCGAGGACCGTACGCGAGATCAACCGAAGGTCCGCCGCGGCGGCACCACCGTCGATCTTCGGTTACCTCCCCTCTCCGGCCCCCATTCCTATCACATTGGGCTCTCCTCAACTCCCTTTCCCATTCCCCTCCTTTTCCCCCGTCATTTGATGCGCAGGGTGACCGACACGTCCTCCACCTGAATCTCCTCCGCCGTGGGTGCTCGCAGCCGGCAACTCCGGCCACCTCCGGTGCTACCTCCACCTCCCCTAGAATGGCAACTCAACCCCAAGCCCATTCCTGCATCCGCCTGCCGTAGTTGTGATGTGCTCCACCGCCGGTGAGCACCTCCCCTCTCTATCTGGAGGTGGGAGAAGGATCTGACAGGGGGGACCCACCTGTCGGCCTCTCTCTCCCCCTCCCGCGCTCTCTTTCACCCCCTCGCGATCGCAGACAGCCGGGGCCCGTGCATTAGATTTGTACCTGGCCGCGTGCGAGGCTGGCCTAGCCACTGGCCGCCTCTGGCCCATGCTCAGGGGTTTTCTTTCCCCCTTTTCTTTTTCTTTTGAGTGGATTTTTCTAAACATCCCACCGATAAGAAAATAATTCCAAATCCAATAATTTTGCCACCTAAATTCTTAGAATATTCCACAGAATTTAATAGTGCAATTTGTGAAAATTGTTGAAAACTTTTTATGCACTGATTTATTCTAAAACCCATTTTAGGCACATTTTTCCCTTTGTTAAATAGTTTCAAAAAATGTTTTTCATAGCCAAACCTTAAACAAATATTTTTAGTATAGTTTTTAGTATTTATCATAGTACGGTAGCATTTTTAATATTAGCTTTTTGTGCTCTATTTTTGTGTGATGCTTATTTTTATCGCAACGATAGATTGCGCTATTGACGAGGGATTTGGACCCGAAGACTTTGAAGACCCCGAAGACATTGTTGAGCTAGGAAAGCAGCCCTTTAACCATGTTAAGAAAATTTCATGCATGACATATAGCAGTTGTTGTTTCGATGATTGATCATGATGTGGTGTTCGCCATTCAGTGGGTTGTCTCTGATACTATTACCATTGATAGTTGCATCATGGATGACCCTACCACCTTATGAGGGTTATGCGGGTGGGTGTAGATAGGATTCTTGTAGATGCTATGCAAGTGGGTTTGGGATTTATGCATAGTGATGGAAAGAAAGAGATGATTTCAAAGATTTTTCGAAAACCCTCTCGGGTGCCACTAGTGCCCGAGGGAGATAATGATGAGTTGGGTGACCACTTGAGAAAGAAGTGGTGTACCGGAACAAGTTGAGAATGTGTTTTTGAAAATGGAGAGTTTTAAGGTCTGCTGACCGTCCCAACCTTACATGCGCAACCACGATACCCCTTATGGAACGGGGCTTTGTTGATTACCTTGGTGGGTACTGGCTAGAAACCCGCATTACTTGTGGCGAGAGTGACGTGGTCACTCTAGATACGGGGTCGTGCCGGTATGGACGATCATGCGATGTCTTCGCAGGCATCGGGCACACCATTGGTCCCTACATGGATGATATGAGTGATGTACATGATGTGGGCTGGGTACCAATCGAGTGGACTATTTTTTTAGTATCACCAAGGGAAAGGCATTGTTCGGGTTCTTACCTCGGGTATGTTATATACCGCGAGTCATGGATGACATGGAAGTTCCCCAAGCCTTGTGGAAGTTCCCCGGTCGTGAACAGTTGGAGGTCCTTCTTAAACTACGTCCGGATGTTTCTGCAAACTTGGTGTGAGTGTGTGTGTTTGTGACAAAGATGGTTCTTGAGCTAAGTCCGATGACTTAGCATGACACTTGAGCTAAGTCGGATGACTTAGCATGGCAATTGAACTAAATCCGATGACTTATCATGATGAATGAACATGAGATGTTCAACCTCTACTTATGACGATATCTATAACTTGTTCATATGGATATCTGCCAACTGTTAATGCATGCTTACCTAGCTACTTGATCATGTCATTGCATTAAAAATTAGCTTTCCGCAAATTACCTCCTTAGTTCTATATCATGCATCATTATTACCTTGTTCCACAACTTGGGTTGCTTGCGATTACATTCAAAGTACTCGTTGGCTTGCCACTGGTTATTTAATTGGCCAGGCATGGAAGAACAGGAGTATGTTGAAGAGTTCGTCAGAGACGAACATGCGAACTAGGACTCTTCCTAGTCAGAATGTCTATAGGTTAAGGCAGATGGCATGGGTTCACGCTTTCGATCAAGATTTCCGTTATTTGTTCTATTTAAGTGTTTGGTTCTTGTGACCGTACCTATCTAAGACTAGACCTTCATGGTCTTCATTTGTTTAAGTCGCTAAATGTGGATGTAAGACTCTTGTTGTTCAGCTACTGTGTGTTTAGTGAGCATTGATCTCTGGGGTCACTATACACATGTATTCGGTGATCACGACTTATGAGTCGGGGTCCCCACTAAGCTGGTATCAGAGCCATGCTAACTGTAGGAAGTCGTTAGTTAGCATGGACATTAGTTAGGACAAAATTGTTTCCCCAGACCCTTCAAAACACTTGCAAAGGCTACCATATTTCTTACCTCTTCTAAGCTTTCAAATAAATTGAAGGGTTGTGCCTTAGTACTTCCACCATTTTTTTGGCTCTCCTCGTCTACTTTTCAAAACCTTGCAAACGGTCGATAGTACCCTTATGCCTCGACCACTAGGTTCCTTGAGATCCTCGTGGGTAACCTGGAAGGAAACCACCTTGCCAGACTTTCACACAAGTTTGACGACACCACGACAAGATGATACGAACAGAGGAAACCTTCTCGAGGGATGGAGGCATCAAGACTAGGATGATGGTGACACCCTCAACACTTCCCTGAGATAATGCAACCTTGGCCTATGATAATCAGGGCGTCAGAAATGTAAGATCATTATATGCATCACTAATAGAGCAATCCTATCATTACCGTTGTTGTGTCGGTAACCACCAGTGGATGAGAACCTCGCTAATTGGTCAGCCTTACTATAGTGAGCAGTAAAACAGTTCTCATCATCCCCTGCTCTTGGTGCCAATAATATCGTCATTGTGACCGGCAGGATACAACTCTACCATGCCTTGTTAATGTCATTGCATAAAAGACTGCCTACCTGGAAACCTCGATGTCTTAGAAGACAAGAAGGCATTGTCACGATCATGAGGACACCATAAGACCCTATCAACAACAGCCATCAAGAATCACCTTCGTCATCAACTCAACAGACTTGAAGTCGTCCAGGACTCTTCAGGCACAACCAGTATCGTTTTAACAACAACAAGAGACATAGCGACATCTGAAAAAGACCTAGAATACTAAGTGGACTCCTCTCCAAGACACGAAGCAATAACGACCACTAAGTCCAGGACCCCTAGGGTAGCATGAGTTGTGTGTTCCCTAGGCAAAGTCGGGTCTGTATGACGGTTCAAATGGAACCATGATGTGTGTTGCTTGTTGTGCTTTGGTGTAAGTCGCACTTTCACCCTAGGCAACGAGAACGTGACTATATCACCCACCTTATTTTAATGCATGTGGTAGGCCTTTTCAGCACTTGTTTGATTGCACTTGCACTATACCACCCCTTTAGGCACCTCCCCTCTAGGCTACTCCCTCTTTCCCCATCTCGTCAACTGAAGACCAGCTTGACAAGATGTGCCAAGGAATCACCTTGACGAACAGCTAGCATTGAAGACAATGGCTACAACATACTCAACCAAATGCAACCCCGTGGAGTTAGGCTCTTCCCTCAAGACTAGAAACCCCTCCCAAGACTAGCCTAGACCTCACAAATTACACCAGCTCAACCCTCTGATCATCTGTTTGAGACATGGGTTTTGCCAGAGCATATGTTGAGCTTCAATAACCCTTGCATATCACTTGGTTCATTACGGAACTAGTGATCACAGTGAACAATCACATTATATCCCTAAGCCAGCACTTGAAGTGATGAGGCCATAGGTAAGATTGTTTTCGGGATACATAATTAGTAAACTAATATTTGATGAGGTTGTAATAAATATCTTGAGGTAGTTGTTGAGACCCTTTGATGGATTACGGGGCTTTATGTTGCTAGACAAGCTTCGTGGATCAAGATTGATAGAGCAGCATAACTTACTCCCCCCTTGAGAGAATTGGATTTAGTAGGACCATTGTGGTCACAAGCTGAAATTTTTGGTGGATAAATTACTTGACTTTGGCAAGTAATATTGGTAGTGTATTGATGATGTTACAATAGTATCTGGAGTAACTAGTAGGAAATTATTACTAGATGTAACCATCGATTTAAATAGGTGATTCTAATAGGTGCTCGAGATCAATCAAACCACATGGTTTATAGTAATTTGGATTTAGTCCGATGATCTTGATCTTGATACCATGTTTCTCTATGGATGATAAGTCGAAGGAATCAGAAGCTATTAGGGATGATTTAAGGATCTGTATAAGCTCGACCTTGGAGTTTAGTTGGTCATGAGATTGGAAGTTTGTGTATATACTATGACAATAGTCCTTGCAATGATACATGAACTCTAGGAGATTATGTGGGACACCATCAATGCTGGATTTGTAATAGTAACGGATCATGTAATAGTGGATGATATTTGTGGATCTATTAATTGGATTCGTAGGAAGGAAACAAGATATTGGATTGGTTTATTATGCGTTTCCATGGCATAGTGATGCAACACCTTAGATATTGGATATGTTAGCTGAACACTTGGATTTGTAGTGGCATGATCAAGCTTAGCGGCTTGTATGCTATCCTGAGTATTTTTACATAGGGAGATATATGAGTAGTTATAGTATATGTATGAGAGTATGGGTTGTCCTTCTCTTAGAGCCATGGAGATATGCCTAGCATCAGTGTTGTTGGAGATGACTTATATGAGATAATGCTATCAATACTATAGGATCATTTTGCTTGGAGAAATAGGAAGGTCTACTGACATCTAAAGAACTATGCTTGAGGATAAGATGTTAGACGTTCACTCACATCTTAAGCTCCTTGAAACCTCGAAGCTTTACCGAGCCATAATATGGTAGGATTATGACCATAGGTCTTGGCTCTCAGTCACTAGACTATGGGTAATACTCCACCTTGACTACCACAATCCCTATTCATAAGGAAGGTGGACACAAAGAACTAGATTACGTTGGATCACGAACCCCCGAACTAGTGACCATCCGGAGCAAATGCCCACTCCACTCACATATCCCATGAGCAATGTGTTTATGTGTTACTTGGTGGAATAGGTTGTTACCCTTCGGGATGACATAATTATTTACCCAATAAGAGAAGGAAAACCTTAGTCCTGTCTGGACCAGCCTCAAGGACACCAATTACCATGCCTCTCGAGTATAAGGTATCACCTCGAAGGAGTTGGACTCCTTGAAGCACCCTCCCTTCAGCAGAAGACATTCCTTCCCAAGCAAGTTGAAGAGCCACTACAACGGAGAAACCATTAGAAATAAGAAGAAGCAAGGGAAGTTAACCACCACTCCTCTATCGACTACATCAACTAGACTATACCAGAAGCACCGACATCCAAGCACGATGAAGCCCTTGCACCTTGAGAGGATTATAGAGCCCCTTGTCTTAACAATCACCTAACAAGTTCCTTGGTCACTTTGGTACCACCGAGATTAACTCATTTGTGTCACCGAGTTGGTAATTTTGTGTGTAACGGTTGGATTTTTGGAGATGCCCATATATACCCCTCCACAACCACTCACTCGCAAGAGAAGCACACAGAACAGTTCCCCACTCATACCTACTGATTTTCTGAGAGATAACCACCTACCCTTGTGTTGAGGTCCAGATCTTCCACTCCAACCATATGGATCTTGATTTCTACCCTCCGCAAGTTGCTTTCCACCCAATCAATCTCTTCTACCAAGCCAAATCTATGAGAGAGTGATTGTGTGTTGAGGAGCCTATCATCTTGAAGCACAAGAGCAAGGAGTTCATCCACACAATCGAGCCTATTACCTTTTGGAGGGTGGTGCCTCCTAGATTGGTTAGGTATCGCTTGGGAGCCTCCTACTTCGTGTTGTGGAGTGAACCAAGAAGTTTGCAAGGGAAAGGAGAACGCCTACTTCGTGAAGATCTACCCCGAGTAAGGCTAGTCCTCTGTGGACGTAGGACGTCATGGTATGGTCAAGGTTAATTCTTCGTGGAACCCTCTGTGGGTAGAGCCCTCCGTAGACTCTCGCGATCGTTACCCTCCGTGCGCTGACGACTCCATGAACATGGATGTACGATAGTGCCACGTATCGGAACCATGGGAAAAATCTTGTGTCCTTCATGCATTTGATTTGTCTATCTCTACTCCTTACTTCCATGTGCAATGTCTTTTCTTTCCGCTGCTATACTTGATGACTTGCATGTGTTGGGTGTCATAGACTAATTATGTATGCTAAAACTGCCAACATCTTGTTATGGTTGAGGTAGTTTTAAATTTCTGCTTGTAGTCTATTCACCCACTTCTAGACATACACTTCTAGTGATCCTACAAGTGGTATCAGAGAATTGCTCTCCATTGCTTCGGTTTCAACACCATGGAGGAAGATGGATGTGTCTAGTGTGGACAGTTTGCATTGTAGAGTGCCCATTCTTGATGGAAAGTGCTATACCCAATGAAAGAATTCCATGATTGTTCTATTTGATAAATTCCATTAGAGAAAACATATTGAACATACCTATGTGCTCCCCATTCATGAATTGTATCCCACACACGAAGAGGAAATTAACATGCTTGGTAACCTAAGAACTGTCAATCTTATTGTTAGAGGTTTACGAAGATTCGTGCTTTCTTAGTTGAAAAACTTTGCATGTGCTTATACTTTGTGGACTGATTTCGAGAAACGATATCCAAATCTTTTATTGGGAAATCTTGATGAAATTCTTCATAAAACTGTTGCTTTTCACAAAATGAAGCCTAGTGATCCAAACTTTCATAAATGCCTATTTGAGCTCCGTGATCTTATGTGTGCTAAAGGTTATGTCACAACTATCAACAATATCATTATAGAAGAACTTCACATTAATAGGCTTGAAAATTATCATCATAAGAATTCTAACAAATCTCTTGTTCTTTAGGAAGAAGATTTCCCACTTGATGATGACAATGTGGAATATGGCTACTATGATGAAGATGAGTTGTTCGACATCAAGCATGAAAATATAATGAGGGATCTAAGTCTAATGGTGAACTTCAAGGATTATATGTCTGGCAAAAAAGAGTGGATTCTCGACAGTGGATGCACGGACCACATCAATGGTGATAAACACATGTTCCAAGAGATCATGCCTAAGAAAGGTCCTCGGAGGTACGTGACCTTTGGAGACAACTCTAAGTGTAAGGTACTTGGCCTTGGTAAGGTGGCCATATCTCATGATAGCTCAATTCAAAATATCATGCTTGTTGAATCCCTTGGCTACAATCTTCTTTCTGTATCTAGACTAGCAGACTTTGGTTTCAATGTGTTATTTACTAAAGTAGATTGACAAGTGTTTCTGTTTGATAATCATAAAATTGTGTTTACCGATATTCGTAGAGGTGGTATATACATTGTTGATTTCACTAAAAAGGCCCAACCTTGTACTTGTCTCATTGAAAAATCATCTAAAGGTTGGCTATGGCATAGAAGGCTTGGACATGTAGGCATGCACAATCTAGATAAGCTTATCAAGGGCGATCACATTCTTGGTTTTAAAGATGTTATCTTTGACAAAGATAGACTTTGTAGTGCTTGTCAAGCGGGAAGGCAAGTAGGTGGAAGTCATCCCGTTAAGAATATCATGACTATTGGGAGACCACTAAAATTACTTCACATGGATCTTTTTGGTCCCAATGCTTACAGGAGTCTTGGTGGAAATTCCTATGGTCTAGTTATAGTTGATGATTTTTCCAGATTTACATGGGTATTCTTTCTTGATGATAAGTCACGGGTTCAAAAGATCTTCAAGAACTTCTCACGCAAAGTGCAAAATCAGTTTGAAGTGAAGATCAAGAAGGTTCGAAGCAATAACTGATCGGAGTTCAAGAACACCCATGCGTATACCTTCCTTGACGAAGAGGGTGTTTCACATGAGTTCTCGGCTACGTACATGCCTCAACAAAATGGAGTTTTTGAGAGAAAGAACCGAACAATCATTGAGATGGCAAGAACGATGCTTGGTGAATACAACACGCTAATACACTTTTGGGCATACGCCGTGGAAATAGCATGTTATGCCATAAAGCGACTCTACTTGCACAAGCTTCTCGGTAAAATGGCATATGAGCTTTTCACCGGTAATAAACCCCAAGTTGGATACTTTCGAGTATTCGGCTCCAACTGTTACATTCTTGATAAGCATCGCCATGCTAAATTTGCTCCCAAATCTCATGCAGGTTTCTTACTTGGTTATGGATCGAACTCTCAAACTTACCGTGTCTACAACAACTTCATTCGAGAAGTCGAAGAGCCGGTAGATGCGAAGTTTCGTGAGTCCAATGGTTAGCAAGTCGAGTAGTTGCCAAATGATGTAGGTGATAAAGATCCTTCGGAAGCTATCCAGGATGTGCCCATCGGCAAGATTCGCCCCAAAGAGGTGAAGGAAAGTACTTCATCAACCCAAGTGGAAGATCCTACATCGGACCAAGGATACCAACAACATGACATGGAAGCATCCACAAGTGGTACACGACGAGGTGAAGAGCAGGATGAAGTACATCCAGAAGATCCACCACAACCTCCTTCAAGACCACCTCAAGGGAACGACACCTTCAACAAGAACAACAACGAAGGAGATAATGATTAAGAAGAAGCTCCACCATCCAACAATCGGAAGTTGACCCGAGTTCGAGCACAAGTGACGAAGAACCATCCCCTAAACCAAATCTTTGGTTATATACAAACCGGGAGGATCACTTGCTCTAAAACACGCTTGGCTAACTTTTGTGAGCATTATTCTTTCATCTGTAGCATTGAACCTTTGAAGGTAGAACAAGCTCTTGAAGATGCTAATTGGGTGAACACTATGCATCAAGAGCTTCACAACTTCAAAAGGAAGAAGTGTGCACACTTGTGGAGAAACCCAAGGATGAGCCAAACGTCATAGGCACGAAATGGGTTTGTCGCAACAAGCAAGATGAAGACGGTCAAGTCGTACGCAACAAGGTTTGCCTTGTAGCTCCAGGATATATGCAAGTAGAAGGTATGGACTACGGTGAGACCTACGCTCACGTTGCTAGACTAGAAGCCATTCGAATCCTTCTTGCTTATGCTAATCACCATGATATCACTCTTTAACGAATGGACATTAAAAGGGCATTATTAAATGGTGAGATTGAAGAAGAGGTCTATGTTAAGCAACAACCTGGGTTTGTAAATCCTAAGGAACCTGACCATGTTTACAAACTTCAAAAAGCTTTATATGGTCTTAAGCATGCTCCTTGTGCTTGGTATAAATGCCTAACAAAGTTTCTCATTGAAAAAGGATTTGAAATTGGTAAAATTGACGCAACCTTATTGACAAAGAGAGTTAATGGTGAATTATTTTTGTGCCAAATTCATGTGGATGATATTATCTTTGGATCTACTAACCCACAATTCAGTGAGAAATTTTGAAGGTTGATGTCAGAGAAGTATGAGATGTCTATGATGTGTGAACTGAAATTCTTTCTTGGTCTACAAATCAAGCAAACTAGAGAAGGTACATTCATCTCTCACAAAAATTACACCGAGGACTTAATCAAGAAGTTCAACATGCACGAGTGCAAAGGTATGCCAACTCCCATGCTCACTAGCGGACACGATGATCTCACTAAGGAGGGTGAACCGGTTGATCAAAAGGTTTATCGATCAATGATTGGTTCATTTCTTTATCTATGTGCCTCTCGACACGATATTATGCTTAGTGCTTGCATGTGTGCTAGATATCAAGCTGCACCTAAAAATGTTATCTTAAGGCTATGAAACGCATTGTGAGATACTTGATTCATACACCAAACTTTGGCATTTGGTATCCCAATGGATCTTCCTTTAATCTTGTTGGCTACTCCAACTCGTACTATGCCGGTGACAAGGTTGATAGAAAATCCACCTCGGGTACATGTCAATTTCTTGGTAGATCTCTTGTGTCTTTAACTTCCAAGAAACAAAACTCGGTATCTCTATCTACCGCCGAAGCTGAATACATTGCTACTGGATCATGTTGTGCGCAATTGCTAGGATGACACAAAAGCTTAAAGATTATTGAATCTATGTTAAAAATATGCCACTAATTTCTGACAATGAAAGTGCTATTAATATTGGTCATAACCCCGTGCAACATTCTCGAACCAAGCATAGTCACGTTCGACATCATTTCATTCGTCATCATGTTGCGAAAGGATATATTAATCTTAAACATGTTCATACTAACAAGCAATTGGCCAACCTCTTTACTAAGCCACTCGATGAAAAAGTGTTTCTCCACTTGAGGAGTGAGTTGCATCATTGATGTTTCAAACTTGAGCTAATATCACTCGGTTGCATGCAAGGGGATGAGCTTCATTGTTTATTCCATGCTATTTCCTTCAATATCATATCTTGGAATTATATGCTCCCTTGTCTTGAATCTAACCCTTTTGTAGGTACTTGGAAGAACTACACTCCATAAGAATGCCATCAACTCTTATCTTGAGCAATCTTGTCATTACCAAGTATCCACAACCTCGCTTTTATGATGGAAGGAAGAAGACAAAAAAATATAACCTTGACATATATCCCTTAATTGCTAAATCTCAAATTTGAATCCTTTTATTTGGATATATCATGTTTTTCTTTGCGTCACTAACCCATGTAGGTGAAAAGTGAACGAAACATCACTAGATGATATTCTTCAACTTTGAGCATCCTGATCAAGTTCACCTACAAGCCACGTCATAAACATCACTCAAATGTATGTATTCATATCCTTCACAAAGCCTTTACTCCAAGTCATGAGCCAAAGCAACTCAAGTGATATGAAGACATTAAAATGCTTATTCGAAAAATGGTAACCCCATTTTGAGCTTAACAATGAGTATGACCTATGATCAAGCAATCTTGCTTTGCTCCTAAGTCAATATACTCTAATATAGGTGACCTAGTCATCGCCCATCATCTAGTTAACTTTTTGGTTGGTTCACACTCAAATCACAAAATTTATTGGAACCACTCAAATCTTTCCTAGTTGATACCTATCTATAAATATTCACAATTGCTACAAATCTGTTGATTCTCTTCCTTATATGATTTTAATTTGCAATTTTGAGTTTGATCAATTTAGAAATTCATCCATGTTTTTGAGTTACACCTCATAGCCTCCGATACAAAGAACTCGGTTCTACCGATTCAGCAGATGAGCTGCATAACTTTACCTTAGTATCACCGAGAAATCTGTATCGGAGCCACCGACTTTCTATCATATTTCTGCTTTTGCTTATAATTGTAAGTATTCCTTGTGTTCCTTTATTTATTTTCTCCATCCTTCGATGATCCCGTTTATAAAAAACCAGGGGGAGAAATACATTCAGGGATCCCTAACTTAAAGTACGAGAAGTTCTGCAAGATCTCAGCTTATATAGAGGTAGAGAAATTAATTTCAATGATTACCTCAATTGTTTTCTATTTTTCATTGTCTATGACTCCTACATTCAATGACCCATGTTCTCAAGGAGCCCACTTTATTCAATGATCCCTGTATTTGACCATATGTCTGACCTTTTTGGAAATTAATGCCAAAGGGGGAGAGATATACAAAGCTTCAAAGGTAAAAAGGGAGATACACGCTTATGCAAAAGGGGGATATATATTTTAGGGGGAGAGGGTAATATCAAGTTTACACTTAAATTTTCAAGGGGAGAATACCAAAGTAGGGGAGAAGAATTTTCTCACCCTATCCAATCCCAATATCTACATGCTAAGATTTAGGGGGGGAGGATGATCCATCATTTTCATATCTAAATGGGAGAAAGTTCTAAATGATCTTGGAGACATATCAATTCTAAGGAATACTAGTTTCTATATGTTCTCCATATCTAAAGTACCAACATATAGTGTTCACTTTTGAGTCCTAACATTGTTTTCTCAAGTGTGTTTGTACTACTAGAATGCTTAAGAACTCAAGGTAAGTATATGCATCATATCTTTGATAAAGATGATCTCTTGCTTCTTGGAGATATTGTTTGCAAGAGTGAAGTCTTGAACAAGGATACATCTCATTCACATACATTTGATGCATATAGCAAAGATACACATGACTCATTTTTATCCTTTCTACTACATGTGTGTCCATGCATTCCAAAGCAACTATCCTTTAAATGGATTGCACACATTTAGGGGGAGCAAGTCTAAGTCATGTGTCTCTTTAAATCTACATTATATACATGCATATCTTTATTTGAAGTTTGATTGTATGTCTTCATCAATTAGCAAAAAGGGGGAGATTGAAAGCGCAATGCGCTCCCTTGGTGGTTTTGATAATTCATGTCAACATACATTATCTCTTGGACTAATACTTTTACCTAGTATATTTCAGATAAAGTCCATGGAGAAATGGGTTGGCAAAAAGGAGCATGGAGAGTATCCCCATGAAGAAGAAGGAGAAGGAATAGCATTGGCCAAGCTTCAAGCAAGAGGACTCTACATTTTACATTTCTGAGAAATCACTTTGAGTCCATATGAGAGCCAATACTATTAAAAGTGGGTATGGTTTTGTTGGTGAATAAAATGCTCATATGTGCACAAGTGATATTCACCACATAGACCTAGAATATCTTCCACAAAAGTCTGTCCAAAGCTAAATATTCAAAATCGGTGCAACCAACATTCTACACTCGGTGCCACCGGTTCCAAACCCTAGACACACTCAGCCAAACCCTAGCTTTTTGGTGCAACCGATTGTGCATTCGGTGCCACCTAGTTAGGCTGCCAACATTCTGTTACGCAAGTTTGCAATTTCGGTCCCTCCGAGATAGTTGGATCAGCATCACCGAGATTGGATATTCTGACCGTTGGTCACCTTATCGGTGCAACCGAGATTACTATATCCGTTTCACCGATATTCAAAAGTTGCCACCTTTTGGTCACTTCGGTACCACTGAGATTAACACATCGGTGTCACCGAGTTGGTCATTTTGTGTGTAACAGATGGATTTTTGTAGATGCCTATATATACCCCTCCACCACCACTCACTCGCAAGACAAGCACTCAGAACAGTTCGCAACTCATACCTACCGATTTTCTTAGAGGGAACCACCTACCCTTGTGTTGAGGTCAAGGTCTTCCACTTCAACCATATGGATCAAGATTTCTAGCCTCCCCAAGTTGCTTTCCACCCAATCAATCTCTTCTACCAATGCAAATATGTGAGGGAGTGATTGTGTGTTGAGGAATCTATCATCTTGACGCATAAGAGCAAGGAGTTCGTCGACACAATCAAGCCTATTACCTTATGGAGGGTGGTGCCTCCTAGATTGGTTAGGTGTCACTTGGGAACCTCCTACTTCGTGTTGTGGAGTAAACCAAGAAGTTTGTAAGGGCAAGGAGATCGCCTACTTTGTGAAGATATACCCCGAGTAAGGATAGTCCTCCATGGACTCTATGAATGTGGATCTACGATAGTGCTACCTATCGGAACCACTTGAAAAATCTTATGTCCTTCATGTGTTTGATCTCTCTATCTCTACTCCTTACTTCCATGTTTAATGTATTTACTTTCCGCTGCTATACTTGATGACTTGCATGTGTTGGGTGTCATAGACTAATTACGTATGCTATATCTGCCAACATCTTGTTATGCTTGAGTCCATTCACCCCCCTCTATACATACACTTCTAGTGATCCTTCAGAATTTTGTTGTCTCTTTAGCACCTAGTTTAGGAAATACTAAGCTTGTACTAGTTCACTAATATGAATTTGGGCCAATTAAAACTTTGTGTGTGCATGTGAATGCTTGAGTTGATTGCTATTTGCTTGTTTTCTTGTTTGGGTTTTAATCCACAAAAATCCTCTTTCTTTAAAAACTCATCTCCTTGACCAAAATCTTTGACCAATGATCATGCCATGTATATAGGGACTAATAATATTTTCATAAAATATTATTTTGGCCAAAAAGCATTTATTTGACTTAGGTTTTCAAAAACTCCTGAATTGATGTTTGTACTACAAGTGCTCAAATTAGGGACAATATCTTGCCTCAAATTTTATTTGGATCCTATTATCTATAAGACTTCCAAAAATCGCACAAATATTATTTTATTTTTTTTGGGTATTTTATTACAATACCTTTTGCTAATTATAGAAATGATCTCTAATAGGGGACAATTATTTCTATGCTTCCAAAATATTTGAGAAAATTTAGGGAAACCGAGTGGACATATCTTTTACATATATAAGAGTTTCAACACATGGTCATTTTCATAATATTGTCCAAAACCCTTTATCGATATTTCAAGTAGTTGAAATATTTCTATAATAAATATTGTCAAATAAATCTGTAAACATTCCAACATGTCACATATGCCATATGTGATGATCTTGCCAAGTTTTATCTGAATCCCAATTATTTTGGTTCACCAAAATACCCCAAAAACCTCTTTGTCCAAATCCAAAATCGAACAACTTTGTATTGTCAACTTTCTCCAGTTGGTTCCAAACTTTGTGGGTATGATCTAATCCTCAAATGATGACATTACACCAAGCGGTGTAACATGGATAATAGATTAGCATGACTAGATCTAAGGAAACATGTTTCTATTGATTTCTATGGTTTATAAAGTTTATATTGGCAACTTTCTTTCAATGAGATAAAACATTATTATCAGCCTCATTTTTATCTACTATTTGATCATGTTAAGTCTCATGGCTAGTAGAAAATTTTAACCTGCCGAAACTAGCATCAAACACCTTTTGGTGTTTTGCTAAAGCTCCTGGTTTCACCCCTTGCACTATCCTGCTTCACCCCAAAATTTTACCACATCTCCTCCTAGTTAACTTCTACCCCTGGTAAATATTTCAGTCCCCCAGCTCAATTATTGGAGGGGTAAAACTCCCATTTCTTTCACTGTTTTACCAAGTCAGCACCACTCCTCCCCCCATTTCCCGTTACTTCTACATATACTTTGACTTCCAAGACTTTTAGAGCATCTCTAGAAACCCCATATCCTAATGAACAAGGTTGGGCATGCTCAGGGCGCATGAGGCATGCCCTGGCATGCAGAACACATGCTCTGGAGCACACTATAGTGCGAGCTTGCACTATAGCCGCCCCCATTGTGAGGCCCCGACTACCTCGAGCCTCCCCTCGTGTCCCTTGAGGCTTCCTTGACGTACGAAGCATGCCAGCTGGTCGGCCCCTCCTCTCTCTTCCTCTCTCCCCCTCCCCCATTGCGAGGCCCCAACGGACGACCTCACACTCGTGAGGCCCTTGCTACTTACTCGCTCTTCCTGTGGCCTCCATAAATGGTTGTAACCTCGCCGACGCATGGGTCTGCGGAGCACCTTGCCCTCTCTTACTTAAGCTAGCCGAAGAGCCTCTCTCCCTATAAACTCTCTCTCTCTCTCTCTCGCTCGCTCGCCAAATCGACCTCCCAAACACCTCTTGCGACTCCCTAGAGTCCCTGGGCCCGAGATCGATTGGAGCCCCGCCGCCTCGGGTCGCCGTTGATCTTAGGGTAGGGAGCCCCTTCGGCCTCCATTTTCCTTACGATGGATTCCCCTCAGTGCCCTCATCCTTTCCCGCATTCTCTCAGTGCCTTTTGTAAGATGGAGTGACGGATTCATCAATGACCATGGATCCTTCGCCGCACGTCATTGCCACCGGCGAACCAGGGTGCCCCAGTGTGTTTTCGAAAATAGAGAGATTTAAGACCTGTTGACCATCCCAACCTTACATGCGCGACCATTATACCCCTTATGGGAAGGGGCTTTGTTGATTACTTTGGCCGATGCTAGCAAAGAGCCTGCATTACTAGTAGCAGGAGTGTCGTGGTCACTCTTGATATGTGGTTGTGCCTAAATGGACGACTATGGCTGTTTTCAACGACACCTGTTAGACCATTTCGTACCCTCATGGATGGTACATGTGATGTACATCACATCATGAGAGATGGTACCAACAAGTGGAATCTTTGTTTAGTGTTGTCAAGGGAAAAGAATTTTTCGGGTTCTTGCCTCGGGTATGAAATATATCGTGAGTTGTGGCTTGACACAAAAGTTCCCCGAGTCTTGTGGCTAAAGCGTGCAACCTCTATAGAGTGTAAAACTATTTGAATAACCTTGTCCACGGTCATGCATAGTTTGTGGTCTCGCGTAATCTATGTCAATTGCTTTCACAAAAACTTGGTATGTGTGGAAAGAAAATACTTGGGTGAGTTGGATGACTTGATTTGATGATTGAGCATGAGATGTTCAACCTCTGTTTATATTGATAACTGTAACCTATACATATGGATACTCGTAATCTCATGATGCATGCATTACAAGTTGATAGGACATGTCATTGCAGTCTAAAACTAGCTTTTTGAAAATTACCTACTTAGTGCTATATCATGCATTGTTGTATCTTTTTCCAAAGATGGGTTGCTTGCGAGTACATTCAACGTACTCATTGACTTGCCATTAGTTATTTTATGTGCGAGGCATGGAAGAGCAGGAATATGGTGACGAGTACCTTGGTGACGATCATGCGAATTAGGATGCTTCCTAGTTAGAATGCCTATAGGGTTAAGACAGATGGCATGTGCCCTCGTTATCTTTCAAGATTTCCGTTGCGAGTTTTAGTTGGATGCTTGGCCTTCGTGGCCCTATCTATGTAAGACTTGACCATAATGGTCATTATTTGTGTAAGACCATATGCATGGATGTAAGACTCTTGTTATTCTTCTTCTGTGTGTCCATTGAGCATCAATCTCTATGATCACTGTACAAGTTCATTCAGTGATCATGACTTATGAGTCGGGGTCCCCATACCGTGCCCCCATTGAGCTCGCAGTCGGGGAGACGCAAGCCTCCTCTGCCCTCCCCTCCATGCATGCAAACCCTCCATCCGCACGCACGGTCATCGAGTTTTTGCACGGGCACAGTGGTGTGCCAGATCCGCAAGGCACACTTTTCATGGTGCGAGAGCTTCTCCGCTACCGTCCGACTCCAGCCGGCTATGACTCTAGGCTTGCATGCATCACCAACCTCGTCAACACCTCCGTGGCTGTCCTAGCCTTCACCACCTCCATGCCTCCTCCTCCCCCATCTCAAGGTGTGAGGGAAGGGTGAGACAAGCGTCCTTCTACTCCTCCGCCTGACGAGGACGGAGGGCATCATCATGGGGATCACACCCCATGTGCCCCCGGATGCATGCGTCATCCCCGAGAGGTAGCGTGAGCGCAAGAACCATACCCTTTAGGACGTTGCCACGGCAGGGCGCCAAAACCATGTTGCTCTCGCTGACATTGCCCCGTCCATTAGCGGGGTGATATGTCTCTAATGTATCTATAATTTTGATTGTTCCATGCTATTATATTATCATTCTAGGATACTTTTTGGGTGTTTATTTATCAATTAATATTATTTTTCAGCAGTAACATTCTAAGTGCATCTAGTACCCCTTAGTGATTTTGGTGTATTGAAGACTTATACGTTTAGAGACTGATGCGTTTGTAAGTGTACACATGCTCTATAAGTCGCTAAGGAGTTCGATATATTCAAAGATTATTGACCCGTAAAAATGTATGTTTTCAACTGAAGACTTTGGTGAAGACTTTGCTGAAGACTTTGGTATTTCCTAAAGACTTTGAAAATTAAGAAGTTGGTGTGACCTTGAAGATATGAACGAGGACTATGAAGCGTGAAGACTTTTGTTTTCATAATTTCATTTCCCTTTATTTGAGTCATAGGAAACATCGTATTGTTAAAGAGGGTTGAGGTAATACTAATGAAATTTTCCAACTGATGCTCAACTCAAAAGCCTCAACCTATCCAATTCTTTGAGCGAAGCCTTTGGAAATCTCTTATGGTTTAGTCAAGTTCTTCAGTGACAAAGATGGAGTTCTTGGGGTCTCTGAGGAACTTGGTCGGATTGAGGAGTTAGGATTTCACAAGTGCGAATTACCTACAAGTGAGGAATATGATAAGCCAGAGGACTTTCATAGTTCGAAATTCCGATCGTTACTCTGCCCTGCGCCAGCTGTCCCCAATCATCTTATCCACATAACGATCATATGGAGAACTGACACTTGTCATTTGAGAGCAACCCATCCTCCGAGGATTTTGAGAGAAAATCATCAGTGAGGAAAAACCCAAATCCAAACCACCAAACCCAAAGTGATTGAGCATCACTAACGAGATTGTACCTGTGTGGAACCGATGCTTGTTACCTTTAAAGACCGTGTATCTTCCATATGGTTAGGCGTCATGGTCTAGTGCATCTTGTAGTCAATTGACGATCACGAACTGACCTTGGTCTAGAGCATCCAGCAGGTAATTGTGGATCGTCGGGTGACCAGTTTGTGAGGGTTTTGGAATTCTACCCTGAAGTTTACCATGAGTGCCGGGACATGATTGTATGTCCTTAGCTCAAGGAGAATACGATAAGAACTGTGTGTCCTCCGCTTTAAATACCAGGCCGCTCCAAACCACACATACGATTGTCACAGCAGTTGGAACTGGGTCATCAAATCATTGTCTTCATCAAGCTACCTAGTTCTATTTCCTCAACCCTTTCATTTCCTCATATAGTTGTTGATGAAATTGATCGTTATTGGTTGAAGAATTTGACTGAATACTTTCTCAATTCCCTCACCTCAAATTCTTCAAGTTACCTTGTTCCTCATCTGCTTATCTTGTATCACGCTACCTGTAATCTGTGCATGCTTTATTTCAACATCATGACTATGCTACTGCTATGTTTCTCATGCACTTGAGTACTTATTCCTTTGCTAGTTATTCATCACATTTAAAATTCCTCAAGTTGAAATTCGTCGGTGATGAATTTGTAAACATCGCCTATTCACGCCCCTCTAGTCGATGTAACACACTTTCAATTGGTATGAGAGCAAGATACTCCCTGGTTCTATGTTATTTTGGTTTAACCACCTCGAGTTCTAGTTATGTTGACTGCAGGTATGATCAAGGTTTCCACGGGTTGTGCTACCTTCAATGGTATGGATTACCCCTACTGGAAGAACAAAATGCGCATGCATCTTGAAGATATTGACAACATCTCTAGTACATTGTGGAAAATGGTGTTCCCTACACCTCTTCGACTGTTACTGCTGCTGATGTGACGAAATTCAATCAACGGGATTCTCAAGCGAAGAATATCATCTGTGGCTATGTGAGCAAAGGTCAATATGGAAGAGTGAGTGCTTTGGATTTTGCTAAGCTTATCAGGGATGGGCTGTCCAGTCAACGAAGGTGTTTCCACTCAATGTGACTCTCGTGTTGATGTTCTTCGCAATCTCTTCAACCACTTCAAAAGACTCGACAATGAAAATGTTCAGCAAGCTTTTCATTGTCTCACTGATAACTCCAACGAGCTTCAAGCATTGGGTGCCACTGACATCACCGACCACGAGGTGGTGAAGAAACTACTAAGATCTCTTGATTCCTCATTCAATACACTGGCTTTGATGAGTCAATAGCGTGGAGACTACAAGTCACTTAATCCTGCTGATATACTTGAGAGACTCGATACACATGAATTCCAACAAGCTCAGAAGAGAGACCTCTACGGGCCAAGCTATGGAAGATCTCATTCTTTGAAGGCAAAAGAAATTTCCTTATCCGAAGGCGATTATTCTGATAGTAGCCTTGGTGATCCTGAAGAACCGAGTCAGGAGCTGGAAATGCTCGTGAGGAAATTCCAGAAGTTCTCAAGGAGAGGCCGATTTGGAAAGTCATCAAAAAGTGGCTTGAAGAAATCAGATTCCTCAAGCGACTACAAGAAGAGAACTTGTCACAAATGCAAGAAATCTGGTGACTTTATCTCTGACTGTCCTCTCTTAGAAAAACAATCGAAGAAGAACAAGTATAAGGATGAGAGTTCCGATGACTCAAAAAAAAGAAGAAATCTTCAAAGTCCTCATCCACAAAGTCCTCAACGAACAAGAAGAATGGTTCTAGAAAGGCTCGGTCTTTCATTGGCAAGGAAATGGATTTTGAAGAAGAATTTGAAGAATCTGAAGAAGAGGAAGAATCTGAGGTGGATTCTGAATCTAGTGTTGCTAGCCCTGCTCTCGCTGCAGCTTTCGTCAGCAAGTCCGTATTCAATGATGTAGAAAATGACTACTCCAACGACTCTGACTTACTCCTTCATGAGGAAAGGCGTCATGTCAGTCACAGAATGTCCCAATCTTGATGATATTGAATATCCTAGGTGGAAAGTTCCAATCCATAAGCATATCTTATCAATGAAGAGTTAGCTATGGACTATTACTGAACTTGGACTGAATGAAATCTGCAAGATGGAAAATGCTAAGGAAATTAGCAAGTACACTCAACTTGATACTCACATGAGGAACATCATCTACTCGAGCCTATCAAGCGTCATGTTCAAAGGCATCTGTCATCTCCATAACGTCAAGCTCATCTAGGATAGGATCATGGTCATCAATGAAGGCTATCGCACTCGTCAAGACCCCATGTTCTTCAAACTGAAGAAATTCCTCAAACCTGAGGAAGCAGATCTTGCTTCATCTTCTTCACTTTGTCTTGTGGTAAAAGGCTCCAAGGTACACAAGCATCACTCCTCCTCTAAATCAAGTGAAGGTGAGTCTGATGAATATGTGAAACCTAGCTATTCCAAACTTGCTTATATTTCCACTAAGCAACAAAGTGCACTTGAAAATCTTCAAAATATGTTAGACAAAAGTGATGATCTGTTGAATGAGGAAGTGGATCAAACTCAAACTCTTACGTATGATCTCAAAAGTCACCAGTTAAAGTATGACAACCTTCAGAGTCATCATAATGCTCTCTTAGTCGATCATGAGAAGCTTTCTTATGAATTTCTTCAAATAAAACAAAATCTTGAGAAACTAGGAGTGTCCCATGAGGATCTCCAAAGGGAAAATGATTCCTTACTGGCTCAACAGATCAGTACCGCTCAAGAAATGCATCGAACGTGAAACTGCTAATTCTTCACCTGAATGTTCAAATGCTTCTATTGCTGCAGATTCTTCAACTATCCCCATGGTCGCAAATTCCTCATCTGAGGACACCACAAGTATCATTGACGAAAATGTAGGGTTGAAGGAATTGTATGTGATAGGCATGTACAAAAGTCTCAAAGGGCATCAAACCCTTTGCGATGTGCTCAAAAAGCAGATCCTAAACATCAACCCTAGGAAAGAGGGTATTGCATTTGAGAGGAAACTCAATGTTGATGGATCCTACTAGACACCTGAGTAGTACCACAAAAAATCATGGGTTGCTGCAAAAGGACCCCCATTAGATCCATCCACTTTATCTGGCTTTACTTTTGAAACTTCATATTCCTCTGATGAGTCACTTGACTGTACAAATTCTTCAAGAATCAGAAAGGTGGAGTATTTGCTAGATTTGTTGGAACTAACTGCGGGAATGGTTCACCTATGAAGAAAATCTGGGTTACTAAGAGTTGCTTGCAAAATCTTCAAGTGAATGCCCTCACGACACCACTCATCAAGAAAAGTAACCCCTGATCAAATTCCTCATATGAACCAAAGTATTCACTTGGACCAAATTCCTCAAATGGTCAAAAATATCATTCATGTGCTAATGCATCTATTTCGTAGGGAAAATTTAAGAGTTCTGAATATGTGCATTATTCTTCAAATCAATATGTTCATAAGTACTCATAGAATTTCTCAGCTTATTCATACGAGTACTCTAACCCTCGTCATGTGAAACGAAGCGCACCAGCTTCAATGCCTCCCTTCTCATATGGTGCTCGTAGAATGATGAAATCTTTGCCACCCATCCACATGTGGGTGGTAAAGAAATTGAACTAATCTCTTATGCATGGTCAGGTCTCAAGACGAACTTGAACGTCTGATGAATTTGCTGGAGACTTGAGGAAATTCTTGAAAGGACGCAAGCTAATCATACATAAATGAATTCCTCATTTCTCATGTCCTCACATAGTTGTACTTACCATATTGTGGGATGAAATTTTGGCTGACGCATTTTATGTCATATTCTTCAGACTGAAGCATATGAGTACGTAAGTTGTACTAATTCATCTGTAGGATGAACCTCCAAAGCTATTGAGTGGGTCCTTGATAGTGGATGCACCAACCACATGATTGGTGACAAGAATTTACTGATGAATTTACCACTTGGCCCATCTCTTCTGAAGCATATCACCTACACTGACAAAGGTAAAAGCAAGGTATTGGGTCCAGGTAAGCTTGCCATCTCAAGACCGACACATGGATAAGGTGATGCTTGTTGAATCCCTCGGATTCAACCTCATGTCTGTCTCAATGCTTTGTGATTTTGATATGATTCTCATCTTTGGAAAATATCATTGTGTTGTTGTCATGGAATCTGATCATTCCAAAGTCTTCGAAGGATTTAGGAGAGGAGACTTGTATATTATTGATTTCTCTACAGGTCCTCAGCCTGCCACGTGCCTACTTGCAAAGTCCTCAAAAGGTTGGTTGTGGCATCGACGGCTTGGACATGCTGGTATGAGGAACTTGCACACGCTCGTGAAGAAAAAGCACGTCAATTGCATTGAAGGTGTCAAATTCCTCAAGGACCACCTTTGTGGTGCATGTGAGTCTGGGAAGATGACCAGATCCAAGCATCTCTCGAAGATAATCATGACCACGACTCGACCTTTTGAACTCCTTCACATGGACCTCTTTTGCCCTACTCATTATTCCTTGCTAACAAATTCTTCAAGTTTGTATGGCTTTGTCATTGTTGATGATTACTCCCATTACACTTGGGTGCATATTATTCTGTCCAAAAATGAAGTGTAGGATGTCTTCAGACGATTTGCTTCAAAGGCCTCAACAAACTTTGGCGTCAAGATCAAGCATATCAGGCGTGATAATGGGACTAAGTTCAAGAACACAAATCTTGATGAATATATTGATGAACTAGGTATTACTCATGAGCTATCTGCCACATATACCTCTCAGTACACCAGCGTCATGGAACGCAAGAACACGACTCTTGTTGAGATGGTCACACCATGCTTGATGAATACACGACTCCTCATCACTTCTGGCTCGAGGCAATTGATACAACTTGCCACATCATCAACCGGGTATATCTTCATAGCTTCTTCAAGAAGACTTCATATGAACTCATGATGGCAAGAAACCTAATGTAAGTTATCTCAAAGTCTTCGGTGCAAAATTCTGTATTAGAGATCCACGCCATAGTTTAAAATTTGCACTGAAAGCACATGAAGGTTTTATGCTTGGTTACGGAAAGGACTCGCACACCTACAGAGTCTTCAACACCTACCATCAAAAGGTTGTTGAAACTGTAGATGTGTGGTTTGATGAAACTGTCGGCTTGCAAAGAGAGCACTCGCCTCATCTGCTAGATGAATAGTCTCCTGAGGAATCGATTAAGCTAAAGTCTACTGAAGATGTCATACCCACTCAAGAACCTCAACCTATTGATGAAGTCATTCAACCAATGAAGACATTCATGCTGATACATCTGAAGAAAATGGTGCTGAAGAAAATCCTCAGCCACGTCAACTTGCTCATTCAAGAGTTGCAAATGAAGCGCAGATTGACAAAGTCATCGATGACATCAATGCACCAGGTCAAGAGATTCACAATTGACAAACTTTTGTAGGCACTTTTCTTTTTTCTCTATCATAGAGCCCACCAAAGTTGATGAAGCATTTAAGGAGCTTGAGTGGATTCAAGCTATGCAAGAGGAATTGCATCAATTCAAGCTAAACAACGTGTGGGAACTTGTCAAGCGGCCAGATCCGTGCAAGTAGAAAATCATAGGTACCAAGTGGATATACCATGACAAGCAAGATGAAAATGGCCTTTTGCCAAGAAATAAGGCTCGTCTTATAGCTCAAGGCTACACACATGTTGAAGGAATTGACTTTGATGAAACTTTTGCACCTGTTGCTTGACATGAAGCTATTCGCATATTGCTTGCTTATGCTAACCATCATGATATCATCTTGTATCAAATGGATGTGAAAAGTGCATTCCTTAATGGTAAGCTTGATGAAGAAGTATATGTTGCTCAACCCCCAGGTTGTGAAGACCCTAAGCATCCTGACAAAGTCTTCAGACTCAACAAGGCCCTCTATGGCCTCAAGGAGGCCCCTCGGGCTTGGTACGACACTCTCAAGGAATTCCTCATGAAGAAAGGATTCAAACCCAGTTCACTCGACCCAACTCTTTTCACTAAATCCTATGATAATGAACTATTCATATGCAAAATATATCAAGATGATATAATCTTTGGCTGTACTGACAAACGTTACAATGATGAATTTTCGAGAATCGAGGCGTCCGCCTCGGTCAAACGGTGTCGTCGCCTGGATTTTCGCGCCTTCCTTAATCCCTTTTTAAATATGACTCGTGTGGGTCGGAGTTTTCCATCCTCCCGCTCATGCCTCTTCTTCTTCTTCGTGTCGCCGCCGCTCCAGCTTCCTCGTCGTCTGGCGCTGTCTTTGCATCTGCACCGACCGGGCCGCTATATCACCCTGATACAGACCAGATTTCTTCCGCCGCCGCCGCAACATCTCCGGTGAGTTCTCCTTTTTCTGTAGATCGCTCATCGCCGTAGTTGGGTTCCGCCGTAGCAGGGTTCTGCCGAAGCAGGGCTCCACCGTAGCAGGGCTCCGGCACCGCCACCACGAGTATATCTCGACGCCGTTGTTACTTTTAGATCGCGCTCTCGTCCCGCCGCCGCATGCGGGCCGGCCGCGCGTAATGCGTGGACCGCGATATCCCCGCTCCATTTTCTTTCTTTCTACTGTTCATCGCTAGGTCTGGATTAAATCCTTTTTCGCTGCTTTTGTAGATCCGTAGCCATAGTGATAGTTTGCGGAATCTGTTTTTAGGACTTAGCCAATTTTTTAATTTTCCTTTCGTCTGTTGAGTCGCTAAGCTTCTCCGGCTCTCATCAACCGGGTCTTTCCACTTTATACGTAGAGCCCTTAAACCTTTAAGCCGTCAAAAATACTTGCTTGCGCTTTGACTCATCTCGCCTTTTATCTAGCACAACACTTAAGCCGCCAATATGTCTCGTGTGTCCAACTCATGCAACTGGGTTGGTTCTTGCGTTACGGAGGAGTACTTAGCAGGCTACATTGAAGCGGGTACTCTTCCTCCCAAAGAGGTTCTCAATTGTCGGGTTCCGGGCAACGAGACGCAGCCTTCTCCCCAAAAAGGAGAGATAGTAGTCTTTGCTGATCACATCGAGCGAGGGTTCGTGCTGCCCGGCTCTAAGTTTTTCCGGGACGTCCTTCATTTTTATAAGTTGCATCCTCAAGGCTTGGCACCCAACTCTATTTCCAACATCTGCAACTTCCAAGTTCTTTGCGAAGCTTATCTACTAAGTAAGCCATCTATGGGGTTCTTTTGAGAATTCTTCTACGCCAACCGCCAAACTGAAATGAAGGGTGGTCCGAGTCTGGAGTAGGGCGGCATTTCTATTCAACGCCGCCGAGACATCATCTTTCCTATTACTCCAATGCCGAGTCACCCAAAAGATTGGAATAAAACATGGTTCTATGGCCCAGAGACCTCCCCCGAGAAAGATCACTCATTGAGGGGTTATCGGCCCTCCCGGCTTAGGACAGACACAGAGCTTCCCGGCCGGCTCTCAGCCTCGGAGCGTGCCAGATATGAGCCGTTCCATGCCAAGATCAAAGCGCTCCTAGCCAACGGCTTAATATGATTGGATTTGATCCGCTGCTGGATTTCCTCGCGGATCATGCCTTTAAACCGTAGAGGTCGGCTTATGTGCAAGTACGAAGGCAAATATCACAACTTATTGTGCTTCCGTAAATCAACACTACCAGAGGATGATATTATCACTTCCATCCGAAGCCTTGTCCACGAGGCCTCCGGCTCATGCAGTGCCATCGGCCTGGCGCCTTTCTGCGTCAATAATCCGGCTCCCGATGTAAGTTAATCTCTTCCCATCCGTATCTTAGATGTTGTTTGTACTTTGTTGATTTGGTATTCACTCTCCGGGTCATTTCTATAGGCCGACTCAGACTTCTGGAAGAAGGAATATGTTGCCCCTCCAACGAAATCCAGGAAGAACGTCATGACCAAGAGGGCTAAAAAAGATGCCCCGCAAGATAATTTGCTTGACCAACCACCATCATCCAGCTCAGACGTAAAATTTTAACTGCTTTGTTTGATCTTTTACCTTCCTGCTTTATTAATGCTTGTTTTACTCGCAGGATGAAGTGGAAACCAGCCGTGACAATGCTCCTGAGGTAAATTACGTTTCTTCTGGATCAGAATGTTTCGTCCCCCGAAAGCTGCGGCGGTTTATCAGAAAAGTTCCTGTTTCTCACCCTCTTGCTTATCTGGCTCCCGATTTTCTCTTAAAAAAGCAACAGCAAGTCGAGCGTCGATAGACTCGAAGCACCGACTCTACTGAGCTCATGTCCGGGCTACCAAACTCTCTGACTCCAAAGAAACGCCCCGTCGAGGTTTAAGTCTAATACTTTCTTTGACTTTCCTTTGTAAACTTGATACTTTCTTCACCTTTTTGTTTTATTCTTTTTAGAAATCTCCTTCCTCTGCCGACTCTTCGGCGTCAATTCTACCACCGCCCAAGATTAATCCGCTGTAAGCATTCCTTACTATGATATCTGGATATCCGTCTGTTAATACGATATCAACATCTTCAACTGCTGATCCTTCTATTTTGCAGTGCTCAAGCTAAACATCGCAAGACCAACAAGCCCTCCTCTGGCCCAGTTATCCAAGAGCCGGAGCCCAAACAACCGGAGGAGGCTGAAGTAGAAGAAAATCCACCAGCTGCCTCCACAGAGCCGACTGCTGCTAATATCATCATGGAGAGCCCTCCAAGGGCTCCTTCAAAACCGGCGACTCCTGCCAAGACCCCTGAAACTCCAGATGTTGTTATCATCGGGTCTGGTCACCAAACGCCTCCAGCTCATGTGTTGACCAAGCATACAGAGCTGACTGAAGCCTCGAAGAAGCTGAACTTTGACTCTTCGTGTGACAAGATGACAGTCAAAGAGCTCCACGTCGGGTATATAAACCGGGTTACCACCAGCCGGGATCTGGAGCTTCGGTTGGTCTCTTTAATGAAGACAAAATATGAGGTACCTTTCCTTCTTACCATATCCTTACTTAGCCCCCAAGAGCCGGTTTAACGTAGTCAATTGTTGAACCGGGTCTTTGTTTAACTTTCTGTTAGAACAAATTCATAGTCATTGTCCCCTAGAATCGGTCTGAATTTGCCAAAGTTGAGTCGGATCTTCCTTTAGATAACTTAAACTGCCATTCGCAGCCCCCAAGGGCCGGCTCAAGCTTGATGAAGTTTAGTCGGATCTTCTATTTAGGAGTAAATCAAAGAGCTATAGTGTAGCCCCGAAGTTCCGGTTTAACTTCGAAGAAGATGAGCCGAAATTGCACTGCATACTAAAATATCAAACATGCATTAGCCCCCAAGTTTTAAATATATTGCTTGCAATCTGTTTGAGACTTGCATAAATTTGCTTTTAATACTCGTCCTGTATTTTGGCGACTTATCCTGTATTTTGATGTCTTATAGGAAGCTTTAAACGAAGCTGGCTCTCAATGTCTGATCTGAATGCGAACTTAGCAGCTCAACAAGAGTCCTGCAGCGTCTCTGATGAAAAGTGTCGGCTGCTGTCTGAAGAGCTGGTTCATATTAAGGCGGAGCTTGCTTCTTTAAAAGAATCTACTGAGTTGGAGGAAGCCGCATTGACCCAATGAGCAGATGATGCCGACCAGCGGCTGACAGCCATGGCGGATGAGCTTCAAGGCCTAAAGTGTCATATAACCAAGATGGCCGCCGCTCTCTTTGGTAAGTTCTTACTCACCTCATGTTTCCAGCATGTTTCATTCATCTGTTGTGATGGCGACTCATCTTTCTTTGTTTTGACCTTTACAGGCCCCAAAAGCCGGCAATTGGCTGCAGATAGCCTTTTACCCCTGAAGGCTATTTACACCTTTGCAAAACAGCTTTACTGCGATGTTATTTTCACGATTAAGACGGTTCAATACAAGGAGAAAATCACCACCGCTCTGAAAGGTGTCTTGGAACTCTTCTCCACAATGCCCAAGCAGATAGAAGAGCTAAAGAAGTCTGCCTTCCACCAAGGAGCCGTCGCTGGATTGAGCCGGGCTCTGGCCTTCACCCCCGAGCTAACGCCGGCTGAAATGTTGGATGGTTACCTGTCCAAAAGAGATGACGGCTCAGAATTCACCGAAGAAGATTACATCCGGTGTGTCAAAGAGTCGCGTTATCTGGCCTCTGTACTGGTGCATGGAGCTGACTTCAGCGATTATCAGGCGGCTTATGATGCAGAGGAGAAGAGGATCTGCGGGCCTCTCTACGAGTGGAAGGATCTGACACCCGCCCGTAGTAAGGATCTCTTCCCTTGTGAGCTTGACGTTTCCCCTTTCCTTGAAGGGTCTTTCGCTGCTCTGGCTGACTGTAATTGGGAATTGGGAAATCTCCATATAAAGCCAGCAGAAGACCTGGAGCAGGATGAGCCGGCCAATAACTGAACTTTGTTCTTTTAACCTTTCTGAGCACAGACTCATGTAATGACCCGCCGTGAGTGGTTGACAATGCGTTTTGCTCCTTCCGAGAGTAGTTTTTGTAATAGAGTAAGCATGACCCTGTCGTTTGGCAGCTGTATATATTTTCACCTCTCTGTGTGCACTTTCCTTCTCTCTGTGTTTCAATTTAATGTGTTGCCGGCTCTCCGTGGATATACCTTGACCTTTTGTGATGAGGGGTGTCTATCTTTGAAGACGCCATTCCTTCTCCAGAATATTAGAGCCGGATAATCTCTTTGAAAACTCAATTTTTGTCAACCAGAGCAACATGGCTCCGATTCTTGTCGCAGGAATCCATTAAGGAGCCGATTGTCGTAGGATAATGTAAGCTATACGTGATGTTAAGAAGCCTCTATCGACAACTGCGGCTATTGATGAACCGGTAGCGGCTTAAAGCCGGCTGTATGAAGGGTAATGTAAGCTATACCTGACGGTAAGAATCCTCCTTTTAACAGCAAATGTTGTATGTGCAAACACTGGCTGTTGATGGGAGATGTAAGGTATACCTTAAGGCAAGAAGCCTCCATCGATAGCCGCGGCTAATAATTAGCCTAAGACGGCATAAAGCCGACTCTTTGAAAGGAGATGTAAGCTATACCCGAAGGCAAGAAGCCTCTTTCAACAGCTACAGTTGATAAACAACTGAGTTTTGGCGTAAAACGCCAGTTGTTAGGGTGAGATAAGCGAACCCGTCGGTAAGAAGCCCCCTTCGATGGCCGCAGTTGATAAGTAACCGGAAGTGGCATAAAGCCGGCCATTAGGGTGTGATAAGCGATACCCGTCGATAAGAAGCCCCCTTCGATGGACGCAGTTGATAAGCAACTGGAATTTGGTGTACATGCTGTTGTCTTAGGGTCATCTAAGCTATACCGAAGGTAAGAAGCCTCCATCAACAACATCGCTTAATGTAACCAAACTAGGCATAAAGCCAACTATGCAAGGGAGATGTAAGCTATACCCGGAGGCAAGAAGCCTCCTTGCAATAGTTTAATAACAGCTGGCTGTGCAAAGGAGATGTAAGCTATACCCGAAGGCAAGAAGCCTCTTTGCAACAGTGCTTAATTGGTCATAACACCGGTTGTGCAAGGGAGATGTGAGCTATACCTGAAGGCAAGAAGCCTCCTTGCAACGGCGTAAAAGCAGACTATGCAGGGGAGATGTGAGCTATATCCGAAGGCAAGAAGCCTCCCTGCCCCTCCCATGGTGGAGATAACTCATGCATTCCAGATTGGTCTTGAATTAGCCAGAGCACCAGGTCACCCTCCTCGAACATCTGGGTCTTCACCCTGCTGCTATGATAGCGTCGCAGGTCTTGTTGATAAACTGCCGACCTGGCCGCTGCTAACTCTCGTGCTTCATCCAAGGAGTCCAATGCATCTTGGCGCGCTACCTCATTGTCCGTCACAACATAAGCCGCCACCCTTGGTGAGTCGTGTCGGATATCATAGGGTAGAACCGCCTCAACACCATACACCATGAAGAAAGGCGTGAAACCTGTAGATCTGTTAGGGGTAGTTCTGATGCTCCATAAGAAGGAAGGAAACTCCTCAACCCAACATCCGGGTGTCCGCTTCAAAGGAACCATGAGCCGTGGTTTGACACCTCTTAAAATTTCCTGATTGGCTCGCTCCGCCTAACCATTAGACTGTGGATGTGCCATGGCTGAAACATCAAGCTGGATATGCTCCTTTTCACAGAACATTTTCATAGCTCCTTTGGATAGATTTGTTCCATTGTCCGTAATGATACTGTGTGGGTAACCAAAGCGATAAATCAGCTTCTTAATAAATTGAACTGTTGTAGCCGCGTCACATTTACCAACCGGCTTTGCCTCTACCCACATAGTAAATTTATCAATTGCCACCAGAAGGTGTGTTTTCTTATCCTTGGATCTCTCGAAGGGTCCTACCATATCTAGCCCCCAGACCGGAAACGGCCAAGTGATTGGTATCATCCTCAACTCTTGAGCCGGAACGTGAGCACGCCGGCCAAACTTCTGACAGCCGTCACACTTATGGACTAAGTCTTCTGCATCCTTGTGAGTTGTCAACCAGGAAAATCCATGTCGAAAAGCCTTGTCCACTAAAGATTTTGAGCCGGCATGATGTCCACAGTCGCCAGCATGAATTTCACTCAAGATCTGCCGGCCCTCCTTTGGTGAGATGCAGCGCTGAAAGACACCCGTCACACTACACTTATGTAACTCACCATTGATAATTGTCATAGACTTAGAATGTCGGGTGATCTTCCTGGCCAGACCCTCCTCCTGAGGTAACTCCACACGTGTCAGATACGCCAAATAAGGCATAGTCCAGTCTGGGATGGCATGTAGAGCCACCACCAATTCCGCCTCCGAGTCAGGAATAGCCAGATCCTCCTCAAAGGGTATCTTGATAGTCGGATGATGCAATACATCCAGAAAAACATTAGGTGGTACCGACTTTCATTGAGAACCTAACAGTGACAAAGCATCAGCCGCCTCATTCCTGCGATGATCAATGTGATCCACCTAGTACCCCTTTAAGTGACCGGACATGATATCAACTGCCTGTCGATAAGCCGCCATTCGCGGATCCTTGGAGTCCCAAGTAGCTGAAACTTGCTGAGCCACCAGATCTGAGTCGCCTAAACATCTGACCCGGCTTAAATTCATCTCTTTAGCGACTCTAAGACCATGGAGCAGTGCCTCATACTCAGCTGCATTATTAGTACAATGGAACATTAACCAAAGCACATAACAAAACTTGTCAGCCTTGGGGGAGGTGAGAACAACTCCTGCACCGGACCCTTCTAGCTGCTTGAACCCATCAAAGTGTATAGTCCAATATGTGTTATCCAGCTTCTCTTCGGGGGCTTGACATTGGGTCCAATCATTTATGAAATCCACCAAAGCTTGAGACTTAATTGCTGTACAAGGAACATACTTCATGTTAAGAGGACTCAACTCTAAGGCACACTTTCCAATCATCCCTGTAGCTTCCCTATTTTGAATGATATCTCCCAACGGGGCCGAACTGACCACTGTTATCTAGTGCTCCAAAAAGTAGTGTTTTAACTTGCGTTTGGCCATGAAAACTCCATATACTAACTTCTGCCAATGCGGATACCTCTGCTTAGACTCTGCCAAAACATCACTAATGTAATAAACCGGCCTTTGCCCAGGATACTCCTTCCCTGCCTCCACGCGCTCAACCACAATTGCTACACTGACCGCTCTGTTGTTAGCTGCCACATAAAGGAGTAATGGCTCTTTCTCAACTGGAGCAGCTAACACTGGCGGCTCAGTCAACTGTTTTTTAAGAGCTTCAAGTGCTTCGGCCGCTGCTTTGCTCCACTTAAACTTGTCTGTCTTTTTCATCATCTGGTATAAGGGAATGGCTTTCTCCCCAAGCCGGCTTATGAAGCGGCTCAACGCTGCAATCTGTCCTGCAAGGCAGTGAACGTCATTAATGCATGTTGGCTCTCCTAAAGAAGTGATGGCCTTAATCTTATCCGGGTTAGCCTCAATGCCCCGCTCAGAGACCAAGAAACCCAAAAGCTCTCCTGCTGGAACACCAAAGACACACTTCCTTGGGTTAAGCATCATCTTGTACACCCGGAGATTGTCAATGGTTTCTTTCAAATCCTCTAGGAGAGTTTCCTTCTTTCTGGATTTAACCATGATTTCGTCCACGTAAGCATGAACATTTCGGCCAATCTGACTGTGGAGGCAGTTCTGCACACATCATTGGTAAGTCGCCTGGGCACTCTTGAACCCGAAAGGCATGGAGACGTAACAAAACGCCCCAAAAGGTGTAATAAACACCGTCTTCTCCTGATCTTTCGTTGCCATCTTAATCTGATGATATCCTGAATATGCATGCAGGAAGCATAAACTTTCACATCCGGCTGTAGCATCAATAATTTGATCGATACGAGGGACTGCAAAGGGGTCAGCCGGGCAAGCCTTGTTATGGTCTGTGTAATCTATACACATACGCGAAGTGCCATTCTTTTTTAGCACTAGCACCGGGTTAGCCAACCACTCCGGGTGAAAAACTTCCACTATGAAGCTTGTGGCCAAGAGCCGAGAAACTTCCTCCACAATAGCTTTACGTCTCTCTTCGTTGAACCGTCGTAGAAACTGTTTGATCGGCTTAAACTTTGGATCCACATTAAGATTGTGCTCAGCGAACTCTCTCGGTACACCCGACATGTTAGAAGGCTTCCATGCCAAGATGTCCCGATTCTCACGGATGAATTCGATGAGCACGCCTTCCTATTTGGGATCCATGTGAGCCCCAATGATGAACTGCTTGAATGAGTCGCCCGGATTGAAATCTACTGCCTTGGTATCATCCACTGAAAACTTGAGTGGTGGCTCAACTTCTGTCGTAGGCTTCTTCAGCGGGGTCATATCCTCCAGGTCAACGTTCTCCTTGTAGAATTTCAGCTCCTCCTGAGCACAACTAGACTCTGCATACGCCGCATCTCCTTCCTCGCACTCGAGAGCCGTTTTCCTATTATCGTGAACGGTAATTATACCATTTAAGCTAGGCATTTTGAGTTGCTAATAAACATAGCAAGGCCTAGCCATGAATTTGGCATAAGCCGACCTCCCAAATAGTGCATTATAGGGACTTTTGATTTTGACCACCTCGAACCACAAGGACTCCACCCTATAATTATACTCATCGCCAAAAGCTAGTTCAAATGAAATCTGGCCCACCGGGTATGGCGATTTACCCGGGACCACACTATGAAAAACGGTGGAGGAAAGTTTAAGGTCTCTATCAAACAACTTCATCTGCTGGAAAGTATCATAGTAAGGGATGTTTATGCTGCTACCTCCGTCCATAAGCACTTTATTCACCATATAGCCATTCACCTGAGGGGCCACAACTAGAGCCAGCCGGCCTGGGTCATCTACCCATGGCGGGTGATCCTCCCAGCTCCACATTATGTTATACTCAAACCACGATAAATATTGCGGGAGAGCCGAAGCAACCGCATTAACTGCTCGCCTCCGCAACTTCTCGTCTCATTTACTGTGACCGGTCGTGAATACGTGATACTGTCCAGAACTGAGCTGCTTCGGGTTACTCTGAAACTCGGATTGATTGCGCTGCTGTTGATTGTTGTTATTGCTATTGTTGCCAGGATGCTGTTGGTGCCCCCCTTGGTTATTCTGACCCGGATGCCCGTTTCCTGAACCGTCGGTACCGAATCTAGCCCCTGATCCGCCATGTCTTGAGCCACTAGGCGGGCCACCGCCCTGATTATTATGCGGTTGAATGCTGGTTTTTGAATCTCCGCATGATAAAACAATCACCCCACGCATGCAACGCTGGCTTGTCAGGCATGCTCTGCTCCGGACAAGGATTTCTAAGCGCTTCTTCTAAATTAAAAGGGCCTCTGTTCCTTTGATGAAATGGCCTGAATTTTCCATTCCCCTTGGGATGTTTCTGTCCTGTGTTGGTATTTGCCACTATCTCTGACCCACTATCAGCGCTCTTCCGCTTATTCTGATTCCCATTGTTTACAAAACCTTTTCCTTGATTGTTTTTCTTCCCTTGATTGGCTTTCTCATCATCCGAGCCTGGATCCTTGCTGTTATCTGAGTCGGCATACTTTGTCAAGGCCGTCATGAGCTCTCCCATATCCTGACACGTGCGCTTGAGCCGGCCGAGCTTCTGTTTCAACGGAACAAAATGACATTTCTTTTCTAAAATAAGCACCGCTTGAGCCGCTATGATCTGCAATGAAGAGTGAATAATGGTCGACACCCGCCGGACCCAATGATGGGCCGACTCACTCTCTTGTTGAACACAATGGTCCAAGTCGACAATGGTCATAGGCTGCTTACAGGTCCCCTGGAAATTCTTAATAAACTTTTATCTTAGCTCTGCCCATGAGCTTATCATGTTAGGCGGAAGACCTTTTAGCCATGTACGAGCCGGACCCTCAACATCATGATGAAATATTTTGCGCATACCGCCTCACTGACATCCAGCATCTCCATGGCCAGCTCATAACTTTCAACCCATGCCTCAGGGGGTAGATCAACTATGTAATTCGGAACCTTTCGAGGCCCCTTGAAATCTTTCGGTAGTCGTTCAGTTCTCAGAGCCGGAGTTAAACATGGCACCCCTACGGCTCTGGTACTACCTACTCCCATTGAGACGGAAAGCGCCGGCTCTAGATGGGTTGCCGCTATCTCCGCCTCTCGCCTGTCTCTCGCCTGGTCCGCGAGGTTTTGTGCATCTAGGGCCGCCCGCTCGTCCTTCGATGGTCCACGACGTGGATGACTGCTGGAACACGCCGGCGACTCGTAGCGCCGGCTGAAACTTTGACTGGGGAGGGGGGTGGAGTGAACCCGGCTCTGACTGTGAGCATAGCTCTCTTGCTGGGCCATGGCCGTCTGTAAATATCCAATGGTGTTTCGCACATCCTCCGCAAAGGGTGCTTCATCTGGGATGGGAATCGTCTCAAGCAGGGCGGCCGTTGCCATCATGTTCTCAGCTGGGTTAGAGTAATGACCCGCCGGTGTTGGAAAAGCCCTAGGTGAGATTTGGTTATGCTGGGGTGGATGAGTCGCCGGGCGTTCCATCGGGCGGCTTTCTGGCGCGCCCGTAACCCACCCCGCACCGGGGGTGTTAAAAAGGTTCCTTGCTTCGTAACGTTCCGGCAGATGGGATTGATGCCTCCTCCGGTGCACCGCGGTTGCTGACCTTTGGTCCAGCTCCAGACGGAAAGCATCGGCCTTGATACGCTCCGCTTCATCCTCCATCCGGGTCTTCAGCTCGGCCATCCTTTGTCGTTCCTCTGCCATCCGGCTCTTGATCCATGCCACCTCTAGATTCCTGGATGCTTGATTTTTCGGTGTTACTTCTGTGGCCATGAGAGCTGTAAGTTCGTCCATCAATTCCACTAGAACCTGAGCCGGCGGCGGCGGGCTATCACCCGCTGCGGCGGCTCCCGCAGCTGTGTCACCGACGGCTGAAGCCGATCCTGCCATGAACACTGCCGCATGAACCGGGGGTCTCAGAGCATCCGACTCAAAGCCCTCTACCTCAGAATAGGTGTTGTAGTAGCCCCCAAGGCCACCGTTACTGAGACGATACATTGATTCTGTCTCCCCACTGGAGGAATCATCTTCCGAGCAAATGAGAGTTCCCTGTGACCCGGACGCTTCCAGGTCCATGCCTTGAGTGAAGCCCACAAGAACATGCTTTTGACCTGGATGGGCACGGGTAGGCCGCACAACACCTGTAGATTGGAGACGCCGAGCCGGCTCGACGATGTTGGTGCAGATGTCCGGCCCGAGTGTAGATCCATCAACCTTTCCAATGAAAACCTGGATCCCACCGAACAGAACCCGGAATCCATACTCCACAGAACCAGCATCAAGCCCCCAGCCGGCGTCGTCGATATAGAGCCGGCCACGGTGACTCTTGCTCATCCTCCCAACCACGTATCCTTCGAGCCCTGGGAGAGAGCCCTTTGAGAACTCAACACCACCAAGCGCTAGCCCCACGGTGGGCGCCAACTGTCGTGGTTTTATCATGGCAGATGTCCGGGTGAACGGACTTAGATTCGAGGCCATCGCTAACGGGGTGGACTCAAAGGGGTTAGTTGGGACGAAGACACGGATTTACCCAGGTTCGGCCACTCAAATCGAGGTAATAGCCTACGTCCTGCTTGTGTTTATATTGCTTGTGTATCGATTACAAGGAGCTAGAAGCTTGACCTAGTTCTCGATTACCTCTCCTCTAAGTCGCCCCGGGTCTGCCTTTATATAAGAGGTCAGGACCACCGGGTCGTTACAATTGCTAACCGAGTCGCTCTCTATCTTCTTGTCCAAGTTGTCTATGAGTCGGCTTGCACGCCCAGGTGTTCTCCATCCGGGCCGTTTGTATGGCCCACACCTTGAGCCGCCTATCTTCCAGGGCCACCAGGCTTACGGCTGACCTTTGGGCCAGCTCACAAGCCAGCAACATGACCCGGAGCCTCCAGGGCGGGTTATATCGTGTGGTCATATCCCCAACACTACCCTTGTTTGATCTTCATGTTTTTTGCAAAATCCTCAAAGGTATTTATTCTTCAAGAATCATCTTCTTAATCACCTCACACGGTTCATTCCCTTGATGTTTTTCCTAAGTTATGATTTTCTTCAAGGTTCCTCAATTGCATGAATCCTCAAATTTTCACAACTCTGGAACCTAAGGCAAGAACACTTAGTGAAATTCCTCAAGACACCTATGGTCAAAATCCTCAACTTGATGTATTCTGAAAAATTTCTGAGAACGCATATGACCTCTTCAAATTCGTGGCACCTATACTCTGTTCACAGGTACAAAATGTCTGCTGATGAATCACTAGGTTCTCATCAACTTAACTCATTTGCATCAGTCCTTGAGGAAAAACTGAATACATCTTCAGAATCATCAATAGTTCAAAGTCGTCAAGTGAAGAAAATGGCACATGGTAAAAGATCTCAGAAGGGTGGAAACAAGGTTGTATAGAACACTGCCTTTGAAATACCCGAGATTTGTATGATGGTTATCGTACTCCTAATGAGGCCATTCTTGGAAAAGAAACAAAGGAGCAGAGAAAAATTAGGATTTAGAGGATTGAACAGAGGTGGATGAAGGAGTGGAGAGACTATCGTTATGTCACTCCCAAGTACATGAAGAATTTCACACTCAAACCTCCTTGTAGAAGGGCACCTCTTGCTAATGATCAAGAAGTTGATCCCACTAGCGTAGCTCATGGTGAAGACCTTCGAGCTGAATGGGCAAAGCATCAACGAAAACTTCAAAGAACTGCCAAAGTAGCCATGAAGCAATTCAATGAAGAATCTGCTTCTGCTACCTCTATCGGAGCCTCTACTAGTGCTCCGAAGAAATCAATGGTGAAGGAGTCTGCAGTGAAGCTAAAATCCTCAACTTCAAATTCCCCACTTTAGAATCCTCAAGCAATTTATTCTAAGGCCACTACAATGCCTTCGTTAGCTGCACAACCATCAGCTACTACCACAAAGTCCTCAACACCTATACTTCTTGCAACATGTTAGCGGACTACTGGCTTCTTAATTGCTTCAGGGGCCTCTACGAGTTCATTAGCCCAATCACATTCCTCTTCCAGTCCTTCTCTGCTGAAGATGAAAGCTACTGCTGGACGAGGAGCTTGACCAAGTCCTCACCCCAAGAAAGTTGTGTTCCAAGTTCCATCAGATTCTTCATATGATGAAGCTGATGAGTAGGAACTTGAGGAAATCAGTAGATACAAGGAAGAAAGAGTGGCTCAAGCTAAGTGGAGTCAAATTCCTCTGATGATGGAGCCAAACACTATGCTCAACTTCATTGACAATTGGGATGAGGGCCCAAACACGTCGATTGATGATTTGAATCTGCCTCCTGGTCCAAGGCATGTCCTCACTGCCTTATAGCTGAAGAAAAATGGAAGTATGAGAAGGCTCGACAAATGACGAAGGCTCATTACAAGAAGGGACATTTCTTAAAGAACAATGTTCTCAAGCTTCTCTAGAGCAACTTGTGACTATTAAATCTAAGATTAAGGGACCTAGTGATGATTTCAGTCGATACTATGTAGATTGGCAAGGAGCCAAGGTCCGTTTCATCAAAGTGGTAACAAGAGCCATCAATGAACACAACAAGAGGGTGGCAGCACAAAGGCAACCGCAAAATCCTCAGGATGAAGAATCTTCTCACCCTGCTGAAGAAATTGCAGTTGCAGCTGAAGAAATTCAGGATGCTGAAGAACCTGTCAGGGCAACTTCCAGTCTTGCGCCTGAAGAAATTGCCAGACCCGTTGAACTTTTTGCTTCGCCTAATGAAATTGAGACCAACATGATGACTGCAATAGTCGTGCATGAAGAAACTGCTCCTCCTTCCCCCTGTGCTGAAACTGCAAAATCTTCAAGGGTGAAGAATATCAGCCTTGCTTCTGCATCAGAAGTGAAGAAAACAAAGGCTGTGGAGAAGAAGACTGCACAAAAGAGAAAAGCATCAACTTCAGATTCCTAAGTAGTGAAGAAGTTGAAGGTACTTCCCAGTTCTTCAACTGACCCCATTGATGCAACTCCTATCACCTCCGTGCCACCCTATGAGTTAGTACCATTTGGTGTTGACTATGTCATCCCCAATGATGAACAAGAAGAAAAGAATCCGTCTGCTACTTCTTGAGAGCAGATTGATGAAGAAATTGAAGTGGAAGAAAATGCTTCAACCCCTCCAATATCATCGCCCCAGCCTCAGTTGACTGCTGAAGAGGCCGGCGTTGAAGAAATTGAAGAGGATGTGGACATTGGAAGCACAACTCCTCTTATCAATGATGAATATTGGGAAGCTGGACACCAAATTCACCAATGACCACTCCCCTCACCCAAATTCCTCACTCTCCAGCCCAGACTAAAGAAATTCATACAGGATCTGATGACTTGGCTGCACGTGTCACTTCAATCCCAGAGGATATTCCAGCTGCATCAGCTGAATAAATTGTTGCTCCTACTGCAACCGAGGAGACTGCTATTCAACTTCCTCAGTTTGAAGAAGTTCCATCCATGCCCAAGGCAATTGTGGGCCTCTTCAAGACAAACCTTCAGCCGAAGCCTAAGATGCCATTTAAAGGCTCAAAGCGCCCCAAATTCATCAAGACAAATTTCTTCAATGAGCAGATATTCTTCACTGGGCCGAACCCATATGATTCAGCAAGAGTCGGTCGCACAAGATTCTGGACACCCACACATATGAATTACTATGCATCAGTGTTGTTTCACAAGGAGAACGCTTCGAGCACCAACAAACTCCTCATGCAGATATCGAAACTATCCCATGCTTCACACCGATGCTCACAATTCTTCACAATGCTGGAATTCTTCCATTCTCGTGGATATATGTGATTGGAATGAAGAGCTAATTCTTCAATTCTATGCCACCTTGCACATCACAGGTGATACTTCTAATGTCAATTCTAAGGTTCTGGACTGGATGACAGGATCCACTCACTACACTGCCCCAGCGTCAGAATTACTTCGAGCTGTGCCAATACCAATTCCCTCAGAAGGAGCAAGATGCATGTTTGATGAACCTGCATTTTCCAATCACATGATGCAAGTGCTGATGAAGCCATTGGCTCCTGGAAAACCTCTAAGAACTACCTTCCTAGCGAAGGATTTGCTCTATGTTCCCAGGACCGTCTATCACATTCTCACCAAAATCTTCTGTCCTCAAAAGGGTCACAACTCTGAAGAAGAAGTGGATGTAGGATCGAAAGAGGGGTGTCTAGAGGGGGGTGAATAGACTACTAGTAGAAAATTTAAACCTAAACTTTTCCCAAGTTAATTGATTTGCAGATTTTAACTACTTTAGCAAGTCTAGCAAGTCTAACAGCCCTAGACATGCATGTCTACAAGTATGGCAGTGGGAAGTAAAGACACTGCACATGTAAGTAAATAGATGGGGTAGGAAGATCAAAGACAATAGGAGACACAATGATTTTTCCCGTGATTCTGATAGGTGGTGCTATCGTACGTCCACGTTCATGGAGTCTTCAACCCACGGAGGGTAACGGTCACGCGAGTCCATTGAGGGCTCTACCCATGGAGGGTTCCACGAAGAAGCAACCTTGACTATTCCATGCGGCTTCCGTCGACGAAGAACTAGCCTCAATATTGGAACATCTTCACGACATAGGCGATCACCATGCCCTTACAAACTTCTTGGTTCACTCCACAAGACGAAGTAGGAGGCTCCCAAGAGACACCTAACCAATCTAGGAGGCACCACCCTCCAAAAGGTAATAGGCTCGGTAGTGACGATGAACTCCTTGCTCTTGTGCTTCAAGATGATAAACTCCCCAACACACAATCACTCTCTCACTGATTTGGCTTAGTATAATAGATGTGATTGGTGGAAAGCAACTTGGGGAGGCTAGAAATCAAGATCCATATGGTTGGAGTGGAAGATCTTGATCTCAACACAAGGGTAGGTGGTTCTCTCTCCGAAAACTTAGTAGGATAGGTATGGAATAGTTCTGAGTGCTTCTCTTTTGAGTGAGTTGTGGTGAAGCGGTATATAGAGGCATCCCAAAAAATCCAACCGTTACACACAATAAGTCAGACTCGGTCACACCGATGTGTAAATCTCGATGGTACTGAAGTGAACAAAAGTGGCAACTTTTGAATCTCGGAGGGACCGATATACAATTCTCGGTTGTACCGACAAGGTGACCAATAGTCCAATTTTCCAATCTTGTTGAGACCAATTCACCATTTTTGGTCGGATCGAAAATGACAACTTACATAAAAGAATCTTGGCAACCCAACTCGGTGGCACCGAGTGCAGTGTCGGCTGCACCGAAGTGTTAGGGTTTCGCTGAGTCTGTCTAGGGTTTGGAATCGGTGGCACTAGGATAGGAATATTGGTTGCACCGATTTTGCATATTTGTCATAGGACAAACATTGGTGGGCGAGTTTGTAGATGTCTTGGTGACTATCACTTGTGCACATTTGAGCATACTGTTCACCATCAAAACTTTACCCCTTTTAATAGTGTTGGCTTTCCTATGGACTCAAAGTGATTTCTCATAAATGTAAAATGTAGAGTCCTCTTGCTTGAAGCTTGTCCAAGCTATTTCCTTGAACCTTGGGGTAATTCCGCAATCTCCACAGTCCTTTTGCCAACTCAACTCTCCATGGACTATTATCCGAAATACACTAGATAGAAGTGTTAGTCCAAGAGACAATGTATGTTGTCATGAATTATCAAAACCACCAAGGGAGCATGTTGTGCTTTCAATCTCCCCCTTTTTGGTAATTGATGAAAACATACAATCAAATCTTCTATTAAAGATATGCATGGATGCAATGAAGACTTTGAGAAACACATGACTTAGATTTCCTCCCCCTAAATGTGTGCAGTCCTTTAAAGGATAGTTGCTTTGGGATGCATGGACACACATGTGGATGAAAGTGATATAAGAGTCATGTGTATCTTGGCCATATGCATCGATATATGTGAACAAAATGTATATCCTTGATCAAGACTTCACTCTTGTAAAAAATATGTGTAAGAAGCAAGGGATCTATTGATCAAAGATATGGTGCATATACTTACCTTGAGTTTTTGAGCTTTCTAATAGTAGAGACACACTTCAGAAAACAATGTTAGGAAACACAAGAGTATTGTACTAAACAAAGGCAATAGAACTCAGCGAGAACCAAGATGTGGAGAACATATAAAATATGATAATCATTAAGATTGATATGTCTCCACCTTTAGCATAAATCCATTATATCTTTTCTCCCCTTTGATTTGAAAAAGAATGTACATCCTCTCCCCCTGAATCTCTACATGTAGATATTGGGATCAGATAGGGTGAGAAAAGTAATCCTTTGTTCACTTGAGATTTTTCTCCAAAAGTAGTTTTCTCCCCCTACATTGTTGTTCCTCTCCTTTATTATATCAGTGTGAAATTTTTCTATATTCCTCTCCCCGTAAATCATATCTCCCCCTTTGCATAAGCATGTAACTCTCGCTTTATCATGAAGCTTTAATATTCTCCCCCTTTGGCATAAAATACCAAAAAGGTTAAACTTGGGAGGAGTGATAGGGATCATTGACAACAAAGGGATCCTGGAGATCAAGGGTCATTGAAAATAGGGTCCATTAAAAGACTAAGGGAATCATTGAATGTAAATTCTCTCCCTTGGGCACATTTTAGTTTTCTTCTCCTTGGAGCTAGGGATTCTTGAATAAAGAATTTCTCCCCCAAAGTGTTGTTTGTTCTTCTCCCCCTAAGAATATATATATATATATAATTTTTTTGAAGGGGTCATCGAAGGAGCAAGAATATCTCAAGAACAGAAGCAAATAAACAATATCAAAGAAACATAGATTTTGAAAGCAAAGAAAGTCGGTGACTCTAGGATAGATAAATCGATGATACCGAGATTGTGTAGTGCAGCTTATCTGCGATTTCGGTAGAACCCATTTGGTGACTCCGGATGATAAACAAAGTTTCTGTTTTCAGAGAGACAAACGAAACAGTTTCAAAAAGAAGAATGTGAAAGATTTACAAAGGAAATCAAATAGATAAGATTTGAGTGGTTACGAGAAATCATTCAAATAGAGAGCAAACCATGCAAGATTATTAACTAAATGATGGGTGGTGACTGGGTCACCTATATTAGAGTATATTGACTTAGAACCAAGCAAGAATTCTTGATCATAGGTCATACTCATCGTTAAATTTTGAAATAGGGTTACCATTTTTTGATTAAGAATTTTGATGTCTTCATATTACTTGAGTTGCTTTAGCCCATGACTTGGAGTAAAGCCTTTTCAAGGATATGAGTACATATAGTGATGTTGATGATGCTGCTCGTAGGTGAAGTTGTTGAGAATGCTCGAGGGTGATGAAGATCATCTTGAATTTGGAGCAATCCTTCTTGTTCTATTACACTTATCACCTACAAAGGTTAGTCATGCAAGGAAGATCAATGGATATATCCAATTGACATGATACTACTTAAGATTTTGCAACTAAGATCAAGTATATGTCAAGGATATTTTTGTTGTCTTCTTCCTTCCATCATCAAGAGAGGTTGTGGATACTTCGTAATGACAAGATTGCTTATGATAGGAGTTGATGACAATCTTGCTAAATGAAGTTCTTCGAAGTACCTACACAAGGTTAGATGCAATACAAGGGAGCATAGTATTCCATGACATATGATAACAAGTTACAAGAAGATGACATAATAAGAAAGCTCATGCCCTTGCTTGCAACCGAGTGAGTCTAGCTTAAGTGGCTTGGTGAAGATATCGGCCAATTGTTTGTTAGTACGAACATGCTTAAGATTGATATCACCTTTGGCAACATGATCACAAATGAAATGATGTCGAACTGGAATATGCTTGGTTCGAGAATGTTGCACAGGATTATGTCCAATTTTAATAGCACTTTCATTGTCACAAAGTAATGGAACATTTTCAACATGAATACCATAATCCTTAAGCGTTTGTGTCATCCATAGTAATTGCACACAACAAGATCCAACAACAATATACTCAGCTTCAGCAGTAGATAGAGATACCGAGTTTTGTTTCTTGGTGGACCAAGACACAAGAGATCGACCTAAAAATTGACAAGTACCCAAGGTGGATTTTCTATCAACCTTGTCACCAGCATAGTCCGAATTGGAATAGCCAACAAGATTAAAAGAAGATCCCTTGCGATACCAAATGCCAAAGTTTGGTGTTTGTATCAAGTACCTCACTATACGTTGCACAGCCAAAATTTCACACTATTTAGGTGCAACTTGATATCTAGTACACACGCAAACACTAAGCATAATATCAGGAAGAGATGCACAAAGATAAAGCAACAAACCAATAATAGATCGATAAACCTTTTGATCAACCGAATCATCTTCCTTGGTAAGGTCAACATGTCCACTAGTGGGCATAGGAGTTTTCATACCTTTGCAATCCTGCATGTTGAACTTCTTGATCGGGTCCTTGGTATACTTAGTTTGAGAGAGGAAAGTTCCTTCTCTTGATTTCTTGATTTGCAATCCAAGAAAGAATTTCAGCTAACACATCATAGACATCTCATAATTCTCGGAAATCAACCTTCCAAATCTTTCAATAAATTGAGGGTTAGTGGAACCAAAGATAATATCATCCACATAGATTTAGCACACAAATAATTCTCCATTAACTCTCTTACTGATTAAGGTTTCATCAATTTTACCAATTTCAAAACCTTTTTGATGAGAAACTTTGATAAGCATTTATACCAAGCACGAAGGGTTTTCTTAAGACCATAAAGAGCTTTGCGAAGCTTGTAAACATGATTAGGTTGCTTAGGATTCACAAAACCAGGTGGTTGCTTAACATGAACTTCTTCCTCAATTTCACCATTTAAAATGCACTTTTGATGTTCATTTGATAAAGCGTGATATCATGGTGATTAGCATAAGCAAGAAGAATACGAAGAGCTTCAAGTCTAGCAATGGGGGTATAAGTATCACCGTAGTCCATACCTTCAACTTGTGTATATCCTTGGGCTACGAGACGATCCTTGTTGCGTACAACTTGACCATATTCATCCTATTTGTTCCGAAACACCCATTTGGTTCCGATGATGTTATGCTCGTCTTCGGGCTTCTCCACGAGTGTCCACACTTCATTCCTCTCAAAGTTGTGTAGCTCTTCATGCATTGCGTTCACCCAATTCGCATCTTCAAGAGCTTGTTCTACCTCTAAAGGCTTAATGCTAGAGATGAAAGAATAATGCTCACAAAAGTTAGCTAGATGGGTTTTTAGAGCGAGTGATTCTCCCTGTTTGTATATCACCAAAGATTTGGTTTAGGGGATGGTTCTTGGTCACTTGAGCTCGAACTTGGGTCAGCTTCCGATTGTTGGATGGTGGATCTTCTTCTTATTCATCGTCATCTTGTTCTTCTTAGTTGTTGGTGAAGGTGTCGTTCCCTTGAGGTGGTGGTGAAGGTGGTTGTGGTGGATCTTCATGATGCACTTCCTCTTCTTCATCATCTTGTCGTGTACCTCTTGTGGATGCCCTCATGTCGTGTTGAGGTTCACCTTAGTGTTAGGAAGGGGCTTCCACTTGTGTTGATGAAGTACCCTCCTCCACCTCCATTGGAAGAATCCTGCCGATGGGTAGATCTAGTATGGCTTTCGAAGGATCCTTATCACCTACATCATTTGGCCATTGTTCGACTTGTGAACCATTAGTTTCATCAAATTTCACATCTACCATCTCTTCAACTTTTTGAGAGAAGTTGTTGTAGACACGGTAAGTGTGATAGTTCGATCCGTAACCAAGTAGGAATCCTTCATGAGATTTAGGAGCAAATTTAGTACAACGATGCTTATCAAGAATGTAGCACTTTGAGCCAAATACCTGAAAGTATCCGACTTGGGGTTTGTTACCAGTGAGTAGCTCGTATGGCATTTTACCGAGAAGCTTGTGCAAGTAAAGTCAGTTTGTGGCATGACATATTGTTTCAACGGCTTCTGCCCAAAAGTCTCTTGGCGTATTGTATTCGTTAAGCATCGTTCTTGCAATCTCAATGAGTGTCCGGTTCTTCGTCTCAACAACTCCATTTTGTTGAGGTGTATACGTAGCCGAGAACTCATGTCAGACACCTTCTTCGTCAAGAAAGGTATCCACATGCGTGTTCTTGAACTCTGATCCATTATCGCTCCGAACCTTCTTGATCTTCACTTCAAACTGATTTTGCGCTTTGCGAGCGAAGTTCTTGAAGATCTTTTGAACCTGCGACTTATCATTAAGAAAGAATACTCACGTAAATCTAGAAAAATCATCAACTATAACTAGATCATAGGAATTTCCACCAAGACTCTTGTAAACATTGGGACCAAAAAGATCCATGTGAACTAACTCGAGTGGTCTCCTAGTAGTCATGATATTCTTAACGGGATGACTTCCACCTACTTTCTTTCCATGTTGACAAGCACTACAAAGTCTATATTTGTCAAAGAAAACATCTTTAACACCAAGTATATGATCACCTTTGATTAGCTTATCTGGATTGCGCATGCCTACATGTCCAAGTCTTCTATGCCAAAGCCAACCTTTAGAAGATTTTACAATTAAACAAGTGTGAGGCCTGGATCTTCTAGTGAAATCAACAATGTATAGATAACCTCTATGGAAACCGCTAAAGACCATTTTTATGATTACCTTGAAAAAACTCTTGGCAATCTACTTTCCTGAATAGAACATTGAAACCGAAGTCGGCAAGTCTAGATACAGAAAGAAGATTGTAGCCAAGGGATTCAACAAGCATAACATTTTGAATAGAGCTATCATCGGATATGGCCACCTTACCAAGGCCAAGTACCTTACCCTTAGAGTTGTCTCCAAAGGTCACGTACCGTCGAGAACCTTGATTAGGCATGATCTCTTGGGACATATCTTTGTCACCAGTCATATGATCCGTACAGCCACTATCAAGAATCCACTCTTTTCCTATGGACATGTAGTCCTTAAAGTTTGCCATAAGACTAAGACTCTTCATGATCTTCTAATACTCGATGTCAAACAACTCATCTTCTTCATAGTAACCATGTTCCACATTGTCATCATCAAGTGGGAAATCCTCGTCATCAAGAACAAGAGATTCATTAGAATAGTGATCATGACAATGTTCAAGTTTATGAATGCGAATAGCATCAAAGATAATGTTGTTGATAGTAGTGACATATCCTTTAGCACGCATGCTTGTTCCTCCTACTGGATTGATATCTTGGTTCTCATCAACCGAGGGAAATACTTATCTACTTTGCTACATCACCATTTCCTCTTCAAGAGAAAACCAACGTAAGCTCAAGAGGTAGCAAGGAGCGGGTGATGCAACACAGTGTAGATAAGTATTTCCCCACTGAGAACTAAGGTTATCGAACCAATAGGAGTAGCACGCAACCCCCGTCTTCCATGACCACACACAAAGAAGTAAACACTTGCACCCAATGCGGCCAAGAGGGTTTTCAATCCCCTTGGACTCGTGACTTGCAAGAAAATGAAGAGTGTTGATGATAGTTCATAAATACAAATTGCACATTAAATTTAAGGTAAATAATGGCAGCAAGTTAATGAAAGCTTTTGTAAATATATAAGTGGATAGACCTAGGGGCATAGTTTTTCCTGGTGGCGTCTCTCATGTAGTAGGCATACGATGGGTAAACAAACTACTGTTGGGAAATTGATGGAAAAGTGCATAGTTATGGAATATTTGTTCATGTCAATGATCATTACATATAGGTATCACATCCGTAAGCAAGTAGACCGACTCCTACCTGTATATACTACTATTACTCCACTCATCGGCCGCTATCCAGCATGCATCTAAAGTATTAAGTAAAACAATGTAATGCTTGGAGAACATTGACATTATGTAGACACAGTAAATCCAATTAATATGAATAAACCCCATCGTTTTATCCTTAGTGGCAAATATACAAATACATGTCTTATTCCTTTCTGTCACTGGGATATAGAGTACCGCAAGATTGAACCAAGTACAATTTATCTCTCCCACTAAAAAAATTCAATCTTTTTGGCCAAACTATCGCAATAGATCAGAGAGAATTACAAAGCTATCATATAATCACGCATATGTAAAGAAGGACCAACAAGCAACTTAATATAATCTTATGAACAATCTGAACATAAACCCACAATTCAACGGAGCCCAAAAATGCACCGCACGAAGTGATTACTTTGAATAGATCACCACGAAGATGTGGTGAGCTGTGTATTAAGGATCAAGATAGAGAGAGATATCTATCTAGGTACTAACTACGGACTCGTAGGTCTATGGTAGACTCCTCACACATCACCATGGGAGCCGCAAGGTTGATCTAGAGGCCCTCCATGATCGACCCCCCCTTCGGCAAGGAACCCGAACAGGGCCCCAGATGGGCACCTGGTAGAACAGAGACTTGGGGCGATGGAAAAAGTGTTTTGGGAGGCTCCCTAGAGTTTTGGGATATGTAGGAATTTACAGGCCAGAGAGGGGCATTGGGAGATGCTAGGGGGAGCCAGCACACAACATGGCGTGACCAACCCCCTGGCACATGATATGTCTCCAACATATGTATAATTTATGAAGTACTCATGCCATGTTTAAAATAATTCTATACGATTTTCATAAGATTTTATTAGAACTAACCTGGACTCATGCTGTTTTCAGCAGAACTACCGTGGTGTTGTCTTTTTGCATAAATACAAGTCCTTGGAATGGGCTAAAAATTTATGGAGAATATTTTTGGAAAATATAAAAAATACTGGAGCGAAGATCTGGGCCAGGAAGTGGACGAGGAGGCCACAAGCCTGCTGGGTGCGGTCACTTCCCTATCCTGTGCCCCTATGGCTTGTGGACTCCTCGAGCGTCCCCTTGACGTGCGACCGACGCTAAAAATTCCTATGAATACAGAAACCTCCGAAAAGAAACCTAGATCGGGAGTTCCACCGCTTCAGGCTTCCAGAGCCACAAAAATCCAATTTTGGCCCTCTTCGGCACCCTGCCGAAGGGGTTCACCATCACCGGAGGTCGCCTTCATTGTCTTGGAGGGGCCATTATCACCATGGAGGCCAAGAAACAGAGGGAGAACCTCTCCCCACCTAGGGGGAGACCATGGAGGAGGAAGCACAAAGGGGAGACCCTCTCCCGCACTCTCTCAGTGGCGCCGAGTGCCATTAGGGGAACCATCGCCGCGGTGATCGTCTTCATCAACATCGCCTTCTTCATCACCATCCTCATCTCCTTTAAGTGGTCTGCTCTCCCGCACCCCGTTGTAGTCCCCTACTTGAACATGGTGCTTTATGCCACATATTATGATCCAACGATGTGTTGTCGTCGTATGATGTTTTGAGTAGATTTAGTTTGTCCTTTGGGTTGATTGATGATCTAGATTGGTTTGAGTTGTATGTTTATTTTGGCGCTGTCCTATTGCGCCTTCCGTTTCACGCACACATGAACAATTACCGCTGTAGGGTGTTGTAATACATTCATGATTCGCTTATAGTGGGTTGCTTGAGTGAAAAAAGCATAAACCCGAGTAAGGGGGTTGTTTCGTATGGGATAAAGGGGACTTGACGTTTTAATGCTATGGTTGGGTTTTACCTTAATGATCTTTAGTAGTTGCGGATGCTTGCTAGAGTTCCAATCATAAGTGCATATGATACAAGTAGATAAATTATGTTAGCTTATGCTTCTCCCTCATATAAAATTGCAATAATGATTTCCAATCTTGTTAACAATTGCCTAGGATAATTCTGCACACCGACCCACCATTATTCCACACTCGCTATTTGTAATATATTGTAATATTATGATAACATCACATATTTTTATATTTTAGTTCTCTGATTTCATGCAAAGCTATTGTGTTCATACCCACAACCTAGTTTTATTTCTCGCTTCTAGTTGGAAGCAAACGTTCGGCGTACGTAGAGTCGTATGAGTGGCAAGTAGAACCTGAGAGAGTATTAAAATTACCTTTAGCTCCTTGTGAGTTCGACACTCCATACCTATCAGTTCCACCTTTCGAAATTTCTTGTGTCCTAAATTTTCATTAGTATTTTCATTACATAAGTACACTTTTGTTATAAATTGATACAGACTGTTCTGTTTGGACAGGTTGCCGTAATAGTTTTGTTCTATACTTATCCTGTAGTTTCCATAGCCTATATTGGTAGATATCAATTTTGGAAATGATAGTAAACAGTAGGTGATGTTTGAAAATTATTGTGCAACTTGTCTTGTCATTACCTGAAGTATTGATTTATTCTGATGTGTACTAACCAATCTCACGAGTTCTTGTCGAGTTTTGTGTGGATTAAATTTTTGAGAATAGGTAAAACAATGATATGAGAAGATTGAACGAGATACAAAAGCTCAAGCTTGGGGGTGCCCATGGCACCCAAGTAAATACTTCAATAAGTCTCAAGTATCTAGGCTTGGGGATGCCATGCATCCCACCTCTCTTCATCAACAATGATCGGTTACCTATGTTGAGCCTAAATTTTTTATTCATTCACATGATGCGTGCTATTCTTGTAGTGATATTTTTATTTTGCTTTTGTGTTTGAATAAAATAATTGGATCTGAAATTCTCAGATGAGACAGTCCTCACAATGGTTATTTAATTGTTGGCTACTCATTGATCTTCACTTATATGTTTTGGAGTAGTTTTGTCATTTACTCTCGTGCTTCACTTATATCCTATTAGTAAATTGTTGAATGAATTGAATATCATAAATCTGAAATTATATATATTTTATATCCTTCTCCCATGGGGAGTAATGACTTCACATATAATAAGTATAGGTGGTAAAATTTATTGAAAGTTAGCAAACACCACAATGGTCACTTGGAAAATTCATGAAAGAATATTGAGGGAGGAGACATTTCACATATAATTATACTATGTTGGACATCTTCTATGATTGTGTGACCCATTAATTAGTTTCAAATTTGAGAAAATTTGTAGAAGTTTGACAAGGAAGACAAAGTAATGAGTTATGTTTGGGTATATTTGTGTAGAAGTTATATTGTTATGGATCCTCCAACATGTTGTGCTTGCTTCCACCACATACTATCCAAAACTTCCGCAGCAAGTAGAAATACTCCTTGTGCATCCAAAGACCCTTAAAACAGTTTTGCCATGAGAGTCCACTATACCTACCTATGGATAGAGTACGATCCCTAAAGTAAGTTGTCATTGGTGCAAAATGCAATAAAAATTGCTCCAAAATATGTATGATATTTTATTGTAAGGGAAAAATAAGCATTGTACGAACTTTTGATGGTAAATAAATAAAGGCGACGAACTGCATAATAAAGGTTGCTATCACAAAGGGCAATACAACGTGACGTTCCTTTGCAATAAAGGTTTGCACATCCAAAAACAAAAAGCGCATGACAACCTCTACTTCCCTCTATGAAGGGCCTACCTTTTACTTTCTAGTACTTATCTTTACGGAAGAGTCATGGTGATCTTCACCACTTCCTATATTTCTCCTTTTTCTCATGGAAAGCATCATGTGTTGGGGAATGATATAGGCATATATGGCCATTCAAATATATTTGATCATGAATTATTATTGTTGACAATTATCTATATGATAAATAAGTTGGAAGGAAAACCTTTAAGCCCCTATCTTTCTCTATGTTCAACGGATGCCATTTCCTCTAAAAATATGCTTTGAGAGTTAGCAATCATGGAAGACTATATGATAGTTGAGTATGTGGAATTTTCTCAATCAAAGCTCTTACATAGACCCTTCCTAAAAATAAGATGAATTGAAATTGTTTGGTGACTCAAAGCATGGTTTGTTAGTTTTCAAGAACTTTATGGTCTATACTTTAACATGTGAATAGCTTGTTACTTCATCATGAGAAGTTTTCTGAGATGAGCTACTGTTTATGATATATAATGATGCTAGAAAAAGTGTTTGGAACTATCATTGATCAAAATTATGCACTATGATAGCATTCCCGCTTCATAAATTATTTCTTTTATCATTTATCTACTCGAGGAAGAGCAGAAATTAAGCTTGGGGATGCTAATACGTATCCAACGTATCTATAATTTATGAAGTATTCATGCCATGTTTACAATAATTCTATATGATTTTGGTACGATTTTATTACAACTAACTCGGACTAACGCTGTTTTCAGTAGAACTACCGTGATGTTGTTTTTGTGTAGAAATAAAAGTCCTCGGAATGGGCTGAAAATTTATGGAGAATAATTGCGAAAATATAAAAACTACTAGAGCGAAGAGCTGGGCCAGGAAGTGGACGAGGAGGCCACAAGCCTACTGGTCGAGGCTACCCCCTAGGTCGCGCCCATGTGGCTTGTGGACTCCTCGAGCGTCCCCTTGACGTGAGACTGACGCCAAAAATAATATAGAAACCTCCAAAAAAATAAACCTAGATCGGGAGTTCTGCCACCACAAGCTTCCATAACCACGAAAAACCAATCTTGGCCCTCTCTAGGACCCTGCCGGAGGGTGTCACCATCACCAGAAGCCATCTTCATCGCCTCGGAGGGGCCATCATCACCATGGAGGCCAAGGACCAGAGGGAGAACCTCTCCCCACCTAGGGGGAGGCCATGGAGGAGGAAGCACAAAGTGGAGAACCTCCCCCCCTCTCTCTCGATGGTGTCGGAGTGCCATCGAGGGAACCGTCACCGCGGTGATCGTCTTCATCAACATCACCTTCTTCATCACCATCCTCATCTTATTTAAGAGGTCCCTTCTCCCGAACCCCGCTGTAGTCCCCTACTTGAACATGGTGCTTTATGTCACATATTTTGATGCAATGATGTGTTGCCATCCTATGATTTTTGAGTAGATTTCTTTTGTCCTTTGGATTGATTGATGATCTAGATTGGTTTGAGTTGTATGTTTATTATGCTGCTATCCTATTGTGCCTTTTGTGCCACGCACACATGAAGGATTCCCGTTGTAGGGTGTTGCAATACGTTCACGATTCACTTATAGTGGGTTGCTTGAGTGACAGAAGCATAAACCCGAGTAAGGGGGTTGTTGCGTATGGGATAAAGGGAACTTGATGCTTTAATGCTATGGTTGGGTTTTACCTTAATGATCTTTAGTAGTTGCGGACGCTTGCTAGAGTTCCAATCATAAGTGCATATGGTCCAAGTAGGGTATGTATATTTGCTTATGCCTCTCCCTCATATAAAATTGCGATAATGATTTCCGATCTTGTTAACAATTGCCTAGGACAATTCTGCAAAACGACCCATTATTTTTCCACATTCACTATGTGTAATATATTGTAATACTATGATAACAACAACTATTTTTATATTTTAGTTCTCCTATTTCATGCAAATCTATTCTCTTCATACACACAAAGTAGTTTTATTTCTCGTTTCTAGTAGGAAGCAAACGTTAGGCATACGTAGAGTCCTAGCAGTTCTAGATAGAACTTGAGAGAATATGTGTCTTACCTTTAGCTCCTTGTGGGTTCGACACTCCATACTTATTAGTTCCACCTTTGGAAATTGCTACAATGATTCCTTGCACTTGGGGATTATCAACGCGCCCTGATGTGTGTTGCCTCCCTCCCTGTAATGCCCAAGATGTGATCCTATCCTTATTTTAGGTCGCAGGTCCCGACAGGGATAGAAGTGCATCTCATTGTTTGGCAAGAATGGATATCATTACAAGTACATGTACAAAAGATATGAGTATATGGAATTGTCTTACACTCGCCACAAGCTAAGTCAAGATCACATCAATATATGCAGCAACACGTTCAAATATCATACATAAGAGCAGGGTCCGACTACGGACGAAATCAAACGATAAGATGACATCCATCCTTGCTATCCTAGGCTACTCACCTAGAACCCATCCTAGATCGATGATGAAGAAGAACTCCAAATCAATAAACCATTACGCTCATGTCAAATCATCGCATTACCTGTACCTACAACTATTGTTTTAGTAATCTGTGAGCCATAGGGAGTCAGCAATCTCATTTCCAAGGGTATCAAGACTAGAAGATATCAATGGGTGAGGTATGGTTAAATGGTGAGGCTGCATCAAGCAACTAAGCACTTACTTGAGTGGCTAACTTACGAATACAGAAAGTAAGGTGGGTGGTCTATGCATAACAAATGTGAACTATTAATGATCCCTAAGTGATCCTGAACACTTACATACGTCAAACATAACCCCACCGTGTTCTCTCTTGGATGCAGAACTCACAAGAAGAGATAGTCAGAGTTACACACACATTTGGTGTATTTTATTTGAGTTTACTTCAAGTTTTCTATGACTGGTTGTTAACCAAAGTTTCCAAATTTCCACTTAACCATAGGCACGGCTCTCATGAAAGATTTAACCCTGCAGGGGTGCTCCAACTATTCCATCACGAATTACCACAAGATGCACTCGAAAACCTAAACCTCGAGATAGCCCTAGGTATCCTTGGAGATGGTACACAAGACATTCAAGAAAGGTCAAACAAATCCAGCAAGGCTGCCCGATATGTCGACAAACCCTGTAGGAGTTGTGTATATCGTTCTCAGGACATGACGGATGGGTCACACTACAAGTCAAACCAAACCTCGAGTTTCCCCATGGTGGCCCCGCAGTCTACCCATTTGGGACCAACACCATCAGCACTGCCCTCCTGTATTATGTTGATAATGAACATCGGGTAGTGCTAACTCCCTACACGCAAATTAATTATCAATATTATTATGTCGGGAAAATGTAGTACCAATGTTGGGACTTGCCAGAAGAGTTTTATCCCAAAATGAATTATCAAGGGGTCCCCATAACAACCCCAAACATGTTAGGAGCGCTCGATATGGAACATAACACCGGTTCAAGTGTAACTAGGTCAGAAAAAGTGGAACAAAACACTAAGCAAAAGGCCACGCCTTCCACCTTTTACCAAGTATATAGGTGCATTAAATTAAATATCAATAACATTGTGGTATATCAAAAGGTTGACGTTGTCACATTTAAGCAATTGCACCTGCTGCTAGAAACGCTATAAGAAGGCTTAGCAAGTGGTAACATGACATAATGATAGAAGCGAGACAACTAGCATGGAAATGATAGTAGTGGTATCCAGTGAAATGTTCATCTTGCCTGAGATCCCGTTTCCAAGAAGAACGAATCTGTGAAGTAGACGAACGTGACATAGTTGAATGAATACTCACACTCCAAACACTGTCGGAACTTTCGGAACTCTATCGAGAAGAAGTAATCCAAAAAAAAATCAACACATGATAAACACCACAACATATGCATGACATGATGCGCAAAAAAATGTTTTGCATGTCCTGTTTAGATATGCAAGGCATGACAAAGCACAACAATCAAATACTACACATTAAGTGAAAATCAATATGCAACGAGTTGCATATTGACGAAACTCCATGGTCAATTTATTTAATTCACTCCTGTTTAGGTAAACCATAATATTAAATTTTGTTAATCATGGCAATGGGTGAATCATAAACAACTACATTATCTAGGCATATTAAATAAGGCCGGAAGCAATATATATCATTTCCGAAACAACCTCATATGGATATTTTATTTTTGGTACAGATCTGATCTACACAGATTTTATATTTGTTAAACAGAAAGAATAAAGTGTTCCATGAGATTCTACACATTTTTCCAATCAAGTTACATATGTGGAACATTTTGATCGGAGCTACGGTTATTTAGATATGAAATAAATCATTTTAGCATCGCATTTATGCAAAAAAAACATCAAGCTTAAACATTTTTAACATTGTTGAAAGTTGGAAAATGTGAAACTATATGAAATTCCACCAATTTTACATATATGACATGTTTTATTTTGATCCATTCAATTGAGTATATAAAAACTAGAACTATGTGTGCACTAGAAAGTAGCTACATCACAATCGACAGAAAAAAAATACATGGGCCAGAAGCCGCACAATGCAACGTCCGAGGAGTATAAACAGCCCAAGCAGCCATGCGCATGTGTGTGTGCACATAATAAACAGAAATAGGGAAAATGGGGTGGCTAAGGATGGAACACGGAATCTCCAGCGAGAAGGTTGGTTGTGCTAGCCAACTCAAGTACAAGTGTGTTTGCGCAAAAACATAGGAAGTGTTTGGTTGGTGGACTCTTAACGTAAATGGTAACGGTATGAGAATATGCCATAATGGAGTCATAACGAAGCTATTGCTATCCTTTTTGGTTATCTTCGGTAATGGTAACACATACAAGGCAACCAATCCAAATAGATGAGAAAACAGACTGCAATTAGGGCTGGCGCTGCATGATTCTCGGGCTTTGAATTCGCTCGGCATGGGCCGAGAGGAGGTCTCACGATTGGAGGAGAAATTGCCACCACCGGCGGCGCCATTGAAATGGGCGACACATGCAGCGACTAGATCTGGTGATGGTCGGTCGCCGCGGATCCTTTAAGGAAGATTTGCATGTAACAGCCCGGGACCGACGCTCCACAAGATTCCCCTTTTATTCTATTCTTGCCGTGTGATTCGTCTGGTTGTCGCATTCATCATTGCATCATTCGCAACATCTACATAGCATCGTCACTTATTTTCGAAAACTTGCTTCCATTCGTAGTTGCCGGTTCTTTCCGTTCGTGTCGTCGACCGTTTCGAAACGAACCACACATGCTCGCGCCCGCGGCATCGATATTATATTGTTTTTAAAAGCGCGCATAAAACTTTCTCGCATTGGGTTCAAAATTGGTGTGTGGTTTTTTTATATTGTAGTTGGACCGCCTGCCAAATTTCATCGCAATCAGAGGTCGTTCCAAACCCCAATAGTCAACCGTAATAGTGTTTGTTGGAAGTTTTTGATGTTTTAAAACTTGTCACAGGCCGCACCATCTCTCTCTCATCTCAGTCCAACTCCTGTAACACAGCCCACCTAGCCCACCTAACCCAACCCCGCGACCAGAGCCGTTCGGTTGCTATCGCACGGCTCGAATCGGTGCAAACCCCCCCTAACCTAGACCCATTTCCTATTTAAACCCCCTCCCCTTCCTAATTTGAACCAACCATAACCCTGCCTCCTCTCTCCTCCCAGCCGCCAGCCTCCTCCCTCCTCCCAGTGGGCCCACCAAAGTCCATCTAGAGGCCTGCCTAGGCGTGAAACCGCGCGTGAGCCTCTCCTCCCATGGCGCCCGAGGAGCCCCAACAACCCCTTTGGCCGTAGATGCTACTCCCGTGCACTGTCGCCGACCAGCCCTTGACTAAGCAGTGCGCCGCCCCCGCCGGAGGAGCCTCGCCACCCTAGTCGTCGGACTCGCCGCCAGCCATAGCAGAGCCTCGCACGAACCCCGCCACCGCTTGCTCCATGCCCACGCCGAATATGCCCGTCCCTCCACCACCACCACTAGCCTCCCTGGTCATGCCACCACCGAATCTGGCCGGTCCCACGCCTGCCGCCTTGCCGGAGCCCTTCCAACCTTCGTCGGCCATCGTTGTCGCTCCGTCGGTCTTATCTAGGCGAGATTGGGAAGGGGATGAGGTGAGTGCCCGCTCCGTTGCTCGCCTCATGGGCCGGCCCAGATCTACCGCCCAAGGCCCAGCCGTGCCGCTCCGTCAGGCCAACCCGCCTCTGCCGGCCTCCCCCAGCCGCCTCATCGACCTGGGCCAAGCCCACAATGGTGAGCTCCCGAAATCCCTACCCCTCGCCCTGGGCGTAATATAGTATCGTGTCCTCACAAATTCGGCCCACACACTATTTTTTTCCTGCTACGAATTTTGCTAATTATCTAGTGAATTATAAAATTGCAGAACCCCCCCCCCCAATCTTCATGCATTTAATATCTCACAAACAGTGCATCGTATTCGAAAACTTAATATATGTAAAATGACAAGAATTTTGTGTAGATTCACAATATTCAACTCTCACATGTCTTTAACATGTTTAACTTGCCATTTTCATGTAATTTGCGTCAATGCCATGTTAGGATGATTTATTTCATAACTAATAAACTGTAGGTCTCGTAAAATTGTGTTAGGATAGATCTGCACCAAATCCACATTCTGCTTATGAAAGCACAACATGCTCCCATGGTGGTTTTGGTAATTCATGACAACATACATTGAAATCACATTTCATTCACATATATTGATGCATATAGCCAAGATACACATGACTCTTATATCCCTTTCATCCATATGTGTGTCCATGCATTCCAAAGCAATTATCCTTTAAAGGACTGCACACATTTAGGGGGATCCACTACTGGAATCAGAAGTTTTTCCGTCTGCCTCCTCTTTGTCGTCCTTTAGCGGACGGCAAAGAATGGCTTTGCCATCAGCTAGGAGAAAGCGGACGGCAAAGAGGTGGTAGATGGCAAAGAGTGGCTTTACCATAAGCCACCTCTTTGTCGTCTGCTAGCGGATGGCAAAGGAGCTTTGCCGTCCGCTAGCGGATGGCAAAGAGGGAGGGCGCCCACCCACGACCCAGCCCGCTAGTTGACCTAACGGCCCCCCTCTTTGCCATCCGCTAGCGGACGGCAAACCTCATTTGCCGTCCGCTAGCAGACGGCAAAGAGGGGGTGTTAGCTAACGGCTAATGCCCCCCGGCCCGCCTCTCTCTCTCTCTTTCTCTCCTTCCCTCTCTCCTCCCTTCGCCAGCACCCACCGCCCCCGATGCTAGCGCCCAACGCCCCCGACGCCACCGCCGCCCTTTCGGCCCCGCCCCCGCCGCCGCGCGCCGTGTCGCCCCAGCCGCCGCGTGCCCCTGTCCCCGCCACCGCGCGCCCGCACCCCCGTCGACGTGCGCCCTCGCACCCCCGCCGCCGCGCACCCCCTTCGCCCCCGCTGCCGCCGTGTCGCCCCTGCCGCCGCTGCATCGCCACCGCCGCCCCATCGGCCCGCGTCGCCACCGCCGCCTCACCGGCCCGCGTCGCCACCGTCGCCCTGCACCATAGGTTTAGTTTTTTTTTTCTGTTTTTTCTGTTTTTTAGGTTTTTCTTTTTTTTTAGATTTAGGTTTAATTAGTTTAGTTTAGTTAGTTTTTCTGTTAAGTTAGTAAGTTAGTTACTTAGTTAGGAGGAGGAGGAGAGGAAATGAAGAAGAAGAAGAGAGAAGAAGAAGAGGAGGACAAGGAGACGGAGAAGAAGAAGAAGAGGAAGGAGAAGAAGAAAAAGAAGAAGAAAAGGAGGAGGAGGAGGAGGAGGAGAAGAAAAGAAGAAAAAGACGGCAAACCGGACGACACTCACCCCCACCGCTGCCCGCGCACCTCACCCGAGAATAAGAAGAAGAACAGGAGGAGGAGAGGTGCATCGGCGCCGACGTAACCGGGTCGATGATCGCCGACACGACACCCCCACACCCCGACCCCGACACGACACACCGACACCCCAACCCCGACACGACACCCCCTACACCCCGACCCCGACACGACACCCCGACCCCGACCCCGACCCTGACACCCCGACCCCGACACAACACTCCCGACACCCCAACCCCGACACAACACCCCGACCCCGACACCCCGACACGACACCCCGACACAACACCCCGACACCCCGACACGGCACCCCCGACACCTCGTCACCCCGACCCCGACCCCGACCCCGACACCCCGACCCTGACCCCGACCCCGACACGACACCCCCTACATCCCGACCCCAACACGACACCCCCTACACCCCAACCACGATACAGCACCACGAACCCGACACAACACCCCCGACACCGCGACCCCGACACGACACCCCGACCCCGACCTCGACCCCGACACCTCGACCCCGACACGACACCCCCGACACCCTGACCCCGACATGACACCCCGATCCCGACACCCCAACACGACACCCCGACACCCCGACACGGCACACCGACCCCGACACCCCGAGACCCCGACACATCACCCCGACCCCGACACCCCGACACGGCACCCCGACCCCAACACGACACCCCGAGACCCCGACACGGCACCCCCGACCACGACACAGCACCCCGACCCCGACACGACACCCCCGACACCCCGACCCGGACACGAGATTTCATCGACGTCGAGGAACCCCCTAACCCAGACACAGCACCCCTACCCCGACACGACATCCCCGACACCCAGACCCCGACATGACACTCCGACCCCGACACATGTCCAGTAGCTAGGCAAGATGAGTGATCGTGGGTTGATGTACATCAGTATAATGCGTGTGTGACTTTCGGTCCGTCAAGGCTTTCCTTAAATAACTTTCATGTATGTTCTTGATGGAGGAATCCCGACTATGGTCGTGGGGGTGCCTCATCATTCTTCTCTTCTTTGTGATATACTCGTCGATATATTGCGCAAGAGAAGAGGTGAGGCGTCCATCACCGGCGGTCGAACTATTACTGTGAGAGAGTGCCCAGCAACATATATACACCACCATATCAGTGTGAGAGAGAGCACACCAACACACCATGAGCTATGAGAGTTACTTAAGGAAAGCCTCGACGAACCGAAAGTCACGCACGCATTATACCGATGTACACCGCCCCAGAACTATTGCTGCGCGTGGGACACTGGGCACCGGCGTCACTTGTGGGATGTGGATCTAGTGTTCAACGCTGAGCGCCACATGTATCTCGCACCAATGATACTTGCTATTTAGGGTTTCATCGACATCGAGGAACACCCTAACCCGACCAGACACCACGACCCCGACACGACACCCCGACCCCGACACCCCAACACGACACCCCGACACCCCGACACGGCACACTGATCGTGACACCCCGAGACCCCGACACAGCACCCCGACCCCGACACCACGACACGACACCCGCGACCATCGACCCCGACACGACATCTCGACCCCAACCCGACACCCCGACACCATGACACGACACCCCCAACCCCAACACCTCTTCGGCCTCCTGTTGACCAAAAGGGTGCTCTTCGGCCTTCTAGAGGCCGACGGGGTCATATATGTGTGAATTATGAGTTAGGTCATATAATTTCCGATTTTGTTATGAAAAACATCATATATATATTTGTGTTCATCGGGTGGATTTAAATGTGCAGTTGTTTCGCCGCTGCGAGGGTTTGGTGTTCGACGACCTCCCCATGCGTTCGACGAGCTCCGCCAATGCGTTCGTGGGTGAGCACAAATGACATCTCCTCCTCCCCCTTCATTTGCTCTGTTCCGGTCTTCGTGCCGGTGAAACTTGCTAGATGTAGGTAGATTGAATCATCAGTATGCGTGAACACTGCGTCTCCCGTTCGAAAGGGTTACATCTATAAATATGCATACATTTGCCTATTTATAACCGTGATTCTTTCGAATTGTCCAACTTAATCCATGGCCAGCCCGAGTATGTGTCGATTGGGTTCGTTTTCCCATATGCTGTGCTCTGGATCCGATGCAAAATTTCGTCAGTGCCTCCCTGTTGGTCACCGGGTACACATCCTCTCTGCTTATTGCCGAGACTTGTATCAGGAGAACAGTGGGGAGGTGCTGCCGAAAATTTGCATCGGATCTGAAGAAGAGCATGGGAAAACGAACCCAATCTACAAAAACTTGGATGGGATTAGGACCTATCTTTACCTACTAGCGTCTAGGTTGCATCGACGTAAGGAAACTAACAATCTATATTAACTGATGAACATGGTTTCCTGAATTATGTATATATATTGTGTGTGTCCAGTAGCTAGGCAGGATGAGTGATCATGGGTGGATGTACACCGGTCACACTAGTCAAAAAGACATGACCCGTGAATTGTTAATAAAAACCAAGGAGTTTGTGAGAGTCGCATTTGCGAATGGACAGAAAATAACCTGGTGCCCTTGTGTCGATTGCGACAACTATAAGAAGAAGTCAGAGTTTGAAATGATCAAACACCTACAAAAGTGGGGTTTTACGCCTAATTATACGGTCTAGACATTTCATGGTGAGTCTGCCCACCGTGTCAGAGCTGAGGTGCTTCGTCGTTGCACCGACGAGCATGGTATCGGGATCGAAGACATGGTGCAAGCCTTTGATGATGCTCGGGATTCGGACGATGAGATGGAGGAATCTGCAAAGACCTTTTATGAAATGTTGGAGTCTTCAAAACGACCTCTCCATGAGCACACTGAGCTTTGTCAGCTTGATGCCATCACACAAGTAATGGCTCTAAAGGCTCAGTTCAACCTGGGCAGAGAATGCTACGATGCGATTATGACTATATTTGGACACTTTCTACCCAAAGGCCATGTATTGCCACCAAACATGTACCAGTCGCACAAAATCCTGCGAGCGCTTAAGATGCCCTATGAGAAGATAGATGCCTGTGAGAATGGATGTGCCTTATTAAGGCTTCAATATGCGGGCTTGAACTATTGTCCCATTTGCAATGCTTCCAGGTATGTTCTGGTAGACAACGGTATGGATGAGAAGAGTCAGACCAAAATCCCCATTAATGTTCTTCGGTATCTGCCAATCATACCAAGACTTCAATGGCTTTTCATGGTCGAAGAGATGGCTAGACAGATGACGTGGCATAAATTGGGCAAAAGAACAGAACTGGATGCAGATGGGAATCCGATGTTGGGACACACTTCGGACGCTTTTGCGTGGAAGGACTTTGATGCATTACATAAGGATAAAGCGGCAGGACCAAGGCATCCTCGAGTTGACATCAGCACGGATGGGTTCAATGTGTATGGTATGATGGCAGCACAATACAGTTGTTGGCCTGTATTTGTCATTCCACTCAATCTCCCCCCCGAAGAGATTATGAAAAGAAAGAACATTTTCTTGACCCTGATAATTCCAGGGCCCAAATATCCGAGGAAGAATATGAATGCGTACATGCAACCGCTTAAGGATGAATTACAAGAAGCCTGGGATAATGGGATCAAGACATACGACGCCGCTAGAAAAAAGAAGTTCAAAATGCATGTGTGGTACATGTACTTGATACATGATGATATCTGGTGGTGGGAGGCCCCATGGCTCGATAGCCATTGGGGATGGACTGATACGTTGTCCTAGAAAATTCCCAGAGATCAAGAAGCGCCAGACGAGCTCTGATCCTGAGATAAGGCCTCGTCCACGACCAATGGAGCTCTCCATTGAGGCTAGGTGTAGCGACCCGACCTGAAAAGTCGAATCACCGGTGTTTCTGTACCATCCCAAGATCATGCTGGTACACACACGGTACATCAATGTATATATCAAAGGGAAATCACACAGCATTAATTAATCGAAATCTCATATCGAGTCCTTTATTACCATAATGATTACAATAAAGTGGCTGAAGGCCAACTCATGAGATATACTAAACCATAAACTTGCGGAAGCTCCAATGGTAGACGAGTCCATCTGACTCCAAGGGCATCTCACCGAGCGTAGAGCGTATCCTCACTCCTGGTCGAAAAAGTAGTCTACAACATGATACGTTGCAGCCGTATAGGTCAGCATATTGAATATGCCGGCAAAGTTACAAGAGAGGGGGTAAAGTAATCATCTAGCCTATATGCAAATATGGCAGGTGGGGTAGTAAGTGTTTGCATAAAGCTAAAATTTTCCTACAACAAGAGAGGGCAAAGGCATAATTACAACAATGTTGGTTGATTAATGAGATGGTTCCACCAACCAATTCTCATACCCAAGTTGACATTAAAAACCCACATCAATATATTAAATTGTGTTGAGAGTTCCACATAGTTTCAGTTCCTTTGGCTCAAACTGTCCTTGACCGTGGACACGGCTAATCGATTAGGTTTGGGTACTCTGCAGAGTTTTGCACACGTTCCCCACAAAATTTGGTCGCCTCCGTTGGACTTCTCACACTTCATGGTGTTTGAGAAACGGATGACCAAAACATGGTCTTCTAAAGGGTTTCCCCAAAACTCTGTCGGTGCCCATCCCTTCATACCGTTCTTCTACATCTCGTAGCACCGCCTGTCTAGTGTCACCACGATATCCAACCAAACCAGAGCCCGTAATGGCTTGTGGCTGTGTAGGTAAGCCTTGGGTTCTGAAGCATCCATCCATCTCTTTGTGCCTGGATGGACCTTTCCGCATGAATACTGGCACTTCTCCAGCATCATCTAGGCTAACCACTGGTTTCTCCAGGGCGCCGTTCAACCATATCCACCCAGAGGTAAGTTGAAAAACTTGGAGTCTTGAAGACTTGATCATCATGTAGGTCTTGAAATTATTAACTCACAACTCTCATGAATCCCACAACCAACCCCGTCTACTAATAGCATAGCAAAATGTAAGACAACGTTTCCCGAGGCCAATGTGTCAAAGGGTTGAGGGGTACCTACCACATGATACTACAACAAGTAACCAAGTTTCCAATTTACCTATTTTGCATGAAATTGGGGTGATGGAAGAACTAATGCAATAAAACACAGGTATACATGGTCAAAGTGACTTGCCTTGCTGTCGATCCTCGTACTCGAGTAACTCTAGATAACAAGCTTCGCACTTCGAACGATCTAACAAATCAAACAAGAGCACACCATAAGCATAAACACAAAACAATTCACACAATTCAGCAAGGTTAACAAACAATACTAAAACCATTCAATAGTATCAATCAAGAGAAAGAAATCAAAATAAAAAATATTTTGACTCACAAAAATTTTTAGTGTCAAAAACTTCTACTACTACTACTTTAAGGCAAACAACCAAGAAATAACTAGTATAAATAGAAATAGTAAAGAAAATCAATTTTAGTAAACAAAATCAAATTCACTAAAACTTTTGTGTAAAGAAACATTACTAAAATGAAAATAACTAGAATGTTCCTATAACTTTGCAATAGGAAACCAAAACAATAATATTATTAACACTAATATTATTATCATCATATTACTTAACAGAATGGAATTACTAAAATTATTTATTAGAAATCTAACTTAATCATCTAACTAGTTTGTGAAAGTAAAACTAAATTGTTTTATAAAACTATACCTAATGAAAAAAAAGATATAAAGATTCCTATAATGTAACATCCCAAACTTTGGAATGTTATAATAATTATTAGAATGATTGATGGTTTGCTTGAGTAATTGAAAGTGAGTGAAATTTGAAACTTTTGAAAACTTTTGATGAGAGGGAATGAAATGACTTTCCCAAAACTTTCACTCTGCATTTTGATCACCAGGAATTCAAATTCATTTCATCACAAAACCCTAGAGTGAAGATGACATGACTTCTTCCATTTATAGAAATGAAAAGGGATTTTCAAATGGTTTGAATTCCCATTTGAAAATATTTCAAATTCAGAAACTTTATGCAACTCAATGATTTTCATGAGAGAGGATAATATGACTTATTTAAATTATATAAAATATGAGTTGGGAGTTTAAAAGAAATTGAAAGTGCCCCTGAATTATTTTGGAATCCATTTCATATTTGGTTCCTATTCAAGTTTTCAATGTATTCAAGCCCCCTTGTCAAAATTTTGAGAGGAGTAAAATGACACTCGAAACAAAGGGGGGTTTGTGAAGCTTTTGAATCATAAAACCCAAGGGGTGATATGAAAAATAATTTGCAAAAACAAATAAAGCCAATTAGGCAATTTTCTTGAAAAAAATATTTTTCTAAAGTATTTAATTTGACAGAATAAAAATATCCATTAAATGGCATTTATTCTCCTGATAATTTTGGTATAAAACTTTTTATTTCAGGCAAGTATTTATGGCTATTTATGTGTTTTTGATTCACTAGTATTTAAAAAAGGAAAATTCTTTAAGGCCTTTAAAACCCAGCTGGCCCAGCCCCCCCTAATCTCGCCCGAAAACTTTCCCGGTCGGCCAACCGACGCACGCCGCTCCTCTTTCTCTCTCTGACCACGGGCCCACCCCCGACCGAAAATCCCGTCGGTCACCTCCTTCCTTCTCCCTGAGCAAACAACGCCCGCGAACCCTCGCGGGATTTTTCTCCTACCCTTTCCTTGCGAACGCTCCGACCCCTCCTATAAATAGCTGCCGCTCACCTCTTCTCATTCCCCCATTTTCCCCCAACCCCCATGGCCTCCCGACACCGGAATCACTCGCCGGAGCTTTCGGTTGCCGCCGTGCCCCTCCTCTCCTGCCGCTCCCCTCCGACCACTCCGACCCCTCTCGACCACGCCATCGAATTCCCCTCGCTCTCCCACACACCCCAGTACCCTCCTCGAGCCCCAGACCCCACCGGAACACTCTTCCCCATCGCCACCCGAAGGCCGCCGCCGCCCCGGAGCTCCTGCCCGTCGCCTCCGTCGCCCCGAGGCCCCTCCGACGCCACCATCACCTTGGCCGTGCTCCCCTGCGTCGAACGTAGCCAGCGCCATCACCGGAGACCCCCTGGAGTCGACGCTCGCTTCGATCCCATGCCGCCGCCATCGCCGGAACTTCGCCAGAGCAGACAACCACCACGGTGAGCACCCTCCTCCGTCCAATCTCGAATGAACGGTGTAGATTAGAATAGGATACCCATTCGGTTTATTTGAAAAGAACCGCTCGGTTTTTCTTTTCTATTTTTAGATCGAAGCATTTTCGGTTAGAAGCCGGCCGTCCGCTCGCTAGCTCACTCACGCGCACACCCGTAGCCAATCAGGAGATGCCACGTGTACCCCCTGTCCGTTAAAAACACCTTTTTTCTTTTTCTGTCTTAATTTCAAAAATAGAATAGTTTATGATTTGTTTTGCTCATATCTTTGATGTTTTTAACTATTTTAAATTGATTCTTTTTGCATTAGGTCACAATTTTTATCTAGTTTCTGTAGATGCCAAGTTTGACCATGTTTGAACATATAAATTTGAATTTAAACATATTTGATTTAAATTTTGTTTTCTGAATATCTTGAGTTTTAAAATATATTTTGATTGATTCTTTTTGTTGGTAGTCACTAGTGATCTTAGTTATCATTAGGTAAAGTTTGAGAATTTTTAGAATAAATTTTATTAGGGTTTTAAGTGGAAACAGTTTCTGCCTATTACTTAGTATAGTTTAAATTAACATAGTTTTAGTTAGTTTAAATTAGAATTTAGTTTTATATGTTTAATAGGTTCTGTTGTTTAAACATTTAGTGTTTTACCTACTGTTAATAAAAATATAGAATTTCTAAGTTTATTTCTTTATGGTTATAGGAACCTCAACTCCTTTTCAAATAGGTTTAATTTGTTATAAAACAAACTAGTTAGTAATAATTCTTTTAACTAAAGTTTTAAGTAATTAGATTCTGTTTTCAAATAAAATTTGTAGTAATTCCTTTCTGTTAAGAAATGTTTTGTTAATAAAAAAAATGATTTAGTTTTGCTCTATTATGATAGGAAAACTATATTATTTTTCAGTAGGTAATGTGTTATAAAACAACTTAGTTTTAGTAGAGATTATTTTCACAAAGTTTTAGATGATCTAATTCTGTTTTGTAATAAATATTTTTATTAATTACTTTCTGTTAACTTAGTTGTTTCATAATTTGTTTTCTCTTAGTTTATGGTTGTGCTTGTAGTTAAGTTCATTAGGCAAACACTCTTGTTGTTTAGGATGTTGCTTTCATAGTTTTACTTGTTCTTCAAAAAGTAATTCTTTTTCATGTAGTTTTCTTGATTTTAACCTTTGTCTTAAGTATTTCCTTCATCATCACCTTAGTTGTGTTGATGTAGTTTTGTTGATCTTAACTTTTGTCTTAAGTATTTCCTTCAGCAACCTTGTTGCTTTTCTTCTTGTGTTACCTTGTGATTGTTAGAATTGATTGCTAGTATGATTGCTTATATGTATGCAATGTTTGTTATATAGATTTTCATCGGAGAGTGACGAATAGTCTATCAAGTTATTTCTGAAAGCAATCTTTATCTTCATCAAAAGTACAGGCAAGTTCACTTTGACCATCTATTTCATACCTATTGTTTTTATTGCATGTAGTGACATCATTCAACAGATCCCTCCCGTAGTGTTATTGAAACTCTTGTAGTTGAGTAGAATGCATGAGCTAGGAACCCACCACTTGTTACTAAAGCCCCGGGAACACTAGTTAGTGCAATGCTATGCTAAAGTAGACGGGGTCTGGTATGAGTGTTCGTGAGTGGTGTGAAGAAGGACTCCACGTCAAAACGACGACTTCATGAAGACATCTTCAAGACCTGCATCTTCAAGACCTCAAGACTTCGAGACTCGAGAAGCAAGTTTTCAATGCACACTACTGGGTGAGGGATGAAATTGATGGGCACCCTGGAGAAACTAGTGAGTGGCCGAGATGCTTGGGGAAGTGCCATGACATCTTGCGGAAAGCCTCACCCAGACTCAAAGAGAAGGATGAATACTTCATGCCCGGAAGCTTACCTGTGTAGCCACAAGTCATTATGGGCTCTGGCTTGGTTGATCTTTGTTGTGACTCTGCTGGGCAGTGCTACGAGATGTAGTCGACGTTAGGATTGGATGGGCACTGCCGGACAGTCAGGGAAACACTTTGAAAGACCATGTTTCGTTCATCCTGTTCTCAAATACCAGGCAGTGCAAGGACTTATCAGGAGGGGACGAATCTTGTGGGTAAAGTACACAACACTCTGCAGAGTTAAAACCTAATCAATTATCCGTGTCCCCCATTACGGACAATTTGAGCTTCTAGACTTGGACCTATCTCTGAACTCTCAACACTGGACTGATAACTAATTGTGGGCAACTTATGATACTTATGGGCATTGAGACATTAGTTGTCGGAACCATGTCATGATAGGTAACTCCATAATGAAATTCCTGATATTCCTTTTGCTGTAGGAAAATAAAATCAGCTTTTATGCAAAAACTTAGACACTGAGCCACAAAGCCTTTGCATATAGAATAGTCTTTATTCTTCTATTCTACTATGGTGATCTTGCCAATACATTCAATGTACTGACCTATATGGCTGCAACGTATCATGTTGCAGATACTCTTCTACGACGGTAAGAGTACGATTCAGGGTTACGGTCTGCACTCAACTTGCCTTTTGTGTTACTGGGACTCCACTCCCATTGACTGTATCCGCTGTTGTTTTAAGGTATATATCAGTTTACGTTAATACATGTGATTTCACTTTGATATATACATTGATGTACTATGTGTGCCAGCATACTGATCCAGGGATGGCACAGAACGCACAGAGGCTTGACTCGTTTTGAGTCGGGTCTCTAGAAAAATGGTATCAGAGCACATGTTGACTGTTGGACGTGACCCTAGAAACTGGAAAGTCCTTAGGAAATGATTTCTCGAAAAACCTTGTTTTCAAAAGAGTCTTTACTTCTCATCCTGTCTGAGTTTTATCAAAGAGTTAGAAAATACCCTTTTCCCCTTGACCACACGAAGGATCAACTGAAGCCCTCCAAGAAGGACAAGATAGCAGAGAACTGGTGACCAACTCAGACATAGATGTATTGCATTATGGAAGAGCTACAAAAAGGATTGAAGATTATACAGACCTGAAGAAATTGAAGAGCATGAAGAATTTCCAAGATATTATGCCCAAGAAGACCAAACCCCTGCTGTATACTTATGTTAGATACGATGATTTGTGAGCTGTCATTTGTGTGTAATTTTCAACAGCCACAACAAAAATTTATTTTCAAAACCATTGTTTGTATTGTGTGTATCCTCTCCTTTCTCCCTCATGCCTCCCATCCTCAAGACCTTGAACCCAATAGATAGTGAAATGAAGTTTTTGATTGACCAATGACCTAGCTGGAGATAGAAGTATGGAATCAAAACATGGATGAAAATGAGTTGTTGATGCATAACCCTTGATTCTGCTAAAGTACCAGGAGATAACTGGAGTATGGTAAACGGAAAACCCATTTTGTTTTAATGATGACAATACTCTGTAAGATGTTGGTAAGTGAATTTGAAGCTTGGTTTTTGGATAACATGGATGCTTACCCAAGAAGAAAACATATGTTAATTTTTGAGTACCTTTTCTGACACCTGCAGATGACCACCCTTTATGAGTCTTTCCTCAAAGGCCCGGAGACGATCATGACTCTGTCTAGTGACCATGATTACCCAAGGATCCTGAAGGATATGATGAAGCACATCCATCTAGAAGGATATGCAGTCTACAAAGGCTACCCATTCATGGATAATGGAGTGGAACTCTGGTATGTGGAGGTACACCTCCACCGTGTGAAAGGAGTTTGCCCAAAGACTATGGGACAATACTTTTACATATCTCGTGTACCACGAGCAATTTTCTTTGACGTTGTTCGTGAAGCTGCCATGGAAGCCCTACGCCAGATTGGATAAATACTTGAAGCAAGACTCCGTCATACTCAGGAATACCTGCAAGAGGTGCATACGGAGATGACGGAGATGAAGCTCATGACCACCCTGATCAACGACAAGATGGATGATTTCAAGGAGCACATCGCCAAGTTCCAGTGGTACTAGAATATCTCCAAGGGGAGATGAATGAATAAAGTTGGGAGTCGATGCTAGATCATACCAAACTATGTGGATGGCAGCATTTGTAATAAAGTATTTCCTAGGAGTTCTAAGAAGTGATTGAGGATGTAATAAAGGATTGAATATGAGAAGAAAGCTAGAATGGAGTAGTTAAGTTTTGAAGATGACAATAATTGTATCATGAAGCACTCCTATTTTGATGAGATTATCTTGTAATGGAAGTCTCAGAGTTTGCAATAAATTCATGAGTCAATGGAATTTATGGTGTCAGGATTTATCTTATGTTGTATTACATGAGTTGTTAATCCATGACCCAATGTCTTTGACTATTTTTGAGGATATGAGATAATATGGTCTATGAAGACATGAGTGCATTTCATTTTAAGTGTGGTAGTAACCACAGGTACCTTTCCCGGATTAAGGAGCGAATACAGGTGAAGAGAATGTGGAACTACCTCAAACTATGTGGATGATAACCTTTGTGACAAAGTACTTTTTGAAGTTGGAATATTGGAGAAAAGGAATAATTGTGATGAAACCATGCCCAAGGTTAAACAGACCAATGGAAAGGAAAAATGGATTCCGCAAAGTGGAATCTGGACAAGAATAAGTCTGTGAACTGATACCACAAGGGCATGATGTATTGAACTGAAGGAAATGCTGGTATATGGAACGATAGTAATCCCAGGAGAGAGTTAAAGCGATCCAAGTACTCAAGTGAACCCACAAGACACTAACCTCAGGAATGATAAGGAACAATCCTCACCTTTGTGAAGGAAGAAACTTGGAAGAAGCTACAACTGATCCGCAAACGATTTCTTAGGAGTTTACGACAACCTAAGAGATGTGAAGAACGATATATGTTTTTGTTCAGCATGCAGAATCAATGGATTTATCCGAACTTTGTTTGTTGACAAGAGAAATTTCTACAACGCTTGTGAGGAGGCCCAAGTGTTAGAATACGAGATTCACTAAACCTTATACAAGGTAATGATTTCAGTGCGACATGGTTTAGCCACCATGACGACTTACTCTTATCATTCTCTTGCTATTTGGATGGCAAATCTGAGTGACTTACCCATAGTGAAGAGACGACGTTCTTTGAAGCTTTTGTTTAAGCCTTAGAACGGTATGATAAAGAACCCTTGTATATGACAGTTGTTGTCACACGTAGGAAATTCTACGGTGAGGAATGAAGCCAAGACCCATTTCACTGCAGGATAACCACTAATGGTAGACCACCATGAGATCATCAATAAGTTATTTAGAATGATCACGAGACCTATCAGTTAAGAAGACCCAGTATCGGAGGAAATACATTTTGATGTGAGAACACAAGATTTTGATATAACGGAAGAGCATCACCGAAGAAGCTATCGTGAAGAACGTGAACAGACAGATGTACCCAGAGGACAGCCAAGATTTTGGGGACCAGTAACTCTCATTTTAAGTGTGGTAGACCCACATTTCCAGGTCAATGGAGTCTTGTTGGAAGACCCCACACCTTCTTGGTCAATGGATTTGTTAGAAGACCCCCAAACCCTAACCTTTCTTTCTAGCCCTTCCGAATCACGAGGACGAGATTCATTTTAAGTGTGGTAGGTTTGTAACATCCCAAACTTTGGAATGTTATAATAATTATTAGAATGATTGATGGTTTGCTTGAGTAATTGAAAGTGAGTGAAATTTGAAACTTTTGAAAACTTTTGATGAGAGGGAATGAAATGACTTTCCCAAAACTTTCACTCTGCATTTTGATCACCAGGAATTCAAATTCATTTCATCACAAAACCCCAGAGTGAAGATGACATGACTTCTTCCATTTAAAGAAATGAAAAGGGATTTGAAAGTGGTTTGAATTCCCATTTGAAAATATTTCAAATTCAGAAACTTTATGCATCTCAATGATTTTCATGCGAGAGGATAATATGACTTCTTTAAATTATATGAAATATGAGTTGGGAGTTTAAAAGAAATTGAAAGTGCCCCTGAATTATTTTGGAATCCATTTCATATTTGGTTCCTATTCAAGTTTTCAATCTATTCAAACCCCCTTGTCAAAATTTTGAGAGGAGTAAAACGACACTCCAAACCAAGAGGGGGTTTGTGAAGCTTTTGAATCATAAAACCCAAGGGGTGATATGAAAAATAATTTGCAAAAATAAATAAAGCCAATTAGGCAATTTTCTGAAAAAACAACTATTTTTCTAAAGTGGCAAAAAGATTCACTCAAATCATGAAGAATGATAGGTTTAACTAATACCAAACAGTGGCAAAAAGATTCACTCAAAAATATATTTTTAAAATATAGTTATGCAGATTTTAGTAATTTAAACAAGTTTGATTAGATTCAAAATTTAAAGGTCAAATTTGAAATCTAAGCATACAGACATAAACTACATCAAATATGTGAACTAATGCAAAAATAATTAACTGAAAACACTAAATAGTTTAAAAGATATGATAAAAACACGATTTGGAAACATTTTGTTTTCTAAACAGAATCAGAAAAAAGGGAAAATAAAACTTATCGGACAGGGGCTACGAGGCGGGTTGTGGATGGCCGAGAGGGTGTGCGTGCGGGCGATTGCGGGCGTGTGACCGAAGCTTAGCGCGTACCGGTTCGGGTTTGAAAATGATCTAATCTAACGCGTCGGATTTGGATCGAACGGCTACGGAGGGATTCAGTGGCTTACAAAGAAGGGGTCGCCGGCGACGGGGTTTCTTCGGCGAGGCCGAGGCGATGACGTCATCAGGGGAGGCGCTCCGGTGGTTCGGGACGGTGTCCCAGGGCTTCAAACGACGGCGGCGGGTCTCAGGCGCACTTTGGTGGTGTCGGAGGGGAGTGGGGATGACAGAGGCGACGGGCACGAGCTCCGGGAGCTTCGGCTGGAGGTGGAGCTCCGGCGTGGGATTCTGGTGAGGGGAGGGGGTCGAACTAGGGGGAAACGGGTGGAGCGGGGTGCGGGGAGTTGGGGCTATTTATAGGGCCGGTGCGGTGGTCGGGGAGGGAAAGAGGAGGGATATCCGGATAGGAGGGATCTCCGGCGAGGTCCTGTCGTCGTGAGGAGGAAGGTGACCGTGGCGTCTTCGGGATCGGGAGGTGGGGCCGGGGCGTCAGAGAGAGAGAGGGCGGTGGCAGCGCGTCGGTCGGTCGGCTCGGAGCCGTTTCGGGAATTAAACGCAGGTGGGCCGGCCCGTTTCAAATTAATTCGTTTCCTTTTTAATATCCAATGCAGTAAAACTCTTTTAAAAGCATTCAACACATTTCCAGATATAGGAAATATATATATCAAAATGATCAGGAGGATTAATGCTATTCAATGAAATAAATTGCTATTTGATTTTAAATCCTTTTTGAGATAAACTTCCAAATAGAACCCTAGTTTTATTGTTCAAGTATTTCACCAAGATGCCCCTGGTGTGGAGTGTCATGTTACTCCCCCCTTTTCTTTGAACTTTTCCAGTGGTTTTCAAATAGGTGAAACAAGAAAAGGGAAAGATGAAAGTGCCTTTCAAAATTCAAAAGAAACACTTCAACCAGTTTAATCACTCAAACAATGTGATGATGATGCATAGCTATATATATCATTGTTGGAAATATGCCCTAGAGGCAATAATAAATTAGTTATTATCATATTTCTTTGTTCATGATAATCATTTATTATCCATGCTATAATTGTATTGATCGGAGACTTAAATGCATGTGTGGATACATAGACAAAACCATGTCCCTACTATGCCTCTAATGGACTAGCTCATTGATCAAAGGATGGTTAAGGTTTCCTAGCCATGGACATGAGATGTCATTTGATAATGGGATCACATCATTAGGAGAATGATGTGATGGATAAGACCCAAACTACAAACATAGCATATGATCGTGTCAGTTTATTGCTACTGTTTTCTGCATGTCAAGTATATGTTCCTATGACCATGAGATCATGCAACTAACGGATATCGAAGGAGTGCCTTGTGCGTATCAAACGTCGCAACGTAACTGGGTGACTATAAAGGTGCTCTACAGGTATCGCCGATGGTGTCTGTTGAGTTGGCATGGATCGAGACTGGGATTTGTTACTCCGTGTGACGGAGAGGTATCTCGGGGCCCACTCGGTAATGCAACATCACAATAAGCCTTGCAAGCAATGTGGCTAATTTTTAGTTGCGGGATCTTGTATTATGAAACGAGTAAAGAGACTTGCCAGTAACGAGGTTGAACAGGGTATGGAGATACCGACGATCGAATCTCGGGCAAGTAACATACCGAAGAACAAGGGCAACATTTTACGGGATTAACTGAATCCTTGACATAGAGGTTCGATCGATAAAGATCTTCGTATAATATGTAGGAACCAATGTGTACGTATAGGTCCCTCCATTGGTTATTAACCGTAGAGGTGTCTCGGTCATGTCTACATAGTTCTCGAACCCGCAGGGTCTGCACACTTAAGGTTCGGTGACGTTTCGGTAGTGTAGAGTTATGTATGGTGGTGACCGAAGTTTGTTCGGAGTCCCGGATGAGATCCCGGACGTCACGAGGAGCTCTGGAATGGTCCAGAGGTAAAGATTCATATATAGGAAGTCCCAGTTTGGTTTCCGGAAAAGTTTCGGGCCCATTGGTAGTGTACCGGGAGTGCCGGTAGTGTACCGGGAGGCCTCCAGGAGGGGTATTTCGACCCCAAGAGGTCCATGGGATGTGGGAGAATAATAACCAGCCCTTAGTGGGCTGGGAAAACCGCCACAAAGGCCCATGGCGCAGGAGAGAAAGTCCTAAAGCAAAAAGTGGAAAATCAGCCAATAGGAGGCAATCCTACTCCAACTAGGATTGGAGGTGAAGTAGGATTGCTTCCCACCTCCTATTTCGGCCAACCCAAAGGCCTTGGATGCCTCTCCTATCCTCTCCTCGTATATATACTAGTGGATTGGGTGGTTTTTGGACAGAATTTCCGGCCACGTGCTACCCGTTTCACCGGTGCACAGTTTCTCCTCTAGATCGGTTTTCCGCAGCGCTTAGGCGAAGCCCTGCCGGAATCACTCCACCACCATCACCGGAGAGCCGTCACGCTGCCGGTGAACTCTCTCTCCTCTCCACCTCCTCTTGCTGGATCAAGACAGTGGAGATCGTCATCAAGCTGCACGTGTGCTGAACGCGGAGGTGCCGTCCGTTCGGCGCTAGATCGGAAGGACCGTGATCGAGATCGCGAGACGGTTCGTGATGAGATCGCGGAACGGATCATGATGAGTTCGCGGGACAGATCATGATCAAGATCGTGAGACGGATCGTGATGAGATCGCGGGACGGATCGTGATGAGTTCACAGGACGGATCGTGATTGGATCACGGGACGGATCGTGATGAGATCGCGGGACGCTCGGCGATTTGGATCGCGAAGATGTTTGACTACACCAACCGCGTTTCTTAACGCTTCCCGCTTAGCGATCTACAAGGGTACGTAGATCCACTCTCCCTCTCGTAGATGCTCATCACCATGGATAGGTTTGCGTGTGCGTAGGAAATTTTTTGTTTCCCATGCGACGTTCCCCAACAGTGGCATCATGAGCTAGGTTGATGGTTCGATGAGATCTCGAGTAGAACACAAAAGGTTTGTGGGCGTTGATGCTTAGATTTCTTCCTCCCTTGGTTGTATTTTGGTTCAGCGGGATTGTGAGATGAAGCGGCCTGGACCAACATTACTCGTACGCTTACGAGAGACCGGTTCCCTCGACGCAACTTGTTGCCTAGATGGCTTGCGGGTGACAGTTTCTCTCACTTTAGTTGGATCGGATTCGACAAAGGCGGTCCTTGAGAAGGTTGAAAAGCAAACTAGTGTATCACCGTTGTGGTTTATGTGTAGGTGAGAATCGTTCTTGCTAGATAACTGTAGCAGCCACGTAAAATATGCAACAACAATTAGAGGACGTCTAACTTGTTTTTGCAGGGTATGTTGCGATGTGATATGGCCAATAACATGATGAGATATATGTGATGTATGAGATGATCATGTGATGTATAGATTATCACGACTTGCATGTCGATGAGTACGGCAACCGGCAGGAGCCATAGGGTTGTCTTTAATTATTGTATGACTTGCGTGTCAATCATTAAGCGCTATGTAATGCTTTACTTTATTGCTACGGTAGCAATAGTAGTAGAAGCATGCAGGGCGTGACAACCCCGATGGCGACACGTTGATGGAGATCAAGATGATGGAGATCATGGTGTCATGTCGGTGACGATGGAGATCATGCCGGTGCTTTCTAGATGGAGATCAAAAGCACAAGTTCATGGCCATATCATGTCACTTATGATTTGCATGTGATGTTAATCCTTTTATGCACCTTGTTTTGCTTAGGACGACGGTAGCATTATAAGGTGATCCCTCACTTAATTTCAAGATAAATTGTGTTCTCCCCGAGTGTGCACCGTTGCAAAAGTTCATCGTGTTGAGACACCACGTGATGATCGGGTGTGATAGACTCTACATTCACATACAACGGGTGCAAGCTAGATTTGCACGCGCAAAACACTCGGGTTAAACTTGACGAGCCTAGCATGTACAGACATGGCCTCGGAACACAAGAAGACCGAAAGGTCGAACATGAGTCATATAGTAGATATGATCAACATAATGATGTTCACCATTGCAGCCACCTTAACTCACGTGATGATCGGACTTGAGTTGGTGAATTTGGATCATGTATCACTCGAATGACCCGAGGGATGTCAATTTGAGTGGGAGTTCTTAAGTAATATGACTAATTGAACTCATTATCATGAACATAGTCAAAGTGTCTTTGCAAATTATGTTGTAGATTACTAGCTCGCGCTGTAGCTCCCTTAAATTTTTATATGTTCCTAGAGAAATAGAGTTGAAAGATGTTGGTAGCAATATTGCGGACTGGGTCCATGATCTTAGGATTGTCCTCATTGCTGCATAGAAGGCTTATGTCCTTAATGCACCGCTCGGTGCGCCACCCCCTCTAGCGTCGTCTATAGATGTTGTGAACATCTAACAGGCACGTTTCGATGACTACTTGATAGTTTGGTGCGTCATGCATTACGGCTTAGAATTGAGGCTTCGAAACGTTTTGAACGTCATGGAACATATGAGATGTTCTAGGAGCAGAGATTGTGATCTCAGGCTCGTGCCTATGTTGCGAGATATGAGATCTCCAACAAGATTCTTTGCCTGTAAGATGAAGGAGAATAGCTTAATCGTTGAGCATGTACTCAGATTGTCTTGGTACTTCAATCGCTTGAATCAAGTGGGAGTTGATCTTCCAGATAAAATAGTGATTGATATAGTTCTCCAAGTCACTGTCACTAAAGCTACTAGGACTTAGTGATGAACTATAATACACCAGGGATTGAAGTATTGATCCCTGAGCTGTTCGCGATGTTTGACACCGCGAAGGTAGAAATCAAGAAGGAGCGTCAAGTGTTGATGGTTAATCAAACCACTAGTTTCGAAAAGGGAAAGATCAAGGAGGGAAACTTCATGGATAGCAAGTCAGTTGCTGCTCTAGTGAAGCAACCCAAAGTTGAACTCAAACCCGAGACTAAGTGCTTCTATTATGAGGTGAGAGGTCGCTAAAGCGGAACAACCCTAGATACTTGGTAGATAAGAAGGCTGGCAACATCGACAGAAGTATATTTGATATACGAGTTATTGATGTGTACCTTGCTAGTACTCCTAGTAGCACCTGGGTATTGGATACCGGTTCGGTTTGCTAAATGTTAGTAACTCGAAATAAAAGCTACGGAATAAACGGAGAACTAGCTAAGGGTGAGGTGACGATGTGTGTTGGAAATGTTTCCAAGGTTGATGTGATCAACATCGCACGCTATCTCTACCTTCAGGATTAGTGACGAACCTAAATAAATGTTATTTGGTGTTTTGCATTGAGCATGAACATGATTAGATCATGTTTGTTGCAATACGGTTATTCATTTAAGTCAGAGAATAATAGTTATTCTGGTTACATGAATAATACCTTCAATGGTCATGCACCCAGTGAGAATGGTTTGTTGAAATCTTGATCGTAGTAATACAAATGTTCATAACATTGTTGTCAAAAGATACAAAGTTAAATAATAATAGTACCACATACTTGTGGCACTGTCGCAAAATGTGATATTGGTATAAAGCGCATGAAGAAACTCCATGGTGATGGATATTTGGACTCATTCGATTTTGAATCCGTTGAGACATGCGAGCCATGCCTCTTGGGCAAGATGACTAAAGGACCCCGTTGGATGGAGCGGGCAAGTGATTCATTGGAAATGATACATGTTGATGTATGCAATCTAGTGAGTCTTGTAGCGTGCAGTGGATATCGTTATTTTCTTACCTTCACTGATGATTTGAGTAGATATAGTGTATATTTACTTAATGAAACACAAGTCTGAATCGTTTGAAAGGTTCAAGCAAATTTAGAGTGAAGTTTAAAGATCATCGTGACAAGAAGATAAAAATGACTGCGATATGATCGTGGAGGTGAATATCTGAGTCACGAGTTTGGCATACAACTTAAGACAATGTGAAAGTTGTTTCACAACTAAACGCCACCTGGAACACCATAGTGTGATGGTGTGTCCGAACATCATAGTTATGCTCTATTGGATATGGTGCGTGCTATGATGTCTCTTATCGTTTTACTACTATAATTTTGGGGTTATGCATTAGAGACAACTACATTCACTTTAAATAGGGCACCATCTAAATCCGTTGAGATGACACCGTGTGAATTATGGTTTGACAGAAACCTAAGTTGTCATTTCTTAATATTTGGGGATGCGATGCTTGTGTGGAAAATGTTTTCACATAATAAGCTAGAACCCAAAGCGGACAAATGTATCTTCATAGAATACCCTAAGAACAGATGGGTATGCCTTCTATCTCAGATCCGAGTGCAAAGTGTTTGTTGCTAGAACTGGGTCCTTTCTCGAGAAAAAGTTTCTCTCGAAAGAATTGAGTGGGAGGAAGATAGAACTTGATGTGGTTGTTAAACCTTTGTTCAACCAGAGAGTAGTGCAGCACAGAAAGATGTTTCTGTGAAGCCTACGTTAGTTGAAGAGGAAGTTAATGATGATGATCATGAAGCTTCAGGATCAAGTTACTATCGAACTTCGTAGGTCGAGAATGATGTGTACTGCTCCTGAGCGGTACGACAACTCTGTCTTGGAGGTCATGTTGTTGGCCAACGATGAACCTACGAGCTATGGAGAAGCGATGATGGGCCCGGATTCCAACAAATGGTTGGAGGCCATGAAATCCGAGATACGATCCATGTATGAAAACCAAGTGTAGACTTTGGTAGACTTGCTCGTTGGACGGTAGGTTGTTGAGTACAGATGGATCTTTAAAATGAAGACAGACACTGATGGTGAATGTCACTATTTGTAAAGCTCGACTTGTTGCAAAGATGTTTGTGACAAGTTCAAGGAGTTGACTACGATGAGACTTTCTCACTCGTAGTGGTGCTAAAGTCTGTTGGAATTACGTTAGAAGTTGCTGTGATTTCAATTATGAAATGTGGCAGATGGATGTCAAAACATCGTTTCCTTAATGGTTTACTTGAGGAAAGGTTGTATGTGATACAACCAGAAGGTTTTATCAGTCCTAAGATGCTAAAAGGTGTGCAAGCTTCGGTGATCCTTCCATGGACTGAAGCAAGCATCTCGGAGTTGGAATATACGCTTTGATGAGTTGATCAAAGTTTTTGAGTTTATACAAAGTTTACGAGAAACTTGTATTTGCAACAAAGTGAGTGGGAGCGCTATAGAATTTCTGATAAGTATATGTGGATGACATATTGTTGATCGCAAATAATGTAGGATTTCTGGAAAGCATAAATGGTTGTTTGGAAAGTGATTTTCAAAGGAAGACCTGGATAAAGCTACCAAATTGTTGAGCATCAAGATCTATAGAGATAGATCAAGATGACTTGATGAGACTTTCAATGAGTACATACCTTGACAAAGATTTTGAAAGAGTTCAACATGGATCAGTCAGAGAAAGAGTTCTCGCCTGATTTGTAAGGTGTGAAGTTGAGTGAGACTCAAAGCTCGACCATGAAAGAAGGAAGAGAATTGACGAACGTCGTCCCCTATGCCTTAGCCATAGGCTCTGTATAGTATGCCATGTTGTGTACCGCACCTGTGTGTGCCTTGCCATGAGTCTGTCAAGGGGTACAAGTGTGGTCCAGGAGTGGATCACTGGACAGCGGCCGGAATTATCCTTAGTAACCAGAGGACTAAGGAAATGTTTCTTGATTATGGAGGTGATAAAGAGTTCGTCGTAAAGAGTTACGTCGATGCAAGCTTTAACACCTATCCTGATGACTAGTAGTAGCAATCTGGATACGTATAGTGGAGCAGCCATTTGGAAATAGTACCAAGTGGAGTGTGGTAGCAGTGTTTACGGTTTGACATAGAGATTTGAAAAGTACACACGGATCTGAATATCGCAGACCCGTTGACTATAAGACCTCTCTCACATGCAAAGCATGATCGAGCCCCAGAACTCATTGGGTGTTAGATTCATAACAATGCGAATCACATGGTGATGTGAACTAGATTATTGACTCTAGTGCAAGTGGGAGACTGTTGGAAATATGCCCTAGAGGCAATAATAAATTAGTTATTATCATATTTCCTTGTTCATGATAATCGTTTATTACCCATGCTATAATTGTATTGATCGGAGACTTAAATGCATGTGTGGATACATAGACAAAACCATGTCCCTACTATGCCTCTAATGGACTAGCTCGTTGATCAAAGGATGGTTAAGGTTTCCTAGCAATGGACATGAGATGTCATTTGATAACGGGATCACATCATTAGGAGAATGATGTGCTGGATAAGACCCAAACTACAAACATAGCATATGATCGTGTCAGTTTATTGCTACTGTTTTCTGCATGTCAAGTATATGTTCCTATGACCATGAGATCATGCAACTCACGGATATCAGAGGAGTGCCTTGTGAGTATAAAATGTCGCAACGTAACTGCGTGACTATAAAGGTGCTCTACAGGTATCTCCGATGGTGTCTGTTGAGTTGGCATGGATCGAGACTGGGATTTGTTACTCCGTGTGACGGAGAGGTATCTCGGGGCCCACTCGGTAATGCAACATCACAGTAAGCCTTGCAAGAAATGTGACTAATTGTTAGTTGCGGGATCTTGTATTATGGAATGAGTAAAGAGACTTGCCAGTAACGAGGTTGAACTAGGTATGGAGATACCGATGATCGAATCTCGGGCAAGTAACATACCGAAGAACAAGGGGAACGTTATACGGGATTAACTCAATCCTTGACATAGAGGTTCGACCGATAAAGATCTTCGTAGAATATGTAGGAACCAATGTGGACGTCCAGGTCTCGCCATTGGTTATTGACCGTAGAGGTGTCTCGGTCATGTCTACATAGTTCTCGAACCCGCAGGGTCTGCACACTTAAGGTTCGGTGACGTTTCGGTAGTGTAGAGTTATGTATGGTGGTGACCGAAGTTTGTTCGGAGTCCCGGATGAGATCCCGGACATCACGAGGAGCTCCGGAATCGTCCGGAGGTAAAGTTTCATATATAGGAAGTCCCATTTTGGTTTCCGGAAAAGTTTCGGGCTCATCGGTAATGTACCGAGAGTGCGGGTAGTGTACCGGGAGTGCCGGTAGTGTACCGGGAGGCCTCCGGGAGGGGTATTTCGACCCCAAGAGGTCCATGGGCTGTGGGAGAATAATAACCAGCCCTTAGTGGGCTGGGAAAACAGCCACAAAGGCCCATGGCACGGGAGAGAAAGTCCTAAAGCAAAAAGTGGAAAATCAGCCAATAGGAGGCAATCCTACTCCAACTAGGATTGGAGGTGAAGTAGGATTGCTTCCCACCTCCTATTTCGGCCGACCCAAACGCCTTGGCTGCATCTCCTCTCCTCTCCTCCTATATATACTAGTGGATTGGGTGGTTTTTGGCCAGAATTTCCGGCCACGTGCTACCCGTTTCACCGGTGCACAGTTTCTCCTCTAGATCGGTTTTCCGCAGCGCTTAGGCGAAGCCCTTCCGGAATCACTCCACCACCATCACCGGAGCGCCATCACTCTGCCGGTGAACTCTCTCTCCTCTCCACCTCCTCTTGCTGGATCAAGACGGTGGAGATCGTCATCAAGCTGCACGTGTGCTGAATGCGGAGGTGCCGTCCGTTCGGCGCTAGATCGGAAGGACCGTGATCGAGATCGCGAGACGGTTCGTGATGAGATGGCGGAACAGATCGTGATGAGTTTGCGGAACAGATCGTGATCAAGATCGTGAGACGGATCGTGATGAGATCGCGGGACGGATCATGATGATTTCACGGCACGGATCGTGATTGGATCGCGGGACAGATCGTGATGAGATCGCGGGACGCTCGGCGATTTAGATCGCGAAGATGTTTGACTACACCAACCGCGTTTCTTAACGCTTCCCGCTTAGCGATCTGCAAGGGTACGTAGATCCACTCTCCCTCTCGTGGATGCTCATCACCATGGATAGGTTTGCGTGTGCGTAGGAAATTTTTTGTTTCCCATGCGACGTTCCCCAACAATCATAACATTCCAAAATGAAATTTTGGGATGTTACAAACCAACCCACCTTAAGATGAATCTCGCCCTCAAGATTCGGGTTGGCTAGAAAATAGGTGCGGGTGGTCTCTACGAAGACCCTCTTCGCGTTCCCAGGTAGCTTCTTCCTCGGTGTGGTGACTCCACAGAACCTTACAGAACTTGATGATCCTTCTACGGGTAACTCTGTTGGTAGTCTCGAGAATTCTGACAGGCTTCTCCTCGTAAGTCATATCACTGTCAAGTTGTATGGCCTCTAGGGGCACTTTGTCTCTCAAAGGAATATCAGCCATCTCAGCATGACATTTCTTCAACTGGGAAACATGGAAAACATCATGAACTTCGGATAGTTCTTCCGGCAATTCCAACTTGTATGCAACTTCACCTCTGTGTTCCAAAATTCTGTAGGGGACTATGAATCTGGGTGCTAACTTTCCTTTAACACCAAACCTCTTGATTCCTCGAAGTGGGGACACACGGAGATATGCTCGATCCCCCACTTCATATGTCACCTCCTTGCGTTTGTTATCAGCGTAACTCTTCTGCCAGGATTGAGCTATCTTGAGTCGGTCTCGAATCAGTTTGACCTTATCTTTAGAATCTCTGATAAGATCGGGACCAAAAATTTGTCGGTCTCCAACACCATCCCACGTCAATGGTGTTCTGCACCTCCTTCCATATAAAGCTTCGAAAGGGGCCATCTTCAGACTGGTTTGATAACTGTTGTTATACGAGAACTCTGCGTAAGGTAAGTTGTCATCCCAACTGGACCCATAGTCTAGCGCGCAGGCTCTCAACATGTCCTCCAGAATCTGGTTGACTCTCTCAGTCTGTCCATCGGTCTGCGGATGAAAAGTTGTACTGAACTCCAGTCTTGTACCCAAAGTTTCATGTAGCTGATGCCAAAACTTTGAGGTAAATTGTGTTCCTCTATCTGACACGATACTCCTTGGAACTCCATGCACACATACGATCCTGGTCATATATATCTTAGCTAGCTTAGCACTGGTATAAGTGGTTTCCACTGGAATGAAATGAGCCACCTTGGTCAAGCGATCGACCACTACCCAAATGGAATCATATCCTGAACGGGTCCTAGGTAATCCTGTGATGAAGTCCATACCAAGCTTATCCCATTTCCACTCGGGTATCGGCAAAGGTTGAAGTAACCCTTCTGGTTTCTGATGTTCCGCCTTTACTTGCTAACAAACATCACATACCGCAACATGTTCGGCAATATCTTTCTTCATACCTGTCCACCAGTAACTTTCCTTCAAATCCAGGTACATCTTGGTGTTGCCTGGGTGTATCGAGTATGGGCACATAGATTCGGTTCTCAAACTATAGAGTACCCTGCTCATCTTCACAAAAGCCTTTAGCCTTGCCTTCCTTCATTCTTTGCTTTATCTCAGCTATCTCCTTGTCTGATTTTTGGGCTTCTCGAATTCTTTCGGTCTAGGTGGACTGAATCTCTACTGTGGCAACATATCCTTGCGGAACTATCTCTAACCAAAGCTCTTGGAGATCTTTGGTTAACTCCTGGGGTAATCCTCCGGCTATGAGTGTGTTCACATAACTCTTCCGACTCAAAGCATCTGCCACAACATTTGCCTTTCCTGGATGGTAATGTAATCTCATGTCATAGTCCTTTATTAACTCTAACCATCTCCTCTGTCTGAGGTTCAACTCCTTCTGCGTGAAGATATACTTTAGGCTCTTATGATCAGTGTACACATCACAACTATTTCCGATAAGGAAATGTTTCCAGGTCTTGAGTGCGTGCACTATGGCTGCTAGTTCCAAATCATGGGTGGCATAATTAAACTCATGGGGTCGTAGCTGTCTGGATGCATATGCTACAACTTTTCCCTCCTGCATGAGTACTCCAACAAGTCCTTGACGGGATGCGTCACAATAAACCTGGAAGTCCTTCCGAAGGTTTGGCAGTATCAACACTGGGGCTGTGACCAAACGTTGGTTCAACTCCTGGAAACTGGCCTCACATTCCTTAGTCCAGATATACTTAGACCTTTTCTTCAACAGCTCTGTCATGGGCTTGGCAATCTTTAGAAATTCTCAATGAATCTCCGGTAATATCCGGCAAGTCCGAGAAAACTGCGGATCTCCTTAACTGAGGTGGGTGACTTGTACTCAGTGACTGCTTCAACCTTAGCGGGGTCTACTACTATTCCTTCTCTGGAAATAACATGTCCAAGGAATCCGACTTCCGTCAGCTAGAATTCACATTTACTGAACTTGGCATACAACTGATGATCTCTAAGCTTCTCCAGAACTAAATGCAAGTGTTCCTTGTGTTCTTCTTCGCTCTTGGAGAATATCAAAATGTCATCGATGAACACCACGACAAACTTGTCCAAATATTCCATAAACACTTTGTTCATCAAATTCATGAAGTAGGCAGGAGCATTAGTCAAACGAAAGGACATGATTGTATACTCGTATAAGCCATACCTGGTGGTGAAAGCTGTTTTGGGTATATCCTATTCACGAATCTTCAGTTGGTGACACCCTGATCGAAGATCGATCTAGGAGAATACTTTGGCGCCTACTAGCAGGTCAAACAGGTCATTAATCATCGGCAGAGGGTACTTATTCTTGATAGTCACCTTGTTCAATGCTCGATAATCGACCACCATCCTCAAGGTTTGGTCTTTCTTCTCCACCAAAAGAACTAGGGCTCCCCAAGGTGATGAACTTGGGCGAATATATCCCTTTTCCAACAGTTCCTTAATCTGCTACTTTATTTCCACTAAATCATTTGCGGGCATCCGATAGGGTCTCATGGAAATTGGGGCTGTCCCTGGTATTAGCTCTATCAGAAACTCAATCTCCCTATCTGGTGGCATGCCTCGTAATTCCTCCGGGAATACATCTGGAAAGTCTCGTACAACCGGCACTTCCTCCTAAACAACTCATGTGAGGGAATGTAACCGAGCACTCATCTGTGTGCGTCGAGATACATACTTAATCCTCTTGTTCTCTGGAGTGGTGAGTGAAATAGACTTGCTGGGGCAATCAAGGTTTCCTTCACACTTGGTCATCCAATCCATGCCTAGCATTACATCCAATCCCTGGGATTCTAAGACGATGAGGTCTGTAGGAAAAACATGGTTTCCTATGTGAAGTTTCTGGGCGTGGCATCCTATCCCTGCCATCATCATACCTCCTAGGAATTTACCTTAATGGGCTGACTAAGGGTTCTAGTGGGTAAACCATACTTTTCCACAACTACCCTTGATATGAATGAATGAGTTGCACCAGAATCAAAAAGTACCATAACTGGACGTGAATGCTATAAAAACTTACCAACCACAGTCTCGGGCTGATCATAGACTTCTTCCACATCGAGGTGGTTCACCTGAGCACGAGGAAACAGATTTGGCTTCTTAGCTGCGGAGTTGGCGTTTCCATTCCCTTGCTTGTTCTGAGGGCATTCAGTGGCATAGTGCCCTGTCTTCTGACACCTGAAACAGGTGATATGGTTCAGATCCTTCTGAGCTGGAGCGGGATGGTGTTGGTTGCCATTCCCACTTCCGTTACCATTCTTGAAGTTGCCATTGTTGGGACGATTATTCCCATTTCCTCCATGGTTGTGGCCTCCATGGTTGTGCATTGGATGAGTGTGTCCTCCATACTTACCGGTCCCTGATACGGTATTTTCTGAGTATGGGGTGTAGCGGGGCTTCTGATGAGCTCCAGAGGTAGACTTCCCCTATGCATACTTCCTCTTGCGGTTCTCAATTTGCTGTTGCTTCCCCCCCAAGATGGGCCTTGTCTACCAGCTCCTGGTAGTTGCTGAAGGTAGCCACCATCAGTTGCGCGCTCAGCTCATCATTGAGTCCTTCCAAGAACTTCTCCTACTTGGCTGCATCATCGTCCACATCTCCTGGTGCATAACGAGCCAACGTGCTGAAGTCATCTACGTACTGGGCCACGGAATAGTTCCCCTCGCGTAAGTTGCGAAACTCATGCTTCTTCAGACTCATGGCTCCAGATGAGACATGTGCGGTGCAGAAAGCTTGCTTGAACTTCTCCCAAGTCACACTGGTAATGGGGTACGTGGTGGTATAGTTCTCCCACCATGAAGCTGCTGGGCCCTCCAGTTGATGGGCGGCAAAACGCACTTTTTCAGCCTCGGTGCATCCTGCGGTGGTGAGTTCCCTCTCCATCTTGCGGAGTCAATCATCTTCCACAATGGGCTCTGTGCTGCTTGAGAAGGTTGGGGCATTCAGTCTTAGAAAACGGGTGAGGTTGTCGCCTTGAGGTGGAGGGTGGTTGTTGGTCTGATTCTGAATCAACAGCTGCATCAGGGCGTTCTGCTGCTGAACAAGTTGGGTGAGCTCTGGTGATAAAGTGAAGTCGGGCACACGTCGCGGAAGCATCTTGCTGTTTTCAGAGGGGTGAGAATTAGAATAGAACAATGACCTGAAAGGGAAAGTCACTACCCATATGCAATGTAACAAACATATCACAGCAAACACTCATTCATTTATTCAACTCAAGGTCAAACATCGAGATACAAATCTCCATTCAAAGTAAATATCGACCTATGCTTTAACGACGAAAATGAAGATACATGAGGGCATAACTAAAGTTGTCCTCAAAAGTACATGGTGAAGGAGCCTCCTCCGGTGGTGCTCTCCTCATAGTCATCATCGTTGCTGATCAAACGAGCCATGTCTCCCTCGGGATGAAGATTTTCACCCATGTCCATCTATTCCTCCAGAGTTGCGATGCGAGTGTTCAGCTTGTTGATCCTCTCTAAGAAATCCTTCACCTCATACTCATGCTCGTACTTGGCTTCCCGTAAATCAGCTTCGAGGTCAATCTCACGGTTCATCAGCCTCTTGATCGTCTTCGTGTCGGCACGTACCCGAAGCTCCAAGGTCCTGACGTGTGTCTCCAAGGTCTGGATATAGGAAATGGTGGTGTCTTCAGTGAGAGTTGTTATGATATTTCCATTGGCATCCCAACGACAAACCATGCTGAGTCCTGGTGAAATGGTTCCACCTCTGTATTCCTCCTGAATACGTCCAAGGGCACGATGAATGGCCATGTCACTCCCAAGTATTCAGCTGGGTGCTACAAACTTGAAGTCGATGGGTTCCTTCCGATTCCCAAAGGCCTTCCCGGGGATGTGCACCTCGATCCTGTAGCGTCCGTCTTGTGGAAAAGACATGATAGGAGTCCCGGTGATGCTCGAAAAAGCAATCCTCACGTCTCTTACGATCCTCATCAGCTCCTTGCCAAAGGGCATCGTTGCGTCAGGCTGGCAAAACTCCATGATCAAAACTGGGATGAAGGTGGCCATCTATAAATTTACAAATAATTGGAGGGAAGTCAGAAACGAGTAGTTGAGAGCATAAGAATTTTAAATACAAAAGGGAAATAAATCCTAAGGCTTTTCCAATCCTAGAGGTTACGTCCTACGGTCAGCGCGTGCTCTGATACCATTTTTGTAGCGACCCAACCTGAAAGGTCGAATCTCCGGTGTTTCTGTACCATCCCAAGATCATGCTGGTACACACACGGTACATCAATGTATATATCAAAGGGAAATCACACAACATTAATTAATGGAAATCTCATATCGATGGCCAACTCATGAGATATACTAAACCATAAACTTGCGGATGCTCCAATGGTAGATGAGTCCATCTGACTCCAAGGGCATCTCACCGAGCGTAGAGCGTATCCTCACTCCTGGTCGGAAAAGTACTCTGCAACATGATACGTTGCAGCCGTATAGGTCAGCATACTGAATATGCCGGCAAAGTCACAAGAGAGGGGGTAAAGTAATCATCTAGTCTATATGCAAATATGGCAGGTGGGGTAGTATGTTTTTGCATAAAGCCAAATTTTTCCTAGAACAAGAGAGGGCAAAGGCATAATTACTACAATGTTGGTTGATTAATGAGATGGTTCCACCAACCAATTCTCATACCCAAGTTGACATTAATAACCCACATCAATATATTAAATTGTGTTGAGAGTTCTAGATAGTTTCAGTTCCTTTGGCTCAAACTGTCGTTGACCATGGACACGGCTAATCGATTAGGTTTGGGTACTCTACAGAGTTTTGCACACGTTCCCCACAAGATTTAGTCGCCTCCGTTGGACTTCTCGCACTTCATGGTGTTTGAGAAACAGATGACCAAAACATGGTCTTCTAAAGGGTTTCCCCGAGACTCTGTCGGTGCCCATCCTTTCCTATCGTTCTTCTACATCTCGTAGCACCACCTGTCCAGGGTCACCATGATATCCAACCAAGCCAGAGCCCATAATGGCTTGTGGCTGTGCAGGTAAGCCTTGGGTCTTGAAGCATCCATCCATCTCTTTGTGCCTGGGTGGACCTTTCCGCATGAATACTGGCACTTCTCCAGCATCATCTAGGCTAACCACTGGTTTCTCCAGGGCGTCGTTCAACCATCATCCACCCAGAGGTAAGTTGAAAAACTTGGAGTCTTGAAGACTAGATCATCATGTAGGTCTTGAAATTATTAACTCACAACTCTCATGAATCGCACAACCAACCCCATCTACTAATAGCATAGCAAAATGTAAAACAACGTTTCCCGGGGCCAATGTGTCAAAGAGTTGAGGGGTACCTACCACATGATACTACAACAAGTAACCAAGTTTCCAATTTACCTACTTTGCACGCAATTGGGGTGATGGAAGAACTAATGCAATAAAAGATAGGTATACATGGTCAAAGTGACTTGCCTTGCTGTCGATCCTCGTACTCGAGTGACTCTAGATAAGAAGCTTCGCACTCTGGATGATCTAACAAATCAAACAAGAGCACACCATAAGCATAAACACAAAACAATTCACACAATTGAGCAAGGTTAACAAACAATACTAAAACCATTCAATAGTATCAATCAAGAGAAAGAAATCAAAATAAAAAATATTTGGACTCACAAAAATTTTTAGTGTCAAAAACTTCTACTACTACTACTTTAAGGCAAACAACCAAGCAATAACTAGTAGAAAAAGAAATAGTAAAGAAAATAAATTTTAGTAAACAAAATCAAATTCACTAAAACTTTTGTGTAAAGAAACATTACTAAAATTAAAATAACTAGAATGTTCCTATAACTTTGGAATAGGAAACCAAAACAATAATATTATTAACACTAATATTATTATCATCATATTACTTAACAAAATAGAATTACTACAATTATTTATTAGAAATCTAACTTAATCATCTAACTAGTTTGTGAAAGTAAAACTAATTTTTTTTATAAAACTATACCTAATGAAAAAAAAGATATAAAGATTTCTATAACAACATGGTATAAAACTAAACAATCATTCTAAATATTAGCAAGTAATGTTACTTAAATGTTTGAAACAACAGAAACTCATGAAAACTATTAACAAAAGTTAAACTCATTCAGGTTCAAATTAAATTAAAATTATGATAACTAAACTACATTAAGAACTAAACACATTCTGTTTTTGTTAAAAACAGTTACTCAATTTATTCAAAAAATACTCAAATCATGTAGAATGATAGGTTTAACTAATACCAAACAGTGGCAAAAAGATGCACTCAAAAATATATTTTAAACTATAGTTAAGCAGATTTTAGTAATTTAAACAAATTTGATTAGTTTCAAAATTAGAGGTCAAATTTGAAATCTAAGCATACAGACATAAACTACATCAAATATGTGAACTAATGCAGAAAGAATCAACTAAAAACAGTAAATAGTTTAAAAGATATCATAAAAACAAGATTTGGAAACATTCTGTTCTCTAAACAGAATCAGAAAAAAGGGAGAATAAAACTTATCGAACAGGGGCTACGTGGCGGGTTGTGGTTGGCCGAGAGGGTGTGCGTGCGGCGATTGCGGGCGGGTGACCGAAGCTTAGCGCGTACCGGTTCGGGTTTTAAAATGATCTAATCTAACGCGTCGGATCTGGATCGAACGGCTACGGAGGGATTCGGTGGCTTACAGAGAAGGGGTCGCCGGCGAGGGGGTTTCTCCGGCGAGGCCGAGGCGACAAGGTCGTCGGGGGCGGCGCTCTGATGGTTGGGGACGGTGTCCGAGGGCTTCAAACGACGGTGGCGGGTCTCCGGCGCACTTTGGTGGTGTCGGAGGGGAGTGGGGACGACAGAGGCCACGGGCACGAGCTCCGGGAGTTTCGGCTGGGGGTGGAGCTCCGGCGTGGGATTCCGATGAGGGGAGGTGGTCGGTGCAGGGGGAAACGGGTGGAAGGGGGTGCGGGGAGTTGGGGCTATTTATAGGGTCGGTGCGGTGGTCGGGGAGGGAAAGATGAGGGAGATCAGGAGAGGAGGGATCTTCGGCGAGGTCCTGTCGTCGCGAGGAGGAAGGTGACCATGGCGTCTTCGGGATCGAGCGGTGGGGCCGGGGCATCAGAGAGAGAGAGGGCGGCATCAGCGCGTCGGTCGGTCGGCTCGGAGCGGTTTCGGGAATTAAACGCAGGTGGGCTGACCTGTTTCAAATTAATTCGTTTCCTTTTTAATATCCAGTGTAGTAAAACTCTTTTAAAAGCATTCAAAACATTTCCAAATACATGAATTATATATATGAAAATGATCAGGAGAATTAATGCTATTCAATGAACATTTTTCCTCTGTCATATTGAATACTTTTGAAGAAAATTATTTTCAGATATTGCTATTTTATTTTAAATCCTTTTTGAGATAAACTTCCAAATAGAACCCTGGTTTTATTGTTCAAGTATTTCACCAAGATGCCCCTGGTGTGGAGTGTCATGTTACTCCCATCTTTTCTTTGAACTTTTCCAGAGGTTTTCAAATAGGTGAAACAAGAAAAGGGAAAGATGAAAGTGCCTTTCAGAAATTCAAAAGAAACACTTCAACCATTATATTCACTCAAACAATGTGATGGTGATGCATAGCTATATATATCATAACATTCCAAAATGAAATTTTGGGATGTTACACTAGGCCCAAGAGCTTCTGGCGGAGGCAAATAGGCAGGTGGCGTAGAGGGATGGGGCGATGGAGGAGAGGATGGCTAGGTTGTTGGAGGAGGAGAGGAACCGGAACGACGCATCTCACCGGGTCCTATACGAGCTCCTTGTGGTATGTTTCTCCTGCATATTAGCCAACTCATGCACGTAATGTTCGTTTCATCACTAACTAATATGAATGACTCGTGAAAACAAGATGTGCACACCGTGTGCCAGAACAATGGTTAGACCCCTCCGTCGATGCCCCATATTGCTATAGCACCCACGGTGAGTTTCATTTAAATGGTCATTAGTGACTAGTATTCACATTTGAGTTGCATCATGCTAAGGAGACATTGCAAATGATCTTTGGTGCAGCGTGCCTCCCGACAAGCATCGACCGATCCTTCTGCGTCTGCCGCAACCCCGACCGGTCCTTCTACGTCTCACCCTGGCCCAAACCCTACCGGTCCTTCACCTCCATGTTGATGGTAAGTTTTCCCAAGTGTTTTCATTAACAAATGCATACTTAGCTTAAGAAGTGAACTACTTAGCTCCAAAATGACCTCTACTTAGCTTATTTTCATCAAAAATGACTTGATATGCTTAGTTAGCTAGAAAATGGTATATTGTACCTAGGATAGCTATGAAATGACCTATACTTAGCATTATTTCCTCCAAAATTACTTGATATGCTTAGTTAGCTAGAAAATGGCATTAGTAGCTAGTATAGCTCAATAATGATCTATAGGTAGTTCATTTATGACATAATTAGCTCACTTAGGTACAAAATGGCATAACTACCTATGATAGCTCAATAATGATCTATAATTAGCTTAGTTAGTTCATTTATGGCGTAATATGCTCACTTAGGTAAAAAATGGGATAATCACCTTGGTTTACCTCCAAAATGACCTATACTTAGCTTATTTTCCTCAAAAATACATAATACCCTTACTTACCTCCAAAACGATATATTCTACCTAGGATAGCTATAAAATGACCTATACTTAGCTTATTTTCATCAAAAATGACTTGACATGCTTAGTTAGCTAGAAAATGGTATATTCACCTAGGATAGCTATAAAATGACCTATACTTAGCATTTTTTCCTCCAAAATGACCTTATATGCTTAGTTAGCTAGAAAATGGAATTAGTAGCTACTATAGCTCAATAAGGATCTATAGCTAGTTCATTTATGACATAATTAGCTCACTTAGGTACAAAATGGCATAACTACCTAGGATATTTCAATAATGATCTATAATTAGCTTAGTTAGTTCATTTATGACATAATATGCTCACTTAGGTAAAAAATGGCATAATAACCATGGTTTACCTCCAAAATGACCTATACTTACCTTATTTTCCTCAAAAATACATAATAATCTTACTTACCTCCAAAATGATATATTCTACCTAGGATAGCTATAAAATGACCTACACTTAGCTTATTTTCATCAAAAATGACTTGATATGCTTAGTTAGCTAGAAAATGGTATATTCACCTAGGATAGCTATAAAATGACCTATACTTAGCATTTTTTCCTCCAAAATGACTTGATATGCTTAGTTAGCTAGAAAATGGCACTAGTAGCTAGTATATCTCAATAATGATCTATAGCTAGTTCATTTATCACATAATTAGTTCACTTAGGTACAAAATTGCATACCTACCTAGGATAGCTCAATATTGATCTATAATTAGCTTAGCTACTTCATTTATGACATAATATGCTCAATTAGGTAAAAAATGACATAATAACCTTGGTTAACCTCCAAAATGACTTATACTTAGCTTATTTTCCTCAAAAATACATAATAACCTTACTTACCTCCAAAATGATACATTCTACCTAGGACAGCTATAAAATGACCTATACATAGCAGTTTTTCCTTCAAAATTACTTGATATGATTAGTTAGCTACAAAATGGCATTACCACCTTGGAGAAGAGGAGAGGAGAGGAGAGGAGAAAATAAATAGAAGATAAATTCTTCTTCTTTTTTTCTTCATTTTCTTCTTCTTCTTCTAGCTAGTCTTCTTCTTCTTCTAACTATATCTTTCCTGATTTGCAGATTTGCTATAGATGAGGAAGAGTGCATTGATGGACTATACTCTTGTACTTCTGCTACCTTTATGTTTATGGAAAACTTGTTTTGGATACATATGTATGGATATGTTGTTGGAAACCATATTGTGTGTTGTTGGAAACTTGTATATATGTTGGACTTGTATGTTGGAACTTAATTATTGGTATATATATATATGCTTTTTTAAACTTATTTGGTATGCTTGTTGGAACATGTTGAATGATATGTATGTTTTGGATATGTATATGTTGGATATATATATGAATATTCTCTCAAATTAAATGATTTTAAGAAAAAACAAAAAACAGGGGCTATATAGCCACTTTGCCGTCTGTTGGCAGACGACAAAGAGCTTTGCCGTCTGCCAGCAGATGGCAAAGTGGCCACATGGCAGCTACGTGTGCAAACTGAGGCTGGCCTAGGTGGGTTCTTTGCCGCCCACTAGCAAACAGCAAAGAATTAAGATTATTTGTCGTCCGCCAGTGGATGGCAAAGAACCCACCTAGGCCAGCCCCAGCTATCAAAAAAAAGGTGCTTTGCCATCCGCTGGCGAACGGCAAAGAACCCACCTAGGCCAGGCCCAGCTATAAAAAAAGGTGCTTTGTCGTCCGCTGGCAGACGGCAAAGACGTTAGGTCTTTGCCGTCTGCCAGCGGACGACAAAGCATGCTGTTAAGCCCCTAATGGAGCTAAGTGCCCACATGTGCCGTCCAGGCTCTTTGGTGTCCGCTGGCAGACGACAAAGAACCTAAGGTCTTTGTCGTCCGTGAGCAGATGGCAAAGCGGCCTTTACCGTGGATTATTCAGCCGGATGGTTTGTCGTCCGCTGGCGCACGACAAAGCCTTTGCCGTCCGTGTTTCATGCCTTTGCCGTCCGGGATGGTGGACGGCAAAGTACCTGTTTCCTGTAGTGATCAAATCTAGGTCGTGAGTTTATCAAAGACTTCATTGCGTCCATGCACATATTTATTTGATGCTTTGATTGTATGTTGTCCTCAATTACCAAAACGGGGGAGATTGAAATAACAACATGCTCCCTTCGTGGTTTTGATAATTCATGAAAACATACATTGTCTCGTGGACTAATACTTTTATCTAGTGTATTCACATAATAGCCCATGGAGAGTTGAGTTGGCAAAAGGATTGCAGAGATTGTGGAATTACCCCAAGATTCAAGGAAATAGGTTGGCCAAGCTTCAAGCAAGAGGACTCTACATTTTACATTTGTGACAAATCATTTTAAGTCCAGAGGAAAGCCAATACTATTAAAAGGGGGTAAGGTTTTGATGGTGAAAAAAATGCTCGTACGTGCATAAGTGATAGTCACCAAAAACATCCACAAGATCTCCCACCAAAGTTTGTACCTAGCCAAACTTGAAAAATCGGTGCAACCAACTTTCCTACCCCGGTGCCACCGATTCCAAACCTTAGACAAACTCAACCAAACCCTAGCCACTTCGGTGCAGCCGACACTACTTTTAGTGCCATCGAGTTGGGCTGCCAACTTTCTGTTACGCAAGTTCACACTTTTGGTCCGTCCGAGAATGTTGAATCGGCGCCACCAAGTCTGGTAATTCTGACCGTTGGTCACCTTGTCGGTGCAACTGAGATTCCTATGTCAGTCTCACCAAGATTCAAAAGTTGCCACCTTTTGGTCACTTCGGTGCCACCAAGATTAACACAACGATGTCACTGAGTTGGTCATTTTGTGTGTAACGGTTGGTTTTTTGGGGATGCTTATATATAGCCCTTCACCACCACCCACCGGAAAGAGAAGCACTCAAAACTATTCCATACCTATCCTACTCAACTTTTTGAGAGAGAGCCACCTACCCTTGTGTTGTGGTCAAGATCTTCCACTCCAACCATATGGATCTTGATTTCTAGCCTCCCCAAGTTACCTTCCACCAATCCCATCTCTTCTACCAAACGCAATCCGTGAGACAGAGATTGTGTGTTGAGGAATCTATCATCTTGAAGCACAAGACCAAGGAGTTCATCGTCATTACCGAGCCTATTACCTTTTGGAGGGTGGTGCCTCCTAGATTGGTTAGATGTAACTTGGGAGCCTCCTACTTCGTGTTGTGGGGTGAACCAGGAAGTTTGTAAGGGCAAGGAGATCGCATATTTCGTGAAGATCTACCCATAGTGAGGCTAGTCCTACATGGACGGAAGTCATATGGAATAGTCAAGGTTGCTACTTCGTGGACCCTTATGGGTTGAGCCCTCCATGGACTCTCACGACCGTTACCCTCTGTGGGTTGAAGACTCCATAAACGTGGACGTATGATAGCAACACCTATCGGAACCACGGGAAAAATCCTTGCGTTTCCTATTGCGTTTGACCTGCCTATCCCATCTCTTTACTTACATGTGCAATGCCTTTACTTTCCGCTGCCATACTTGTAGACATGCATGTGTAGGGATGTTAGACTCGCTAGACTTGCTATAATAGTTAAATCTGCCAACCAATTAACTTGGGAAAAGGTTAGGTTCGCCCCCTCTAGACACTCTTCTATCGATCCTACAAGTGGTATTAGATCTTTGGTCTCCATTGCTTCGGTTTAATCACTGTGAAGGAAGATAGATGTGTCTAGAGTAGAGAGTTTGAGTTGTAGACTTCCCATTATTGATAGAGAGTACTATAGTCAATGGAAAAATTCCATGATTGATCTATTTGATAAATTCCATTTGGCAAAATATATTGAAAACCCCTATGTGCTCCCCATTGATGAACTGCATCCCACACACGAAGAGGAAACTAACATGCTTGGTAACCTAAGAACTATCAATCTTATTGTTATAGGTTTACCAAGATTCTTGCTTTCTCAATTAAAGAACTTTGCATGCACCTATACCTTATGGACTGATTTGGAGAAATGATATCCAAATCTTTCCTTATGAAGTCTTGATGAAATTCTTCATAAAATTGTTGCCTTTCACAAAATGATGCCTAGTGATCCAAACTTTGATAAATGCCTATTTGAGCTCCATGATCTTATGCATGCTAAAGGATATGTCACCACTATCAACAACATTATCTTCGAAGCCATTCGCATTCATAAACTTCAACATTGTCATGATCACTATTCAAATGAATCTCTTGTTCTTTATGACGAGGATGTCCCACTTGATGATGACAATGTGGAACATGGCTACTATGAAGAAGATCAGTTGTTCGACATCGAGCATGAGAAGATCATGAAGAATCTGAGTCTTATGGCAAACTATAAGGATTACATGTTTGTAGCAAAAGAGTGGATTCTCGACAGTGGATGTACGGATCATATGACTGATGATAAAGACATGTTCCAAGAGATCACGCCTAATCAAGGTCCTCAACGGTACGTGACCTTTGGAGACAACTCTAAGGGTAAGTTACTTTGCCTTGGTAAGGTGGCCATATCCTAGGATAGCTCTATTCGAAATGTTATGCTTGTTGAATCTCTTGGCTATAATCTTCTTTCCGTATCTAGACTTGCCGACTTCGGTTTCAGTGTGTTATTCACGAAAGTAGATTGCCAAATGTTTCATCAAAATAATCATTAAATGGTCTTTACCATTTTCTGTAGAGGTGATCTATACATTGTTTATTTCTCTAAAATATCCAAACCTCGCACTTGCTTAATTGCAAAATCCTCCAAAGGTTGACTTTGGCAGACTTGGACATGTAGGCATGCACAATCTAGACAAGCTAATCAAAGGTGATCATATACTTGGTGTTAAAGATGTTATCTTTGACAAAGATAGACTTTTTAGTGCTTGCCAAGCTAGAAAGCAAGTAGGTGGAAGTCATCCCGTTAAGAATATCAAGACTACTAGGAGACTACTCGAGTTACTTCACATGGATCTTTTTGGTCCCAATGCTTACAAGAGTCTCGGTTGAAATTCCTATGGTCTAGTTATAGTTGATGATTTTTCCAGATTTACATGGGTATTCTTTCTAGATGACAAGTCACGGGTTCAAAAGATCTTTAAGAACTTCGCTCGCAAAGCACGAAATTAGTTGAAGTGAAGATCAAGAAGGTTCGGAGCGATAAAGAATCGGAGATCAAGAACACCCATGTGGATACCTTTCTTGAGGTGGATACCTTTCTTGACGAAGACATGTCTCACATGAGTTCTCAGCCACGTACACACCTCAACAAAATGGAGTTGCTGAGAGGAAGAATCGGACGCTCATTGAGATGGCAAGAACGATGCTTGACCAATACAAGATGCCAAGACACTTTTGGGAAGAAGCCGTTAAAACAACATTTCATGCCTCAAACTGACTTTACCTGCACAAGCTTCTCGGTAAAACGGAATACAAGCTACTCACCGGTAACAAACCCCATGTCGGATACTTTCGGGTATTTGGATCAAAGTGCTACATTCTTGATAGGCATCGTCGCACTAAATTTGCTCCCAAATTTCATGAAGGATTCCTACATGGTTACGGATCGAACTCCCACACATACCGTGTCTACAACAACTTCACTCAAAAGTTGAAGAGACGGTACATGTGAAGTTTGATGAATCTAATGGTTCGCAAGTCGAAGAATTGCCAAATGATATAGCTGATAAGGACCCTTTAGAAGCCATCCTAGATCTACCATCGGCAAGATTCGTCCCATGGAGGTGAAGAAAAGTTCTTCAGCAACTCAAGTGGAAGCACCTACTTCAAGTCAAGGTGAACCTCAACACCACATGGAGGCATCCATGAGCGGTACACGATGAGATGATTAAGAACAGGAAGTGCATCATGAAGATCCACCACAACCACCTTCACCACCACCTCAAGGGAATGACAACTTCAACAACAACAAAGATGAACGAGACGATGATCAACAAGAAGAAGCTCCACCATCCAACAATCAAAAGCTGACCCGAGTTCGAGATCAAGTGACCAAGAACCATCCCCTAAACCAAATTTTTGGTGATATGCAATCAGGGAGAATCACTCGCTCAACAACCCGTCTAGCTAACTTTTGTGAGCATTATTATTTCATATCTATAATTGATCCCTTGAAGGTAGAACAAGCACATGAAGACGCAGATTGGGTGAACGCTATGCATGAAGAGCTTCACAACTTCGAAAGGAACGAATTGTGGACACTCGTGGAGAAGCCCAAAGATGAGCACAACATCATCGGAACCAAATTGGTGTTTCGTAACAAACAAGACAAAGACGATCAAGTCGTGCACAACAATGCTAGTGTCGTAGCCCAAGAATGTACGCAAGTCGGAGGTACGGACTACGGCAAGAGTTATGCCCCAGTCGCTAGACTTGAAGCTATTCGTATTCTTCTTGCTTATGATAATCACCATGATATCACGCGTTATCAAATGGATATCAAAAGTGCAGTTTTAAATGGTGAAATTGAAGAAGAGGTTTATGTTAAGCAACCACCTGGTTTTGTAAATCCTAAGAAACCTAATCATGTTTAAAGGGTTCATAAAGATCTTTATGGTCATAAGCAAGCCCCTCGTGCTAGATATAAATGTTTAACGAAGTTTCTCATCGAAAAAGGTTTTGAAATTCGAAAAAATTATGCAACCTTGTTCACTAAGAGAGTTAATGGAGAATTATTTGTGTGCCAAATCTATGTGGATGATATTATCTTTGGTTCCACTAACCCTCAATTTAGTGAAAGATTTGGAAGGTTGATATCCGAGAAGTATGAGATGTCTATGATGTGTGAGCTAAAATTCTTCCTTGGATTACAAATAAAACAATCAAGAGAAGGAACTTTCATATCTCAAACTAAGTATAGCAATGACTTGATCAAGAAATTCAACATGCAGGATTGCAAAGGTATGGAAACTCCTATGCTCACTAGTGGACATGTTGACCTTACCGGGGAGGATGAACCAGTTGATCAAAAGGTTTATCAATCTGTGATTGGTTCATTGTTATATCTATCTGCATCTCGTCCCGATATTATGCTTAGTGTTTGCATGTGTGTTAGATATCAAGCTGCACCTAAAGAGTGTCATGTTTTGGCTATGAAACATATTGTGAGGTACTTGAGACAAACACCAAACTTTGGCATTTGGTATCCCACGAGATCTTCCTCTAATCTTGAGGTACTATTCAAGTTAGACATCATTTCATTTGTGATCATGTTGCCAAAGGAGATATTAACCTTAAGCATGTTCACACTAACAAGCAATTAGCCTATATCTTTACCAAGACACTTGGTGAGAAAACATTTTGTCACTTGAGGAATGAGTTCAACATCGTTGATGCTTCAAACTTGAGCTAGACTCACTCGGTTGCAAGCAAGGGCACGAGCTTTCTTTTTATTTCCATGTTCCCGTAACTCGTTATCATATGCCATGGAATTCTATGCTCCCTTGTATTGCATCTTACCTTTTGTAGGTACTTGGAAGAACTTCATTCCATAAGATTGCCATCAACTCAAATCATAATCAATCTTGACATTACCAAGTATCCACAATCCCTCTTGATGATCGAAGGAAGAGGACAACAAAAACATATCCGTGACATATACTTGATCTTAGTTGCAAAAACTTAAGTAGTATCATTTTTGTTGGATATATCCATTGTTCTTCCTTGCATGAGTAACATTTGTAGGTGACTAGTGTTCTTGAACGAGAAGGTTTGCTCCAAATTCAAGATGATCTTCATCAACCTCGAGCAGTCTCAACAAGTTCACCTATGAGCAACGTCATCACTCAAAGGTATGTACTCACATCCTTGAAAAGGCTTTACTCCTAGTCATGGGATATTGCAACTCAAGTGATATGAAGACATTAAAATGCTTAATCAAAAAATGGTAACCCCATTTTGAGCTCAAACGATGAGTATGACCTATGATCAAGTATTCTTGCTTGGCTCCTAAGTCAATATTCTCTAATATAGGTGACCTAGTCACCGCTCATCATTTAGTTAAGAATCTTGCGTGGTTTGCTCTCTATTTGCATGATCTCTCGTAACCACTCAAACCTTATCTATTTGATGAACTTTGTAAAAAAATTGTATCTTCTTTTTGAAACTACTTCTTTTGTCTCGGTGAAAACAGAAACTTGGACTCTCATTCGGAGTCACCGATATAAATAACTTGGTTCTACCGAAATTGTAGATGAGCTGAACTACACAATCTCAGTACCATCGAGTTATTTATCCCGGAGACACCTATTTTCTTTGCTCTCGAAATCTGTGTTTCTTTAATCTTGTTTATTGGTATACGTTCTTGTGACATTCTTGTTCCTTGGATGACCCATTTATTATTATATATAAAATTAGGGGGAGAAGAACAAACAACACTTCAATGGAGAAATTCTTTATTCAAGGATCCCTAGATCCAAGGAGAAGAAAACTAAAATTCGCAAAAGGGAGAGAAGTTACATTCAATGATTCCCTTAGTTCTTTTTCACGAACCCTACTCTCAATGACCCTTGTTCTCAAGGATCCCTTCCTTTTCAATGATCCATGTCACCACCCCTAAGTTTAACCTTTTTGGTATTTATACCAAAGGGGGAGAATATCAAAGCTTCATGCTAAAAGGAGTGTTACATGCTTATGCAAAGGGGGAGATATGATTTATGGGAGAGGCAAATATGAAAAGTTCCCAACTATATAAGCAAGGGGAGAATAACAATTTAGGGGGAGAAAACTATTTTTGGATAAAAGTCTTAAATGAACAAAGGATTCCTTTTCTCACCCTATTCAATCCCAATATCTACATGCTAAGATTCAACGGGACAGGATGTACTACCATTTTCTTATGTAAGGGGAATATGATATCATAGCTTTATGCTAAAGGAGGAGACATAACAATATTAAGGATTGTCATATTTTATATGTTCTCCATATCTTGGTATCCGTTGAATTCTAGTGCTTTTGTTTAGTAGAGTACTGTTGTGTTTCCTAACATTGTTCTCTCAAGTGTGTTTCTACTACTAGAATGCTCAAGAACTCAAGGTAAGTATATGCATCATATCTTTGATCAATATGATCTGTTACTTCTTGCATATATTGTTTGCAAGAGTGAAGTCTTGATCAATGATATACATTTCATTCACATATATTGATGCATATAGCCGAGATACACATGCCTCTTATATCTCTTTCATCCATATGTGTGTACATGCATTCCAAAGCAACTATCCTTTAAAGGACTACACACATTTAGGGGGATCAAATCTAGGTCATGAGTTTATCAAAGACTTCATTGCATCCATGTATGTATTTATTTGAAGCTTTGATTATATGTTGTCATCAATTAACAAAACGGGGGAGATTGAATGAGCAACATGCTCCCTTCATGATTTTGATAATTCATGACAACATACATTGTCTTTTGGACTAATACTTTTATCTAGTGTATTTTAGATAATAGTCCATGAAGAGTTGAGCTGGCAAAAGGATTGAGGAGATTATGGAATTACCCCAATATTCAAGGAAATAGGTTGGCCAAGCTATAAGCAAGAGGACTCTACATTTTAGATTCGTGAAAAATCATTTTGAGTCCATAGGAAAGCCAGTACTATTAAAAGGGGGTATGGTTTTGATGGTGAAGAAATTGCTCGTTTGTGCACAAGTGATAGTTACCAAAAACATCCACAAGCTCTCCACCAAAGTCAGTACCTAGCCAAACATGCAAAATCGGTGCAACCAACTTTCCTATCCCGTTGCCACCGATTCCAAGCCCTAGACAGACTCAGCCAAACCCTAGCCACTTCGGTGTAGTCGACACTGCTTTTGGTGCCATCGAGTTGGGTTGCCAACTTTCTATTACGCAAGTTCACACTTTTGGTCCGTCCGAGAATGTTGAATTGGCATCACCGAGTCTGGCAATTCCGACTGTTGGTCACCTTGTCGGTGCAACCGAGATTCCAAAGTTGCCACCTTTTGGTCACTTTGGTACCACCGAGATTAACACATCGGTGTCACCGAGTTTCTCATTTTGTGTGTAACGGTTGGATTTTTTGGGATGCCTATATATACCCCTTCACCACCACCCACTCAAAAGAGAAGCACTTAGAACTATTCCATACCTATCGTACTCAATTTTCTGAGAAAGATCCACCTACCCTTGTGTTGATGTGAAGATCTTCCACTCCAACCATATGGATCTTTATTTCTAGCCTCCCCAAGTTTCTTACCACCAATCCCATCTCTTCTACAAGCCAAATCTATGAGAGGGAGATCATGTGTTCAAGAGTCTATCATCTTGAAGCACAAGAGCAAGGAGTTCATCGTTATTACCGAGCCTATTACCTTTTGGAGGGTGGTGCCTCCTAGATTGGTTAGGTGTTGCTTGGGAGCCTCCTAGGTGTTGCTTGAACCAAGAAGTTTGTAAGGGCAAGCAGATCGCCTACTTCGTGAAGATCTACCCATAGTGAGGCCAGTCCTTTGTGGACGGAAGCCGTATGTAATAGGCAAGGTTACTAGTTCGTGGAACCTTATGGGTGGAGACCTCCGTTGACTCTCACGACCGTAACCCTCCGTGGGTTGAAAACTACATAAACGTGGACGTACGATAGCACCACCTATCGGAACCGCGGGAAAAATCCTTGCATCTCCTATTGCGTTTGACCTTCCTATCCCATCACTTTACTTACATGTGCAATGTCTTTACTTTCTGCTGCCATGCTTGTAGACATGGATGTGTAGGGTTGTTAGAATCGCTACACTTGCTAAAATAGTCAAAATCTGCCAACCAATTAACTTCGGAAAAGGTTTGGTTTTAAATTTCAGTTAGTAGTCTATTCACCCCCCATCTAGACACTCTTCAATCGATCCTACACCTTCTAAGGACGTTTTGAAATACTATAAGTTGTTTCCGGTCTCATTTAAGATGCATAGATAGAGTATTTTATTTAGGCTTCACGTCTTGCCATGTACCAACATTTAATATTGTCGTGTACCTAACGGGAATGAACTTTGTAATTCAAATGTGGAGTTTCATCAATATGCAACTCGTTGCATATTGAGCTTCACTTTAATGTGTAGTAGCTATTTGATGTGATTTGACATGCCTTGCATATTTAAACTAGACATGCATCATATTTGTTTGCACATCATGTCATGCATACAGCGCGGTTTACTGTGTGTTGGTTGTTGTTTTTGGATTGTTCCTTCTCGATAGAGTCCCGAAAGTGTTCGGAGTGCGAGGATTCGTTGGACTATGTTGGCCCGTCTTCTACATGGACTCCTTATACTTCCAAGAGGGATCTCACGCAAGATGACACATTTCCCTAGATACCACTACAATCATTGCTATGCTAGTTGACCCGCTTTTATCATTATGTCTCGCTACCTACCACTTGTTTTTCAAGCCTCCCAACATTGCCATAATAAGCCTCTAACCCTCCACCTCCCAACAAACCATTGTTTGGCTGCGTTATCGCTTGCCCTTCTTATAGAATTTATAGCTATTGGTGCAATTGCTTTCATATCACAACATGGATAGTTTTTTCATATCAAAATATTATTGCTATTTAATTTAATGCACTGATATACTTGGTAAAAGGTGGAAGGCTTGGCCTTTTGCTCGGTGTTTTGTTCCACTTTTGCCGCCCCTGGTTACTTGTGTATCGCTGTTATGTTCCATATTGAGCACTCCTAACATGCTCGGGGTTATTATGGGGACTCCCTTGATTTTCATTTTAGGATAAAGCTTGTCTGGCAAGGCCCAACATTGGTACTACATTTGCCTAATAACTAATAAACCTGCATAGGGAGTAATTAACTCTTGGATCTTAATCAACAACCCGGGCTAGTGCTCCTCATGAGTGTTGGTCCAACCTGTCAACCGCTGATGGCTACAAGGGGCAACTCTGCGACTGGCCTACTGAAAGTTTGGACAATTTGTCATGTCCTGAGAACGAGATACGCGGCTCCTATCGGGATGGTCGACACGCCGGGCGTCCTTGCTGGATTTGTTTTACCTTTCGCGAACGTCTTGTGCGTGGGATTACAATACTTTGGGCTATCTCGAGGTTGAGGTTTTCTAGTGGAATTGCTTAGGAAGATCACGAGATTCATGGTCGAGGTTATTCCCGCTGCGTGTGGTTATTTTTTGATGGATAAGTTGGAGCACCCATGCAGGGTTAAATCTTTCGGAAAGCCGTGCTCGCGGTTATGTGGCAAACTTGGAAACTTTGTTTAACACCCGGTCATAGTGAACTTGAAGTAAACTCTAATAAAATACACCAACTGTGTGCGTAACTATGACTGTCTCTTCTTGTGAGTCCTTTATCCGAGAGAGAACACGGTGGGGTTATGTTGGACGTAAGTAGGTGTTCAGGATCACTTACCGATCATTGCTAGTTCACGTTTGTTATGCGTAGACCACCCACTTTACTTTTTGTACTCGTAAGTTAGCCACTCAAATATATGCTTAGTCACTTGTTGTAGCCTCACCACTTAACCATACCTCACCCATTAAGCATTAATAGTCTTGATACCCTTGGAAATGAGATTGCTGAGTCCCCTGTGGCTCACAAATGACTACAACAATAGTTGTAGGTACAAGTAATGCGATGATTTGACGTGAGCGTGATGCTTGTTTTGATTTGGAGTTCTTCTTCTTTTTCATCAATCTAGGATGGGTTCCAGTAAGTAGCCTGGGATAGCTAGGATGGATGTCATTTTAACATTTGTTTTTGTCCGTAGTCAGACCCTGCTCTTCTGTATGATGTTTGAATATGTTGTTGTATTGATGTGATCTTCATGTAGCTTGTGGCGAGTGTAAGCCCATTCCATATACTCATCTCTTCTATACATGTACTTGTAACGATATCCATTCCTGCAACATGACGAGATGCGCTTCTATCCCTGTCAAGGCCCACGTACCAAAATAAGGATAGGATCGCAAGTTGGGTGTGACAAGTTAGTATTAGAGCCTGTATCGACCTAGGAGCCCCCTTGATTGATCGAACTTTGCTGAGTCAAGTCTAGAGAAAAACTATTTTGAGTCTAGTTATCTCGAAGAGTAGGATTCTTTTTACTTCTCTTGTATACTCTGGTGAGGAATTATGACTTAGGAATTCTGATTCTACCCTCTTCTAACTAACAACAAATTAGGATCACACGGATATTTTGGAATCTATATAATGCCGATGTGACGGAGTTCTGTACTTGGTGCCTCCTGTTATCGAGGAGTAGAGCTCCGAGGGATTCATGACACATTGTTAATGTTCAATTGCCTTAGTATCTCCGGACGGAGGATGTTCGAAATTTCTCCAATACTTCTCGTGGTGAGATAAGGTCGGAGTCACCTAGTATCGGGGAGGCATCCGGGGTACTGCCATGTTTGGTATCGTTGTGTTTTCGAGGGTCTGGGATAGATGGATTTCCAAAGCCTCTGGTTATGTGTTGATAGATGTATACAGTTGGAGTGTAGGGCTTCTTAGTTCTGTGAGATATTTTTCCTCCATGTATCCCCAACACCTGATTGCATAACTGGAAGATTTCGGGAGTTCTTAGGTGGGCATTCAAGTAGTCACCCAGGCTATCTTCCAATAGATCAAGGTGTGAGGTTGGGGTTCGACATCTAGTGGATTCGTTTGTTCACAGTCTTTCTTACAGAGGACAGTCTCGATATATGTCATCAGATATGCTTCGTCAAGACTTGTAGTTCGTTATGTCTAGGGAGCATATTCGAGCGTTATTTCAATATGACAATCCTAAGTACGATCGAGCCTGTGCGAACCTTACCATGAAAATATCGAGCAGAATCTCTATCATGAATTTGGTATGGCTTGTTTGGTAAGCCCCATCCTTTGTTAGTTTTTGGATATGGTAATTCGTGGTGCTTCAAAGTCAACTAGTGATCTCATATCATTTCGAAGTAGCATCCTCATATTTCGGTGGGAATGCTAATTCTTTTGCTCAAACAAGTTGTCATATCAATTCTTTTATCCGGTGTGCTTCTCTTCAAGATAATTCGTTTCTCTCTAATATTTGCGAGATCAATCCTCATATTTCTTTCCTGAGTTCATTTCATCCGTCCCAAGTTTTCTTTGTTTTCCCCACCCATCCGTCCTTTTTCTCCAACAATTAAATTTTCATTCAAATGCCTTTCACTTGATTGATGCTTCCACTATCATTTATTCCATATTTTATCCGGTGAATTCTAGTGGTCATTCTCAAGAGTTTCATTTTCAAGATCTATCCTCAAATTCCTTGTTCTTGTTGTTATTCTTCCCTAGTGGATTCTATTCAAGCTTTCAATGTTCATCATATCCATTTTCATTCGTTCAATGCATTCCATGTTGAAAATTCTTATCGAAGCCTCCCTCGTTTATTCCCTCTTTCTATTCTATCCGGAGTGCTCAAGATATCTCAGAAGACTTTCATTTCCATTCATATCCTCTTAAATTATTTCGAGGTTCTCACCTCATCAAGTTCTTAATTTCTAAGCAATTGTTTCAACGGTGGTTTCTTTTGAGTGGGCCTATAATCCACAGGTTTTTCCCCAGGATCTTACCTGGCTCTTCTAATCTTTTCCAGAGTTCTCAAGTTCTCTTCTAATATGATGTAAGAATGAATTACATCAGTCATATGCCTTATTGAAGATCGCTTCTAAATTATTTTCATCGTTGGCTCAATCTTTCCTTATTCATTGTTTCGGAGTGTCTCAGTAATTCAGGATGTTGTTTCTCGTCATCATTCTCTATGTTGAAGACCGAAGGAGTGGTTCTCTTAATCTTGGTCCATTGTCTTGAAGATTTGTCATCTCATCTTGATGCTTTCCTCTCAAATTGTTTCCATTCATTAGAAATTTCTCCCCTATCTATCCCGTGCATTCAGAGTTGTTTTCATTTCTCCATGCTTCGAAGGCCATCATTGTAGAAGATTCCTCGTTCTTAGCTTTCAACTTTCATTCTCAAATTCTTCTCAATTGTTGTCCCTTTGTTCGTGAATTATTCTGGTTCCTTGTGAAGTTTTCCATTAGGTGGATAGTGATCTCTTCGTTCCCATGTATCTTCATTCAATCGTAGTATCCTCATTCGTTGTGAATTCTTACCGGTGTTCTCGTGCAAGACTTCTTCAAGGTTTTTATCTCTCTCTCTCTTTCTCTTCAATTCTGTGCAACAAGAATAAGTGGTTTCTGAAATGTGTTGCTTTTCATCAATTGAATTTGATGAAGGATAAGCACAACATAAATCTTATTCTTGTTTCATCAAGTGATTTCAATCCCTCTTCTAGAGTTGTGCATGATATCAATTATGGGTTTCAGGTTTTCTCATCTAACCTTTGCCAGAGTTGCTAGTTTTCTCGGCCTCAATCTTCTTCTTTTTCTACCTTCAATGTCAAGCTTCATTCTTTCATTCTGGAGTTCACCCCGATGCTTCTTCATGGTGGTTTGTTAAGGATGTAATTCTTCTCGAAGTGTTCTTCAAAATTCTTGCTGGAGGTTCTCGAGTGTTATTTATCTTGGATTTCTAAGTTCAATTCCTTCTCCATTGTCTTTGATATGGTATTATTAAATTCCTGATTATGGGGAGTCTCGAAGGAAAATTGTCAAGAATGAGATAAGTAAACCCATCATATCTTCTCGGTGTTTTCTTGGGTTGGATTTCACCTAAAGCATTTCCTAAGGATTGTTGCTATCGTGGTGTTATAAATGATTCAAGTGTCTCCCCCACCTCTTGGTGAAAGAAGTTTTGCATATCTCGTTCCTCTCGAGCAATCAATTGTTTCGGTTGTGGCAGGTTGTCACCTCACAATTTTGAGATGTTTTCCATAAGCCCATAATAAGCTATTCTTTTCGTTGGTGATTCTCGATCAAGTCCGTTCAACTTTGCTTTTCAAATTCAATGGTGGTAGAAGTTGTCATTTTCTTCTGCGTTATCTTCTCTCAAAAGTTCTAGCTTCAATTCTTTTCTTCTAGAGGCATGGTAATGATGCTATCTTCGACCCATCGTCTCATTGTTTTTCAGATCGTATTCTTCTCTTGCTTGTCCATTTAACCGGTGTGTTGTGATGCCTATTCAAGTTCTCTCTATCTTATAAAGTTTTACCTCTCTTTCCTACCGAAGTGCTGCCGAAATTTCTTTTCAATTCTTGCTTGTTTCTCATATCATTCTTTGTCTGTTCCAATCCTTCAAGTTCATGTGGGTTCTCCCGTTTGTCAAAGAAGCAACTAAGTTTTTACCTCTTTCTCTTTCTCTTCCCCTTCTCATTCTAGATCTCGGGACGAGATCCTCGTGTAATGGAGGAGAGTTCCATTCTCGCTCCAGAAGACCGACGCTCCAGAAGATTCCGCTTTTATTCCATTCTCGCCGTATGATTCGTTTGGTTGTTGCATTTAGCATTGCATCATTCGCATCATCCACGTAGCATCGTCACTCATTTTCGGAAACTTGCATCTGTTCGTAGTTTCCGGTTCTTTCTATTCGTGTCGATGACCGTTTCAAGACCAACCACACATGCACGCGCCCGCAACATCGATAATATATTGTTTTTGTAAGCGCGCATATAACTTTCTTGGATTGGGTTGAAAATTTGTGTGCAGTCCTGTTATTTTGTCGCAATTAGAGGTCATTTGATACCCCAACGGACAACCATAGTAGTGCAATCATCTGTTTATTTGTCGGATGTTTTTGACGTTTTAAAAAACTTGTCACGGGCCGCACCATCTCTCTCTCATCTCAGCCCAACTCCTCTAACACAGCCCACCTAGCCCACCTAATCCAACCCCGCGATCGAAGTCGTCCGATTGCGATCGCACGGCTTGAATCAGTGCAAAATCCCTCTAACCTAGCCCCATTTCCTATTTAAACCCCCCCTTCCTAAGTTGGACCTAACCCTAACCCTGCCTTGATTCCCTCGATACCACTACTATCATTGCTATGCTAGTTGTACCGCTTTTATCGTTATGTCTCGCTACCGACCACTTGTTTTTCAAGCCTCCCAACATTGCCATAATAAGCCTCTAACCCTCCACCTCACAGCAAACCATTGTTTGCCTTTGTTACTACTTGCCCAACCCTTCTTATAGCGTTTCTACCTACAGGTTCAATTGCTTTCATGTGACAACATGGATAGTTTTGTCATATCACAATATTATTGCTATTTAATTTAATGCACTCGTATACTTGGTAAAAGGTGGAAGGCTTGGCCTTCTGCTCGTTGTTTTGTCCCACTTTTGCCGCCCATAGTTACTTGTGTACCGGTGTTATGTTCTATGTTGAGCGCTCCTAACATGCTCGGGGTTGTTATGGGGACCCCCTTGATTTTCGTTTTAGCATAAAGCTTGTCTGGAAAGGCCCAACATTGGTACTACATTTGCCTAATAACTAATAAACCTGCATAGGGAGTAATTAACCCTAGGATCTTAATCAACAACCCGGTGGTCTTCATGAGTGTTGGTCCAACTTGTTAACCGCTGGTGGCTACTAGAGGCAACTCTGCGACTGGCCTACCGGAAGTTTGGACAATCCATCGTGTCCTGAGAACGAGATACGTAGCTACTATCGGGATCATCGACACGCCGGGCGGCCTTGCTGGATTTGTTTTACCTTTCTCGAACGTCTTGTGCGTGGGATTCCAATACTTTGGGCTATCTCGAGGTTGAGGTTTTCTAGTGGAATTGCTTAGGAAGATCACGAGATTCGTGGTCGAGGTTATTCCCGCTTCCTGTGGTTAATTTCTGATGGATGAGGTGGGGAACCCCTGCAGGGTTAAATATTTCGGAAAACCGTGCTAGCGGTTATATGGCAAACTTGGAAACTTTGTTTAACACCCGGTGATAGTGAACTTGAAGTAAACTCCAATAAAATATAGCAACTGTGTGCGTAACCGTGACGATCTCTTGTCGTGAGTCCTTTATTCGAGAGAGAACACGGTGGGGTTATGTTTGACGTAAGTAGGTCTTCAGGATCACTTAGTGATCATTGCTAGTTAATGTCCGTTATGCGTAGACCACCCACTTTACTTTCTGTACTCATAAGTTAGCCAATCATATATATGCTTAGTCGCTTGTTGCAGCCTCACCACTTAACCATACCTCACCCATTAAGCATTAATAGTCTTGATACCCTTGGCAATGAGATTGTTGAGTCCCCTGTGGATCACAAATTACTACAACAATAGTTGCAGGTACAGGTAATGCGATGATTTGACTTGAGCGTGATGCTTGTTTTGAATTGGAGTTCTTCTTCTTTTTCATCAATCTAGGATGGATTCCAAGCGCCATCCTGGGATAGCAAGGATGGATGCCATTTTAACGTTTGTTTTCGCCCGTAGTCGGACCCTGCTCTTCTGTATGATGTTTGAATATGTTGTTGTATTGATGAGATCTTGATGCAGCTTGTGGCGAGTGTAAGCCGATTCCATATTCTCATCTCTTCTGTACATGTACTTGTAGTGATATCCATTCTTGCAACACGACGAGATGCGCTTCTATACCTGTTGAGGCCACCGTGCCAAAATAAGGATAGGATCGCATCTTGGGTGTGACAGTGCAACAAGAAATTTGGTGATGGCCGGCCACTAGCGAATGTTGATGCTCGACGGATGAATGTTGTGTTCGATGCTGGTATGAAGCATATGAGCAGGGATGAAAGCGAGAAGAAGCCTGGGAAGGAATCATTTAACGGCAAAGGGTAGGTGTAATCATTTTTGTGCATCCCCATTATTTGATTGCACGGTACTTAATTCCATCGTAACTCAACCAAACACTAGTAACGGGATCGGATACCGCTGTAATCAGATACCGGCTAAAAACTCATGAAACAAACACGTCCATAGTGGTAGCCTGAATAACCTTTAACTATCAAACTTATCTAGCAAACAAACCAGAAACATAGTTCAGATCAGGAGGAACTGCTCACAGTGGAGAAATGCAGAGGCCAGCGGCTATGTCGATGTTGGGAACGCAGTAGCAACAGGGTGACAGGGCTGGTCGGCTCGATGAGACAAGGGAAGATGGATCTGATCGAGGGGTCGCCCAACCTGACGTCCATGGTAGGACTGCGTAGTCCCTATAGAGAGAAAGTGAAAAAAGCATCTGAGAGAGAGAAGAGTTTTACGTTGATCTCTCTTGTGTTGGCCCAACTGCCCACCGAACCCCTGATCCACGCGCCCAGATCGGGGGCGTCGAACCCATGATGGTTGGTGGGTCCCTTTCACGTAGCGCTATAAAAAGAGGTGGGGGCTAGCGGCACGCAGTACGAGGTTCACCATGTTGCCAGGCTGCCTACCGATATACCCGACCCGATCTAGATCTTGCGCTATTAGTGAAGGAAACACCACCACGGCCGCCGCACACACATCACTGCCATCATCACCTCACCATCTCTCTGGCCACTCACCACCGCCACCATCCCACCATGGCCACGGGCGGGAGCTCACCGCACCAAGGAGAAGGTATAATCCCCATCTCCTATTTCTTCTGTTGGCGGTATACCAACCCACACAATCCACAGAGTCTATGAATGGCATATAGCTTTTGGTGTTGGATTTTCGGAACGAAAGAAAGGAAATCCCCCCAAAGAACCCTAAAAGATCTAGGGTACAAGCAATCACCAGAGAGGGCCTCGGGCCGCCGCAAAGTGCACTGCCAGTCTGGCCGCACCTGTTCCTCTCGATCCCCACACGCATCGGCAAGCCGAGGTGCGGGGACAAAGAACTACTCCCTCGAGGTGCTAAAGGGCACCACCACCACACCGTTTGACGGTGCCGCATTAACCTTTGAGGTGCTCGCGCATGCTGGCAAAGGGGGCGTAGGAGGTGCCTCTACGTCATGCCCTGTCATCCAGGGGACAGGGGGAGCTAGGGGCCAGAGGAGCACCCGGGTCTCTCTATCTTTGGGCATCAAATAGAGATGGATGAAGGCAAGACCGAAAAAGGGTGGGGGAGGAAACAGAGAGGGCTCATGCCATGTTGGAGCGACCAACCCTGTCGCCAGCTCATCTGCATCAAGGAAGGAGCACTAGAGGAGCATGGCTACGCGGAGACATAGGAGAGTGAGCGGTGCGGGGTGGGGGCAATGATTTTGGGTTCCCACCAGCCTTGTCACATCGTGGTTTTGACTGCCCGCAAGTGATGTGTGGCAGTTGGATGCGCCGATCTGCATCGGACATCCAACAGCCACTGGCTTCTCTCCACACGGGCCGAGCGCTTGTACAAAGTAGCCGTTGGGTTGGCAGACCGGCATCTATAGAAACAAAAAAAGTGAGCACCGCACGCGAGCAGGCCGTGGGCCGCGTGAAAGGTAGACTAGGCTGTTTTCGGCCCGAGCAGGCTCGACGTGGGGCGCAAGCAGACCATGGGCTTCGCTCGGCCTGCCACTGGCCGCGTTCTGCTTTAATTATTTTGTCAAAATTTTAGGCAAATTTTATACAGTTTTAAATTCTTTTTTCTATGCCAATTTTTCCAACGAAAAAGTGTTTAGAAAATAGAAAAGAAATAGAAATGTTTCTGCATAGTAAAGAGAAAAAGTTTCTAAAAAGAAAAAAACATTTTCAGAAAAAGAAAAGTTCATAAATTTAATAATGTAAAATAATAAATTTAATGAATTTTACATTCATGTTTTTCCGCTGCGTAAATAATTAATAGTGCTCTTTTACAAAGAAAATAAAAGTTTAGAAAGAATTAAATTTAAAGAGCACATTAAAGTGATTATTAAAATGAATATTATTATGTTATTTTTATGACCAACGTTGTTAATAACATGATCATGTTTTATTACTGAAATTAAAGGTGCATTTATTTCTATTTTTTTGCCTAACGGTAATATAGATTTAATTGCATAGACAATTGCATGTTTGATTTGACCAACGTAAGATTAATACATATGATTGTTGTAATGATCTCACTTAAATTGTGATTTCAGGAGGTTACCACTTGATGAGTTGCGTAAAAGATGTTCCAACACTCAGAGATGGACTGGGTTGTGGACGCTCCACAGCCGGTCAGACCTACACAGCCAGTCATAGAGGCCACTGATGATGATGATGCGTGGGACAAAAAGTGGAGGGACTATGCTCCATTGGAGGTGACATACACCCTTGACAACAAAAAGTGGATCACCGCCAAAAAAAGTGTAAGGCATTTATAAAGAATACAATTGAGAACGCCATTGTGTGCTCAATTGCAGAGTGCACTTCCGCTGGCGAGTTTCTTACAAAGATAAAGAACCAGTTCACTGGTTCTTCAAAGATATATGCCACCCAGTTGCTTAGCAACACATAACAGAGAACTACACTTGCAGTGGTTATGACATTCGAGAGCATATTCTCAGGATGAGCAACATGGCGGCCAAGCTCAAGCCCATGGATGCGGAGTTGGACCTCAAACCTGCGCTCCTGGTCCACCTGATTATGGCTTCACTCCCTAAAGAGTTTGACACGTTTGTTGTCAACTATAACATGTCGCCCGAAAAATGGGACATAGAAAAAACTATAGAAATGTGCGTCCAAGAAGAGGACAGACTAAAAGCCTCACATGGTGGTTCCATCAACTATGTGAAGGATCATAAGAAAAGAATTACAATGAAAATAGAAAAGGTTCCCCTTCAAAGCAACATGGAAAAGCACCCTATCAACATCATCATCAGCAGAAGTCTTTTCTAGTGGACAAAGATACTTGCCTCCACTGTAAGCAGAAAGGGCACTACAAGAAGGAGTGCCCTGCTTGGCTAAAGTCAATAATGGCAAAGGGAGGTAACGACATCATTTCCTTTGTAAATGAATCCTTGTATACATAGTTTTCGAAATCTACTTGGTGGATTGACTCGGGAGCAACTGTTCATGTTGCAAAGGGATTCGATTCGACAAGGACTACGCAAAGAAACGAAAGATGCATTGAATTTGCAAATAGAGTCCAAGCAGAAGTTGAAGCTGTCGGCAACATCTCCTTGCAGTTAGCTGATGGGTTCAAGCTTCTACTTAGAGATGTCTTATATGTTCCTTCATGGCAAGTGTGCCATATGGTTTAATAACGCTTATGTAGGTGTTCCTTTACTTCACAAATGAGCTTTATTTATGATCACTCCGTGAAAAAGTGCATTATGTGTCCAATGTGAATGAGCGTGCTTCCTCGTCGAACAAAGAACAAAAGAAAAGAAAGAGAACTGACGATTCATAGAAATTATGCCACTGTCGCTTGGGCCATATATCTTGGGGGAGAGTAGAAAGATTATTCAAAAGTGAAATTCTTCCTCCGTTAGAGTTCTCTGACTTAGAAAAATGCATAGATTGCATTAAAGGACAGTATGTAAAACAAATAAAAAGGATGCAATCCATAGCACAGGGACACTAGATATCATCCACACTGACATTTGTGGACCATTTCCGGTGAAAAGTGTGGATGATATGACTCATTCATAACATTCACAGATGATTACTCTCATTTTGGTTATATTTATCCAATCAAAGAAAGATATGAAGCATTGGATGAATTTAAAATATTCAAAGCTGGAGTTAAAAATCAACACGATAAAAGAATAAAGATAGTAATGTCCGACCGTGGGGGAGAGTAGTATGGTCGGCACACTCCATATGGCCAAGTCCCTGGACCTTTTGCAAAGTTCTTACAGGAGACTGGCATAGTAGCCCAGTATTCAATGCCTGGCGAGCCTCAGCAAAATGGAGTAGCTAAAAGGCGCAACAATACACTTATGGATATGGTGCGCCACATGATGAGTTACTCCACCTTGCCATTGGGATTATGGATGGGGGCGCTTAAAACCGCCATTCACATCCGCAATAGAGTGCCAAGCAAGTCGGTGCCCACAACATAGTACGAGCTATGGATAGGAAGAGTGCCCTCCCTAGCACACTTCAGGGTGTGGGGGTTCCCCGCTGAGACCAAAATGTTTCATCCAGACATTGCAAAGTTAGACCCCAAAATAGTAAGTTGCCACTTCATTAGCTATCCAGACGGATCAAAGGGTTTTCGTTTCTACTGTCCAGACAGATATACAAAGTTTATAGAATCAAGACATGCAGTCTTCTTAGAGGACGGAATGATGAGGGGGAGCTTGGTAGATTGGAAAATTGATCTTGAGGAGAAGAGGGTGCATGCACCTAATCCGATGATTCTGGAGTCATTTTTCTCAATACCAACTGTAACTCCACCCATGACAACTATGGGGGTGGACCTGGAGCCTGTCCGTCAGGAGCTGACTGACCCCGTTGTTCAGCATGAAAGGGAGGTACAACAGCCAATAGTAGAAGATGTTCCGCAAGTTGAGGCACCAAATGTGCCAGAAACTAAGGCACTTAGAAGATCTAATAGAATAAGAAGATCAGCTATTTCTGCTCATTATAAAGTTTATAACACAGAAATGGTTCATATGGAAAGTGATCCCACTACATATGAAGAATCCATTAGAAGTCCTCACTCATCAAAATGGCTACAAGCAATGGAAGATGAGGTGAAATAGTAGGGTGTAAATGGGTCTACAAAACTAAGTATGATCCTAATGGGAATGTAGAAAAGTATAAAGCATGACTTGTAGCACAAGGATTCACACAAAGAGAGGGATAGATTAAAATGAGACTTTCTCCCCGGTCTCATGTAAGGATTCCTTCAGAATCATAATGGCATTAGTTGCACATTTTGATTTAGAGTCACATCAAATGGATGTAAAGACGACATTTCTGAATGGTGATTTAAAAGAAAAGGTCTACATGAAACAACCCAAGGGTTTTATCATAGAAGGCCAGGAAAATATTGGATGCCACCTAAAGAAATCTATTTATGGATTATGGCAAGCCTGTAGACACTCGTATCTAAAGTTTAATCAAACAATTAAAAGTTTTGGGTTCAAAGAAAATATTGATTATAACTGCATTTATGCAAGGTTTAAAAAGGGGAAATATATTTTCTTAATCTTGTATGTAGATGATATCCTGCTTTCTAGCAGTGATGTTAATCTACTACTAGAAAAAAAGAAGTTCTTATCATCAAATTTTGATATCACAGATTTTGGTGAAGCGTCATATGTTTAGGGCACAGAAATTCACCAAGATAGGAACAATGGTGTCTTAGCACAATCGCACAAGGCATATTTAGAAAAGGTTCTTACAAAGTATAATATGCATGAGAGTAAAGCCACACCTGCTCCTATAGTCAAGCGCGATAGTTTTGGGAAATTCCAATGTCCCAAGAACTAGTACGAGGTCAATTAAATGAACGCAGTACTATATGCTTCGGCTGTTGGAAGCTTACACTATGCACCAGTGTGCACTCACCCTGACTTAGCTCTTATAACCGGGGTACTCGGTAAATATCAAGAGAATCCAGGTATAGAGCACTGGAAGATGGTAAAGAAAGCATTAAGTTATGCACAAGGAACAAAGGACTACATGCTAACATACAGGAGATGTTATTCCCTAGAGATAAAAGGGTATTCAGACACAGATTTTGTTGGGGACAGAGATGATAGAAAATCCACGTTAGGATACATGTTCACTCTCGCTGGGGGAGCTATTTCATGGAAAAGCTCCAAATAGTCAATAGTTCGATCATCCACGATTTGTGCAGAATTGATAGCATGCTTCGAGGCCACGGGGCAGGCGATATGGCTAAAGAAATTTATACCCGACTTGAAAGTCGTACATTGTATTCACAAACCACTAAAGATGTACTGTGACAACTAGCTTGAAGTATTTTATGCTCGCAAAAATAAGTCGAGTAATGTTGTCAAAACAATAGAGATAAAAAAATTGTTGCGAAAGATAAAATCCAAGATCACACTATAAGTCTCGAGCATATAAGGACCAAGGATATGCTTGCAGATCCCCTTTAGAAAGGCTTACCATCGAATTGGTTCAAGGAACACTTTTTCGACATGGGTTTAAGGGAAAGCCTTATGATTCCTAGATCATGAGAGGCCCACAAGGAACAAAATTTGTTTCTAAACAAAACATATGTTGTAGTTGTATGATTCTATTGACAATTAAGTTGTGATGATGAAACATTCTCTATGTATGTTGGGACCCCGATCCTAAGACATATCAATCCAGCCTGTAACACGTCACACCACTTTGCGGCCTCATGCACGGTAACCCACGGCTGCTGCCTTACCTTGGCCGAGACCGTTTGCGCCTTTTGGCTTGCGGATAGGAACATGTCGCTAGCATTCACACATCAAAGAACCCTGGTTGACATGACCAGTTATAAACCCAAGTGGCACAACCATACAGGATAGGCATACGTAACCAAGCAATGCAGGTGTCGGTCAGTAGCGTGTGTAGACGAGTCATAGCAAGCTGCAAGGACTGCATTACGCTATGGGACATAAATGTCATCACTACACGTAGACGAGTTGTAGCAGGCTACAGGGACTCCATTACACTGCAAGACATTTCCCCGAAGGGACAGACACAATGTGGGGACTCCGAATCATAAGTCCAGATCACCGAATGCACATGTACAGTGATCCTAGAGATCTATGCTCACTTAACACACATAAGCTGAATAACAAGAGTCTTACATCTACATTTAGCGTCTTACACAAATAACGACCATGAAGGACTAGTCTTACATATGTTGGGCCACAAGGGCCAAATACATAAACTCAACAAGCAGCAAAAATCTTGATCGAAAGCGTGAACCTACTGTCATCTGCCTTAACCTACAAGCATTCTGACTGGGAAGGGTCCTAGTTCGCATGTTCGTCACCAACGGACTCTTCACCATACTCCTGTTCTTCCATGCCTGGCCAATTAAATAACCACTAGCAAGACAATGAGTACTTTGAATGTACTCACAAGCAACCCAAGTTGTGGAACAAGGCAATAATGATGCATGACATAGCACTAAGTAGGTAATTTGTGGAAAGCTAATTTTGAATGCAATGACATGATCAAATAACTAGGTAAGCATGCATCAACAGTTGGCAGATATACATATGAACAAGTTACATATATCATCATAAGAAGGGGGTTGAACATCTCATGTTCATTCTTCACATCAAGTCGTCTGGCTAGTCTCAAGTGTCACCTCTGTGTCATCCACCTGCACACACACCAAGTTTACTAAACATTTGGACGTAGCACAAGAGCGGTCATCCAACTGTCCTTGACCATGGACAAGGTTATTCGAATAGTTTTACACTCTGCAAAGGTGGCACACTTTACCCACAAGACTCGGGGAACTCCCGCGTCATCACGACTCGCGATATCTAACATACCTGAGGTAAGCACCCGAACAATGCCTTTCCCCTGGCAATACTAAACAAAGAGTCCACTCGATTGGTACCCAGCCCAAATGATGTACTTCACTCGTAGCATCCATGCAGGTACCAATGATGTGCCTGGTGCCTATGAAGACAACGCATGATCGTCCATACCGGCATGACCCCGTATCGAGAGTGACCACACCACTCCCGCCACTAGTAATGCTGGCTCCTTGCCAGTAATTACCAAGGTAATCAACAAAGCCCCTTCCCATAAGGGGTATCGTGGTTGTGCATGTAAGGTCGGAGTAACGGTCGCAACTTACACCAATCCGTTTTCAAAATCACACCCTCATCCAGTCCTGGCACACCACTTCTTTCTCAAGTGGTCATTCAACTCATCCTCATCTCCCTCGGGCATTAGTGGCACCCGACGGGGTTTTCAAAAAGTCTTTGAAATCATCTCTTGAGTTCCATCACCATGCATAAATCCCAACCCACTTGCGTAGCATCTACTACAATCCTATCTAAACCCACCCACATAATCCGCGTAAGATGGTAGGGTCATGCACGATGCAAGGGTCAATGGTAAAAGTATTGGATGCAACCCACCAAAGTGGTCACCACTCCACATGCTCAAAATGACGAAACTAAAGTGCTATATGACATGCAATAAAACGGTTTCTTAACATGGTCAAAGGGCTTCTTGGCTGCCTCAATAAGGTCGTCGGGGTCTACAAACTCTTCGGGTCCAACTCCCTCGTCAATAGCGCAATTTATTGTCGCGATAAATAGCGATAAAAATAAGCATCACACAAAAACAAAGAACACAAAGCCAATATTAAAATGCTACCCTACTCTGACAAATACAAATAACTATATTAAAAATATTTGTTCAAGATTTTGTTATGAAAATCATTTTTGAAAACTATTAAACAGAGGCAAATAGATGCCAAAAGTAGGTTTTAAAATAACTCAGTGCATAAAAAGTTTTCCACATTTTTCAAAAATTCCACTATTAAATTCTATGGAATATTTCAAGATTTTAGGTGGAGAATTAATTGGATTTGGATTTATTTTCTAATCTGTGGAATTTTTGGAAAATAGGGAGAAAAAGAAAAAGGAAAATTTGGCACATTGCCCGCGCCAGAGCCAGCCAGCTGTTGGGCCGGCCCAGTGGCCAACCAGGCCGGGCGCGGTTGTGTCCCCGTGCGCGTCAGGTTTCAAATCTGACGGGCGGGGCCCAATGTCCAGCGAGAGAGAGCACAGGAGGGGGGAGATGAGAGGCTGACAGGTGCCCCCCTGTCGGCTCCTTCTCCCACCTCGGGGCAGAGAGGGGAGGCGCTCACCGACGACGATGTAGGGCACAACGATGATGGGCGAACACGGGTCTGGGTTTGGGGTCTTTGCGGCAACCAGCACCCGTGGAGGAGGAGCTTTGAGTGGAGGACGCCCCGGTCACCCTTCTCATCAAATGAAGGGGAAAAGGAGGGGGAATGGGTTAGGGTGTTAAGGGGAACTCAATGGGGGCAGGAATGGGGGCCGGAGAGGGGATTTACCCAAAGATCAACGGTGGTGCCGCCACGGCGGAGCTTCGGCTGATCTCACGCATGGGCCTTGGGGGGGACGAGCTGCTGGTGCAGGGCTGCTCTGGTGGAGAAGGAGGGTCAGCAAAGGGAACGAGAGGTCTCTGGGTGGATTAAATAGCCAGCCCCCAGTCCACCGTGGAGGCGTGTGCTGATGACGATGCGGGCAGGGGCTACAGGCCACGGGGTTCCGCGGAGATGGGTTAGGGGTGCTCCTGGGCTTCGCCTAGGACCGAAGGGACGGAGAGAGAGGGTATAGGTAGGACCTAGCGCCCGCGCATGTGAGCTCGTGCGTTGGCCGGCTCGGGCGGCGTCGGGCACATGCGACCAGGGGTGAGAGAGACCCAGGGAGGAGGGGGCCGGCACTTTGGAGGTTTGCGGACGTCGAGGGAACCTCGGGGGATAGCTCCCCCCATCCCAAGGGTGTCGGGGGCCCTTAGAATGCTCGTTCTATAGTGTGTACATGCATTTTAGTGTGCTACAAAGCATATGCCTTTGGCATTCCATCGCATGCTTGCATGCTCTGGACGCGCCCCTGCATGTCTACTGGCTCTTGGATGATTTTAAGATGCTCTAGGAGCTAGGGGAGCTAGGGAGAGTAGAGGTAGAAGGCGGGGAGGTAAAAATGCTCCTGCCATGGTGAAACAGAGGGGTAAATGTGGGTTTTGCCTTACTTACCCAATGATCCTTGGCCAGAGAAATTTACTGGAGGTAAAAGCAAAAAAAGATAGATGTGGTAAAAGTTTGGAGGCAAGGGGAAGAGTAGAGGTGGTGAAAATTGGGAATTTATGATTTCACTAGAAGGTGTTTGATGGATGTTTGGGAAAGATAAATTTACCCACTTACGGTGATATTTAACAGGATCAAATGGTGTGTAAAAATGAGATGGATCACCAGATTTGAGCTCAAATGAGCAAAGTTGACAATAGAAACTTTGTGAACCATAGAAACTAACAGAATCAGGTTTCTGTAGATCCAGTCATGCTAAGATAATCCCCTTGAAACACCAGTTAGTGTAGCATCATTATTTGGTGGTTAGATCATGTCCCCAAAGTTTGGGATCAAGAGAAGAAACTTCACAATGTAAAGTTGTTCAAATTTGAATGTGGACACAAAGGGGTTTGGAATAGTTTGATGAACCAACCCATCTTGGATTGAGATGAAACTTTGCAAGAACATCACCTAAGATAGTGCTGACTTGCTGGAATTTTCCTGGAATTTATTGAGAATATTTCTTATAGAAATATTCGAAAAGCTTGATTTGGACATAAAGGGTTTTGAGGGGTTTTGCCCATTATTTTGAACATGACCATGTCTTGAAACTCATACATATGGAAAATATATGTCCACTGAGTTTCCCTACATTTTCTCAAATATTTTGAAAACATTTAAATATTTTTCCCTATGAAAAAAATTTCTAGTCTTAAGAGAAAGCCTTTAAATAAAATATTGAAATAATCTTTAAAATAAGTATTTGGTGGTTTTGGGAAGTCATAAATATAGTAGGTCTGAAGTAAAGCCTTTGGGGAAAAAGGATCCTCCCAATTTGAGGACTTGCAGTGCAAACCTCATCTCAGGTGTTTTTGAAGACCTAATTTGAATAAGTCCTTTCTGGTCAAAATAAAGTTGGATAAAAAATACTTTTGGGCACTATTCACATGGCATGATCATTGGTCAGGAATTTTGGGTCAAGGAATGTGAATATGGAGAGGGATAGAATCTAAGAGTGCCATACGCAACAATCAACAAGCAAGCAAGCAACAATCACTGAAAAAATACATAACAAGGTGATACAAACACAGGGTGTGACAGACCTACCCCCTTACAAGAATCTCGTCCCCGAGATTCCTAGGCTAAGTGGTAAAAAGCTAAGGGAACTCAGATCTAAGATAGTCTTCACGCTCCCAGGTTGCTTCAGCTTGAGTGTGGTTGCTCCACGAGACCTTGAAGTACTTGATGGTGCGGCTTCGGGTGTAGCGCTTGGCTTCATCGAAAATGCAAACCGGCCTCTCATGATAAATGAGGTATGGCTGAAGATCGATGGCTTAATGGTCAATGTCCTTATAGAGGTTGGGGCGGTTGGGAACTTGCAGACACTTCTGGAGTTGTGACACATGAAAGACGTTGTGCACATCCGATAGCTCGGAAGGTAGCTCTAGCTGATAGGCAACTTCTCCTCGCCTGTCGGTGATCTTGAAGGGGCCGATGAATCTTGGTGCAAGTTTTCCTTTGACGTGGAATCGCTTGGTTCCCTTGAGAGGCGTGACATGGAGGTAAACATGGTCTGCAACACGGAAACTCATGTCCCGACGGTGAGAGTCGGGGTAGCTCTTCTGCCTAGTCTTGGCGGACTCGAGTCGTTCTCAGATGAGAACTTGCTCTTCTGCTTCGCAGAGGATATCTGGTCCGAAAACTAGACCTTCTCAGGTCTCTCACCAGTTGAGGGGAGTACGGCACTAGCGCCCATACAATACCTCAAATGGTGCCATTTGAAGCCTCGACTGATAGTTGTTGTTGTAGGAGAACTCGGCGAACGGTAGGCAATCTTCCCACTTCGCTCCATACACCAAAAAACAAGCATAGAGACTATCTTTGAGTATTTGATTTACTCGTTGTGTTTGCCCACCGGTCTGGGGTGAAAAGCAGTGCTGAAGGAGAGCTTACTTCCCAAGGCTTCTTGGAACCTGTTCAAGAACCTTGAGGTGAACTGGGTGCCTTGGTCCAATACAATCTCCTTAGGAACTCTATGGAGGCTCACAATTCGGTTGATGTAGAGGTTGGCCAATTGGTTCCCATTGTAGGTTGTCTTAATGGGAATAAAGTGGGCTACTTTGGTTAGGTGATCAACAATGACCCAAATGGAATCATGTCCATTACTTAACCTTGGTAAACCGGTGATGAAATCCATCTCGACTTTGTCCCACTTACATTTAGGCACTATGAGAGGTTGCAATAATCTAATGGGTCGCTGATGCTCAGCTTTGACTCTCTGGCATATATCACACTTGGCGACAAAGGTGCCTATATCCCGTTTCATGCCATGCCACCAGAATCTTGCCTTGAGGTCTTGATACATCTTGGTTCCTCCAGGATGGATAGAGTATGGAGTGTCATGAGCTTCTTGCAAGATCAAGTTTTTGAGCTCCGCTTTGTTGGGTACGCAGATGCGATTCCCGAACCATACATCTCCTTGTTCATCCACTGAGAATCTTGGGGCCTTGCTTGCCTTGATCTTCCTCTTGATGCCTTTAATGCTCTCGTGTTCCTTCTGATCTTCTTTGATGTCATCCATTAAGGTAGGATTTGCTTCTAGGTTGGCGAGGAATCCATGTGCAACTAGTTCCAAGCCGAAGCTTTCAAGCTCTTCATATAGGGCGGGTAGCCTTTCCTTAATCATGGCATTCAAGGAACAAGCCTTTCGGCTTAAGGCGTCTGCTACCACGTTAGCCTTTCCGGTGTGGTATTGAACACCGAGGTCGTAATCCGTGATCAACTCCAACCATGGTCAATTCCCTCTGACTCAAAATATACTTCAAACTCTTGTGGTCTGTGTAGATCTCACATCTCTTCCCCAGAAGATAATATCGCCATGTTTTCAAGGCATGAGCCACCGCTGCCAATTGAAGATCATAAGTTGCATTGTTCTCTTCATGAGGTCATAGCTGTCTGGATAGATATGCTACAACTCTGACTTCTTGCATCGCAATGCCTCCAAGCCCAGTTCTCGATGCATCACAATATATCGCAAACTCCTTGTGAATATCGGGGGTGGCCAAAACTGGGGCGGTGGTCAATCTCTTCTTGAGCTCGTGGAAGCTTTCCTCGCACTTAGTTGTCCATTCGTACTTATTATCCTTCTTCAAAAGCTAGGTCATGGATCAGGCAATGCTTGAGAACCCTTCCACGAACTTGTGGTAATATCCCGCGAGTTCGAGGAAGCTCCTGACTTCCTTCATGGTGGTTGGGGATTGCCATTTGGTCACGGCTTCAATATTGGCAGGATCCACTAATAGTCCTTCTCCAGTCAACACATGACCCAGGAATCCAACTTCATGAAGCCAGAATTCACACTTGCTAAACTTGGCATAAACCTGGTGCTCTCGAAGCTTCTCTAGGACCAATCTCAAGTGTAGCTCATGCCCTTCTTCAGACTTGGAGAAGACGAGTATGTCATCAATGAAGACGACAACAAACTTGTCCAAGTACACCATGAAGACTTTATTCATGAGTTACATGCAGTAGGCATGGGCATTGGTTAACCCAAATGACATGACCGCATATTCATACAAGCCATACCGGGTTACAAATGCCGTCTTCGGAATGTCTTGGGGTCTGATCTTCAGTTGATAGTACCCAGACCTAAGGTCGATCTTGGAAAACACCTTGGCTCCATTCAACTGATAAAACAGGTCTTCAATCTTGGGGAGTGGGTACTTGTTGTTTATTGTGACTTCGTTAAGAGAACAGTAATCGACACAGAGTCTGATAGTTCCGTCACTCTTTGACACAAATAGAACAGATGATCTCCAAGGAGAGGCACTAGGGCGAATGAATCCTTTTCTGAGCTGCTCTGCCAGTTGCTTCTTTAATTTAGCAGACTCTTCGGATCCCATCCTATCGGGCTTCTTATAGATGGGCCTGGATCCGGGCATAATCTCAATGATGAACTCAATGTCACGGTCCGGAGGCATTCCGGGCAGCTCATCAGGAAATACATCCGGGTATTCACATACCACTGGAAATTGCTCCAACTCAATTCCCGATAGACAATTAGCACGAAGGGCTTGAGTGGAGGCATGATTGGGAACATACTTGACTTCCACTCCTTGGCTATTGGTCATGGTGCCAATCCTCTTGGCACAGTTTAACAAGCCTTGGTTCTTGGTTAACTAGTCCTTGCCTAGGATCACATCCAAGCCTTCTGACTTCAGGATGATAAGATCTGCTAGGAAATCTACCCCGTTGATGTTAATCTCAACTCCCTTACAACCTATCCCATACTTCATAACTCATCCCGGGGTTTGTATGAACATACGGCTACCTAGGGGTGTAGGCTTCATGATACTCTCTAATGGAAACTTTTGCATGACAAAAGAATGCGATGCTACACAATCAAACAATACTGTTGCTGGGGTTGATTTGACGAGGAACATACCCAGTATGACGTCCGGGTCTTCCTGGGCTTCCTCTATAGTGGCATGATTCACACGACCGTTGCATTGGGCGTGGTGCATCTGGCTTCTTGTTAGAACACATCCTAGAGATGTGTCTTGGCTGACCACATCCAAAACAAGCGACTTGCCCAGGGTTGTTATTGTAGTTTGTGCCACCGTTATTGTTATTGGGGTTGTTGTAAGATGGCCTTGGACTGGCATACTGCGTAGGCTGGTAGCTTGGACGAGGCGTAGGAGGTCTAGCCTGCTATGGCTGATAGGTTGGCTTGGTTGGGGCTAGCTGCTAGGGGCGAGGCTTCTGATTGCTGGAGCTACCCTTGCTGATCATCTTGTGCTTGCAAGTGTCGTCAATGGCACGATGCTTGTCTTCCAGCATGAGGGCCTTGTTCACCAGGTCGAAGAAGGTATGATAGTCGCAGACGATGAGCTCATACCGCAGGGTATGTTGAAGTCCTTCCATGAAGCGTTCCTTCTTGGCAGCCTCTGTGTTGACATCTTCAAGTGCATACCTTGACAGTAGGTTGAACTTCTGCAGGTACCCCTTGACAGAGCCACTTCCTTGCTTCAGCACTCAGAATTCTCTTTTCTTGACAGCCATGATCCCAGAAGTAATATGGGCAGTGCGGAATCCTTGCATGACCTTGAATCCATCCCACCAAGCTCGGGTGGTACCTCCAAGGTAGTGAGAGGCATAAAGCACACCTTCTCACGGTCCTCATTGCAATTGACCAGTGCAAGGAGGTGCTCGATGGTGCGGATCTAGTCGTCAGCATCCAAAGGTTCAGCAGTCTCGGTGAAGGTTGGGGGCGAATTCCACTTGAACTCGGAAAGTGTGGAGCGGCCATTGCCATTCCTGCCTTGCTGCTGGTTGTTCACAAAGGCCTGAGCCATCTGCTGAATAGCAGCATTGTTGGCTTGGCGTTCCTCCCGGATAACTTGGAGAAACTAAGCTATGGTCATGTTCTCCGGTGGAGGTGGTGGCAGGGAATGTGACCTTGTGGCTGCTCCTGGTGTGCTCCAGCGTGAGCAGCCCCACCAGCTCCCTATTGCTCGCTTGAGTTGCCGGCTTCAGGGTTGGCGAAGGAGCTGTTGCGAGTAGCATTCACCATCCTGTTTGGAGTAGCCAAGTCAAACAACTGGAATATATGAGAGTAAAAGCAACAATGGAAATGTGTGCCTAAGGGGGTCGGTCGAGTGCAAGTGTGTTAAAACAAAAGGTCGAAGGACCAACACATATATTAAGGTAAGATAGATGATGGAGTCACTTACATGTTCCCTAAGGCAAAAGTGCGACTTGCATCGGAACACAAACAACAAACAATCAACAAGCACACATGGTCTCATATGAACTATTACACGGACTCGACTTCGCATGAGGGGTACATGCCTGATCCTACCCTAGGGATTCTCGGACTCAGGTAGTGGAGTGCTTGGTCTCATAGTCCCGCTCCTCTGGGTCTTCCTCCTGTTCATCATCTGAACGGGCATCATTCCCGATAGAAGGGGTCGGGGAACGAGGAGGTCCATCCTGACGATGCTTTGCTGCCGGGTAGGTGAAGAGCTCACGGTACTCCTTCGCACTCATGCAATGTTGACGTGTGGGTGCATCTCTAGCTGGGGGTACTCCTCCTTTGTAAGCGACAGGTGGTCGTCCCTCGGGGGCTCCATCCTTCTTGATCTTTTCTAGCTTTGTCTTGGCTTGCCGAAGTAGCTCTCGGGTGTGGTGAACTTCCTTGTGGAGGTTCACAGACTCCTTAATCAAGTCGTGAACCATACTATCGGCACAGAGGCGAAAGTAGGTCTAGAACCTAAGTGGTCTGCCATCCTCCTTGGAAGGGAAGGTAGAGAGTAGTCGGCTCGTCAGCCATCTCTGGAATGATGTCTCAAAGGTGTAGGAGTGCCTTGCATGCAGCTGACTCGACTCTGAGTATCATGGTCTCCATCCATGGTCCTTCAAAGAACCAACAGGTCGGGGAGTCGTTTGCCTTCATGACCACATTCACATGGTACTCCCTCGTGACGGCATTGACCCAGTGCTCGAAATATAGCAAAACGGGTGGTTGGCAAAACTAGCACTTCTCCAGGCTATCCCCAAGGAGTAAGGGAAAGCCAGGTGTCAGGAAGGCTTCGGGTACGACGACCATCTACAAAGGTTTGAAGGGAGGAGAGTCAGCAGAGTGACGTGTGAAGAATAGAAGAGGTAAATAGTGTAGCATTCCAAAGTATGGTGCGAGGTGTAGTTTTGAAAGCATCCTATCTAATGTCCATGCTAACTAAGGGCTTCCTATAGTCAGGATGGCTCTGATACCAACTCTGTGGGGACCCCGACTCATAAGTCGAGATCACCAAATGCACGTGTACAATGATCCTAGCGTTCAATGCTCACTGAACACACAAAGTTTAATAACAAGAGTCTTATATCCACATTTAGCGTCTTACAAAAATAAAGCCCATGAAGGTCTAGTCTTACGTAGTTTGGGCCACAAGGGACAAATACATAAACTCATCAAGCAGCAGAAATCTTGATCGAAAGCGTGAACCCAATGCCATCTGCCTTAACCTATAGGCATTCTGATTGGGAAGCGTCCTAGTTCGCATCTTCGTCACCAACGGACTCTTCACCATACTCCTGTTCTTCCATGCCTAACCAATTAAATGACCAGCAGCAAGCCAATGAGTTATTTGAGTGTACTCGCAAGCAATCCAAGTTGTGGGCCAAGGTAATAATGATGCATGACATAGCACTAAGTAGGTAATTTCGGAAAGCTAATTTTGAATGCAATGACATGATCAAATAACTAGGTAAGCATGCATCAATAGTTGGCAGATAACCATATGAACAAGTTACAGATATCATCATAAGGAGGGGGTTGAACATCTCATGTTCATTCACCACATTAAGTCGTCTGAGTTGTCTCAAGTGTCACCTCTGTGTCATCCACCTGCACACACACCAAGTTTAGTAAACATTTGGACGTAGCACAAGAGAGGTCATCCAACTGTCCTTGACCGTGGACACGACTATTCAATAGTTTTACACTCTCCAAAGGTTACACACTTTAACCACAAGACTCGGGGAACTCCCGCGTCATCCATGACTTGCGGTATATAACATAGCCGAGGTAAGCACTTGAACAATGCCTTTCCCTCGCGATACTAAACAAAGAGTCCACTCGATTGGTACCCAACCCACATAATGTACTTCACTCGTAGCATCCATGCAGGGACCAACGGTATGCCTGGTGCCTGTGAAGACAGCGCATGATCGTCCATACAGGGGCGACCCCGTATCGAGATTGACCACACCACTCCCGCCACTAGTAATGCAGGCTCCTTGCCAGTACCCACCAAGGTAATCAACAAAGCCCCATCCCATAAGGGGTATCGTGGTTGCGCATGTAAGGTTAGAGTAACGATCGCAACTTACACCAATCCGTTTTTGAAATCACACCTTCATCTTTTCCTGGCACACCACTTCTTTCTCAAGTGGTCACGCAACTCATCCTTATCTCCCTCGGGCATTAGTGGCACCCGAAGGGGTTTTCAAAAAGTCTTTGAAATCATCTCGTGAGTTCCATCACCATGTATAAATCCTAACCCACTTGCATAGCCTGTACTAGCTTCCTATATACACCCACTCGCATAACCCTCATAAGATGGTAGGGTCATGCACGATGCAAGGGTCAACGGTAAAAGTATCGGATGCAACCCACCGAAGTGGTCACTACTCCACATGCTCAAAATGAGGAAACTAAAGTTTTATATGACATGCCTGGCTCAAAAGGGATACTTGCCTGGCTCAACAAGGTCTTCGGGGTCTTCAAAATCTTCGGGTCCAACTCCCTCGTCATTAGCGCAATTTATCGTCACGATAAATAGCGATAAAAATAAGCATCATACAAAAACAGAGCACACAAAGCCAATATTAAAATGCTACCCTACTCTCACAAATACTAATAACTATATTAAAAATATTTCTTCAAGATTTTGTTATGAAAATCATTTTTGACAAGTATTAAACAGAGGCAAAGCGATGCCAAAAATAGGTTTTAAAATAACTCAGTGCATAAAAAAATTTCCACATTTTTCACAACTGGCACTATTAAATTCTATGGAATATTTCAAAATTTTAGGTGGAGAATTAATTGGATTTGGATTTATTTTCTGATCTATGGAATTTTTGGAAAACAACTAGCACAAATACTAATAACTATATTAAACTGGAATTTTTGGCAGAGTGCCCGGGCCAGAGCTAGCCAGCTGCTGGACCAGCCTAGTGGTGAACTAGGCCAGGCACGCTTGTGTCCCAGCACGCGTCAGGTTTCACACCTGACAGGCGGGGCCCAGAGTCGCTAACGGCAAGCACCCGCGGTAGAGGAGCTTCCGGTGGAGGACGTGCCGGTCACCTTGCGCACCAAATGAAGGGGAAAAGGAGGGGAACAGGTCAGGGCGTTGAGGGAAACTCAATGGGGCAGGAATGGGGGCCGGAGAGGGGATGTACCCATAGATCGACGATGGTGCCGCTACGGCAGAGCTTCGGCTGATCTCATGCACGGGCCTCGGGGGACGAGCTGGTGGCATAGGGCCGCTCTTGTGGAGGAGGGTCAGTAGACGTAAGGAGAGGTCTTGGGGGTGGCTTAAATAGCCAGCCCCCGGTCCACCGTGGACGCGTGTGCCGACGACAATGCGAGTAGGGGCTACAGGCCAAGCAAGCTTGCGGAGATGGGTCAGGGGTGCTCCTGGGCATCGCCTAGGACCAGCAGGAGGGAGAGAGAGGGCGGAGGTAGGCCCTAGCACCCGCGCGTGTGAGCTTATACGTCGGTCGGCTCGGGCGGCGTCGGGCATGCGCGACGAAGCACGAGAGAGAGCCAGGGAGGAGGAAGCCGACACTTTGGAGGTTGCAGACGTCGAGGGAACCTTGGGGGATAGCTTCCCCCATCCCAAGGCTGTCGGGGGCCCTTGGGATGCTCCTGCTACAGTGCGGACATGCACTATAGCGTGCTCCAGATCATGCCTATGTCATTCCATGGCATGCTTGCGTGCTCTGGATGCGCCCCTGCATGTCTACTATCTCTTGGATGATCTGAAGATGGTCTAGGAGCTAGGGGGAGCTAGGGAGAGTAGAGGTGGAAGGAGGGGGGTAAAAATGTTCCTGTCATGGTGAATTAGAGGGGTAAATGTGGGTTTTGTCCCACTTGCCCAATCAGCCTTGGCCAGAGAAATTTACTGGAGGTGAAAAGAAAAACTAGATACCCGTGGTAAAAGTTTGGAGGCAAGGGGAAGAGTAGAGGTGGTGAAAATAGGGACTTTACCATTTCACCAGAAGGTGTTTGATGCATGTTTGGGCAAGATAAACTTACCCACTTACTGTGATATTTACCAGGATCAAATGGTGGGTAAAAATGAGATGGATCACCAAATTTGAGCTCAAATGAGCAAAGTTGCCAATAGAAACTTTGTGAACCCTGGAAACTAACTGAATCGGGTTTCTATAGATCCAATCATGCTAAGATAATCCCCTTGATGCACCACTTAGTGTAGCATCATTATTTCATGATTAGATCATGTCCACCAAGCTTCGGGTCAAGAGAAGAAACTTCACAATGTAAAGTTGTTCAAATTTGAATCTGGACAGAGAGGGGTTTGCAATAGTTTGATGAACCAAACCATCTTGGATTGAGATGAAACTTTGCAAGATCATCACCTATGATAGTGTTGACTTGCTGGAGTTTCCTAGAATTTATTGGGATTATTATTATAGAAATATTCCAAAAGCTTGATTGGGACAGAAAGGGTTTGAGGGGTTTTGCCCCTTATTTTGAACATGACCATGTGTTGAAACTCATATATATGGAAAATATATGTCCACTGAGTTTCCCAAATTTTTCTCAAATATGTTGAAAACATTTAAATAATTTTCCCTATGAAAAACCATTTCTGGTCTTAAGAAAAAGCCTTTAAATAAAATATTAAAATAATCTTTAAAATTAATAGTTGGTGGTTTTGGGAATTCATAAATATAGTAGGTTTGAAGTAAAGCATTTGGGCAAAAGGATCCACCCAATTTGAGGACTTCCAGTGCAAACCTCTTCCTCGGGGTTTTTGAAATCCTAATTTGAATAAATCCTTTCTGGTCAAAATCAAATTGGATAAAAATAGTTTTGGGCACTATTCACATGGCATGATCATTGGGCAAGAAATCTGGGTCAAGGAAGGTGAATATGGAGATGGATAGAATCTAAGAGGGCCATACACAACAATCAACAAGCAAGCAACAATCACAGAAAAAAGTTTTAATTGGTTCCAAGTTTTGTAAATCCAAACATAACAAGTGGTTACAAACACAGGTGTGACACACAACAACAAAGAGGATACATGCCAGTCAATCAAGATGTCCGGAGCAGTAGCAAGCTACCAAGGCTTAGTGGAAGCACAAAGAGGTATTCCACGCAAAGAAGGATACTAAAGGCACACAACTAGGTGTCGAATCCCACGCATACCAATGCATTTCAATCATACACACACTATGCACGATATGCGGAGATATAACATGGCATCACAACGAAACTCTACAACATAACATTTATTTAGGAGGCTCCAAGGAGCCAACATAGTATAATGTTACAAGCAGAAGGGGTCACATGACCCAACATTCAGAGCATACAAACAACAAGTAGGAGTTACATGTCTGAGTACAGACATCTACAAAAGCGGCTGGAAGAGCCTGAAAAGCTACAACAACCCTACCATAGGAGCCGGACCTCTGTCTGGGTTACTAAGCTAATCCGTTGATGTCAACGTCAAAAGAAACATAACTGAACAATGTTTATATCTCCAAAAATGCAAATAAGCAACAGCGAGTACGAAGGTACTCAGCAATTCTTACATCAGAACTATCTACATATGCATCATGTATCAATGAACGGGATTGTGGGGTTTACTGCAGAATGCCATCTTTGACCTTTGGCTATTCTAGACTACGACAAAGTAACCAACGTATCACTACTCTCTCGTCTCCCTATGAGAGAGCACACATGAGTCCACATGTTCACCATCTCATTACACAACTATGGATCCTCTCTCATCTTCCTATGAGAAGCCATCCACAACACTCACACTTGTTTGGTGCATTTTAGAGTAGCCACTTAAAGTTGTCTATGAACAATGCAAGTATCCAAGTGGTCGATATCAGCAGACGCGGATATTCAAATATATAGTTTACCCTGTAGGAGTGTACTTCGTCACACATGCTTCTGCCACTTATCGCCATGTGCATGTAAAAAGGCACCTCGGCAACCTTCAAACGGAAGCCTAGTGAGGGAGTCGGCTGCGGACGTTAACCTTCAAGGACTCACGTCCAAGGCAGTTGCCTATCTAAGTTGGAACCCATACTGGAAGTCCGGCCGAGGTTTCCAACATGGCCTCAAATGATGTGAGCATGACCCCAAGGCGGTCCGATTGGGCCGTTCATCCACTTCGCAGGCCGTGCCACACGTGTCAATGTTTCAAACTACTATGACTCTTGGACAGAGAACAGGGTAGGTTAAGAGGCCGAGAGGGTCCATTGGTTTTGGGCCCAATGTACGGTAGTAGCTAGTCTTGGAACACAAACACAGAACTGAGATCCTATGAGCGGTTTCAATGAGACAACCCACCATGTACTCCTACATGGCCTATCATCGCTACCCTTACCAAAACGGGTTCATCACTTAACCCTCATCATCAGGACACATCCGTTTCATCACCCAGATGAATCAGACCTGACTCAACTATAAGCATAGCAAGCATAACAGGGTTATACCACAACATGGCTCAAGCATCTACCAGGTATGCTAGGTTGCTTGGTTTTGCTATTTACAGTGACAATGACAGGTCATGCAAAGGAATGGGTACATCTAGCGCAACACAAGTAACAGTTGAATCACGTTGTCCAAATGCATTGAAATGAGAGCAAGAGCGAGAGAGTGGGATTATATCGAATATGCTCAAGGGAGGGGGGCTTGCCTGTTTATCAGAAGAACTCAGTTTTTGATGTCGTCGATAACTACGTCTCACAAGTCCCGCAAGATGAAACAAGGTATAAATTAAGCACGTCAAATGCTTCAAAATGATGCATGATAATGGCATGGCAATATGTTACTGGTTCGAGCTAATGGATTTATCAACATGTTAAATGAAGATGGTTTGAACCCGAGGTTCAAATTAAACTCCATATGTGAAGTGGCCTATTGTCGCTTGAACAAAATGTCCAAGTTTGAATATTTAGCTAGCTATAACATGCATGAAAATGACACCATCTGATTCATTGGATTTTTCTAATAAATTTTCATATATAAATGATTTTAATCTGACTTACATATTATTTTCTATGAATTTTTGAAGTTTATATTAATTTCTAGAATTTCCTGAATTATTTTAAATCTAGAAATTCATTAACTGCATCAATATGACGTCATCTTGACGTTAGCCAATCAAAGGCGCCAGGTCAGGGTCAAACCTAACGGGCGGGGCCCACACGTCAGTAACATGGGGTTAATCCCCGCGCTGACTGGGGTTTGACCCGCCCCAAGGGCCCACTGGTCAGCGGCTGGGGGCTGGTTAACAAGGGCATTAGGCCCTAATGGTCGTGACACGTCATCCCACCGGAGGCTCAATGCCAGCGATGTGAAACCATGGCGGAGGCGCGTCGGACTCGCCATCGGGCGACCAAAATGCGCGCGGAGGGGCACGTTCGAACGCCCTTGATCCCACGCATCTCGGGGAGCAAGAGCACGAAGCTGGGGTGGCCTGATCTGAGAGCCTCGACGGCGGTGGCGGCGGCCGGAGGTCAGGCTCGAGCGGGGCAGAGGCTATAGGGCATGGGGAAGAAGGGGAGAGGGTGAGGAGCATCAGCGGCTCATCCCAGGCTCGATGGCGGTGACGGTGAGCTCGGGGACGACCGACAGCCAGCGAATCAGCGATTGGGAGAGGCGGCCAGAGGTGGAGAAGATGGCGGCGGCTCGGCTGCGAGGTGCTGCCGGCAATGCCTTGCTCCACAGAGGGATCGAAGGGGTCGCGGTGGAGCTTCGCGGCGGCTTAGGGAGGAGAGGGGAGGCTAGAGGCCGTGGTGGCAGCGAGCAGCAGCAACGGTGGCGCTCGGGAGCGAGGCGGGGGAGAGAGACAGGGGAAGAGTATTAGAAGCAGGAAGGAGGGGATGAGATTCACGGGGTGTAGTGGGGTCCTGTTGCGCAGGTTGAAGGGACGAGGCTGCCCAGGTGAAAGAAGGAGGTGGCCGGCGTCGGCCGTGCTCGGCTTCGCCTCTGCCAAGTGGCAGAGGTAGAAGATGACCCTGCCCCTTTGGACTTGGCCTCTTCTGGCTTAGGGAAGCCCAGGTATCCCTCTGCGTCCTTTTCTTTTTTGTCTTACATTTGTTTTGGCTGCAAATAAAATAGCTAGCCATTTTATAAAATGCTAAAAATTTCTCATGTGAGTGTGATATAAATAACTAGTGCCACATAATTAATTTCATAATTATTGAACCTATATTTTATATATGATAAATATAAATCCAATGCAACTATTATTTTATTAATTCAAATGCCCGATGTAAAATGTTTATGTGATCCCAAAATATTGGTTGACACTTTTATCTCAATCCAATATTTTATTAGAGAACCAGGAACATTTTCTTGGAAGTGTTTGAAGCAATTTTTATAATTGTTGTTTGAATTTTTTTTGAATTGTGAGGCTTGATCATCCGTCATTTCATTTTCAAATGAAACAAAAATGCATGCTTGAATGCATTGGCAAACCAAGTGAAACTAGTGCTATGATGAAACTAATAAAATAGAAAATATAAAGTTAAAAGTAAAAGTTGAGATCAAGGGGGAGAATGTTAGGTTGATCTCTCCCGTGTGGGCCGAACGGCCCAACGGACCACTGATCCATGCGCCCTGATAGGGGTCCCAAACCCGTTATGTTTGGTGGGCCCCTGTCATGCTGCGCTATAAAGAGAGATGGGGCCTGGCGGCACGCAATACGATGTTCACTGCGTTGGCAAGCTCCCCACTGATATACCCGACCCGATCTAGGTCTTGCGCTGCTAGTTATCGGAAGCACCACCACCGCTGCCACACACACATCACCGCCATCATAACCTTGCCATCTCTCTGCCCACTCACTGCCGTCACCACCCCACCATGGCCACCGTCAGGAGCTCATCGCACCAAGGAGAAGTTATAATCCCCATCTCCTATTGCTTCTGTTGCCGGAATACCACCCCACACGATCCACACAGTCTATCAAAGTGGAGTTACGGGATGGAGGAGAAGGAACGAAGCAAGAAGAAGGGGTGCAGGGGAGGCGACATGGCTCTGACAGGCTCTTCACTTCCGACAGCCTTCAGCGAGGTCATGGCAGAGGCGGGGTCAGACCATGAAGTCGGGTAGCGGGAAGAACTCGAGCGCGGGGCTTCTAGGGCGAGGAGACGAGGGCATTGGCACCATGGGAACTCGGGCGCATGGGGTGTAGGATCACTGGAAGTGTATGTCTAGAGGGGGTGAATAGACTACAAGTAGAAATTTAAAACTACCTCAAGCATAAGACAAGATGTTGGCAGTTTTAACATACATAATTAGTCTATGACACCCAACACATGCAAGTCATCAAGTATAGCATCAAAAAGGAAACACATCGCATATGGAAGTAAGGATTGGAGATAGAGAGATCAAACTCATGAAGGACACTAGATTTTCTTGTGGTTTCGTTAGGTGGTGCTATCGTACATCCACGTTTATGGAGTCCTCGACGAACGGATGGTAAGAGTCGCAAGAGTCCATGGAGGGCTCCACACATAAGGGTCCACGAAGTAGCAACCTTGACTACTCCATAATGGCTTCCGTCCATGAAAGACTAGCCTCACTATGGGTAAATCTTCACAAAGTAGGCGATCTCAATTCCCTTACAAACTTCTTGGTTCACTCCACCACACAAAGTACGAGGCTCCCAAGCAACACCTCACCAATCTAGGAGGCACCACCCTCCAAAAGGTAATAGGCTTAATTGTGTCGATGAACTCCTTAATCTTGTGCTTCAAGATGATAGACTACTCAACACACAATCACTCTCTCACAAATTTGGCTTGGTAGAAGAGATTGATTGGATGGAAAGCAACTTGGGGAGACTAGAGATCAAGCTTCATATGGTAGGAATGGAATGGCATGATCTCAACACATGAGTAGGTGGCTCTCTCTCAGAAACTCAGTAGGTATGAGTGGGGAACTGTTCTGAGTGCTTCTCTTGCAAATGAGTGGTGGTGGAGGGGTATATATAGGCATCTCCAAAAATCCAACCATTACACACAAAATGACCAACTTGGTGACACCGATATGTTAATCTTGGTGGTTACTGAAGTGACCAAACGGTGGCAACTTTTGAATCTCGGTGAGACCGATATAGGAATCTCGGTTGCACCGATAAGGTGGCCAACGGTCAGAAGGTCCAATCTCGGTGACGCCGATTCAATAATCTCAGAGGGACCGAAATTGTGAACTTGTGTAACAGAAAGTTGGCGGCCTAACTCAGTGGCACCTAATGCAGAATTGATTCACCGAAAAGCTAGGGTTTCGCTGAGTCTATCTTGGGTTTGGAATCGGTGGCACCGAGAGGAATTTGTTGGTTGCACCAATTTTGAATATTTGTGTTTGGACAGACTTTTGTGAAAGAGCTTGCGGGTCTATGTGGTGACTATCACTTGTAAACGTATGAGCATTTTGTTCACCAACAAAACCTTACCCCCTTTTAATAGTATTGGCTTTCCAGTGGACTCAAAGTGATTTCTCACAAATGTCAAATGTAGAGTCCTTTCCTTGAAGCTTTGCCAATCTATTCCCTCTCTTTCTTCTTCATGTGGATACTCTCCATACTCCTTTTTTCCAACCCATCTCTCTCTATGGACTTTATGTGAAATACAGTAGGTGAAAGTATTAGTCCAAGAGATGATGTATGTTGTCATGAATTATCAAAACAACCAAGGGAGCATATTGTGCTTTCAATCTCCCCCTTTTGGTAATTGATGAAAACATGCAATAAAATCTTCAAATAAAGATATGCATATATATAATGAAGACTTTGAGAGACAAACGACTTAGACTTGCTCCCCTAAATATGTGCAATCCATTTAAAGGATAGTTGCTTTGTTATGCATGGACACACATGTAGTAGAAAGGATAAAAAGGAGTCATGTGTAGCTTGGCTATATGCATAAAATGTATGTGAATGAGATGTATCCTTGTTCAACTCTTCACAATTGCAAACAATATGTGCAAGAAGCAAGAGATCATCTTGATCAAAGATATGATGCATATACTTACCTTGAGTCCTTGAGCATTCTATTAGTAGAAACACACTTGAGAAAACTATGTTACAAAACACAAGAGTATTCTACTAATCAAAGGCAATAGAACTCAAAAGTAAACACTATATCTTGGTACTTTAGATATGGAGAACATATAGAAGATAGTATTCTTTAGAATTGATACGTCTCAAAGATTATTTAGAACTTTCTCCCCTTTAGATATGAAAATGATGCATCATCCTCTCCCCCTGATTCTAGCATGTAGATATTGGGATTGGATAGGGTGAGAAATTTCTTCTCCCCTACTTTGGTATTCTCCCCTTGTAAATGTAAGTGTAAAATTGATATTCTCCTCTCCCCCTAAATTATATCTCCCCCTTTGTGTGTATCTCCCTTTTTATCTTTGAAGCTTTGTATATCTCTCCCCCTTTGGCATTCATATCCAAAAACGTCAAACGTATGGTCAGATACAGGGATCATTGAATAAAATGGGATCCTTGAGAAAAGGGTAATTAAATGTGGGAGCCATAGAAAATGAAAAATAGGAGAAAATTTGAGGGAATCACTGAAATTAATTTCTCCCCCTCTAGATAAACTGAGATCTTGCAGAACTTCTCATCCTTTAAGTTAGGGATCCTTGAATGTATTTATCCCCCCTTTTTTATACATGGGGTCATCAAAGGATGGAGAAAATACATAAAGGAACACAAGGAATATTTACAACTACAAGCACAAACAGAAATATGACAAAAGGTCAGTGGCTCCGAGACAGATTTGTCGGTGATACTAAGGTAATGTTATGCAGCTCATCTACTAAATTGGTAGAACCAAGTTCTTTGTATCGGAGGCTCCGAGGTGTAACTCAGAAACTTAGATGAATTTTCAAATTTGCAGAATTTCCATACTTCGCAATAGTGACAATTTGAACAAAAGACTAAGGTGTAAATGAAAATCAAATAAGGAAGAGAATCAAAAGATTTGTACCAATTGCGAATATTTATAGATAGATATCAACTGGGAAATATTTCAGTGGTTCCAAGAAACTTTGCGATTTGAGAGTGAACCAACCAAAAAACTTAATTAGATGATGGTCGGTGACTAGGTCACCTATATTAGAGTATATTGACTTAGGGGCAAGTAAGAATACTTGATCCTAGGTCACACTCATCGTTAAGCTCAAAACGGGGTTACCATATTTCGATTAAGCATTTTAATGTCTTCACATCACTTGAGTTTCTTTATCTCATGACTTGGAGTAAAGCCTTTTTACAAGGATATGAATACATACCTTTGAGTGATGTTGTTGACGTAGATTGTAGGTGAACTTGATGAGGATACTCGAAGTTGGTGAAGATCATCTTGAGTTGGGAGCAATCCTTGTTGTTCGCGTTCACTCTTCACCTACATAGGTTAGTCACGCAAGGAAAAACACGATATATCCAAATGACATGATACCAATTTGAGATTTATCTATTAAGGGATGTATGTCAAGGATATGTTTTGTTGTCGTCTTCCTTCCATCATCGAAGCGAGGTTGTGGATACTTGGTCATGACAAGATTGCTCAAGATAAGAGTTGATGGCAATCTTGTGGAGTGTAGTTCTTCAAAGTACCTACAAAAGGGATAGATGCTAGACAAGGGAGCATAGAATTCCAAGATATGATATTCAATGTAATAGCATGGAATACTCAATGAGCTTAGCTCAAGTTTGAAGCATCAATGATGTTCAACTCACTCCTCAACTGGCAAAACACTTTTTCATCTAGTGGCTTATTAAACATACCGCACAATTGCTTGTTAGTACGAACATGTTTAAGATTATATATCCTTTGTCAACATGATCACCAATGAAATGATGTCGAACTTGAATATGCTTGGTTCGAGAATGTTGCACGGGATTATGACCAATCTTAATAGCACTTTCATTGTCAGAAAGTAATGTCACATTTTTAACATATATTCCATAATCCTTAAGTGTTTGTCTCATCCATAACAATTGCGCACAACATGATCCAGCAGCAATATATTCAGCTGTAGCGGTAGATAGAGATACCGAGTTTTGTTTCTTGGAAGACCAAGACACAAGAGATCTACCAAGAAATTGACATGTACCCAAGATGGATTTTGTATCAACCTTGTTACCGGCATCGTCTGAGTCGGAGTAGCCAAAAAGATTAAAGGAAGATCCCTTGGGATAACAAATGCCAAAGTTTGGTGTATGAATCAAGTATCTCACAATACGTTTCGCAGCCTTAAGATGACATTGTTTAGGTGTAGCTTCATATCTAGCACACATGAAAACACTAAGCATAATATAGGGACGGGAGGCACATAGATAAAGCAATGAACCAATCATTGATCGATAAACCTTTTGATCAACCGGTTCACCCTCCTTACTGAGATCAATGTGTCTGCTAGTGTTCATGTGTGTTTTCATACCTTTGCACTCTTGCATGTTGAACTTCTTGATTAAGTCCTTGCTGTACTTTTTTGAGATATGAACGTACCCTCTCTTGTTTGCCTGATTTGTGGACTAAGAAAAAATTTCATTTCACACATCATAGACATCTCATACTTCTCTGACATCAACCTTCCAAATTTCTCACTGAATTGTGGGTTTGTAGATCCAAAGATAATATCATCCACATAAATTTGGCACACAAATAATTCACGATTAACTATCTTTGTAAATAAGGTAGCATCAATTTTACCAATTTCAAATCCTTTTTCAAGGAGAAACTTTGTTAGGCTTTTATACCAAGCATGAGGAGCTTGCTTAAGATCATATAAAGCTTTGCGAAGTTTGTAAACATGGTCAGGTTTCTTAGGATTCACAAAATCAGGTGGTTTCTTAAGATGGACCTCTTCTTCAATCTCACGATTTAAGAATGCACTTTTAATTTCCATTTGGTAAAGCGTGATATCATGGTGATTAGCGTAAGCAAGAAGAATTTGAATGGCTTCTAATCAAGCAACAGGGGCATAGGTCTCACCCTACTCCATACCTTGGACTTGCATATTTCCTTGAGCAAAGAGGAGAGCCTTGTTGCATACGACTTGACCGTCTTGATCTTGCTTGTTGCGAAAAACCCATTTCATGCCGATGACGTTTTGCTCCTCCTTGGGTTTCTCCACGAGTGTCCACACTTTGTTCCTTTCGATGTTTTGAAGCTCTTCATGCATAGCGTTCACCCAATCCGCGTCTTCAAGAGTTTGTTCTACCTTCAAATGTTCAATGGTAGAGATGAAAGAATAATGCTCACAAAAGTTAGCCAAGCAAGTTTTATAGCGAGTGATCCTCCCGGTTTGTATATCACCAAAGATTTGGTTTATGGGATGGTTCTTGGTCACTTGTGCTCGAAGTCAGGTCAGCTTCCGATTGTTGGATGGTGGAGCTTCTTCTTCATCATCATCTCCTTCGTCTTCCTTGTTGTTGAACGTGTCGTTCCCTTGAGGTGGTGTTGAGGGAGGTTGTGGTGGATCTTCAGGATGTACTTCCTCCTCCTCCTCATCTCGTCATGTACCACTTGTGGATGCTTCCATGTCATGTTGTCGGTAGCCTTGGTCCGAAGTAGGAGCTTCCACTTGGGTTGATGAAGTACTTTACTTCACCTCTGTGGGGTGAATCTTGCTGATGGGCAAGTCCGAGATAGATTCCGAAGGATCTTTATAACCTACATCATTTGTCAACTGTTCGACATGCTAACCATTATACTCATCAAACTTCACATCTATCGTCATTTCAACTTTTCGAGTGAAGTTGTTGTAGACACGGTAAGTGTGAAATTTCGATCCATAACCAAGTAAGAAACCTTCATGAGATTTGGGAGCAAATTTAGCACGGCAATGCTTATCGAGATAGTAACACTTGGAGCCAAATACTTGAAAGTATCCAACTTGGGGTCTGTTACCAGTGAGAAGCTCGTATGCCGTTTTACCAAGAAACTTGTGCAAGTAGAGTCGGTTTATGGCATGCCATGTTGTTTCCATGACTTCTGCCCAAAAGTGTCTTGGTGTCTTGTATTCGTCAAGCATCATTCTAGCCATCTCAATGAGGGTTCGGTTCTTTCTCTCAACAACTCCATTTTGTTGAGGCGTGTACCTAGCCCAGAACTCATGTAAAATACCCTCTTCGTCAAGGAAGGTATCCGCACGGGTGTTCTTGAACTCCGAACTGTTATGGCTTCAAACCTTCCTGAACTTCAGTTCAAATTGATTTTGTGCTTTGCATGCGAAGTTCTTGAAGATCTTTTGTACCTGCGACTTATCATCAAGAAAGAATGCCCACGTAAATCTAGAAAAATCACCAACTATAACTAGACCGTAGGAATTTCCACTGAGACTCTTGTAAGCGTTGGGACCAAAAAGATCCATGTGAAGTAACTCGAGTGGTCTCCTAGTAGTCATGATATTATCAATGGGATGACTTCCACCTACTTGCTTTCTCTCTTGACATGCACTACAAAGTCTATCTTTGTCAAAGATAACATCTTTAACACTAAGAATGTGATCGCCCTTGATAAGCTTATCTAGATTGTGCATGCCTACATGTCCAAGCCTTCTATGCCATAGCCAACCTTTAGATGAGTTTGCAATGAGACAAGTATGAGGTTGGGCCTTTTTATTCAAATCAACAATGTATAGATAACCTCTACGAATACCGGTAAATACAATTTTATGATTACCAAATCGAAACACTTGGCAATCTACTTTAGTAAATAGCACATTGAAACCAAAGTTTGCTAGTCTAGATACGGAAAGAAGATTGTAGCCAAGGGATTCAGCAAGCATCACATTTTCAATTGAGATATCATCAGATATGGCCACCTTACCAAGGCCAAGTACCTTACCCTTAGAGTTGTATCCAAAGGCCGCGTACCTCCAAGGACCTTGATTAAGCGTGTTCTCTTCGAACATGTCTTTAGCACCAGTCATGTGATCCATGCATCCACTATCAGTAATCTACTATTTTCCTCCAAACATGTAATCCTTGAAGTTCGCCATTAGACTTAGATTCCTCATAATATTTTCATGCTCTATATCAAACAACTCATCTTCATCATAGTAGACATGTTCCACAATGTCATCATCAAGTGTGAAATCCTCGTCACAAAGAACAAGAGATTCATTAGAATTGTGATCATGATAATGTTCAAGTCTATGACTGCGAACTGCTTATATAATGATATTGTTGATAGTTGTGACATCTCCTTTAGGACGCATGAGATCATGAAGCTAAATAGGCATTTATCAAAGTTTGGATCACCAGGCTTCATTTTGTGAAAAACAATGGTTTTATGAAGAATTTCATCAAGATTTCCTAATGAAAGATTTGGATATCATTTCTCCAAATCAGTCCACATAGTATAATCACATGCAAAGTTCTTCAATTGAGAAAGCATGAATCTTGGTAAGCATCTAACAATAAGATTGACAGTCCTCAGGTTACCAAGCATGTTAATTTCCTTTTCGTGTGTGGTATGCAATTCATGAATGGGGAGCACATAGGGGTCTTAAATATATTTCTCAAATGGAATTTATCGAATAGATCAATCATGGCATTCTTCCATTGACTATAGTACTCTCCATCAAGAATGGGCACTCTACAGTACAAACTGTCCACACTAGACACGTCCTTCTTCCTCCATGGTGTTGAAACCGAAGCAATAGAAACCTCACTCTGTTACCACTTGTAGGATCACTAGAAGTGTATGTCTAGAGGGGGTGAATAGACTACAGGCAGAAATTTAAAACTACCTCAAGCATAAGACAAGATGTTAGCAGTTTTAACATACATAATTATTCTATGACACCCAACTCATGCAAGTCATCAAGTATAGGAGCGGAAAGTAAAGAAATTGCACATGGAAGTAAGAAGAAGAGATAGAGAGGTGGCTCTCTCTCAGAAAATTAGTAGGTATGAGTGGGACACTGTTCTAATTGCTTCTCTTGCGAGTGAGAGGTGGTGGAGGGGTATATATAGGGATCTCCAAAAGTCCAACCGTTACACACAAAATGACCAACTCGGTGACACCGATGTGTTAATCTCGGTGGTACCTAAGTGACCAAAAGGTGGCAACTTTGAATTTTTATGAGACCGATATAGGAATCTCGGTTGCACCAATAAGGTGACCAACGGTCAGAATGTCCAATCTCGGTGACGCTGATTCAACAATCTCGAAGGGACCAAAATTGTTAACTTGCGTAAGAGAAACTTGAACTTGTGTAAGAGAAACTTGGAAGCCTAACTCCGTGGCACCGAATGCTGAATCGGTTGCACTGAAAAGCTAGGGTTTGGCCGAGTCTGTCTAGGTTTTGGAATCGATGGCACCGAGTGGAATGTGTTGGTTTCACCAATTCTGAATGTTTGGCTTTGGAAAGAATTTTGTGAAAGAGATTTTGGGTGTATGTGGTGACTATCACTTGTGCACGTATGAGCATTTTGTTCACCAACAAAACCTTACCCCCTTTTAATAGTATTGCCTTTCCTATGGACTCAATGTGATTTTTCACAAATCTAAAATATCGAGTCCATTGCTTGAAGTTTTGCCAATGTATTCCCTCTCCTTCTTCATGGGGATACTCTCCACACTCCTTTGTTCCAACCCATCTCTCTCTATGGACTTTATCTAAAATACACTAGGTGAAAGTATTAGTCCAAGAGATAATGTATGCTATCATGAATTATCAAAACCACCAAGGGAGCACATTGTGCTTTCATGGGGAAGGCCTCGGAAGGACCTCCTCTCCCTCGAGCCGTGAGGAGACCGGCGATGCAACTGGCCATGGGGACATGAGCTCCTCTCAACGGCTATGGCAGAGAGATGTTGCACGGTGAAAGAAGCGAGGAGAGAGAGCAAGCTTAGCTAAGATGGGAGGAGCAGGGTAAGAAGGAAAAGCAAGGGAGGGAGAAGGAAGGGATTGACCTGGTGACCGGCGGTGATGTCGGACAACGATGGGGCGGCGTGAGGTTGCGGTTTGGCGTGAGGATGCTCGGGCAGCGCACGCCTAGAGATCGTGCTGCTATTGCAGCACGCGGGCGAAGGTATCTAGAGGTGGTTGGACGCGTCCGCTTGGGTACCTGGTTGCATGGGGCTCAAGGATCGGGTGACCGTGGGCTCTGCTCAAGGAGATGAGGAAGGTAGGGAGGAGGGAGTCCCAGCTGCGGGAGGCTTACACGTGCGGGATGGATGGTGACTGAGTATGTGGCATTGGTTGGCTCGATGTAGAAACCGAGGTGAAGGTAGATGCTTCCAGTTGGTGCGGATGGGATCCCGAGGTGGAAGAACATAGCGGCAGCGGCTAGGGATGGGACAAGGTACCTAAATTTTAGGGTTGGTCTAATAGGTCGTCTATATATAGTGAACTAGGCTAGGTTTGTACTCTCCAATTCGATCGGACGGTCATGAATAACTAGCTTAGAGATCCCAATTGAGAAACCGATGATGGTTTGGGGAAGCTAATCGGGCGTCCGTGAGGGGTTTGTGCACTACGTAGAGGGGCTAGGCATTAGAAGAGAGGGAATCCACGGGCAGCTCGACAACAAGGTTTCAAAAAACCGAGACGTCCAACGATTGACTGGCTATATTGCCTTTATACATTTAATGGTCTGGCTATCAAACGGACTCCGGTTGTGACGAAATTTGGCAGGCGGTCTACCTGCACTATGACAAGACCGCATGACAACTATTGACCCATTCCAATAATATTTCTCGTGCACTTATAGAACATTTTGTATGATGCCGCGGGCGTGGGCGTGTGTGGTTGGTCTCTAAACAATGATCGAAGAGCACAAAGAGAAGAGGCAACTACAAACGGATGCAAGTTTTTGAAAACCCCCGGCAATAGAGTGTCGTTGCTATGCGGATGATGCGAATGATACGATGATGATTGCGACGAACAAAAGAATCACATGATGACAATATAATAAAAGGGGAACCTTCTAAAGCGTTGGTCTCGGGCTGTTACACTCGTGCGGCCTCCTGTCTCCTCTCGAAGCTTCCAGGTCTTCTTTTGGTCCCTAAAAACATCAAAAAGTTTCGTGGCAATTGGACTTCGTTTGCTAATGTAAATCCAAAAATCCAAAAGCACGTAGAAAACAAAAACTAGCACTAGGCACTGGGTTAATAGACTTCTACTTAAAAATAATATGAATTGGCAAATAAATTCATAAAAAGTATCCTAGAATTATAATATTCTAGCATGGAAAAATAAAAAATTATAGATATGTCGGATACGTATTAGAATCCCCAAGCTTATTAATTCTTACTCGTCCTCAAGTAGGTAAATGATAAAAATAGAATTTTTGATGTGACATGCTACCAAACATGTAATCTATTGCACGTATGATCATTGAGAAATGCTCGATTAATAAAGATCAACTTAGTAACATTTATAAACATAAGTAACATAATCATCAAAATTCAAAATATATGATCCTTAAAGAATGTTTACTCTCTATTCATTTTATCATATTAGCATGGCATGGTGCCGTCTTCACCACATAAATACAAATGTCAAGCATCATGGTGTTAAATCAGGCAATTGGATCGTACTTTTTTACGTGCTTGAGATTTTTATTACTCACGCAATATATGAGCGTGAATCATGGATATAGCATAAAGGTGGAATAGAATATGGTGGTAGGTTTCAATGGGGTAAAAGTGGAGAAGAAAGCCTCGCATCAACTAGGTGTGTCAACAAACTATGGTGGTGCCCATCAATAGATATCAATGCGAGGAGTAGGGGTTGCCATGCGATGAATGTACTAGATCTATAAGTGTATGAAAGCTCAACTGAAGCTAAGTGGGTGTGCATCCAACTTGCTTGCTCACGAAGTCCTCGGGCATTTGAGGAGGCCCATTATCAAAATACACAAGCCCAGTTCTATAATGATTTTTTTTAAAGCACAACTTCTCCCTAGGTGGATTTGGTAATTAATAAAAATATATATTTCATTGGAATAATGTTTCCACCAAATGTATCTTAGGTGAAAGTTTAATGATGGGTTGGGTAAAGGACTATGTGGAGAACCTCCCCAAGGAATGGAAGGAATATAATTGGCCATGCTTAAAGCTTGAGGGCTCTACATTTTAAATTTTGTGAGAAATCGCTCTAGTCTCCATAGGAAAGCCAATACTATTAAAAGAGGATGAGGGATTTTGATGATCTGGTTGCTCAAGTCCTTAGAGATTAGCCACCAAAAATACACACCCATTTTCCCACAAAATCTTCTGTCCAAAGCCAAAAGTCAAAATTCGGTGAATCCAATGTTTCCCACTCGGATCGATCAAGATTTACCCTAGATTGAAGCCCAACCAAACCTTAGCATCTCGGCACTACCAACATTCCATTAGGTGCAACAAAAACCAATAAACAACTTACTGTTAACCAATTTCTTAAAAATGTCCCACCGAGTTTAACGAATCGGTGACACCCAGACTTCGTAACTCTCTAGGTCACCCATATCAGTACCACCAAGATTAATATACCAGTCGCACCGAAAAGGTCGTAGTTGCCTGATACGTCTCCAATGTATCTATAATTTTTGATTGTTCCATGCTATTATATTATCTCTTTTTGGATGTTTTATGTGCATTAATATCCTATTTTATATTATTTTTGGGACTAACCTATTAATCCAGAGGCTAGTACCAGTTTTTGTTTTTTCCTTGTTTTTGAGTTTTTCAGACAAGGAATATTAAATAGAGTTCAAACGGAATAAAACCTCCGGAAAGATTTTTTCTGGAAAATATGGAAGCCACGAGACTTGAGAACCAAAGTAGAGGAGTTGCGTGGGGGCCACAAGCCCACTTATCGCGGCCAGGAGGCACCCGCGCCTGGCAGGCTTATGCGCCCCTGGTACCTCCCCTAACCCTAATCTTCAGGCTACAAATACCCAAATATTCCATCATTATCATAACGAGCCACCAAAACACTTTTCTGCCACCAGAAGCCTCCCTTCCCAAGAGATCCAATCTTGGTGCCTTTTCTGGTAATCTGGCGGAGGGGGACTCGATCATGGAGGGCATCTACATCAACTCCATTGCCCTCCGATGATGTGTGAGTAGTTCACCACAGACCTACTGGTCCATAGCTAGTAGCTAGATGGCTTCTTCTCTCTCTTTGCTTCTCAATACAATGTTCTTAATGATCTCCATGTTCTTCATATAGCTTGAGTTTATACCTCTAGATCATGTCATCTTACCTAATGCGTTACTCTGTTTTTCATGAACTTGATACTCTAGATGCAGGCAGGAGTCGATCGATGTGTGGAGTAATAGTAGTATATGCAGAATCGTTTCGGTCTACTTGTCACTGACATGATGTCTATATGCATAATCATTGCCTTGGATATCTTCATAATTATTCGCTTTTCTATCAATTGCTCGACACTAATTTGTTCACCCACCGTCATACTTGGCATCATGAGAGAAGCCATCTAGTGAAACCTATGGCCCCCGGGTCTATTTTCCATATTATATTTTCAGATCTAAAACCAAAAACACCAAAAATACTTGTTTCATTGTTTTTAGTTTTAGTTTTACTTTCCGTTCAAGCATTCTATTATATCTATCTCTACTAGATCTCATCTTTGCAAATAACCATGAAGGGATTGACAACCCCTTTATAGCGTTGGGTGCAAGAGTTTGATTCCTTGTACAGGTATATCTATTGGTGGCTTGCTTGTATATCCTACTGGATTGATACCTTGGTTCTCAAAAACAGAGGGAAATACTTATCTACTTTGATCCATCAAGTTGTTCCTCTTCACGGGAAACCAACGCATGCTCGAGAAGTAGCAAGAGGGATTTTTGACGCCGTTTCCAGGGAGATACATATCAAGTCAAGAATACCAAGTACCCATCACAAACTAATCTCTTGAAATTACATTATTTTCCATTTTCCTCTTGTTTTCCTCTCCCCCAATTCTAAAACAATTTTCAAAAAGATTTGCTTTTTGCCCTTTTTCATCCGTCTCCTCGTTTGCTGCTTGCTTGTGTGCTTGATTGCTCGCTTTGCCATCATATCTGAAACAAGGGAGGTTATCACTGAAAATCTGGGGGGTATCGTTAGTAATAATATTGAAGGGAATCTTGATGCCCTTGAAAATGACAACATTCAAAAAGAACCCACTATCATTCATACAAAAAGGTTCCGTATAGGTAGTGGTAATATCATTGAAAAAGGTGTTATTCAAGATTTTTTCACTTATGCGGGAATGCTTCCTACTTTAGGAGGTTTCATTCTCAACAAAACCAATAGTCTTGCGGACGCTATAACTTTGTTAATAAGTGAACTTGAGGGACAATTCTTGCACATGCACCCTTGCATACAAATGATTTTCCTTGAGTTTTCTAATATTTGGCATTCTTCTGTTAAGCGTGCCGCCACTATATTCCTAGAGCACGAGTTTAGATTTATCATGAAAGAGGATAGTGAAATCTTTGCTCATTATAGAATTAATGGTGGATGTCCCCCTATTGAGGAAATCCTTTTTAATCAAGAAGAGATAATGAGACTACGATCGCAAGATCAAGGTTCTTATAATTAAAATTTGAGAAAGAAAGTCCTGACTGAGGTTTTGGTTGATAAGATTTCTGAACTCAACGATAATTTTTCTATACAACATAATAGATTAGAGTTCATTCTTAAGAAAAGGCTCATGGCCTTTAACCAAAGGAAAGCTTATAACAATGAACTGATTATACACTATAAGGGACATCAGGAGGAACCTATCCCTCCCGCACTTGATCTTGATGATCCCAATCCTCTTAAATTCAGCCCCTTTGATTACTTTTTCTTTACACAATGGAAATTAGCTTCTGAAAGAAGGGATTATGAGATGAGCCTGAATGATCTCCCTCATTTTTATTATGACAATACGTAGATCTATTGCGTTTTGCCTAGCTAGGGGCGTTAAACAATAGCGCTTGTTGGGAGGCAACCCAATATTATTTTGCTTTAGGTTTTTTTGCTTCTGTTTTGGTGTGTTTGGCACATTATTACTTTTGTAGTAATTGCATTTTTTAGTTTAAATTAGTGTTTGATCCAAGTAAAACCTTTGGCTGAGTCTGTCTAGGGTTTGGAATCGATGGCACCGAGTGGAATGTGTTGGTTGCACCAATTCTAAATATTTGGCTTTGGAAAGAATTTTGTGAAAGAGCTTGTGGGTGTATGTGGTGACTATCACTTGTGCACGTATGAGCATTTTGTTCACCATCATGAGAGAAGCCATCTAGTGAAACCTATGGCCCCCGGGTCTATTTTCCATATTATATTTTCTGATCTAAAACCAAAAACACAAAAAATACTTGCTTCATTATTTTTAGTTTTAGTTTTACTTTCCGTTCAAGCATTCTATTATATCTGTGTCTACTAGATCTCATCCTTGCAAATAACCGTGAAGGGATTGACAACCCCTTTATAGCGTTGGGTGCAAGAGTTTGATTCCTTGTACAGGTATAGCTATTGGTGGCCATCTTGTATATCCTATTGGATTGATACCTTGGTTCTCAAAAATAGAGGGAAATAATTATCTACTTTGATGCATCAAGCCATTCCTGTTCACGGGAAACCAACGCATGCTCGAGAAGTAGCAAGAAGGATTCTTGACGCCGTTTCCAGGGAGATACATATCAAGTCAAGAATACCAAGTACCCATCACAAACTCATCTCTTCAAATTACATTATTTTCCATCTTCCCCTTGTTTTCCTCTCCCCAATTCTAAAACAATTTTCAAAAATATTTGCTTTTTGCCCTTTTTCGTTCATCTCCTCGTTTGCTTCTTGCCTGTGTGCTTGATTTCTCGCTTTGCCATCATATCTGAAACAAGGGAGGTTATAATGAAAATCTAGGGGTACAGGTAGTAATAATATTGAAGGGAATCTTGATGCCCTTGAAAATGACAACATTCAAAAAGAACCCACTATCATTCATACAAAAAGGTTCCGTATAAGTAGTGGTAATATCATTGGAAAAGGAGTTATTCAAGGTTTTTTCACTTATGCGGGAACGCTTCCCACTTTAGGAGGTTCCATTCTCAATAAAACTAATAGTCTTGCGGACGCTATAACTTTTTTAATAAGTGAACTTGAGGGACAATTCTTGCACATGCAAACTTGCATACAAATGATTTTCCTTGAGTTGTCTAATATTCGGCATTCTTCTATTAAGCGTGCCGCCACTATATTCCTAGATCACGAGTTTAGATTTATCATGAAAGAGGCTAGTGAAATATTTGCTCATTATAGAATTAATGGTGGATGTCCCCCTATTGAGGAGATCCTTTTTAGTCAAGAAGAGATAATGAGACTACGATCTCAAGATCAAGTTGCTTATAATGAAAATTTGAGAAAGAAAGTCCTGACTGAGGTTTTGGTTGATAAGATTTCTGAACTCAACGATAATTTTGCTATACAACATAACGGATTAGAGTTCGTTCTTAAGAAAAGGCTAATGACCTTTAACCAAAGGAAAGCTTATAACGATGAATTGATTATACACTATAAGGGACATAAGGAGGAACCTATCCCTCCCGCACTTGATCTTGATGATCCCCATCCTCTTACATTCAGCCTGTTTGATTACTTTTTCTTGCCACAATGGAAATTAGCTTCTGAAAGAAGGGAGTATGAGATGAGCATGAATGATCTCCCTTATTTTTATTATGACAATATGTAGATCTATTGCGTTTTGCCTAGCTAGGGGCATTAAACAATAGCGCTTGTTGGGAGACAACCCAATTTTATTTTTCTTTAAGTTGTTTTGCTTCTGTTTTTGTGTGTTTGGCACATTATTAATTCGGTAGTAATTTCATTTTTGTGTTTAAATTAGTGTTTGATCCAAGTAAAACCTTTGGGGTGATCTATGGTAGTTGTTGATTTGATCTTGATGGAAAACAGAAACTTTTGTGCTCAGTCCAGGATTTTTCTGAATTGTTCAGAGCGTCGAATTGATGTGAAAGTTTTACACAGGATTGGTATAAAAATTTCACTAGTTGCCCTAATTTTTCACAATTGTTGCAGTTCCAGAAGTATTAGAAGTTTACAGATTGCTACACACTATTCTGTTTTTGACAGATTCTGTTTTCTTTGTGTTGTTTCCTTATTTTGATGTATCTATGGGTCGTATCAGAGGGTATGAGTCATGGAGAAGTTAGAATACATTAGGTATTACACAGATATAAATAAAGAATCAGTTCACAGTTGTACCTAAACTGGTGATTTATTTTTCTTATACTAACAAATCTCATGAGTTTTCTGTTGAGTTTTGTGTTGTGAAGTTTTCATGTTTTGGGTGAAGATTTTATGGACTATGGAATAAAGAGTGGAAAGAGACTAATATTGGGGATGCCCATGGAACCAATTCATATTCAAGGATACAAAAAAGCCTAAGATTGGGGATGCCCCGGAAGGCATCCCCTCTTTCATCTTCAATCCATCGGTAAATTTACTTGAGGCTATATTTTTATTCACCACATGATGGGTGTTTTGCTTGGCGTCTTGTATGATGTGAGTCTTTGCTTGTTAGTTTGCCACAATCATCCATTCTGCACACATCTTTAGAGTGAGAGACACTAAATCGTGAATTTGTTAGAATACTCTATATGCTTTACTTATATCTTTTGAGCTAGGCAATGTTGCTCTAGTGCTTCACTTATGTCTTTTTATAGCATGGTGGTGTTATATTTTATAGAAATAATTGAACTCTCATTCCTCACTTATATTATTTTCAGAGTTTCTTAAAACCGCATGGTAATTTGTTTAGGTTATGAATTTAGTTCTAATGTAATGGCATCGAAGAGGGATATAATAAAAACTTTCATATTAACTGCATTAACAACTATGAGAAGTTGGATTCCTAACATATAGTTTTGAGATAATAGGGATGGTAATATGAGAGTCATGCTAGTGATTAGTTGTGAAATGAAGAGATACGTGTGTTAAAGCTTGTGATTCCCGTAGCATGCACGTATGGTGAACCGCTATGTAACGAAGTCGGAGCACGACTTGTCTAATGATTGTCGACCTTTGTGTCAGGGTCGGGAGCACGCGATGGTTAACTCCTACTAACCTCTCCCCTAGGAGCATCCGTCTAATGCTTTGTTTGATGACTAATATACTTCTGATATAAGTATTTGAGTTCTTTATGACTAATGTGAGTCCATGGATTATACGCACTCTCACCCTGCCATCTTTGCTAGTCTCTCTAGTACCGCGCAACTTTCGCCGGTACATCAATCCATTCTTCCTCAAAACAGCCACCATATATTCCTCAAAACAACCACCATACCTACCTATTATGGCAGTTCCATAGTCATTCTGAGATATATTGCCACGCAACTTCCACCATGTAGTTTTTCTATGACTTGCATCATCACTTCATATTACATATATAGTTTTATCTTGTCATAGGAATGGAGTTGTAATTTCTTTTTTCTTTTAGTTATAAGTAAATAAACGTGTGATGTTTATCATTAACAAAGCATTGTGCCATGATAGAAAAGGATGATGGAGGCTATGACTCCCTCACAAGTTGGGATGAGTATCCGGACTTTACAAAAAATAAAAGAGGCCAGCGAAGCCCAAAAGAAAAAAAGAGACCAAAGAAGCGCACCAAAATAAGAAATGAGAGAAAGAGAGAAGGGACAATTGCTACTATCTTTCTCCACACTTATTCAAAGTAGCACCATGATCTTCATGATATAGAGTCTCCCATTTTGTCACTTTCATATAACTAGTGGATATTCATTTTGCACGACCACTTAGTTTTCTTTTTATGCTTTCATAGACTTATAGCTCTAAGTGCATTTGTTGCATGGTAATCCCTACTCACTCACATTGATATCTATTGATGGGCATCTCCATTGTCCGTTCATACGCCTAGTTGATGTGAGACTATCTTCTCCTTTTTCCTTGCACCCCCACCATATTCTATTCCACCTATAATGCTATATCCATGGCTCATGCTCATGTATTGCTTGACAGTTAAAGTGGTTTGAGAACACCAAAAGTGTGAAACAATTGCTTGACTTGTTCATCGGGGTTGTGCATGATTTAGATACTTTGTGTGGGGAAGATGGAGCGTAGCGAGACCATATGATTTTGTAGGGATAACTTTCTAAGGCCATGTTATTTCGAAAGGACACGAAAACCTTGTTGGTGTGCTTGAAGTATTACTGTTTTTATGTCAATATTAGACCATTGTTTTAAATCTTACGGATCTGAATATTCATGCGACAATAAAGAATATTACATGGATAAATATATTGGGTAGCTTTACACATCAAAAATTCTATTTTTATCATTTACCTACTCGAGGACGAGCGGGAATTAAGCTTGGGGATGCTGATACATCTCCAACATATCTATCATTTTTGATTGTTCCATGCTATTATACTATCTGTTTTGGATGTTTTATATGCATTAATATGCTATTTTATATTATTTTTGGTACTAACCTATTAATCAAGAGCCTAGTGCCAGTTTCTGTCTTTCCTTGTTTTTGAGTTTCACATATAAGGAATATTAAACGTAGTCCAAAGGGATCAAAACCTCCGGAAATATGTTTACTGGAAAATATGGAAGCCGCGTGACTTGAGAACCATGGCAGAGGACCTGCCACGGGGCCACAAGCCCACTTGCCACGGCGAGGGGGCAGCCGCGCCGGGCAGGTTTGTGGGCCCTGGCACCTCGCCTGACCCTAATCATTAGCCTATAAATACCCAAATATTCCATCATTATCAGAACGAGCCATAAAACACTTTACCGCCGCCAGAAGCCACCATTCCTAAGAGATCCAATCTTGGAGCCTTTTTCGGTAATCTGCCGTAGGGGGATTCTATCATGGAGGGCATTTACATCAACTCCATAGCCCCTCCGATGATGTGTCAGTAGTTCACCATAGACCTACGGGACCATAGCTAGTATCTAGATGACTTCTTCACTCTCTTTGTGTAACATCCCAAAATTTCATTTGTGGAATGTTATGATATATAGCTATGCATCATCATCACGTTGTTTTAATGTAATGAATTTGTTGAAGTGCTTCTTTTGAAATTCTGACAGGCCATTTCTATTTTTCCATGTATCTGTTTCATCTATTTGAAAACCTTTGGAAATGTTCAAAGAAAGAGAGGAGTAACAGCACACTCCACACCAGGGGCATCTTGGTGAAATATTTGAGCAATTAAACCAGGGGGTTATTTGAAAAAATTATCCCAAAAGGATTTAAAATCAATTAGGCATTTTCTAAAAATAATTTTTTAATAAGATATTCAATATGACAGAGGAAAAATGTTCATTAAATAGCATTAATTCTCCTGATCATTTTGATATATATCTTTATTATGTTTGGAAATGTTTTGAATGCATTAGAAGGGTTTTTACTGCACTGGAAATAGAAAAGGAAATTTTTTAAACCGAATCGGGCCGGCCCACAGTCTTAACTCCCGAATTCAATTCGAATCGGTCAACCGATGCGCTAACCTCGCCTTTTCACTCACTGGCACGCGGGACCCACTGATCGATGACGTCATCCGTGTGCCTGTCTCCTTCCTCGCGCGCGCCACCCTCGCCGGAGATCCCTCTCTCCCTCTCTCCCTCCTCTCTCCCTATCCCGACCCCGCACCTGGCCTATAAAAGCCCCAGCCCTTGCCGCGCTCCATTCCACTTCGAGCCCCCCCTCTACCTCGCCAAAAAGCCACCGCACGGCTCGCCAGAGTTCGGACTCCAACCGAACCTTCCCGAGCACGAGGCCGTCGCCTCCGTCGTCCCCAGCCCCGTCGGATGCCGCCAAACGACGCTGGAGCTTCACCACTCTCGCCTGAGCACTTCGGATGTCACCCCGACCATCGCACCGTCGCCTCTGATCACCTTCGACCTCCGGCCGCCGTCAACCTTGCCAGAACCTCGACTCCTCCCCTCTGTAAGCCACCGGACCCCCCTTGACCGTTAGATTTAGAACCAACGCTCCTGATTATAAGATTTAAACAGCGAAATGTTTTCCTCTATGCTTCGTTCGTCCGGTCGTTAGCACCCACGCGCACACAGCCCCGACCAATCATAGCTTGCCACGTAGCCCCTAACCGATCGATAATAGTTTCCCTTTTTCTGTTTCTGTTTCTGTTTTAGAAAACAGAATGTATCCTGTTTTTGTTTTTACCATATCTTTTAAAATATTTGGTGTTTTTACTTGATTCTTTTTGCATTAGTTCACAAATTTGATGTAGTTTATGTCAGCATGCTTACATTTCAAATTTGAACTTTAAATTTTGAATCTAATCAAATTTGTTTAAATTACTACAATCTGTATAACCAGAGTTTAAAAATATAATTTTGGTGAATATTTTTGCCACTATTTTGTATTAGTTAAACCTATCATCTACATTGTTTGAGAATTTTTAGAATGAATTTGGTTACTGTTTTTAACAAAATCAGAATCTGTTTAGTTCTTAATAGATTTTAACTAAATTGATTTTTATTTGATTTGAACCTGAATTAGTTTAACCTTTGTTTTTAGATTTCATTAGGTTCTGTTGATTCAACATTAGGTGTATTTTTTTCTGTTAATAAAATATGTATTTCAAATTGTTTCGTGCTCTAGTTTGAATAGGTTCATCTTGTTTTCACCATGTTTATTGTTTAGAACAAGTTTTGTAGTACTTCTTGTAGCACAATACTTTTATAATGAAATACTTTTTGTTTTAAAATAAAATTTTATATTTACTTTTCTGTTATCTAAAATGCCTAGTCGTTCAAAACGATATTTTTTTGACTTGTTATGTCTTAGTAGAGTTTTGATACCAAAATTTTTATAGTCTTATACTTTAAGTGATTTTTTTATTTTTGATTGTGTTTTTGTTTGTTGAAGAATTTATTTACCTTGCTATTGAATGAATTGTATTGTGTTTATGCTTATGGTGTGCTCTTGTTTGATTCATTAGATCATCCGAAGTGCGAAGCTTGTTATCTAGAGTCACTTGATTTCAAGGATCGTCAGCAAGGCAAGTCACTTTTACCATGTATACCTATGGTTTATTAAATTAGTTCTTCCATCTCCCCAATTGCATGCAAAGTAGGTAAATTGGAAACTTGGTTACTTGTTGTAGTATCATGTGGTAGGTACCCCTCAACCCTTGACACATTGGTCCCGGGAAACGTTGATTTACATTTTGCTATGCTATTAGTACACGGGGTTGGTTGTGTGATTCCTGAGAGTTGTGAGTTAATAATTTCAAGACCTACATGATGATCAAGTCTTCAAGACTCTGAGTTTTCAACATACCTCTAGGTGGATGATGGTTGAAGGGCGCCCTGGAGAAACGAGTGGTTAGCCTAGATGATGCTGGAGAAGTGCCAGTATTCGTGCGGAAAGGTCCACCCAGGCACAAAGAGATGGATGGATGCTTCAAGACTAATGGCTTACCTGCACAGCCACAAGCCATTATGGGATCTCGCTTGGTTGGATATCGTGGTGACCCTGGACAGGCGGTGCTACGAGATGTAGAAGAACGATAGGAAAGGATGGGCACCGACAGAGTCTCAGGGAAACCCTTTAGAATACCATGTTTTGGTCATCCGTTTCTCAAACATGATGAAGTGCGAGAAATCCAACGGAGGCAATCAAATCTGGTGGGGAACGTGTGCAAAACACTGCAGAGTACCCAAACCTAATCGATTAGCCGTGTCCATGGTCATGGACAGTTTGAGCCAAAGGAACTGAAACTATCTGGAACTCTCAACACAATTAATTACATTGATGTGGGTATTTTTTTAAAATGTCAACTTGGGTATGAGAATTGGTTGGTGGAACCATCTCATTAATCAACCAACATTGTAGTAATTATGCTTTTGCCCTCTCTTGTTGTAGGAAAAATTTGGCTTTATGCAAAAACTCACTACCCCCACCTGCCATATATGCATATAGACTAGATGATTACTTTACCCCCTCTCTTGCCAGTATATTCAGTATGCTGACCTATATGGCTGCAACATATCATGTTGCAGAGTACTTTTCCGACCAGGAGTGAGGATACGCTCTATGCTCGGTGAGATGCCCTTGGAGTCAGATGGACTCAACTACCTATGGAGCTTCCGCAAGATTTTGGTTTAGTTTATCTCATGAGTTGGCCTTCAGCCACTTTATTGTAATCCTTATTGTAATAAAGGACTCAATATGAGATTTCGATTTATTAATGCTGTGTGATTTCCCTTTGATATATACATTGATGTACCGTGTGTGTACCAGCCAGATCTTGGGATGGTACATAAACACCGGAGTCAGGTCGCTACAGAAATGGTATCAGAGCACACGCTGACCGTAGGACGTAACCACTAGGATTGGAAAAGCCTTAGGATTTATTTCCCTTATGTCTTTAAAATTCTTATACTCTCATCTATTCGTTTCTGACTTCCCTCTGATTTATTTCAAAATTTATAGATGGTCACCTTCATCCCAGTTTTGATCACGGAGTTTTGTCAACCTGACGCAACGATGCCCTTTGGCAAGGAGCTGATGAGGATCGTTAGGGACGTAAGGACTGCTTTGGCGAGCATCACCGGGACTCCTATCATGTCTTTTCCACAAGACGAACATTACAGGATCGAGGTGCACATCCCCGGGAAGATCATTGGAAATCGTAAGGAACCCATCGACTTCAAGTTTGTGGCACCCAGCTGGATACTTGGGAGAGACATGGCCATTCATTGTGCCCTTGGACATATTTAGGAGGAATACAAAGGTGGAACCATTTCACCAGGACTCAGCGTGGTTTGTCGCAGGGATGCCAATGGAAACATCATAACCACTCCCACTTAAGACACCACCATTTCCTATATCCAGACTTTGGAGACGCACATCAGGACCTTGGAGCTTCGGGTATGTGCCAACACGAAGACCATCAAGAGGCTGATGAACCGTGAGATTGACCTCGAAGCTGACTTACGGGAAGCCAAGTACGAGCATGAGTATGAGGTGAAGGATTTCTTAGAGAGGATCGATAAGCTGAACACTCGCATCGCAACTCTGGAGGAACAGATGGACATGGGTGAAAATCTTCATCCAGAAGGAGACATGGCTCCTTTGATCAGCAACGATGATGACTATGAGGAGAGCACCACCGGAGGAGGCCACTTCACCATGTACTTTTGAGGAGAACTTTAGTTATGCCCCATGTATCTTCATTTTCGTCATTAAAACGTAGGTCGATGTTTAGTTTGATTTTGGAGATTTGTATCTCGATGTTTGAAACTTGAGTTGAATAAATGAATGAGTGTTTGGTGTGATATGTTTGTTGCATTTCATATGGGTAGTGAATTTCCCTTTTAGGTCATTGTTCTATTATAATTCTCACCCCTCTGAAAACAGCAAGATGCCTCCGCGATGTGAGCCCGACTTCACTTTCTCGCCAGAGCTCACACAACTTCCCCAGCAGTAGAACGCCCTGATGCAGCTGTTGATTCAGAATCAGACCAACAACCACAACAACGACCCTCCACCTCAAGGCGACAACCTCACCCATTTTCTGACACTGAATCCCCCAGCTTTCTCCAGCATCACAGAGCCCATTGTGGCAGATGATTGGCTCCGCAAGATGGAGAGGGAACTCACCACCGCAGGATGCACTGAGGCTAAAAAAGTGCGCATTGCCGCCCATCAACTAGAGGGACCAGCAGCTTCATGGTGGGGGAACTACACCACCACGTACCCCATTACTGGTGTGACTTGGGAGCAGTTCAAGCAAGCTTTCCGCACCGCACATGTCTCAGCTGGAGCCATGAGTCTGAAGAAGCGTGAGTTTCGCAACTTACGCCAGGGGAACCGTTTCGTGGCCCAGTACGTGGATGACTTTAGCACGTTGGCTCGTTATGCACCAGGAGATGTGGCCGATGATGCAGCCAAGCAGGAGAAGTTCTTGGAAGGACTCAATGATGAGTTCGGCGTGCAACTGATGGTGGCTACCTTCAGCAACTACCAGGAGCTGGTAGACAAGGCCCTCATCTTGGAGGGGAAGCAGCGGCAAATCGAGAACCGCAAGAGGAAGTATGCATAGGGGAAGTCTACCCCTGGAGCTCATCAGAAGCCCTGCTACTCCCGGTACTCAGGAAATACCGGATCAGGGACCGGTAAGTATGGAGCGCACACTCATCCAGTGCACAACCATGGAGGCCATAACCATGGAGGAACTGGGAATAATCGTCCCAACAATGGCAGCTTCAAGAATGGTAATGGAAGTGGGAATGGCAACCAACACCGTCCCGCTCCAGCTCAGAAGGATCTGAACCATATCACCTGTTTCAAGTGTCAGAAGACAGGGCACTATGCCACTGAATGCCCTCAGAACAAGCAAGGAAATGGAAACGGCAACAACAATGCAACTCTGCAGCTAAGAAGCCAAATCCTTTTAATCGTGCTCAGGTGAACCACCTTGATGTGGAAGAAGTCTATGATCAGCCCGAGACTGTGGTTGGTAAGTTTTTATTGCATTCACGTTCAGTTATGGTACTTTTTGATTCTGGTGCAACTCATTCATTCATATCAAGGGTAGTTGTCGAAAAGTATGGTTTACCCACCAGAACCCTTAGTCAGCCCATTAAGGTCAATTCCCCAGGAGGTATGATGATGGCAGGGATAGGATGCGACGCCCTGAAACTCCACATAGGAAACCATGTTTTTCCTACCAACCTCATCGTCTTAGAATCCCAGGGGTTGGATGAAATCCTAGGCATGGATTGGATGACCAAGTATGACGGAAACCTTGATTGTCCCAGCAAGTCCATTTCACTCACCACTCCGGAGAACAAGAGGATTAAGTATGTATCCCGACGCACACAGATGAGTGCTCGGTTAAATTCCCTCACAGGAGTTGTTCAGGAGGAAGTCCCGGTTGTACAAGACTTTACAGATGTATTCCCGGAAGAATTACCAAGCATGCCACCAGATAGGGAGATTGAGTTTCTGATAGAGCTACTACCAGTGACAGCCCCAATTTCCAATAGACCCTATCGGATGCCCGCAAATAATTTAGTAGAAATAAAGAAGCACATTAAGGAACTATTGGATAAGGGATATATTCGCCCAAGTTCATCACCTTGGGGAGCCCCAGTTCTTTCGGTGGAGAAGAAAGACAAAACCTTGAGGATGGTGGTCGATTATCGTGCATTGAACGAGGTGACTATCAACAATAAGTACCCTCTGCCGATGATTAATGACCTGTTTGACCAGCTAGTAGGCGCCAAAGTATTCTACAAGGTCGATCCTCGATCAGGGTATCACCAACTAAAGATTCGTGAATAGGATATACCCAAAACAACTTTCACCACCAGGTATGGATTATATGAGTATACAGTCATGTCCTTTGGTTTGACTAATGCTCCTGCCTACTTCATGAATTTGATGAACACAGTGTTTATGGAATATTTGGACAAGTTTTTTGTGGTGTTCATCGATAACATTTTGATATTCTCCAAGAGCGACGAAGAACATAAGGAACACTTGCGTTTAGTTCTGGAGAAGCTTAGAGAGCATCAGTTATATGCCAGGTTCAATAAATGTGAAGTTTGGCTGACGGATGTCGGATTCCTTGGACATGTTATTTCCGGAGAAGGAATAGCAGTATACCCCGCTAAGGTTGAAGCAGTCACTGAGTGGAAGTCACCCACTTCAGTTAAGGAGATCTGCAGTTTTCTCGGACTTGCCGGATATTACCGGAGATTCATTGAGAATTTCTCAAAGATTGCCAAGCCCATGATAGAGCTGTTGAAGAAAGAGTCTAAGTATATCTGGACTGAGGAATGTGAGGCCAGTTTCCAGGAGTTGAAGAAATGTTTGTTCACAGCCCCAGTGTTGATACTGCCAAACAATCGGAAGGACTTCAAGCTTTATTGTGACGCATCCCGTCAAGGACATGGAGGAGTACTCATGCAGGAGGGAAAAGTTCTAGCATATGCATCCAGACAACTACGACCCCATGAGTTGAATTATGCCACCCATGATTTGGAACTAGCAGCCGTAGTGCACGCACTCAAGACCTGGAGACATTTCCTTATCGGAAATAGTTGTGATGTGTACACTGATCATAAGAGCCTGAAGTATATCTTCGCGCAGAAGGAGTTGAACCTCAGAAAGAGGAGATGGTTAGAGTTAATCAAGGACGATGACATGAGATTACATTACCATCCAGGAAAGGCAAATGTTGTGGCAGATGCTTTGAGTCGGAAGAGTTATGTGAACACACTCATAGCCGGAGGATTACCCCAGGAGTTAACCAATGATCTCAGAGAGCTTCGGTTAGAGATAGTTCCACAAGGATATGTTGCCACACTAGAGATTCAGTGCACCTTGACCGAAAGAATTCGAGAATCCCACAAATCGGACAAGGAGATAGTTGAGATAAAGCAGAGAATGAAGGAAGGCAAGGCTAAAGGCTTTCGTGAAGATGAACAGGGTACTCTATGGTTTGAGAACCGAATCTATGTGCCCAGTGACCCAGAGCCTAGGAAGTTGATACTTCAAGAAGCCCACGATTCACCATACTCGATACACCCAGGGAACACCAAGATGTACCTGGATTTGAAGGAAAGTTACTAGTGGATAGGTATGAAGAAAGATATTGCCGAACATGTTGCAGTATGTGATGTTTGTCAGCGAGTAAAGGCGGAACATCAGAAACCAGCAGGGTTACTCCAACCTTTGCTGATACCCGAGTGGAAATGGGACAAGCTTGGTATGGACTTCATCACAGGACTATCTAGGACCCGTTCAGGATATGATTCCATCTGGGTAGTGGTCGATCGTTTGACCAAGGTGGCTCATTTCATTCCAATGAAGACCACCTATACCAGTGCTAAGTTAGCCAAGATCTATATAACCAGGATCATATGTCTGCATGGAGTTCTGAGGAGTGATATGTCAGATAGAGGAACACAATTTACCTCAATGTTTTGGCATCAGTTACATGAAACTTTGGGTACAAGGCTGGAATTCAGTACAGCTTTTCATCCGGAGACCGATGGACAGACTGAGAGAGTCAACCAGATTTTGGAGGACATGTTGAGAGCTTGTGTGTAGTGACCCGACTCAAAACGAGTCAAGCCTCTGTGTTTTCTGTGCCATCCCTGGATCAGTATGCTGGCACACACAGTACATCAATGTATATATCAAAGTGCAATCACATGTAAATAGCGTAAAACTGATATATACCTTAAAATAGCAGCGGATACAGTCAACGGGAGTGGAGTCCCAATAACACCAACGGCAAGTTGAGTGCGGACCGTAACCCTGAATCGTACTCCTACCCGTCGTAGAAGAGTATCTGCAACATAAGACGTTGCAGCCGTGTAGGTCAGCATTTTGAATATGCTGGCAAGATCACCATAGAAGAACAGAAAAATAAAGACTATTCTATATGCAAAGGCTTTGTGGCTCTGTGTCTGAGTTTTTTTGCGTAAAAGCTGATTTTATTTTCCTACCACAAAAAAGAATATCAGGAATTTCACTATGGAATTACCTATCATGACAAGGTTCCTCCAACCAATGTCTCAATACCCACAAGTATCTTAAGTTGCCCACAATTAAGTTATCAGTCCAGTGTTGAGAGTTCAGAGATAGATCCAAGTCTAGAAGCTCAAATTGTCCGTAACCGGGGACACGGCTAATCGATTAGGTTTAACTCTGCAGAGTGTTGTGTACTTTACCCACAAGATTCTTTCCCTCCTGGTAAGTCCTTGCACTGCCTGGTGTTTGAGAACAGGATGAAAGAAACATGGTCTTTCAGAGTGCTTCCCTGACTGTCCCACAGTGCCCATCCCAATCCTAACGTCGACTACATCTCGTAGCACTGCCCAGCAGAGTCACAACAAAGATCAACCAAGCCAGAGCCCATAATGACTTGTGGCTACACAGGTAAGCTTCCGGGCATGAAGTATTCATCCTTCTCTTTGAGTCTGGGTGAAGCTTTCCGCAAGATGTCATGGCGCTTCTCCATGCATCCCGGCCACTCACTGGTTTCTCCAGGGTGCCCAATCAACCATCCTGCACCTAGTAGTGTGTATTGAAAACTTGTCTTCTCGAGTCTTGGAGTCTTGAGGTCTTGAAGATGCAGGACTTGAAGATGTCTTCATGAAGTCGTCGTTTTGACGTGGAGTCCTTCTTCACACCACTCACGAACACTCATACCAGACCCCGTCTACTTTAGCATAGCATGGCACTAACTAGCGTTCCCGGGGCTTTAGTAACAAGTGGTGGGTTCCTACCTCATGCATTCTACTCAACTACAAGAATTTCAATAACACTACGGGAGGGATATGTTGAATGATGTCACTACATGCAATAAAAACATAGGTATGAAATAGATGGTCAAGGTGAACTTGCCTGTACTGTTGATGAAGATAAGATATCGCTCTCATAAATAACTTGATAGAACTATTCGTCACTCTCCGATGAAAATCTATAACAAACATTACATACATATAAGCAATCATACTAGCAATCAATTCTAACAATCACAAGGTAACACAAGAACAAAATCAACAAGGTTGATAAAGGAAATACTTAAGACAAAATTGAAACACAAAACTCCAACAAATTCAAAAGTAACACAAAACCCAAAACAAAGTAAAATATAATAAAAGATTTTTGTAAATATTTTTCTAGAAAAAATGAATCACTTTTGAAAGACAACTAGAACTATAAAAACAACCTTCTAAACAATATAAGTGTTTGCCTAATAAACTTAACAACAAGCAAACATAAACTAAGATAGAACATATTGTAAAACAACTAAGTTAACAGAAAATAATTAAATAAAATCTTTATTACAAAGCAGAATTAAGTCATTTAAAACTTTTGTAAAAGAATTACTATTAAAACTAAATTGTTTTATAAAACATTACCTAATGAAGAAAAATATGGTTTCCTATAATAATAGAGTAAAACTAAACTATTTTTGGTTAAAACATTTATTTCCAGAAAATAATTAGTACAAACTTTATTTGAAAACAGAATCTAATACTTAAAATTTTAGTTAAAAGAATTGTTACTAACAAATTTGCATTTAAAACAACTATACCTATTTGAAAGAGGGTATGGATCCCTACAACAAAATTTATAACTAAACAAATTAACTTTTGTTAACAGCAAGTAAATTACTAAGGTTTGGAACAACAAAACTAAATGAAATCTGAAACTTAATATAAATCATATTCAGATTTTCAAAAAATAAAACAAGGTAAATAAACTAATATGAAACTAAACAGATTCTGTTTGGTTTGAAAACACTATTTAAAATTATTATAAAATTCTCAAACTCTACCAAATGATAGCTATGGTCACTAGTGTCAAGTATGAAAAATAATCATTCAAAAATTCATTTTAGAACTCATGATATTCAGAAAACAAAATTTAAATCAAATCTGTTCAAATTCAAATTTATCTATTCAAACATGGTCAAATTTGATATGTACGGAAACTAGATAAATTTTTTGATCTAATGCAAAAAGAATCAATTTAAAATAGTTAAAAACATAAAAGATATAAGCAAAACAAATTTGAAACTATTCTGGTAACAGAAATTAAAACAAAAGAAAAAGTTTTGTTTCGAACGGATAGGTGGACTATGTGGCATCACCTGATTGGTCTAAGTGTGCGTGTGCTAGGGAGTTTCGGGCGGACGACCGAGACATAACAGAAAACGGTTCGGTCAATTTATTTTAAAAGAAAACCGGCCGGTTCTTTCTAAGAGAACCGAAGGGGTACGGGGATCTAATCTACGCCGTTGATTAGGGATCGGACGGGGAGGGTGCTCACCGTGGTGGTTGCTGGTTCCGGCGAGGGTTCTGGCGACGACAGAGGCGTCGAGGTCGCCGGGGATGCGCCTCCGGTGGTCTTTGGTGTCGGGGAAAGGGTCCGGTCGACGGAGGCGAGCGTGGCGATGACGATGGTGGCGTCGGCGAGGCTCGAAGGCGACAGGAGCGAGCGGCACGAGCTCCGGGGCGGCTCGGTGGAGGTGGGGCTCCGGCGAGGTCGTAGGTTAGGGCATTCCAGGGGGTCTCCGGTGAAGCAGAGGGGTGGGGTGGTGCGCACGGGTGCGGTGAGGTGGAAGGAGGGTTCGGTGGCGCTCGGGGAGGTCGGAGTGGAGCTGTGGAGCAGAAATGGCGCGGCGGCCGTGGTGAAGTCCGACGAGAGATTCCGACGAGGGGAAGGCTCGGGGAGAGGGGGAAACAACGAGAATGGAGGGAGGAGAGGTGCTGGCTACTTATAGGGGTCTCAGGGGGTCGGGGGAGTAAGGAGGGAGGGGGTCCGCGGCGAGGGGAGGAAACGGCCGGCGAGTCTCCGGCGCGTGCGGGGAAGGGAGAAGATGACCGTTCGGTGAAACGGTCGGTCGGGTGGGGTCCAGCGTCAGTGAGAGGAGGGCGTGTCCGTTACGCGCGGTCGGCCAGCTTCTAATAAACACGCGAGTAACTGCCGTGGGCCGGCCCGTTTAATATCGGAAATGGTTACCGTTTTTCCTTTAATAATTTTCGAGAGACGTTCAAAAGTTTTTAGAGCATTCAAATCATTCGTAAATATAGGGGTATTATATATCAAAATTAACAGAATAATAAATGCAATTTAATGGACATTTTTATTCTGGCATTTGAATACTTTTAAAAAAATCATTTTTTCAGAAAATGCCTTAATTGGCTTTATTTACATTTGCAAATATTTTTCAAATAACATTTTGGGTTTGATGATTCAAAAACTTCACAAATTACCCCCTGTATTGGAATGTCATGTTACTCCTCTCAAAATTTTTTTGTCAGGGTTTTGAATTATTTGAAAATTTTGGATAAGGACCAATATGAAATGGATTTTCAAAATAATCGAGAGGTTTTCAAAAGCTCTTTCAATTCCTTCTTTTAACTTCCAACTCATATTTCATATAATTTGAAGAAGTCATATTATTTTCTCTCATGAAAATCATTGAGTTGCATAAAGTTTTCTGAATTTGAAATATTTTCAAAATGGAAATTCAAATCATTTTCAACTCCCTTTTCATTTCTTTAAAATGAAGAAGTCATGTCATCTTCACTCTAGGGTTTTGTGATGAAATGAATTTGAATTTCCTGGTGATCAAAATGCAGATTGAAAATTTTGGGAAAGTCATTTCATTCCCTCTCATCAAACTTTCAAAATTTTCAAAAGTTTCAAATTGCACTCACTTTCAATCATTCAAGCAAACTAACAATCATTCTATAATTATTATAACATTCCAAAATTTGGGATGTTACATTGTGCGCTAGACTATGGGTCCAGTTAGGCTACAACTTACCTTACGCAGAGTTCTCGTACAACAACACTTATCAGACCAGTCTGAAGATGGCCCCTTTTGAAGCTTTATACGGAAGGAGGTGCAGAACACCATTGACGTGGGATGGTGTTGGTGACCGAAAACTTTTTGGTCCCGATCTTATCAGAGATTCTGAAAAGAAGGTCAAACTGATTCGAGACCGACTCAAGATAGCTCAATCTCGGCAGAAGAGCTATATTGATAACAAACGCAAGGAGGTGACATATGAAGTAGGGGATCGAGCATATCCTTGTGTGTCCCCACTTCGAGGAATCAAGAGGTTTGGTGTTAAAGGAAAGTTAGCACCCAGATTCATAGGCCCCTACAAAATTCTGGAACGTAGAGGCGAAGTTGCATACAAGATGGAATTGCCAGAAGGACTGTCCAGAGTTCATGATGTTTTCCATGTTTCCCAGCTAAAGAAATGCCATATTGAGATGGCTGATATTCCTTTGAGAGACCCAGTGCCCCTAGAGGCCATACAACTTGACAGTGACCTGACCTACAAGGAGAAGCCTGTCAGAATCCTCGAGACTACCAACAGAGTTACCCAAAGCAAGACCATCAAGTTCTGTAAGGTTCTGTGGAGTCACCACATCGAGGAAGAAGTCACCTGGGAACATGAACAAGATCTTCATAGAGACCACCCGCACCTATTTTCTAGCCAACCCGAATCTCGAGGGCGAGATTCATCTTAAGGTGGGTAGGTTTGTAACATCCCAAAATTTCATTTTTGGAATGTTATGATATATAGCTATGCATCATCATCACTTTGTTTGAATGTAATGAATTAGTTGAAGTGCTTCTTTTGAAATTCTGAAAGGCCATTTCTATTTTTCCATGTATCTGTTTAATCTATTTGAAAACCTTTGGAAATGTTCAAAGAAAGAAAGGAGTAGCATGACACTCCACACCAAGGGCATCTTGGTGAAATATTTGAGCAATTAAACCAGGGGGTTATTTGAAAATTTTATCTCAAAAGGATTTAAAATCAATTTGGCATTTTTTGAAAATAAATTTTTAAAAAGATATTCAATATGATAGAGGAAAAATGGTCATTAAATAGCATTAATTCTCCTGATCATTTTGATTTATATATTTCTTATGTTTGGGAATGTTTTGAATGCATTAAAAGAGGTTTTACTACACTGGAAATAGAAAAGGAAAGTTTTTAAACCGAATCGGGCCGGCCCATAGTCTTAACTCCCGAATTCAATTCGAATCGGTCAACCGACGTGCTAACCTCGCCTTTTCTCTCACTGGCACGTGGGACCCACTAACCGACAGCGTCATCCGCGCGCCCGTCTCCTTCCTCGCGCGCGCCACCTTCGCCAAAGATCCCTCTCTCCGGATCTCCCTCCTCTCTCCCTCCCCCGACACCGCACCTGGCCTATAAAAGCCCCAGCCCTCGCTGCGCTCCATTCCACCCCGAGCCCCCCCTCTACCTCGCTAGAATGCCACCGCACAACCTCGTCGGAGTTCGGACTCCAACCAAACCTTCCCGAGCACGAGACCGTCGCCTCCGTCGTCCCCAGCACCGTCCGACGCCGCCAAAAGACGTCGGAGCTTCGCCACCGTCACCTAAGTACTTCGGACGTTGCCCCGACCATCGCACCGTCGCCTCCGATCACCTTCGACCTGTGGCCGCCGTCGACCTTGCCGGAACCTCGACTCCTCCCCTTTGTAAGCCACCGGACCCCCCGTAGACCGTTAGATTTAGATCCAACGCTCCTGATTATAAGATTTAAACAAAGAAACATTTTCCTCTACGCTTCGGTCATCCGTTCATTAGCACCCACGCACACACGGCCCCGACCAATCATAGCTTGCCATGTAGCACCTAACCGTTCGATAATAGTTTCCCTTTTTCTGTTTCTAGTTTAGAAAACAGAATGTATCCTGTTTTTGTTTTTATCATATATTTTAAAATATTTGGTGTTTTTAGTTGATTCTTTTTGCATTAGTTCAAAATTTTAATGTAGTTTATGTCAGTATGCTTATATTTCAAATTTGAACTTTAAATATTGAATCTAATCAAATTTCTTTAAATTACTAAAATCTGTATAACTAGAGTTTAAAAACATATTTTTGAGTGAATCTTTTTGCCACTGTTTTGTATTAGTTAAACCTATCATTCTACATAGTTTGAGAATTTTTAGAATCAATTTGGTTACTGTTTTTAACAAAAACATAATCTGTTTAGTTCTTAATAGATTTTAACTAAATTGATTTTTATTTAATTTGAACCTGAATTAGTTTAACCTTTGTTTTTAGATTTCATTAGGTTCTATTGATTCAACATTAGGTGTATTTTTTTGCTGTTAATAAAATATGTATTTCAAATTGTTTTGGGCTCTAGTTTGAATAGGTTCATCTTGTCTTCACCATGTTTATTGTTTAGAACAAGTTTTGTAGTACTTCTTTTAGCACAATACTTTTATAATGAAATACTTTCTGTTTTTAAATAAAATTTTATATTTATTTTTGTGTTATCTAAAATGCCTGGTTGTTCAAACCAATATTTTTTGACTTGTTATGTCTTAGTAGAGTTGTGATACCAAAATTTTTATAGTCTTATACTTTAAGTGATTTGTTTGTTGAAGCATTTGTTTACCTTGCGGTGGAATGAATTGTATTGTGTTTATGCTTATGGTGTGCTCTTGTTTGATCCATTAGATCATCCAAAGTGTGAAGCTTGTTATCTAGAGTCACTTGATTTCGAGGATCGTCAGCAAGGTAAGTCACTTTGACCATGTATACCTATGTTTTATTGCATTATTTCTTCCATCTCCCCAATTGCATGAAAAGTAGGTAAATTGGAAACTTGGTTACTTGTTGTAGTATCATGTGGTAGGTACCCCTCAACCCTTGACACATTGGCCCCGAGAAACGTTGATTTACATTTTGCTATGCTATTATTAGACGGGGTTGATTGTGTGATTCATGAGAGTTGTGAGTTAATAATTTCAAGACCTACATGATGATCAAGTCTTCAAGACTTCGAGTTTTCAACATACCTCTGGGTGGAAGATGGTTGAACGGTGCCCTGGAGAAACCAGTGGTTAGCCTAGATGATGCTCGAGAAGTGCCAGTATTCATGCGGAAAAGTCCACCCAGGCACAAAGAGATGTATGGATGCTTCAAGACCCAAGGCTTACCTACACAGCCACAAGCCATTATGGGCTCTAGCTTGGTTGGATATCGTGCTGACCCTGGACAAGCGGTGCTACGAGATGTAGAAGAGCGGTAGGAAAGGATGGGCACCAACAGAGTCTCGGGGAAACCCTTTAGAAGATCATGTTTTGGTCATCCTTTTCTCAAACATCATGAAGTGCGAGAAATCCAATGGAGGCGATCAAATCTTGTGGGGAACGTGTGCACAACTCTACAGAGTACCCAAACCTAATCGATTAGTCATGTCCACGGTCATGGACAGTTTGAGCCAAAGGAACTGAAACTATCTGGAACTCTCAACACAATTAATTACATTGATGTGGGTATTTTTTTTAAATGTCAACCTGGGTATGATAATTGGTTGGTGGAACCATCTCATTAATCAACCAACATTGCAGTAATTATGCTTTTGCACTCTCTTGTTGTAGGAAAAATTTGGCTTTATGCAAAAACTCACTACCCCCACCTGCCATATATGCATATAGACTAGATGATTACTTTACACCCTCTATTGTGACTTTGCAAGCATATTCAATATGCCGACCTATATGGCTGCAACGTATCATGTTGCAGAGTACTTTTCCGACTAGGAGTGAGGATACGCTCTACGCTCGGTGAGATGCCCTTGGAGTCAGATGGACGCAACTACCTATGGAGCTTCCGCAAGATTTTTGGTTTAGTTTATCTGATGAGTTGGCCTTCAGCCACTTTATTGTAATCCTTATTGTAATAAAGGACTCGATATGAGATTTCTATTTATTAATGATGTGTGATTTCCCTTTGATATATACATTGATGTACCGTGTGTGTACCAGCATGATCTTGGGATGGTACATAAACACCGGAGATTCGACCATTTAGGTCGGGTCGCTACACTTTGCTTCTCAATACCATGTTCTTCATGATCTTCATGGAGATCTATTTGATGTAATACTCTTTTGCAGTGTGTTTTTCAAGATCCGATGAATTGTGAGTTTATGTTCAGATTATCCATGAATATTATTTGAGTCTTTCTTGAATTCTTATATGCATGATTTCATATCTTTGCAAGTCTCTTTGAATTATTTGTTCGATTTGGCCAACTAGATTGGTAATTCTTGCAATAGGAGAAGTGCTTAGTTTGGGCTTCAATCTTGTGGTGTCCTCACCTAGTGAGATAGTAGGGGTAGTGAGGCACGTATTGTATTGTTTCCATCAAGGGTAAAAAGATGGGTTTCATCATATTCCTTGAGTTCATCCCTCTGCATCATGTCATCTTACCTAAAGCGTTACTCTGTCCTTCATGAACTTAATACTCTAGATGCAGGCATGAGTCGGTCGATGTGTGGAGTAATAGTAGTAGATGCAGAATCGTTGCGGTCTACTTGTCACGGACGTGATGCCTATATGCATAATCATTGCCTTGGATATCTTCATAATTATTCGTTCTATCAGTTGCTCGACAGTAATTTGTTCACCCACCGTAATACTTGCCATCATGGGAGAAGCCATCTAGTGAAACCTACGGCCGCCGGGTCTATTTTCCATCTTATATTTTCAGATCTAAAACCAAAAACACCAAAAATACTTGCTGCATTGTTTTTACTTTTAGTTTTACTTTCCGTTCAGGCATCCTATTATATCTATCTTTACTAGATCTCATCCTTGCAAAACAGTGAAGCGATGGACAACCCCTTTATAGCGTTGGGTGCAAGAGTTTGATTCCTTGTGGAGGTATATATATTGGTGGCTCTCCATTATCTCCTACTTGATTGATACCTTGGTTCTCAAAAAATGAGGGAAATACTTATCTACTTTGCTACATCAAACCGTTCCTCTTCACGGGAAACCAACACATGCTCGAGAAGTAACATTGCCACATTTTTTACTAGTCGGTGCAACCGAGTTTTTACTCCGGTTTCACCGAGTTGGACAATAATGGTGTAATGGTTGGATCTTTGGAGATACCTATATATACCCCTCCACCACCTATCACTCGGATGAGAAGCACTCATAACACACACACACTTGCCATATCAAATTTTCTAAGAGAGAGCTACCTACCCTTGTGTTGAGATCAAGATCATCTACTCCAACCATATGGATCTTGATTTCTAGGCTCCCCAAGTTGCTTTCCATCCAATCAATCTCTTGTAACCATGCCAAGTCTGTGAGAGAGTGATTGAGTGTTGAGGAGACTATCTTTTGAAGCACAAGAGCAAGGATTTCATCATAGTACCACATCTATTACCTTTTGGAGGATGGTGCCTCCTAGATTGGTTAGGTGTCGCTCGGGAGCCTCCTTCTTAATGATTGTGGAGTTGAACCAAGAAGTTTGTAAGGGCAAGGAGATCGCCTACTTCATGAAGATCTACCCCGAGTAAGGCTAGTACTCCATGGATGTAGGCCATCATGGAATAGACAAGGTTGCTACTTTGTGGACCCTTCGTGGGTGCAGACCTCTATGGACACTCCTGACCATTAACCTTAGTGGGTTGAAGTGTCCATAAATGTGGATGTACGATAGCACCAGCTATCAGAACCACAGGAAAAATCATCGTGTCTCCAACTGTGTTTGATCTCCTTATCCCTACCCTCTTTACATATGCTTGTCTGTACTTTCTGCTGCAATACTCCTATACATGCATGTGTAGGGTGAACTTGATTTGCAACCATCGCTAAAATCTGCCAACCAATTAACTTGGGAAAAGGTTAGGCTTTTATATACTCAAGCAGTCTAATCACCCCCCCTCTAGACCAACTTTCGATCCTACAAGTGGTATCAGAGCATTGGTCTCCATTGCATTGGTATCACAACCTAGGAGAGTATGGCATCTAGTGAGAGAAATATCACCGTAGAGGTCCATATTTTGATGGTACAAACTTTGCTAGTTGGAAGCATAAAATGAAAATGCGTATTCTTGTTCATAACCCCACCGTATGGGCTGTTGTTTGTGTCGGCTTGCAAGATGAAATATGTGTTGATGGAAAGGAACCGTATCATGAAGCGACCTCGGAAGAATTGAAGATGTTGCAACAGAATGCGCCAGCATGTGACATTCTATTCAGCTGCCTATGCCCCTAAGAATTCAACAAGAATAGCCGTCTTGAGAATGCAAAGGAAATTTGGGATACTTTGGTTGATATGCATGAAGGTCCTGAATTCGTCAGGGAATCAAGGTTGGATGTGCTTAAAAGTCAACTTTATAAGTTCAAGATGAAGGATGGTGAAGGAGTCGTGGAAATGTAATCTAGGCTTGCTCTCATCACAAATGAGATTGCCGGTTTAGGAAGCAAATATATGGATGACAAATTCATCATCGAGAAGATACTTAGAGACTTGAATGGGAAGTACGACACCATGTGCACATTAATCCAAATGATGCCAAACTATCAATAACTCAAGCCCATGGAAGTCATTGGAAGGATTGTTGCTCATGAGACGTCACTCAAAGACAAGGAAGAACTTCGCAACAAGTCAAGCGACGCTGATGAAGCTTCAAGTGACAGTCCCGCTACATCAAGTGACAACCTTGTGACCAATGAAGATATAAGCCTCATGTTGACACACAAACACGTCACTGTGTACTCTCGACGCTGGTGGTGATGCACCACAGCTCGCGTCGAAGGAGGTATGTCCGGCAGCACGATACGCAAGACACTCGGCGGACGCTTTTGTAGACCCAAAACCCCGCACGCCCTGGAGGGACCACGTCAAGGAGTGTGGCATCTATGGGCTGCCCTAGGTCGATTCGCTCGCCCCTAGAGCCTCGGTATTCGCAGCTCTCAAACAAAGAACAACGAAGAACGAGAGAAAAACGAAGAACGTAGATGAAAAAGTAGTATAGATTGATTTGTTCGATTGTGTGTTGTTCAATCGGCCGTCACCCCCAACATATATAAGAGGCGGCTGGACTTCCCGTGCAATCAAAGGATTCATCTAGGCTTTCCTTACAATAAAATTACATCAATTCACGTCCTAGAGTCCTAGTTCTAGTTCCACTCGGATTTAGCTTAAATCTGGCCCAATCTTCTGTCTTGCTTCTTGCATGGGTCGTGGAATCTGCATATGAGCTCCGATGGAGACGGTCCAAACATCAATTTTGTGTGTCCCGACGAGGCCAACAATCCGTATGCTGATCACTTTCCCAAATAAATCCATATTGAATACTCCATGAGGTCATCTTTAACTTCGACTCATACTCGATGACGTAGCAGACTCGACTGTCCGCGTGTTGTACCGTCTCTCCAAGCCGTATACTCTCTCAGATGATAATGACCTTCAAAGAAAATTTGACCATTTCGACATTTTGAACAACTTTCATGTTGAACACTTTTCCATCCGAGGCCATTTTAAACTGTCACTTGACCGAAACTTTCACTCGACCGATATTTTTCACTCGAACGACAATTGCACTCGGCCAATACTTTCACTCGACCGGTACTTTTCACTCGGATGGCAATTTCACTCAGCTGGCGATTTTCAATCAGATGGTAATTTCACTTGGCTTAATAGAAAACTTTTCACTCGACAGGACGGCAAACGTTTCCCTCGGTCGGCAAACTTTCACTCAGAAATCCCAAGTGAAACTCAAGGCTGATTTTTTTGCTTCTTCAAGTTGCATACGACCTTGGATTGAGAATATTTATATATCAAAAATCAATCGCCTCGACGATGTAAATTTTTTTTATGTTATAAGTTTTTCCACCCAAGGACGACTTGAGGGCCGAATGACTTACGCGACCCATCAGACATGTGTGTGATCTCCTGTGCCACATTTTGCTTTGTGGCAGGGCTGCACTCTGGTTGCTCTAACTTTTGAATACCACCTTAGATTGAGATGATTTATATATCAAAACTTATCAGCTCGACGACACGAAGACAATCCATGTAGAGCATTCCTTGATTCGAAGTTGTCTTGGAGGCGTAATAGACCAAAAGGCACTCAAAACATTTACATAACAATCCAAGTGTGATTTGGCCCTTCAAATGATGTCGAATGGTGATGGCCTAAACATCAAGGTTGTTTCACTTGGCAATATCAACTTTCTTGTAGAAAAAACCTTTTTGTTTGAGTCCATCTTTACTACATTTTTGCACCGTTCCAAAATCCGGTGTCAACACATGCCCCCCTGTTTTTCGGCAAAGCTAGCATGCCGAAAAATAATTTGCACTATGTTTGTTCTAAGGACGATATAAACACCCCATCGGCCATCTATATTTCTTAGGGCGATAATTATGTATCAGCCATATTTATGCTAAGGGCGATAATCATATATCGGCCATTGCCTAATTAGGCTTCTTGCCACACACTCGGGTGGTACTTCTTCAGATATCCGCCATTGAGAGCTCGAGGTAATAATACTCCTTGTATGGATTCCACTAAATATGAATTTCTAGGAACTACTCTTGCAATCCTGAAAGGACCTTTCCAGTTTGGACACCACTTCCTGAATTTTCTATCTCTAGAACCAATCGGCAGAATCACTTTCCACACAAGATCGCCAACTTGAAAATTCTTCAACTTGACCTTTTTATTCTAAGCTCTTGCTACCCTCAATTTGTCCTTTTCTAGCTCATATGGAGTTACCTTTGTAGCACCATGCCTTGAAATTATATTAGCCCATAAAGCCACAGACAAGAACCCGTTCCATTTTCTGGGATTATCCTCAATTTTCTTCTTGATGAGCTTAATCAATATTTTGTTGCTAGACTCAGCTTATCCATTAGTTTGGGCATAATACGGAGATGAATTGAGCAACTTTATGTTATATGATTCGGCAAACTCTCTAACTTGATGTGACATGAAAGATGAACCTTGATCTGTAGTTAACATCTGAGGAATGCGGAATCTATGAATAATGTGTTCGGTTATGAATTGAATTACCTTCGTATGTGTCATGTTCTTGAGAGCCACTGCTTCAGACCATTTAGCGAAATATCGGCTGCCACCAACACAAACTGATGCCCCTTTGAAGAAGACGGATGAATTTGTCCAATGAAGTCTAAACCCCATCCTCTAAAAGGCCACGACTTGATAATAGGGTGCAACATAGCAGCAGGAGCCAACTGAATATCATGAGATTTTTGACAAGCTTCACACCCTTTATAAAATCCAGCACGTCGTAAGAGCCATTTCATTTTGGGTGCCGACTGATGAGTACCACAGATGCCTTCATGTACCTCTCCCATAGCAAATCTTGCTTGGTCTTCATCCAAACACTTCAAAAGAACATCTTCAATCGTTCGGCGATAAAGACCATCAGCTCTCATTGTATATTTGAAAGCCATACGCCGAACCACCCTGTCCACCCTTTCACTCGGATTGCACAAGTAATCAATTCTGGGCTTCCTCCAGTCATTATTTTCATCTGCACTAGATTTATTGTTAGTGGCCGAATCAGTGGACTCTAATTCGGCCTCTCCCATATTAGCAAGACAAGACATCGGCTTCTAAGAAACATGAAACAGGCCATGATCAATATGATAACCGGATGCTTGTTCTGCTAACTCATTTTCTCTCCAATTGTCATGTCTAGATATATAGGCAATGATAAAATAATCCAAAGTACAAATCGCATCTAGACACTTATCAAGATAAAAATTAAGTGACTCGTCTAAACATTGAAAGACTCTGGACACCTCCTGCACTACTAGTAACGAATCACCAAAATCCTCAACATGTGTAGCACCTATAGCGAGCAACATCCCTAAACCGAATAACAATGCTTCATATTCGTCTTGATTATTTGTGCAAAAATATTCCAGTCTGCATGGGGCTTGAAAACAGCACCATGAGGAGATATATAAACAATATCAACACCTTGGCCATTGTAACAAACTGAACCATCAAAATATAACCTCCATGGCACTAATGAGACAAGGTTTATATCAACATCATGCTTGTCATTAATCCGATGCTCAACAATGAAATTAGCAACAATTTGGCCTTTCATGGACTATAGAGATTCATAAGCCAAATCATATTCAATTAAAGCATAAGCCCACTTGCCAATTCTACCACTAAGAATTGGCCTATGCAACTTGTACTTAATGACATCAGTTTGACAAGCTACTATGCAAGTACTCGGCACTAGGTAATGTCTTAGTTTTGTGCAAGCATAATATAAACAGAGGCATAATTTTTCAATAAATGTATACCTTGTCTCGGTGTCCAATAAGCGTCGACTCAAATATGTAATAGTATGCTCCCTTCCTTCGGTTTCTTGAGTCAATATAGTACCAATAACACCTTCTTCTGCTGCAATGTAAAGCCTAAAGGGGTCCTTATGTTTGGGTGCTTTCATCACCGGAGGAGTGCTCAAATATGTCTTGATCATGTCGAATGCCTCTTGCTGTTTTGTCCCCCAAGTAAAATCAGCGTCATTCTTTAACCGAAGGATAGGAGTGAATGCATCAACCTTCCCTGACAAATTAGCTATGAACCTTCTCAAATAATTCACCTTGCCAAGGAATTTTTGCATATCTCTCTTGCATGTTGGAGCCTCCACTTTTTTATAGATTCTATCTTTTTGGGATCTATTTCTAAGCCATTCTCATGAATAATGAAACCCAAAATTTTCCAACCGACACGTCGAATGCACACTTCAAAGGATTCATCTTTAGTCCATATTTTCTCATCCTTTCAAAGGAAAAACACAAATCGGCTATATGAGATTCAAAAGCATCCGATTTGACAATAATATCATCAATATAAACCTCAAGTATAACACCAAGTAAATCATGGAAAATTAAATTCATAGCCCTCTGATATGTGGCACCAACATTTTTAATCCGAATGTCATCACTGTCCACTCGAATAAACCAAGGAAACCAGGGCAACGAAAGGCTGTCTTGGACATGTCCTCTTCGGCCATAAAAATTTGATTATAACCCGCATTACCATCAAGAAAGCTAATAACCTTATGTCCAGAAGTATCATTAATAAGCATGTCAGCTATTGGCATGGGGTACTCATCTTTGGGTGTAGCTCTATTCAAATCTCTGAAATAAATGCACACCCATATCTTGCGAGAGCCCTTCTTCTCTACTGGCACAATGTTAGAAATCCACTCGGCATACCTGCAAGGCTGAGTGAAATTAGCTTTGAGCAATCGACCGATCTCCTCCTTGATCCGGTCATATGTTTTTGGATTAAATTTTCTGGCCGATTGTTTGTAAGGTCTAAAACCATCCTTTATAGGTAACGGATGCTCCACTAGCTCTCGGCTTAAACCTGACATCTCATGATATTCCCATGCAAAGCAACAAACATATTCTTTCAATAGCCCGATCAACTCAGTTTTATGATCGTCTTTCAAATTCTTGTTTACAAACGTCGGCCTTGGAACTGAACCATCCCCTATATCTATTTCTTCTAATGGATCTGCCGATTGAAAACCTTGTCCTAATTTATCCATGTCATCCAACTCCTCTACAGATTCATACATAACGTTTTCACTAGACCGATATTCTGGAAGACGTTTCTGCAACCACTCGGAATTAGAATCCATTTAAACATATCATACCTTGGAGCCGATTGCCACTAATCGGCTTTAAAGAGACGGCCACAAAGCCATTCTTCGTTGCGCTAAGGAAATCAAACTCTGACAAGTCGCGTCCCATCAAGCAAGTAGCCTTAGGATGTTGCCAATCCACCGATGCATCGGCCAAAGCAACACAAGCCGAGTTATCCGCATGAATGACTTCCACTTCATGATCAACCCACTGGATATAAAACTGGTGCATGGTAGATGGTACGCACTGGTTTGCCTGAACCCAATCATGGCCTAGTATGACGTTGTAGTTACCTTGCACTTCAGCAATAAAGAAAGCAGTAGCCAAAGTTTTGCTCTCGACTGTAAGCTTCACATACATCACACCTTTGGCTTTAGTTTCTCTTTGCGTTCAAACCCATTAAGCACCATATTTCTCTTGATCAATTCATCATCTCGCAAACCAAATTTCTTGAAGACCGAATATGGCATGAGATTCACCATAGCACCACCATCAACAAGCATCCGAGTGAGTTGCGATCCATTAATATGACCTCTGAGGTACAATGGCTTCAAGTGCATCACTGTTTCTTTTGGCTTCTCGAATATTGCATTTCTGGGGCCAAAATCCAGCTGAGCCACTTCCTCTTCTTCATCTACAGCACGGAATTCAGCGGGTAAGTAATACAACATATTGATATCCATACCTTCATGAAACGGTGTCGACTCATAGTCTAATAGATCATCTTCCTCCTTGCGCGCGTCCAGCGAATCTGAATTATGTCCGAGTGAAGGAGAAGTAACAGGCGACTGAGACGATGTCATAGGTACATCGTCCTCTTTTGGTGGTGTAATTGCTACTGCGATAGATGTAGAAGCCACTATGTATTGCATTGGTTTAGGCTTCTACACTTGCTTCGCTGGTATCATGGGCCGAGTGACATCGAACAACTCGTCCCTTTGGTTCTCAGCTTCTTGTTCTCCCATCGCTTGATTCCTCAACCTCTGTAATTTCCTCTTTTATGTCTTTGTTAGACCTGGAGGACAACACCTAGGTCGAGTGTATTTAGTATCAACTAACTTCACTTGGCTGGTACTTGCTTCATGATCATTGGTCCAGTGTTTCGGCGCGATAACAAGTATCGGCTCAGTTCGGTTGTTACGCACAGTGGGCTGCTGTGTGGTGAACGTTTCACTACCCAGGATGAGTGAGTTGGCATTGATATTTTCCTTTCCTTTCCCTGACACCACTACTACAACACTCGGCAGGTTGACGCTCCACTCTTGTCAACTTTTTTGGCTTACAAAGTTTTCACTCGGGCGCACCCTTTTACTCGGACGAAATCCACTTGACCGCATTCTTTCATTCAGATAACTTCCGCCTGAGTGCATTCTTACGCTCGGATAATTTCCACTCGGAGGCATATTTTGACCAACCGAGTAATGGACACCAATGTTCAGTCGGTTTTCATACGAGCATCCAAGTCGATCCCAAACAGGTTGTCATTGTTCTTGTGGAAATGACACCCTTGATCCAGTCGGTCTTGCATACCGACTGAACATATCAGCTTATGGTGACCTTGGTCGCTTCAGGTATGATGACTGATTAGAGCTAAAACCGACCGACTGATTTGCATATTTGGATAGTAGCATATCAAAAGTTGGCTTGATTCCCTTACGATGTACCTTGACTTCATTCCTCTTCCACTTTCCAAGTTCTGGACTCTTGGGTTTAACAAATTTAACATGAGTTTCTTGTTGCACTTGTGGTTGCCCCCCGAGTGCAGGATTCTTGATGGTGATATTGATGACATCCTTGCCATTGGGTTGCTTGTCAAGAACAACCTGCCTCCCCAAGACTTTGCTATCCTCCTTGCTTTTCCTAGACTCACCAATGATGACATTAGTTCTATTAGCCGATTCGGCTACTTCTGGCCGAATGAGCACCTTTTTCCGCTCCAAATCCAAAGTGTTCATTGGGAAGGGATGCTTATCAATTTGCATCTCAGAAAAATTCAATCGTCCATCATTAATGGCCGATTGTCTCTGTCATCGGAAAACATTGCAATCATTAGTAGCATGAGAAAACCAATTATGATATTTGCAATAAGCACGCCGTTTCAACTCTTCAGTCGACGGTAAAGTGTGAGATATCCTAATGATCTTAGCTTGCAGTAGGGCATCAAATATTTTGTCGCATTTAGGAATGTTAAAAGTAAACTTCATCTCTTCATCACGATTCTGATGAATCGGTTTCAGATCATTGCAAGTAAATGGTTTGTCTTAGACGGCCAAACAAATTCAACAGCATACATATCACCTTCATCGTCCTTGTGATCACTACCATACTCAACCATATTCATCTTAGGACGATCAGTTTTATATCCATGGACCTCCTTGAGATCTTTGCTCCGGCTCTTCTGAGCCAAAGCTTTTTACAGGACTTGGTTGACACTTAAGAACTCATAGCCACTAGCTTTTCCCTAATGTGAGTTTTCAAACCACTAAGCACAAGGTCAGCCAAGTCCCTCTCGGTTATCACCAAACTATAGCACCGGTTCTTTGCATCTCTAAATCTCTTGACGTAATCGGAGACCGATTGATGATTTTTCTGCTTAACCGATGTAAGATGTGATAATTTAAGTTTGTTGTCGCCGCTATAAAAGTGATTATGAAATTTCTGTTCCAGCTGTGACCACACACGGATAGAACCATGTGGTAGAGAACAAAACCATGAAAACGCAGTACGAGTTAATGATAAAGGAAACAAGCACACTTTCAATTCATTCAGCGAGCCTGCTTCACCTAGTTGTGCTAAGAATTGACTAATATGTTCCCATGTGGTTTTTGTGCATTCTCTATTGAACTTAACAAAATCTGGAATTTTATATCCCGAAGGGCACTGGATAGCGTCAAAGTACTCGGGGTATGGTTTTTGGTAAATCCGATTCCGAGGTAACTCAACTCCAAAATTATCTCTAAGCATCTTAGCCATCTCCTCTCTAAAACTAGCTAAAGTTTTGTCCGCAGTAGATGATGAAGCTTGATGTTGTGGGATGGGAGGAGTAGAATTACTAGTAGTAGGTAGGAACTATGGCACATATGCCGAACCATAGTTCAACTATGGCCGAGCGCTTGCACCTATAGGGACAGCTTGGTTCGGCATAGGTACCGAACTTGGCATGCTCATGATGGAATTAGCGAGTGCAGCCACAATCTGATTGGTGTGGGTAGGATAGTAATTCATCAGCATGGGAGGTGCTGATGAAAGAGGTAAAGAAAGATTAGGGATTCCTACACTAGGAGCCACGCCAATATTATCACTAGACGATTGAGGCATATTTTTCCATGCATTGGTATTTTCTATGGAAGTTTGATAGACCAAATTATTACCATCGGCAATACGACTCTCAATCTCAAGCCACTGCTCGGGAGAAAAGGTAGTACTTACAGGAGGTTTAACCTGCTTGGCTTGAAGAGGAGGGAACTTGATTTCTCCAATTTGAGTGATATTGCCTTGGCAATATTTCTTGGAGTTTCCAAGGAACTCCCACAACTCCTTCTCTTCACGTGCCTTCTTGTACTCCTGATAAGCTTGGCGATGATCAGCTGCTGGTTCATCAAGCTTCGGCTTAATGATGTTATCGGCATCTATCTCAGTTGGCTAGGGAAGATGAGACATGATGGTTGATGAGGATGATTGATCTTTGGTCCCCAGTGATGTCGCCAAAAAGTGTGTTAACACACGAACACGTCACTATGTACCCTCGATGCCGGGGGTGATGCACCGCAGCTCACGTCGATGGAGGTGCGTCCGGCAGCGTGATACGCAAGACACTCGGCGGATGCTTTTGTAGACCCGAAACCCCACACGCCCGGGAGGGACCCCGTCAGGGAGTGCGGCGGCTATGGGCTGCCCTAGGTCGATTCGCTCGCCCCTGGAGCCTCGGGATTCACAGCTCTCAAACGAAGAACAACGAAGAACAAGAGAAAAACAAAGAACGTAGATGAGAAAGTAGTATAGATTGATTTGTTCGATTGTGTGTTGTTTAATCGGCCATCACCCCCAACATATATAAGAGGCCGCTGGACTTCCCATACAAGCAAAGGTTCATCAAGGCTTTCCTTACAAAAAATTACATCAATTCATGTCCTAGAGTCCTAGTTCTACTTCCACTGGGATTCAGCCGAAATCTGGCCCAATCTTCTTTCTTGCTTCTTGCGTGGGCCGTGGAATCTGCATATGACCTCCGATGGAGACGGTCGAACCATCAATTTTGTGTGCCCCGACGATCCCAACAATCTGTATGTTGATCACTTTCCCAAATAAAGCCATCTTGAATACTCCGCGAGGTCATCTTTAACTTCGAATCGGACTTGATGACGTAGCAGAGTGGACTGTCCGAGTCTTGTAGCGTGTCTCCAGGCCGTATACTATCTCAGATGATAATGACCTTAAAAGTAAAGTTGACCATTTCGAACAGAATTCATGTTGAACACTTTTCCATCCGATGCCATTTTAAACTTTCACTCGACCGAAACTTTCACTCGACCGAAACTTTCACTTGACCGATATTTTTCACTCGGACGGCAATTGCACTCGGCTAGTACTTTCAGTCGACTAGTACTTTTCACGTGGACGGCGATTTCAGTCGGCTGGCCATATTCACTCGGATAGTAATTTCACTCGGCCAGACAGAAAACTTTTCACTAGACCGTACGGCAAACGTTTCCCTCAGTTGGCAAACTTTCACTCGGAAATCCCGAGTGAAACTCCAGGCTCATTTTGTTTTGCCTCTCCAGGTTGCATACGACCTCAGATTGAGAAGATTTATATATCAGCATCAATCGTCTCGACGACACGAAATGTTTTCATGTTGTAAGTTTTTCCACCCGAGGAAGTCTTGAGGGCCGAATGACTCGCGCGACCCATCAGACATGTGTCTGATCTCCTGCGCCACATTTTGCTTTGTGCCAGGGCTACACTCTGGTTGATTTAACTTTTGCATATGGCCTCAGATTGAGATGATTTATATATCAAAACCGATCAGCTCAACAAGACGAAGAAAATCCATGTAGAACATTCCTTCATTCGAAGTTGTCTTGGAGGCGTAATAGACCAAAAGGCACTCAAAACATCTACATGACAATCCAAGTGTGTTTTGACCCTTGAAATGATGTCGAATGGTGATGGCCTAAACATCAAGGTTGTTTCACTCGGAAATATGAAAATTCTTGTAGAAAAACATTTTCATTTGGGTCCATCTTTACTACATTTTTGCACCGTGCCAACATCCGGTGTCAACACCTCATGGTCAAGAAATTCAACAAGTTCTACAAGAGTAGAGGCGAAGAAAGAAGCTCCAACTGAAGATATGAAGAGAAGCGTTCATCTAGTCATGACCGAAATTGTTACCATTGTGAAAGGACCAGACACTACTCAAATTAGTGCACCCCCCCCACACACACACAAAAGAAGGGACGAGTTGCCTAGTAGAAAGAGCTCAAGAGACGAGTCACCTCGAACAGTGGGAAGGAGTAGAGATGATCGTTATGAACGAAGACCCTCCCAGAGAAGTAAAGACTCGAAGAACAAGGACAAGTACACCAATATCTACATAATAAGAATACATCAATCTCATGTTGGTGAATGGCTTTCCGGCTCTGAATCCGACAACCACTCCGAGAAAAGCTATCACTCCGACTCCGACTATAGTCAAGATGAAGGTGTTGCCGGACATGCACTTGTTTCCTCCAACTCCTGTGCCATATTTGATTCACAAAATGAAGGGAGTGTACATTGCTTGATGGCTAAATTCCCCAAGGTATCACACTCCAAATACATTGACTTCAATAGTGACGAGGATGACTTACTTGGAAATGATAACATCCTATTTGACAAAACTAGTAATATTAGTCAAAATGAACTTGATAGTAATCACATTAGTCAAGATAAGTCATGTGATTATGATAATAAGTAAATAGATCAACCAACTAAAGAATTTAACACTCTTAAGTTATCCCATGAATCTACTCTAGAAGATCATAGAGAGCTTGTAAGAACTCATGAGAAGCTATGCTTCGAGAAGCTCAATTTGGAGCAAGAACATGAATTTCTTAAAGCCATCAATGACGATCTTAGAAACAAGACTTCCTCCTATATAGCCAGATGACTACATTTGTCTACATTCATTCCACACGTTAAGACTAAAAAAACTAGTAACAAAGGCAAGAATGGTTTTCCAAGTAGTAGAAACAAAAATGATAAATCCGATGATATTGCTCTTTGTAGTTCCATTGATTCCACAAATGATTCTCTTAGCCAAGTTACACTTGAGAACAAAAATGATCCATCGAAAGTGATTATAGAAAAAGGTTTCTACAAAAGTCTTGTCGGATGTAAGCAATTTGATGAAATTGTATGCAAGCGTGGTTGCTTCAACGCCAATTGAGTTGAATAGGAAGAAGGTGAATACCCCAAGCCAAAGTTTGTTCCACAAAAGGAGAAGTATGAACATATTGTTCGGAAGGGAACAAAAGCTCAAGATGACCTTCCACCACAAGACCACAAGCTCAAGGGCAAGGACAAGCTCCAAGGACAGATTAACACATATTAAGATGAGTCCCGAGCCATGGTCAAGTGGTTTCCCAAGGCCACTACTAGATCTACATCATCTAGTGCTACTTCAACTCCAAGGATCCGCATCAAGTTGATGAGGGTCCCAAAGAAGAACTAGAGAAGTTCTTGAGGGGTGACTCCGATAAAAAAAATCCATTGACATTCATTTTTGGCATGGACTATTTGCAATCAACATAAACCTTACGCAATAGTTCAAGGAGTCCCACATTCCATCATAGGTAAGCAAGGGAAAGGTATGAATCCATGGAAATCATCATATATGCATTGCACTCCATGTCCATAGATATCCTAGTATTTGTCTCTTGTGTGGGAGTAACCCATGTAGGTGAGAAGAGTAAGAAACAATGAGGATTACTCCTAACTCTAGATGATCTTCATAAACTATGAGAATCCACCACTACATCACCAACATGAAGTCTTCGACGACAAAACCCAAGGTTAGTTTGTTCCTCTTAGGGGGAATGTCACATCAAGGGGGAGATTTACTCTAAGACTTGAGCCAAAGTATCTCTTAAAGATGTGAACACATTAAATGCTTTATGTGAAGTTGGTAACCCCACTTTTGCTTAAACGATGAGTATGACCTATGATCATGTATTCTTACTTGGCTCCTAAGTCAGTATACTCTCATATATAGATGACAACATCATCGCCAAAGTGCTTGGTAGATACTAGAGTGGTTTTGCATGTTTGCCATATTTCATTTGACATTTGTTCAGTGAGCATAGTGGTATGCATATCTTCTCTCATTCAAGGATATATAATTGTTGTTACTTGGCTTTTATTTATCTTTGGACAATTGGATATACAAGAATGCTTATGTAACTTCCTCTAGCTATTCGTGTTTTTTCGTCTCCAATTCTATTCATGCTTCACCACAAAAAATTGAGCAAGCATTACTCGAACCCTCTTTTTGAGGAGTATTGAAGTTCCGCTTCGTTAAGAGCTGACTTGCAAAACCTCCCATAATCTTGGTTTCAACGAGCTTCCCTGTCAACTGATAGTAGAGAATCTCGTTGGCACCCTATTTTAGAATCGGTTTCACCGACAGCTGGGGGATATATACACCTAGAGGAATCCGTTTTGAAATTATTTCTTCAAACTCGTGGTCCCTTCAAAACCCTAGCTACCGCTCCAACGTCTTCGAACTTCTCCCTCACTCTTGTGCGTATGCACCAAAGGAGATCCTCGCCGTCCATAGCAATCTCCCCATCGTCGCTGCCATAGGTTGTCATCGCCAAGTTCGGATAACGCCCTGTCGTCCGATTCTTGTGCAAAATATCACTTTACTCATATTCCCATAGTTTCTACAAGTTCCATCCTCGAGAAATTACATTATATTAGACAATAAATAATTTTTAGGTTTAACCATCTACAAATCGAATCTCTGTGTTATTGAGTCAGAAAAATCGGCTCTAGCAATTTTGGTTTTAGGGCTACAGAGAACATTCTAGGAGAAACTGAGTGGACATTTTTGGTGAAGCCAAAGAGGCTGCCAAGTTTCTGTTAAGGAGGTTGTATGTCTCGGTGGCTCTTAATTTTTTGACCTGATGGAACCGAAATCCTTGATTGCAAAAAATTAAACTTAAGATTCTAATTCCAAATTTGAGAAAACTTTGTGAATTTTTGTGATGCTCAACCCCCTTGCTATTCTATACTCTATTCAGAGGGTCAGCATGTCAAGATCTGATTATAGCCAGAATGACTTCACGGAGAGAGAAGTTGACATGAGATCAGGCACAAGCCCAGATGCCAGCTCTTCTTCTTTGGAAGATCTAAGAAACCCAAGTTCTCATCGGCTGCCCAAGGCTGCCACCAGGGCAAGGAGAAAGTGGAATCCCGATGAGGAGGACTCGGACTTTATGCCAGAGGATGTGCTACCCAAATAGTAGCAAGAAAAGAAAGATAGGGCTGCCAAGAAATGTACTATTGAGGCCACTTTAGCTAAGAGGCCAGCCATGAAAGAGTATGCAAGCTATGAGACTATGAGAGCACCTGAAAGTGCCAGAGAAAACACATCACAATCTGTTGAACCTTCAAAGAGATCTGTGCCTAATAAGGTTTTGGGACCCTGATCCTAAGGAAAACAAGTCTAGCATGTAACACATCATATCACTTTGCAGATAGTCCCCATGACTGCCACCTCACCTTGGCCGGGACCGTTCGCGCCTTTTGGCTCATGTATATGCATATGTTGCTAGCAATCAGATGTCAAAGAACCCGAGTTGACATGACTAGTTATAGACCCAAGTGGCACAACCATACAGGGACATGCATACATAACCCAGTAGTGCACGTATCAGCCATCAACGTGTGTAGACAAGTCATAGCTAACTACATGGAATCCATTACACCGTGTGACATTTCCCCATGGGGACAGACACAACAGAAAAGAAGGATACATGCCGGTCAATCTTTGTGTCCGGGGCAGTAGCAAGCTACCAAGGCTCAACGGAAGCACAAAGAGGCATTTCCCTGTAAAGAAGGCTACCATAGGCTTACGACTAGGTGTTGAATCCCCCACGTACCAATGCATTTCAAACATACACACATTATGCATGATATGCATAGATATGACATGACATCACAACATAACTCTATGACTTCAATATTCATTAATGACTCATAAGTTCCAACATAGTGTGATATTACAAACCGGGGTCACATGACCCAACACTCAAGTCATACAAGCTTCAAGCGGAAGAAAAATATGTCTGGGTACACACATCTACTAAAAGCTACAACGGCCCTACCAAAGGTACTAGACCTTTGTTTGGAATTCCCAAGCTAATCCGGTCAACCTCGAACTTCACGTCAGTAGAATCACTAATGAGACTGATGTTTCGTCTGAAAAAACATAAATTAAGCAACTATGAGTACAAAGATACCCAGCAAGACATACATCGGGACCATCTACATATGCATTAGTGTTAATGAAGGGGGTTGTGGAGTTTATTGCAGCAAGCCATCTTTGACTCTTGGCTAACCTATACTATGACTACAAGTACTTTCTTTGAGGTGGGATAGCGCACACGAGTCCACATATTCACCAAATCAATACACCACTATTGATCCACTCCCGTCTCCCTATGAGAAGGCCATCCATAGCACTCACACTTATCTGGCGCATTTTAGAGTATCCATGTCAAATTGTCTATGAACCACATAAGATTTACATGTAGTCCATATCCGAGGACGTGACTATTCGAATAGATTCATAACCCTACAGGGTTGTACTTCTTCACACATGGTCCCACCACTTATCACCATGTGCACATAAAAAGCCACATCAGAAACCTTCAAGCGGAAGCCCAGCGAGGGACTCACACATGTTCGTTAACCACACAAGACCCTAGTCCAGGTTTATCGCCTATTTGAGAATGAGCCCGCAAGGAAGTCCTATGGAAGTTTACTCTACGGCCTCAAGTGATGTGCGTAGGGTACCACAAGCCCACTGTTCGGGTGCCACTTAGTACACCGTGCCACTGTGCATCTACCGCATCGAAGCCCACCAAGTAGGGTAGCACTAAGCCCGATCGCTAGCACTTTTCTTACAAACACCAGATACTAGTTCCAACTCCTGGACAGAGATCTAGACGATTAATAAGTCGAGCGGAGTCATATTTCAAGGCCCAATGTGTGGTAGTAATTGTCTTGGATCACATACATAGAACTTAGTTCTTAAGGATGGTCCCAATGAGAAAACCCGCCATGTACTCCTACATGGCCTCTCATCGCTACCTTTACCAAATTGTCTTCACACGCTTAACTCTCACACAGTAGGACATGAACATGTCCATTCCGTTTCATCACCCAGATGGATCAGACCTGACACGACAGAACTCTAAGCATAGCTAGCACAGTAAGTAAGAAAGAATGGATGAGTAGACACATCAAGGCCCCAATAGTTGCTACTCATGCTAAGTGGTTTCAACTATTTACCGTGACGAAGAGAGATCATGCAAAGGAATGGTTTCAACTACCAAGAATATGTAACAGTTGAATCATGATTGTCCTAATGTAGAGAAAGAGAGGAGGAGAGAGAGGGAGTGTGTGTTCATATTAGTATGCTCAAGGGGGGGTTTCTTGCCTAACAGCTCTGATTATAGCACTTCTCTTCATCAATGTCAATGATCACAACGTTAGAACCATCATCTACCGAGAAGGAATTGTCGGATTTTGGGCTCCGCAAAACCCTTAAGGTTCGAACACAGGGGCGTGTGCGAAGGTTTTCCTGGGGCCTCACCCAACCTAGCTCGCTACTTATTAGACACAATTGCGAACTCGTTCGATGACGAGGAAGAAGATGAACATGATAGTTTACCCAGGTTCGGGCCGCTGAGAAGCATAATAACCTACTCCCGCATTGGTGCATCGCCTCTAGTGGAGCTTTTGGTGGATGAGCTAGTACAATGGTCTTGAGCCTTGCGAGGACAGTCAAGGTGTATTCTTGGCTCTTTGCCTTGCGGTGGTGAGTGGAGCGGCTAACTGTTCGACCGGATCGGGATCCCTCCTCTCTATGGTGTGACCTAGATTCTATATATATCGGCGGCCCGGATCCTCTTCACTTATTTAAATGGCTGAAAGGAATCCAACAAAAACCAATTTTGAAGGGGGATAGGACTACATCGGTGCCCTATCCAAAGGCGGTCTTCTCCTCCAAAGTAGCTAGTAGTGATGCAGTGGTGGGATCAGCGATGACATCCGCCCTGCGGGGCTGGCTGTCGTGGTCTTGTTGCACCAGAACAGAAACCTTTGGGTGGTGCTTTGGGAACCCGTGTATGTCCTTGCTCCCTTTGCACCAAAGAGGAAACTGTCCTGCCTGGCGCGCTGGCACCCTCCTTTCATTACTTGTGTCACCCTCGACTCCTAAGGTCGGGCCTTGAATAGAGATCTCTGCCCCTCGGGAGGGGGGACCTGAGGGGGCCCGTCCTTTCCGGTCTTGATGCCGGTCTTTCTTGCGAGCCCAGGGTCCTCACGTGGGACTTGGCTCGAGTAGTGCCGTGCCAGGCCTCGCCTAGCCGACAAAGTGGGCCATGTCCTAGGCCATAGGAAGGGAGGACTAGGTACCCCATTCCCATAACTCCGAAAGTAGCCTCGGGCCCAAGGCGTGCTCAAGCGGGCCTCAGGGTGAAGCCTTGGGGACGGCCCGAAGAGCCTGTGCCCCCAAATGCCTATGGGGCCAGGGCTGGCACGCATTGTGCGTCTGACGTGGGGCGTTTCCATGGCCACCGCCTGAACCGACAAACACCTGACTTCCAACATCGAGCCATTATTTCTTTCCTCTTCTACACACTTGCTCTTGCTTCTAGATCCCGGCCTTAGCTAAGACCCCTCTAGATCCAGTGTTGCACTGCTCTTCCTCCGAATGGCTCCTTCCGGCAAGTCAAAGTCTGAGGCACAGGGCTCGGCCCCTTCTCCCATCTTGCTGGCGCTCTTCGTGCCCACCATCGCCAAGGACGGTGACCTAGTCCCGGTTCTCCCGTCGATGGCGGACGGGACCAACGAGCACGAGCGGACCTTGATATGGGGCGGCTCCTCAAAGAGGTGTCCCTCGTCTGGGTCAAACTACCCTTCTTCCTTCATAGTGTCTTCGACGGCCTTGTCCCACCTTTCCCCGCATTATTCATTGCTACCCTCAACCACTATGGGATCCTAACTCTTCACCACTAGCCCAACTCTATCATGGTCTTGTCCGTATTCACCTTCTACTTCGAGGCCTTCATGGGCTTGAAGCCTTCGCTGGCCCTCTTCTGGCATCCCTTCAGCTTGCGCGTGCACGAGGGACAGTCGGCATGCGTCTCCTTTGTCATGGTCCAAAGCGGCAACATGCTCTTATAGGCCGAGAAGAAGGTGGAGAACTTCCGTCACCATTGGGTCTTCATGGATCCTATGAGCCCTAACTCCTACTTGGAGCTGCCGAAGGGGTTGCTGGAGAAGCCTCCTGCATGGGGCTCCGCAAAGCTTTCTAACCCCCGGGCTTAGCCCGTCCTGGAGAAGATCTCCCGTGACATCTGCTCCCGGAAGCTGACTGGGGGATGATAGTGAAGGAGTTCTTGTTGGAGCGCCTGGTGCCCCTCCAGTCCCACTCTAGGCCCCTGTGGGACTATCGGGGCAGCGGAGACAACCTCAGGCTTCGATCTACATGCATAATCTCCAAGGAGTGAAACAGGGCTGTGGCGACCCTGCTCAACGGCGACCCCGGTGATCTGCCTGAGGGCTGCGCCCCACTGTACTGTTGCAACAACATGGCCGCTTTGGTTGCCAGGATGCCCGCCTTCGATAAACTGTGGCTCTCCCAGTAGGGGGCCTTGGCGCCCAAATGACGGTGTCCTCTAGTGACACCTTAGGCGGGCAGGATTCGGAGAAGACATCAGATGGAGACACGGTTGGATCGCCCCCCCCATCATAGAGCGTGCTCCGGCGTGACCTTGAGGACGACGATGATGCTGGTGAAGTTTTGGCCCGGGGTTCTCCGCATCAAGCCGTGGTCACGAGAGGGCTCGTGCTGGCCTCCCAGGCCACACAGTCCGCCTGCCAGTCGACCCCCAAGAAGCAAGGAGCCGGGTCTCCTTCGGTGCATCCTACCCCAATAGGCATCGAGACCGAGGTGCCGGCCTTGCCCCTATCTGAGTTGCACCTTGCGGGCTAGGCGGAACAGGCCACGGCCGCGGCTATCCCTCCAGCGGCAGTGCTACCACTTGGTGCCCTAGGTGCCCTCTTTGGTGAGGGAACCGCCATCATCAGGGCGGAGGGAAAGAGGAAGTGGTTCGACATTGAGGAGTAAGGACCTGGTCTGACTTTGCCTGCCCTTTGGTAACTTGGACGCTAGTGTTTCCTCCCTTGCCTGTCAACTAGGGTCGTCCCTGCATTCAAGATTAGGAATGAGAGGGCGGGCATAAAGATGAAGGCGTCCTCCAATGCTTCGCCTTCTCCCGTCGCACTATCGTCGCCGGACGATGTTCGCATGGGCGAGGGGTCAAAGGCTCACGAGTTGTGGGGACCCAACTCATAAGCGTGGTCACCGAATGCACGTGTATAGTGATCCCAGAGATCAATGCTCAGGGAACACACAGAAGTTGGATAACAAGAGTCTTACATCCACATTTAACGTATTACACAAATAATGACCATGATGGTCAAGTATTACATAAATAGGGCCACATGGGCCAAACACTTAAACTAGAACAAGCAGCGGAAATATTGATCGAAAGCGTGAACCCATGCCATCTGCCTTAACCTACAGGCATTCTGACTGGGAAGCGTCCTAGTTCACATGTTCGTCTTCAACGAACTCTTTGACATACTCCTGTTCTTCCATGCCTGGCCAATTAAATAACTAGTGGCAAGCCAGTGAGTACTTTGAATGTACTCGCAAGAAACCCAAGTCGTGAAACTAGGTAGCAACGATGCATGATGTAGCACTAAGTAGGTGACTTTGTGGAAAGCTAATTTGAATGCAAAGGTCATGATCAAGTAACTAGTGAGCAAGCATCAACAATTAGTAGATATCCATATGAACAAGTTACCGATATCATCATAAGCTGGGGGTTGAACACCTCGTGCTCATTCATCATACTATGTCATCGGACTTAGATCACTTTCCAAGCTAGTCATCGGACTTAGCTCAAGTACCGTCTTTGTCTCCAACACACCCACATACATTAGTTTGTGAAAACACTTGGACGTAGCACAAGAGCGGTCATCCAACTGTCCTTGACCGTGGTCACGACTATTTGAATCGTTTTACGCTCTGCAGAGGTTTGCACACATTACCCACAAAACTCGGGGAACCTCCGTGTCGTCCACAACTGGCGGTATATAACATACCCGAGGTAAGCACCTGAACAATGCCTTCCCCCAGCGATACTAAACAAAGAGTCCACTCGATTGGTACCCAGACCTCCTGATGTACATTACACGAGCCTCGCTCTAATCGTACCATCCATGAGGGGACCAACGGTGTGCCCGGTGCCTGTGAAGACAGCGCATGAGCGTACATACCTGTATGACCCCGTATCGAGAGTTACCATGCCACTCCCGCCACTAGTAATGCAGGCTCCTTGACAGTACCCACCAAGGTAATCAACACAGCCCCGTCCCATAAGGGGTATTGTGGTTGTGCACGTAAGGTTGGAGTAACAGTCACAACTTACACCAAACTGTTTTTGAAAACCACATCACTCTCTTGTAACGGCACACCACTTCTTTCTCAAGTGGTCACCCATCTCATCATCATCTCCCTTAGGCATTAGTGGCACCCGATGGGGTTTTCAAAAAAAATCTTTGAAATCATTTCTTTTCTTGCCATCACTATGCATAAGTCCCATCCCATTTGCGTAGCATCTACTAGCAACTTAACTACTCCCACCCACACAACCCTCATAAGGTGGTAGGGTCATGCACGATGAAAGTCTCAACAGTAAAAGTAATGGAGGTATCCCACCAAAGGGGGAAGACCTCATCATGATCATTTCATCGAATCAACAAGTGCTATATCACATGCATGAAAAAGTTTCATAACATGGTCAAAGGGCTGATTGCCTGGCTCAACAAAGTCTCTAGGGTCTTCGAAGTCTTCGGGTCCAACTTCTTCGTCAACAGTGCAATCTATTGTCGCGATAAAATAACGATAAAAATAAGCAATGCACAAAAACATGGCACATTAGTCACTATTAAAAATGCTAACCTATTCTGATAAATACTAAATGTCATACTAAAAATATCTGCCTAGGGTTTTGTTGTGAAAAACATTTTGGAAAAATTTTAACAGAGGAAAAAGGTGCATAAATATAGATTTTTAAAATAAAACATTACTAAAAATATTCCAAACATTTTTACCAATGGCACTATTAAATTCTAGGGATTATTCTAGGAATTTAGGTGAAAGAATTATTGGATTTGGACTAATATTTTATTCTGTGGGATTTATGAAAGTTTACAGAGCAAAATAAAAAGAAAGTGGGTACTGTGCCCTCGGCTAAGTGCCTAGCCGCACGAGGCCAATCGGCCAGGCCGGCCCAACTGAGCTGCGAGCGCACGCGCGGCCAGGTTTGAACCTGACGCATGGGCCCCAGCGTCAGCGAGATAGAAGGAGAGGGAGAGGGGCGTGGGGATGATAGGTGGGGGCCACATATCATCTCCTTCCTCTCGACAAGAGGGGGAGGGCGCTCACAGGCGATGAAGGAAGGCACGGCGAGGGGATCTAAGAGCGGGAACAGGTTTAGCGACGACCAACCAGTCCTTTGGAGGTGGAAGGACGGCCAAAGGGGGTCGGTGTCGCCGGCAGGGAGGAGGTCGTGGTGGAACTGCTTTGGGAGAGGGTCGTCGGCGTTGCTCCTAGCAGCGAAACGGTTGGGGAGGAAGGGGGAAGAAGCGGGAGCTCACTGGGGGCTCAAAGGAGGAGAAAGGAAGGCCGGAGCGGGCCGGTAGCCCGAGATCAACGAAGCCCCAATGCGGCGGTGCTTCAGTTGATCTCGAGCACAGGTGCTCCGGGTGGTCTCTAGGGCGGCTCATTGGGAGATTGGGAGTTGAAGGAGGCCAGGAAATGAGAGAGGGGGTGCGTGGGGCCCCTTTAAATAGGTGAGGCGGAGGTAGGGGCAGTGGCGAGCACGGGACAGCTCGGGCGCCCACCGTTGAGTCACGACAGGGCAAGGAGGGGCAACGGCAGGGCTAGGGGCCCACGAGAGATGTCCTCGAGAGTGCGGACAGGCAGAGGGGGGGCAAGGGCATCGCGCATGTGAGTGCGGCCACTGGCCAGCTCGGGCGGTGTCGTGCGCACGCGAGGGAGGAGAGGAGAGAGAGGGGAGAGAGGGGGCCGACCGCCTGCCGTGCTGTAGACACGGAGGCCAACCAGGGGACATGCGGGGGAGGCCCAAAGCTGCCGGGCAGCACCGGGCAGGGGCAGCTATAGTGCGGGAGCGCACTGTAGCACGCTCCAGAGCACCCAAATGGCATGCCTAGGAATATTTTAAGCCCACTGCGTGTCCTCTTGTGTCTTGGGGCTTTAGAAGATGCCCAACGGCTAGGAGAAGGTAGGGAGGGTTCTGGAGAAGCCTTAGGGGAGAAGGAAAGGGGGAGAGGATGTAGAAATGGTGTTGTCCATGGGGTAGAAATAGGGGTTTTACCACTCAAATCATTGAGCCATGGCCATGAGACTATCACTGGTGGTGAAACGTAACTACTAGAGACTGTTATAAAAAGTTGGGGGCAGCGGTAAAAGAGAAGAGGGTGAAAATGGGTGTTTTACCAAATCACCAGAAGATGTTTGGTGGTCTTTTGGGCTAGAATATGTTACCATATTACTAAGAAACTTACCTGGGTCAAGGGCTAGGTAGAAATGAGAGGATTCACCAAGTTTGAGCTCAAGTGGGAAAAGTTGACAATGGAAATTTGTTAAACCCTAGAAATTTGTAGAATCAGGTTTCTGTAGATCCATTGATGCTAGGCTTTTAACCATGATGCACCACTTAGTGTATCATCACTATTTGGCCATTAGAGCATTTCCACAAGTTCGAGTCCAAGGGGAGACACTTCACAATGTAAAGTTGCTCAAATTTGATTCTGGACAGGAATGGTATTGCGATGGTTTGATGAACCAAACCAACTTGGATTGAGATGAAACTTTGCAAGATAATCACCTAGGATAGTGTTGACTTTCTGGAATTTTCCTGGAATTTATTGAGAATATTTCTTATAGAAATACTCCAAAATCTTGCTTTGAACAGAAAGGGGTTTGAGGGTATTTGCCCATGATCTAATCATGCCCTTGGGTGGAAACTCATATATATGGAAAATATATGTCCAGTGAGTTCCTCCAAATTTTGTCAAATATTTTTAAAGCATTTAAATATATTTTCCCTAATAAAAACCATTTCTAGCCTTAAGAAAAAGCATTTAAATAAAATGTGAAAATAATCCTGAAAAATAATATTTTGTGCTTTTGGGAAGTCTTATATATAGTGGGTTTGAAATAAAGCTTTTGGAAAAGAAAAATCCACCCAATTTGAGGATTTGCAGTGCAAACCTCATTTCAGGGGGTTTGGGAAACTTAATTTCAATAAATCATTTTTGGTTGAAACAAAATTTGATAAAAAATTCTTTTGGTCACTATTTACATGGCATGATTAGGCAAGAGGTTTGGAACAAGGAAGATGAATATGAAGTGGAATAGAACCTAGTAGTGCCAAGTAACACAATCATCAAGCAGGCAAACAACATAGCAAACAAGCATAAGCACTTAAAAAAAATTAGTTCGCTCCAAATTTTATAAACCCAAACATAAAAATGTGCTACAAACACAGGGTGTGACAGACCTTCCCCCCTTACAAGAATCTCGTCCCCGAGATTACTAGGCTAAGCGCTAAAAATATGTGGGAACTCCGACCCAAGATAATCTTCATGCTCCCAGGTTGCTTCATCTTTAGTGTGGTTGCTCCACTGGACTTTGAAGTACTTGATGCTGCGGCTTCGTGTGCAGTGCTCGGCTTCATCCAAAATGCGAACGGGCCTCTCACCATATGTGAGATCTAGCTGAAGATCGATGGCTTGATGGTCGATGTCCTTGTAGAGGTCGGGGCGGTTGGGGACTTGCAGACACTTCGAGAGCTGTGACATGTGAAAGACGTTGTGCACATCTGACAGCTTGGAAGGTAACTCTAGCTGATATGAAACTTCTCCTCGGCTGTCGGTGATATTGAAGGACCGATGAATCTTGGTACGAGCTTCCCTTTGACGTGGAAGAGCTTGTTCCCTTTGAGAGGCATGACTCAGAGGTAAACATGGTCCCCAACATGGAGACTCATGTCTCGATGATGAGAGTTGGTGTAGTTCTTCTGCCTAGTTTTGGCAGTCTCAAGGCGTTCTTGGACAAGTTGAACTTGCTCTTCGGCTTCATGGAGGATGTCTAGCCCAAAAACTAATCCTTCTCCGGTCTCTGACCAGTTGAGGGGAGTACGGCCCTTGCGTCCATACAACACCTCAAATGGTGCCATCTAAAGGCTTGACTGATAGCTGTTGTTGTAGGAGAACTCGGCGAATGGTAGGCAATCTTCCCACTTGGCTCCATATGCTAGAACACAAGCTCGGAGCATGTCTTCGAGTATCTGATTTACTCGCTCTGTTTGCCCACCAGTTTGAGGGTGAAATGTAGTGCTGAAGGAGAGCTTGTTCCCCAAAGCTTCCTGGAACCTATTCCAGAATCTTGAGGTAAACTGGGTTCCTCGGTCCGACACAATCTCCTTAGGAACCCCATGGAGGCTCACAATCCGGCTAATGTAGAGATTGGCCAACTAGTTCCAATTGTAGGTCGTCTTGACAGGAATGAAGTGGGCTACCTGTGTTAGGTGGCCGACAAAGACCCAAATGGAATCATGTCCTTTGCTCGACCTCGGCAAACCGGTGATAAAATCCATCCTAACTTTATCCCACTTCCATTAAGGCACTCTGAGGGGCTGAAGTAGTCCAGCGGGTCGCTGATGCTCAGTCTTGACCCTCTGGCATATGTCAGACTTTGCCACGAACGTGCCTATCTCCCGTTTCATGCCATGCCACCAGAATCTTGCCTTGAGGTCTTGATACATCTTGGTTCCTCCAGGATGGATGTAGTATGAAGTGTCATGAGCTTCTTGCAAGATCAGGTTCTTGAGATCTTCCTTGTTGGGTACGCAAATGCGAGTCCCGAACCATACAACTCCCGGTTCATCCACCGAGAATCCTAGGGCCTTGCCTGCCTTGATCTTCCTCTTGATGCCTTCAATGCTCTTGTGTCCCTTCTAGGCTTCCTTGATATCATCCACCAAGGTAGGCTTGGCTTCAAGGTTGGCAAGGAATCCTGGTGCACCCAGTTCCAAGCCAAAGCTCTCAAGTTCTTCATACAGGGCGGGTAGCTTTCCTTAATCATAGCCTTCAAGGAACAAGCCTTTCTGCTTAAGGCATTTTCTACCACGTTGGCCTTTCCGGGGTGGTATTGAACACTGAGGTCATAGTCCTTGATCAATTCCAACCATCTTCCCTGCCTCATGTCAAACTCCCTTTGAGTGAAGATATACTTCAAACTCTTGTGGACTGTGAATATCTCACATCGCTTCCCCAGAAGGTAGTGTTGCCATGTTTTCATGGCATGAACCACGACTACTAACTGAAGATCATGAGTGGAGTAGTTCTCTTCATGGTGTCGTAGCTATCTTGATTGATAGGCTACGACTCTACCTTCTTGCATCAGAACGCCTCCAAGCCCGGTTCTTGATGCATCACAATAAATCACAAACTCCTTGTGAATATCGGAGGTGGCCAAAACAAGGGCGGTGGTGAATCTCTTCTTGAGCTCCTAGAAGCTTTCCTCGCACTTAGCAGTCCATTCAAACTTCTTGTCCTTCTTCAAAAGCTGGGTCATGGGTCAGGCAATGCTTGAGAACCCTTCCTCGAACTTGTGGTAACATCTCGCGAGTCGGCGGAAGCTCCTAACTTCCTTTACGGTGGTTAGGGTTTGCCACTCAGTCACGGCTTCAATCTTGGCAGAATCCACTAACAATCCTTCTACAGTCAACACATGACCCAAGAATCCAATTTCATGCAGCCAAAATTCACACTTGCTTAACTTGGCGTAAAGCTCGTGCTCTGGAAGCTTCTCTAGGACCAATCTCAAGTGTTCCTCATATTCTTCTTAAACCTTGGAGAAGACAAGTATGCCAACAATGAAGACAAAAACGAACTTGTCCAAATACTGCATGAAGACTTTATTCATGAGGTACATGAAGTAGGCAGGGGCATTGGTTAACCCGAATGACATGACCGTGTACTCATACAGGCCATACCGGGTTACAAATGTCCTCTTCGGAATGTCTTGGGGTCTGATCTTCAGCTTATAGTACCCAGATCTGAGATCGATTTTGGAGAACACCTTGGCTCCATTAAAATGATCAAACAGGTCTTCAATCTGGGGGAGAACGGTAATCGACACAGAGTCTGATAGTTCCGCCCCTCTTTGACACGAATAAAACAGGCGATCCCCAAGGAGAGGCACTTGGGCGAATAAATCCTTTTCTGAGCTATTCTGAGTGTTGCTTCTTCAACTCAGCCCACTCTTCGGATTTCATATTATAGGCCTTCTTATAGATGGGCCTTGATCCAGGCATAAGCTCAATGATGAACTCAATGTCATGGTCAGGAAGCATTCTGGGCAGCTCATCAGGGAATACATTCGGGTATTCACATACCACTGGCACTTGATCCAACTCAACTCCCGACAAACAGTTAGCCTGCGTGGCTTGAGTGGAGGCAGGGTTGGGAACATACTTTACTTCCACTCCCTGGCTATTGGTCATGGTGACAATCCTCTTGGCAAAGTCTAACAAGCCTTGGTGCTTGGTTAACCAGTCCATGCCTAGGATCACATCCTAACCTTCTGACTTCAGGATGATAAGGTCGGCTAGGAAGTCTACCCCGTTGATGTTAATCTGAACTCCCTTACAACCTATCACAGACTTCATAACTAATCCTAGGGTTTGTATCAACATACGACTACCCAGGGGTGTGGGCTTCATGCCACTCTCTAGTGCAAACTTTTGGGTGACAAAAGAATGTGAAGCTCCAGAATCAAACAATATTGTTGCTAAGGTTGAATTGACGAGGAACATACCCAGTATGATGTCTAGGTCTTCCTAGGCTTCCTCTGCAGTGACGTGATTCACACGACCCTTGCCATTGTTGGGCTGGTTGCAGGGAGCTCTTGGTGCTGATCCACGGGCTTGGCCTTGGTTTGGCGCATTGGGGCACGGTGCATCGGGCTTCCTATTGGGGCAAAGCTTAGAGATGTGTCCAGACTGGCCACATCCAAAGCAAGTGACTTGCCCAGGTTTGTTGTTGAGGTTTCTACCATCGTTGTTGTAGGCTGGCCTGGGATTGGCATACTATTGAGGCTGGTAGCTCGGACGAGGTGCAGGAGGTCTAGCCTGTTGCGGCTGATAGGTTGGCTTGGCTGGGCTGGCTGCCAGGGCGAGGCTTCTGGTTGCCTGAGCTTCCCTTATTAATCATCTTGTGCTTGCGAGTGTCATCGATGGCCCGACGCTTGCCTTCCAGCATGCAGGCCTTGTTCACCAGGTCGAAGAAGGTACGACAGTCGGATATGATGAGCTGATACTATAGGACCTATTGAAGTCCTTCCATGAAGCATTCCTTCTTAGCAGCCTCTATGCTGACATCTTCAGGTGCATACCTTGACAGCAGGTTGAACTTCTGCAGGTACTCCTTGACAGAGCCACTTCCTTGCTTCAGCACTCGGAATTCTCTCTTCTTGATAGCCATGATCCCAGAAGGAATATGGGCAGTGCGGAACCCTTCCTTGAAGTCATTCCCCGTGATCACACGTTCTCCTTACATGACCTTGAATCCATCCCACCAAGCTTGGGCAGTACATCCGAGTCAGTGAGAGGCATAAAGCACCTTCTCATGATCCTCATTGCAATTGACCAGTGCAAGGAGGTCCTCGATGGTGCAGATCCAGTCACCAGCATCCAATGGTTCAGCAGTCTCGGTGAAGGTTGGGGACGAGTTCCTCATGAACTCAGACAGTGTGGAGCAGCCATTGCCATTCCTGCCTTGCTGGTGGTTGTTCACAAGGGCCTGAGCCATCTGCTGGATAGCAGCATTGTTTGCTTGGTGCTCCTCCCAGAGAACTTGGAGAAACTGAGCTATGGTCATGTTCTCCGGTGGAGGTGGTGGCGGGGAATGTTGCCTTGTGGCTGCTCCTGGTGTCCTCTAGCGTGAGCAGCCCCACTAGCTCCTAGTTGCTGGCTCGAGTTGCCGGCTTCAGGGTTGGTGAAGGAGCTGTTGCGGGTAGCTGTCACCATCTTGTTTAGAGCAGCCAAGTCAAACAACTAGGATTGACAAGAGGATAAGAAATAACGGAAAAGCGTGCCTAAGCGGGTTGGTCAAGTGCAAGTATGGTAAAACAAAGGTTGAAAGACCAACATATATTAAGATAGATGTTGGAGTCGCTTACATGTTGCCTAAGGCAAAAGCGCGACATGCATCGGAACACAAACAACAAAACAAAGAACAAGAACACATGGTTTCATATGAACCATTACACGGACTCGACTTCGCATGAGGGATACATGACTGATCCTACCCTAGGGGTTCTCGGACACAGGTGGTGGAGTGCTCGGTCTCATATTCACGCTCCTCTGGGTCTTCCTCCTATTCATCATGTGAACGGGCATCGTTCCCGATTGAAGGGGTAGGGGAATAAGGGGGTCTATCCCGACGACGCTTTGCTAGCGTGTCGGTGAAGAGCTCATGGTACTCCTTCGCACTCATGCGATGATGACGTGTTGGTGTATCACAAGCTAGGGGTACTCCTCCCCTGTAAGCGACAGCTGGCTGTCCTTCAGGGGCTCCATCCTTCTTGATCCTGTCTGGCTTCGTCTTGGCTTGTCGAAGTAGCTCTTGGGTATGGTGAAGTTCCTCGCGGAGCTTCACGGACTCCTTCATCAGGTAATGAACCAAGCTATCAGCTGAGAGGCTGAAGTAGGTTTGGAACCTGAGTGGTGTGCCATCTTCCTTGGTCGGAATTAGCGTCCAACTCTCGCCAATGTCATCCTTCCTGAAAGGGAAGGTAGCAAGTAGCCGGCTCGTCATCCATCTCTGGAATGATGTCCCGAAGGTGTAGGAGTGCCTAGTGTGCAGCTGTCTGGACGGCTATCATCATGGTCTCCATCCGTGGTCCTTCAAAGAACCAACTGGTCGGGGAGTCATTTGCCTTCACAACCACATCTGCATGGTACTCCTTCGTGATGGCATCGACCTAGTGCTCGTGGTAGAGGAAAATAGGTGGTTGGCGAAACTGGCACTTCTCTAGGCTATCACCAAGGAGTAAGGGAAAGCCAGATGTTAGGAAGGCTTTGGCTACGACGACCATCTACAAAGGTTTAAAAGGAGGAGAGTCAACAAAGTGTTGTGTGAAGAATAGGAGAGGTAAATAGTGCAGAATTCCGAAGTTCCAATGCTAGGTGTAGTTTTGAAAACGACTTTGATCCTGTCTAACGTCCATGCTAACTAAGGGCTTCCTACAGTCAGGATGGCTCTGAGACCAGCTCTGTGGGGACCCCGACTCATAAGTCGTGGTCACCGAATTCACGTGTAGAGTGATCCCAGAGATCAATTCTCACTAAACACACAAAAGCTAGATAACAAGAGTCTTACATCCACATTTAACGTCTTACACAAATAATGACCATGATGGTCAAGTCTTACAAAAATAGGGCCAAACACTTAAACTAGAACAAGCAGCGGAAATATTGAACAAAAGCGTAAACCCATGCCATCTGCCTTAACCTACGGGCATTTTGACTAGGAAGCGTCCTAGTTCGCATGTTCATCTTCAATGAACTCTTTGACATACTATTGTTCTTCCATGCCTGGCCAGTTAAATAACCAGTGGAAAGCCAATGAGTACTTTGAATGTACTCGCAAGCAACCCAAGTTGTGGAACAAGGTAGCAATGATGCATGATATAGCACTAAGTAGGTGATTTTGGGAAAGCTAATTTGAATGCAAATGTCGTGATCAAGTAACTAGTGAGCATGCGTCAAAAATTAGCAGATATCCATATGAACAAGTTACCAATATCATCATAAGCTGGGGGTTGAACACCTCGTGTTCATTTATCATACTAAGTCATTGAACTTAGATCACTTTCCAAGCTAGTCATCGGACTTAGCTCAAGTACCATGTTTGTCTCCAACACACCCACACATATCAGTTTGTGAAAATACTTGGACGTAGCACAAGAGCGGTCATCCAACTGTCCTTGACTATTGACATGGCTATTCGAATAGGTTTACACTCTACAGAGGTTTGCACACTTTACCCAGAAGACTCAGGGAACTTCCGTGTCATCCATGAGTCGCGGTATATAACATACCCTAGGTAATCACCCGAAACAATGCCTTTACCCCAGCAATACTAAACAAAGAGTCCACTCGATTGGTACCCATCCCTCATGATGTACATTACACGAGCCTCACTCTAATAGTACCATCCATGAGGGGACCAACGGTGTGCCCGGTGCCTGTGAAGACTGCGCGTGACCGTACATACCAGTACGACCCCATATCCAGAGTGACCACGCCACTCCCGCTAGTAGTAATGTGGTCTCCTTCCTAGTACCCATCGAGGTAATCAACAAAGCCCCATCCCAAAGGGGTATCATGGTTGCGCATGTAAGGTTGGAGTAACGGTCGTAACTTACACCAATCCTTTTTCCAAAACCACATCACTCTCTTGTCCTGGCACACCACTTCTTTCTCAAGTGGTCACCCATCTCATCGTCATCTCCCTCGGGCATTAGTGACACCCGATGGGGTTTTCAAAAAAATCATTGAAATCATTTCTTTTCTTGCCATCACTCTCCATATGTCCCATCCCATTTGCATAGCATCTATTAGCAACCTACCTACTCCCACCCGCACAACACTCATAAGGTTGTAGGGTCATGCACGATGCAAGTCTCAACGGTAAAAGTAACAGAGGTATCCCACCGAAGGGGGGACACCTCATCATCATCATTTCATCGAATCAACAAGTGCTATATGACATGCATGAAAAAGTTTCTTAACATGGTCAAAGGGTTGCTTGCCTGGCTCAACAAAGTCTCCGGGGTCTTCGAAGTCTTCGGGTCCAACTTCTTCGTCAACAACGCAATCTATCGTCACGATAAAATAATGATGAAAATAAGCGATGCACAAAAACAGGGCACACAAGTCACTATTAAAAATGCTAACCTATTCTGATGAATACTAAATGTCATACTAAAAATATCTACCTTGGTTTTTGTTGTGAAAAATATTTTGGAAAATAATTAACAGAGGCAAAAAGGTGCCTAAATATAGTTTTTTAAAATAAAACGGTACTAAAAATATTCCAAACATTTTTACAAATGGCACTATCAAATTCTAGGGATTATTCTAGGAATTTAGGTGAAAGAATGATTGGATTTGGACTAATACTCTATTTGGTGGGAATTTTGAAAGTTTATAGAGAAAAAGAAAAAGAAAGGGGGAACTGTGCCCTGTGCTAAGTGCCCAGCCGCATTGGGCCAACCGGCCAGGCCGGCCTAGCTGAGCTGCGGGCGCGGGCGCGGCCAGGTTTGAACCTGACGCGTGGGCCCCAGTGTTAGTGAGAGAGAAGGATAGGGAGAGGGGTGTGGGGATGACAGGTGGGGGCCAGCTGTCATCTCCTTCCTCTCGGCATGAGGGGGAGGGTGCTCACCGGCAGCGAAGGAAGGCACGGCAAGGGGATCTGAGTGATGGAATAGGTTCAGCGTCGACCCGCCGGTCCTATGAAGGTGGAAGGACGACCGGAGGGGGTCAGGGTCACCGACGGGGAGGAGGTCACAGCGGAACCGCTTCAGGAGATGGTCGCTGGTGTTGCTCCTAGTAGCAAAATGGTCAGTGGGAAGGGGGAAGACGCGAGAGCCCACTGGGGGCTCAAAGGAGGAGAAAGGAAGGCCGGAGTGGGCCGGTATCCCGAGATCGAAGAAGCCCCGTCGTGGCGGTGCTTCGGTCAATCCCGAGCACAGGGGCTCCAGGCAGTCTCTAGGGCGGCTCAAGCGGGATATTGGTAGTGGAAGGAGGCCAGGGAAAGAGAGATGGGGTCCGCGGGGCCCCTTTAAATAGGCGAGGCGGAGCCAGGGGGAGTGGCGAGTGCGGGAGAGCTCGGGCGTCCACCGTTGAGCCATGACAGGGCAAGGAGGGGCGACGACAGGGCTCGGGGCTCACCGGGGATGCCTTGGAGAGCGCGGATAGACAGAGGGGGGGTGAGGGCATCGCGCATGCGACCGGGGGCACTGTCTGGTTTGGGCGATGCCGTGCATGTGCGAGGGAGGAGAGGAGAGAGAGGGGAGAGACGGGGCCGACCGCCTACCGCATTGCAGACGCCGAGGCCGACCAGGGGACATGCGGGGGAGGCCTAAGGCTACCAGGCAGCGTCGGGCAGGGGCAGCTACAGTGTGGGAGCACACTGTAGCGCGCTCCAGAGCACCCAAATGGCACGCCTATGTATATTTTAAGCCCACTGCGCGTCCTCTTGTGTCTTGGGGCTTTACAAGATACCCAACGGCTAGGAGAAGCTAGGGAGGGCTCTAGATAAGCCTTAGGGAAGAAGGAAAGGGGGAGAGGGGGTAGAAATGGTGCTGTCCAGGGGTAGAAATAGGGGTTTTACCCCTCAAATCATTAAGCCATGGCCATGAGACTATTACTGGTGGTGAAATGTAACTACTAGAGACTGTGGTAAAAAGTTGGGGGCAAGGGTAAAAGAGAAGAGGGTGAAAATGGGGGTTTTACCAAATCACCAAAAGGTGTTTGGTGGTTTTTTGGGCAAGAAGATGTTACCATCTTACTAAGATACTTACCAGGGTCAAAGGTTAGGTCAAAATGAGGGGATTCACCAAGGTTGAGCTCAAGTGGGAAAAGTTGACAATGGACATTTGTTAAACCCTAGAAATTTGTAGAATCAGGTTTCTGTAGATCCATTAACGCTAGGCTTTAACCCATGATGCACCACTTAGTGTATCATCACTATTTGGCCATTAGAGCATGTCCAGAAAGTTTGGGGCCAAGGGGAGACACTTCACAATGTAAAGTTGCTCAAATTTGGTTCTGGACAGGAATGTTTTTGGGATGGTTTCATGAATCAAACCAACTTGGATTGAGATAAAACTTTGCAAGATCATCACCTATGATAGTGTTGACTAGTTGGAATTTTCCTGCAATTTATTGAGAATATTTCTTATAGAAATACTCCAAAAGCTTGATTTGAACACAAAGGGGTTTGAGGGTGATCATGCCCTTGGTTTGAAACTCATATATATGGAAAATATATGTCCACTGAGTTCCTCCAAATTTTCTCAAATATTTTTAAAGAATCTAAATAATTTTTCCCTAATAAAAAAACCATTTCTGTCCTTAAGAAAAAGCCTTTAAATAAAATGTGAAAATAATCCTTACAAATAATATTTCGTGGTTTTGGGAAATCTTATATATAGTGGGTTTGAAATAAAGCTTTTAGAAAAGAATAATCCACCTAATTTGATGATTTGAAGTGCAAACCTCATTTCAGAGGGTTTTGGAAACTTAATTTAAATAAATCAGTTTTGGTTGAAACAAAATTTGATAAAAATAGTTAAGGGCACTATTCACATGGCATGAACATTAGGCAAGAGGTTTGGAACAAGGAAGATGAATATGAAGTGGAATAGAACCTAGTAGTGCCAAATAACACATTCATCAAGCAAGCAAATAGCATAGCAAACAAGCACAAGCACTTTGAAAAAGTTTTAGTTGGCTCCAAATTTTATAAACCCAAACATAACAATGTGCTACAAACACAGGATGTGACACGAGGCGACTCTCTTGGCCACCGCCGCGAAGCCCCCGAAGCCCCCAATGCCTACTAGTGCCTTGGCTTCTATTCTCGAGGGTGCATTGGTACCACGGTCCGGAGGGCCAGCCCTCGGGGGCCGGCGGCTCATGGATTCGTCCACGTTCGTCGTGCCCTTTGTTGCCGAGCAGCCTATGGAGCCTTCTGCTCCTTCACTGTCGTCCATTGGGAGGCGCCGCCTGCGGTCATGTAGGCGAATCCTTCGAAGGGGGTCTTGGTGACTCCGTCACGTGGTCTTGACATCCTGGACGAGGTTTGGGATGCCCTCGTGGGCGCTGACGATCACCTAGTGAGCGGGCTTCTGGGGCTCCTCTCCAGATGGATCGGAGCCAACGTGTGGGGACCCCAACTCATAAGTCGAGATCTCGGAATGCACGTGTACAGTGATCTCGGAGATCAATGCTCACTGAACACACAGAAGCTGAATAACAAGAGTCATACGTCCATACTTAACGGCTTACACAAATAATGACCACGAAGGTCTTAGTCTTACATAGATAGGGCCACACGGCCAAACACTTGAAATAGATCAAGCAGCGGAAATCTTGGTCGAAAGCGTGAACCCATGCCATCTGCCTTAACCTACGGGCATTCTGACTGGGAAGCGTCGTAGTTGGCATGTTCGTCTCCAAGGAACACTTCAACATACTCTTGTTCTTCCATGCCTGGCCAATTAAATAACCAGTGGCAAGCCAATGTGTACATTGAATGTACTCGCAAGCAACCCAAGTGTGGAACGAGGTAACAATGATGCATGATATAGCACTAATGGGTAAGTTTGCGGAAAGCTAATTTTTGAATGCAAATGACATGACCAAGTAACTAGTGAGCATGCATCAACAACTAGTAAGAATCCATGTGAAAATATTGTAGGTACCATCATAAGTATCGGTTGAACATCTCATCTTCATGCTAAGTCATTGGACTTAGATCACGTGACCTCTTGCCACCACCGCACCCATACTCACACCAAGGTTTATGAAAACATCCGGACGTAGTCTAAGAAGGACCTCCAACTGTCCGTGACAATGGATGCGGCTATTCGAATAGTTTTACACTTTGCAGAGGTTGGACACTTTACCCACAACACTTGGGAACTTCCATGTCATCCACGACTCGCGGTATATAGCATACCCAAGGTAAGCACCCGAACAATGCCTTTCCATTGTGATACTAAACAAAGAGTCCACTCGTTGGTGCCATCCCTCATGATATACATCACTCGTATCACCCACGAGGGCATGCAACGGTGTGCCCGGTGCCTGTAATGACAGCGCACGACCTTCCACTCTAGGACGACCCCGTCTCAAGAGTGACCACTTCACTATTGCCACTAGTAATGCGGGCTCCTTGATAGTACCAACCATAGTAATCAACAAAGCCCCGTCCCATAAGGGTTATCGTGGTTGCGCATGTAAGGTTGGGATGGTCAGCAGACCTTAGAACTCTCCGTTTTCGAAAACACACACTCACTTGCTCCGACCTACCATCTCTTTCTCAAGTGGTTACCCGACTCATCATCATCTCCCTCTGGCATTAGTGTCACCCGACGGGGTTTTCGAAAGAGTCTTTGAAATAATTTCTTTCCATCCCCATGGATAAGTCCCATCCCATTTGTGTAGCATCTATTAGTAACCTAACTATACCCACCCGCATAACCCTACTAAGGTGGTTGGGTCATGCATGATGCAAGTGTCAAACGAAAAGTATCAGAGGCATCCCACCGAACGGGGAACACCACAACACATGATCAAATACGATGCAAGTAAAGTGCTATATGAAATGCAATAAAATGGTTTCTTATCATGGTCAAAGGGCTCCTTACCTGACTCAACAATGTCTCTGGGTCCAACCTCTTCGAAGTCTTCGGGTCCAACTTCTTCGTCAACAGCGCAATCTATCGTCGTGATAAAATAACGATAAAAATAAGCAATCACACAAAACAGAGCACTCAAACTACTACCAAAAATGTTAACCTACTCTGATAAATACTAAAAGTCATACTAAAAATATTCTCTTAGGGTTTTGTTGTGAAAAAGATTTTGGAAATAAAATAACAGAGGAAAAAAGGTGCCAATATATAGGACTTAAAATAATATAGTACTAAAAACATTTTTCAAACATTTTTACAAATGGCACTATTAAATTATAGGGATTATTTTATGAATTCAGGTGGAAGAAAAATTTGCATTAGAGAAATATTTCATTCTGTGGGATTTTTGCAAAGTCCACAGAGAACAAAAAAAAGAAAAGAAAGAAAAGGCCGTTGGGACCTGGGCCAGAGGCGGCCAGATGTTGGGCCGCCCAGCTAGCTAGCCAGCCGGCCTCACGCACAGTCAGGTTCAAACCTGACGCGCGTGGACCGGTTGTCAACGACACGAGGGGGAGGAGAGAGCGCGGGAAAGGGGAAGAGAGGCCGATAGTTGGGCCCCACCTGTCGGGTCCTTCTCCCACCTCGGGACAGGGAGGGAGGAGAGCTCACCGGCGGTGGTGCAGGGCACGGTGGAGGCAGGCGAGAGTAGGGATGGGCTCGGGATCGAGTCGCCAGTCCAGGGGAGGTCGAAGGGAGACCGGAGGTGGCCGAAGTCGTCGGCGGCGAGCACCTACGGCGGAGATGGCTTCGGGAGGAGGTTGCCGGGGCCGTTCTAGGCTGCAAAGAAGACAGGGACGAAGGGGAAATGCGTCAGCTAGTTGAGGTAGGACCGTCGGGGGAAGAAAGAGGACGGGAGGAGTTTGCTACATCGAGATCGCCGGAGAGATGGCCGCGGTAGCCCTCGGGTCGATCCCTAGCGCAAAGAGGTTGGGCGGTCCTTGGAGCATGAAGGGGGGCTATTGGGGAGAGGAGAGAGAGACCAGAGGGGAGAGATGGGCTCGGGAGGCCCTTTTATAGGAGGGACGCGAGTCCACCGCACTTCGGTGCGTCGACGAGGGCGAGGTCGGGGCCAAAGGCCCTGTGAGAGAGACGGGGCGAGTCTGGGGTGCTCCTGGGGTCGGTCTAGGCCAGAGGGAAGGAGGAGAGAGGGAGAGATGCCCGCGCATGTGAGCTCTCCGTTTGGTCGAACCGGGCGGCGCTGAGCACGCGTGTGGGAGGGCGGAGGAGAGGGGAGAGAGAGGGGGCTGGCAGCTTGGCGTGTCATGGACGTCGAGGGTGCCTCAGGAGACATTCGGGGGAGGCCCAAGGTGGTCGAGGCCAGCCATTGGGTGGCGGCTACAGTGTGGGTGCGCACTGTAGCACGCTTCGGAATGTGCTTATTGCCGGCATTGCTGCTGCCTGCGCGCTCTGGGGCACCCACCTTATCCACTAGCTCTTGAGGGGGGCTGGAGATGCTCTTGGATGCCTTAGAGGCTAAGGATATCTAGGGGAGAAAAGAATTTGGCAGGGGAGGATAGAAAAGATGTTGCCAGGGTATAAATAGGGTTTTTACCCCACTTTACACTTGGGCTTTGGCCATGGAACTCCTACTGGAGGTAGCTAGTAACTCAAAGAGGCTATGGTAAAAAGCTGGGGCCAAGGGTAAAGGGATAAGAGGTGAAAATGTTGGTTTTACACAATCACCAGAAGGTGTTTGATGAGGTTTTGGGCATGAAAGAATTACCATCTTACTAAGAAACTTACCAGGGTCAAAGGTTAGGTAGAAATCAGAGGATTCACCAAGTTTGATCTCAAGTGGGAAAAGTTGACAATGGAAATTTCTTAAACCCTAGAACTTTGCAGAATCAGGTTTCTGTAGATCCAATGATGCTAGGCTTTACCCCTTGATGCACCACTTAGTATATCATCACTCTTTGTCCATTAGAGCATGCCCACAAACTTTGAGGCCAAGGGGAGACACTTCACAATGTAGAGTTGCTCAAATTTGATTCTGTATAGGAATGGTTTTGGCATGATTTGATGAACCAAACTAACTTGGTTTGGGATGAAACTTTGCAAGATCATCAACCATGATAGTGTTGACTTGCTAGAATTTTCCTGGACTTTATTGAGAATATTTCTTAAAGATATATTGCAATAGTTTGATCTGAACAGAAAGGGTTTTGAGGGATTTTGCCTATGATCTGATCATGACCTTGTGTTGAAACTCATATATATGGAAAATATATGTCCATTGAGTTTCTCTAAATTTTCTCAAATATTTTTACAGCATTTAAATAATTTTTCCTTACGAAAAGCATTTCTAGCCTTAAGGAAAAGCCTTTAAATAAAATATGAAAATATTCTTTAAAAAAAATATTTGTTGCTTTTGAGAAGTCATATATGTAGTGGGTTTGAAATAAAGCTTTTGGAAAATAAGAATCCTCCCAATTTGAGGATTTGCAGAGCAAACCTCATTTCAGGGGTTTTGGAAACTTAATTTAAATAAATTAATATTGGTTGAAACAAAATTTGATAAAAATAGTTTTGGGCACTATTGACATGGCATGATCATTAGCCAAGAGGTTTGGAACAAGGAAGATGAACATGAAGTGGAATATAACCTAGTAGTGCCAAATAACACAATCATCAAGCAAGCAAACAGCATAGAAAACAAGCACAAGCACTTTGAAAAAAAATTAGTTGGATCCAAAGTTTATAAACCTGAACATAACAATGTGGTACAAACATAGGGTGTGACACGAGGCGACTCTCTTGGGCGACGCCGCGAAGCCCTCGGAGCCCCCAATGCCTACTGGTATGGTGGCTTCTGTTCTCGAGGGCGCGCTAGTACCACGGTCCGGAGGGCCAGCCCCCGGGGGCCGGCGGCTCATGGACTCATCCATGTTCGTCGCACCCTTGGTTGCCGAGCAGCCTCTGGATCCTTCTTCTCCTTGCAGTGCCTTCCATCAGGAGGCACCGCTTGCGGTCGTGAAGGCGACTCCTCCGGAGGTGGTCTTGGTGACCCCATCGCGTGGTCTTGACATCCTGGACGAGGTTTGGGATGCCCTCATGGGCGCTGACGATCGCCTCGTGAGCGGGCTTCTGGGGCTCCTCTCTGGACGGCTCAGAGCCAACGTGTGGGGACCCCGACTCATCAGTCGAGATCTCCGAATGCACGTGTAGAGTGATCCCAGATATCAATGCTCACTGAACACATAGAAGCTGAATAACAAGAGTCTTACATCCATACTTAACATCTTACACAAATAATGACCACGAAGGTCTTAGTCTTACATAGATAGGGCCACACCGACAAACACTTAAAATAGATCAAGCAGCAGAAATCTTGGTCGAAAGCGTGAACCCATGCCATCTGCCTTAACCTAAAGGTAATCTAACTGGGAAGCGTCCTAGTTCGCATGTTCGTCTCCAACAAACTCTTCAACATATACCTGTTCTTCCATGCCTGGCCAGTTAAATAACTAGTGGCAAGCCAATGAGTACTTTGAATGTACTCGCAAGCAACCCAAGTGTGGAACGAGCTAACAATGATGCATGATATAACACTAATGGGTTAGTTTGCGGAAAGCTAATTTTTGAATGCAAATGACATGACCAAGTAACTAGTGAGCATGCATCAACGCCTAGTAAGAATCCATGTGAACAAATTGCAGGTACCATCCTAAGTATCAGTTTGACATCTCATGTTCACGCTAAGTCATCGGACTTAGATCACCTAATCTCTTGCCACCACCGCACCATACTCACACCAAGGTTTATGAAAACATCCGTACGTAGTGTAAGAAGGAGCTCCAACTGTCCATGACGGAGGACGCGGCTATTCGAATAGTTTAACACTCTGTAGAGGTTGCACACATTACCCACAAGACTCGGGGAACTTCCGTGTCATCCACGACTCGCGGTATATAACATGCCCGAGGTAAACACCCGAACAATGCCTTTCCCATGGTGATACTAAACAAAGAGTCAACTTGTTGGTGCCATCCCTCATGATATACATCACTCGTATCACCCATGAGGGCACGCAACATAGTGCCCGGTGCCTATAAAGAGAGCGCATGACCTTCCACTCTAGGACGACCCCATCTCACGAGTGACCACTTCAATCTTAACACTAGTAATGCGGGCTCCTTGATAGTACCAACCATAGTCCTCAACAAAGCCCCATCCCATAAGGGGTATCGTGGTTGCACATGTAAAGTTGGGATGGTCAGCACACCTTAGAACTCGCCGTTCTCGAAAACAAACACTCACTTGCTCCGGGATACCACCTCTTTCTCAAGTGGTTACCCAACTCATCATCATCTCCCTCGGGCATTAATGGCAAACGATGGGGTTTTCGAAAGAGTCTTTGAAATCATGTCTTTCCATCACCATGCATAAGTCTCATCCCATTTGTGTAGCATCTATTAGCAACCTAACTATACCCCTCCGCGTAATCTATCGTCGCGATAAAATAACGATAAAAATAAGCAATCACACAAAATAGAGCACTCAAACTACTACCAAAAATGTTAACCTACTCTGATAAATACTAAAAGTCATACTAAACATATTCTCTTAGGGTTTTGTTGTGAAAAAGATTTTGGAAATAAAATAACAGAGGCAAAAAGGTGCCAATATATAGGTTTTAAAGTAATACAATACTAAAAAAAATTTCAAACATTTTTACAAATGGCACTATTAAATTCTAGGGATTATTTTATGAATCTAGGTGGAAGAAAAATTGGCATTAGATAAATATTTCATTCTGTGGGATTTTTGCGAAGTCCATAAAAACAGAAAAAACAAAAGAAAGAAAAGGCCGTCGGGACCTGGGCCAGAGGCGGCCAGAGGCTGGGCCGGGCCAGCTGGCCAGCCAGCCGGCCTCGCGCGTGGTCAGGTTCAAACCTGACGCGCGGGGCCCGGTCGTCAACAACACAAGGGGGGGGAGAGAGTGCGCAGGAGAGGGGAAGAGAGGCTGATAGGTGAGCCCCACCTATCGGGTCCTTCTCCCACCTCAGGACAGGGAGGGGGAGAGCTCACCGGCGGCAGCGTAGGGCATGGCGGAGGCAGGCGAGAGCGAGGATGGTCTCGGGATCAATTTGCTGGTCCAGGGGAGGTGGAAGGGAGACCCGAGGTGGCCGGAGTCGCCGGTGGCAAGCACCCGCGGCGGAGATGGCTTTAGGAGGAGGTTGTCGGGGCCATTCCAGGCTGCAAAGAAGACGGGGACGAAGGGGAAATGCGTCAATGAGATGAGTTAGGACCATCGGGGGAAGAAAGAGGACCGGAGGAGCCTGCTACCTCGAGATCGACGGAGAGATGGCCACGGCAGCCCTCGGGTCGATCCCGAGCGCGGAGAGGTCGTGCGGTCCTCGGAGCGCGAAGGAGGGATATTGGGGAGAGGAGAGAGAGACCAGAGGGGAGAGATGGGCTCGGGAGGCCCTTTAATAGGAGGGACGCGAGTCCACCGCACTGCGGTGCGCCGGCGAGGGCGAGGTCGGGGCCAGAGGCCCTGGGAGAGAGAGGGGGCGTGTCTGGGGTGCTCCTGGGGTCGGTCTAGGCCGAAGGGAAGGAGGAGATAGGGAGAGATGCCCGCGCATGTGAGCTCCCCGGTTGGTCAAACCGGGCGGCGCCGGGCACGCGTGTGCAAGGGCGGAGGAGAGGGGAGAGAGGGGGCCGGGAGCTTGGCGTGTCACAGACACCGAGGGTGCCTTGGGGGACATGCGGGGGAGGCCCAAGGTGGTCGGGGCCGGCCATTGGTTGGCAGCTACAGTGCGGGAGCGCACTATAGTGTGCTCCAGAGCATGCATATGGTTGGAATTGCTGCTGCCTGCACGCTCTGGGGCGCCCACCTTGTACACTAGCTCCTTGGGGGATCTGGAGATGCTCTTGGATGCCTTAGAGGCTAAGGAGAGCTAGGGAGAAAAGAATTGGGCAGGGGAGGATAGAAAAAGATGTTGCCAAGGTAGAAATAGGGGTTTTGCCTCACCTTACACTTGGGCTTTGGCCATAGAACTCTTACTGGAGGTAGCTAGTAACTCAGAGAGGCTATGGTAAAAAGCTGGGGCCAAGGGTAAAAGGATAAGAGGTGAAAATGTTGGTTTTACAAAATCACCAAAAGGTGTTTGATGAGGTTTTGGGAAAGAAATAATTACCAGATTACTGACATACTTACCAGGGTTAAAGGCTAGGTAAAAATGAGATCCTTCACCAAATTTGAGCTCAAGGGAAAAAAGTTGATAATGTAAATTTGGTGAACCCGAGAAATCGGCAGAAACTGATTTCTATAGAGCCAATGATGCTAGGCTTTCACCCTTGATCCACCACTTCGTGTATCATCACTATTTGGCCATTAGAGCATGCCCACAAAGATTGAGGCCAAGGGGATACACTTCACAATACAGAGTTGCTCAAATTTCATTCTAGACAGGAATAGTTTTGGGATGATTTGACGAACCAAACTAACTTGGTTTGGGATGAAACTTTGCAAGATCATCACCCATGATAGTGTTGACTTGCTAGAATTTTCTGGGAATTTAATGAGAATATTTCTTATAGAAATATTCCAATAGTTTGATCTGAACAGAAAGCGTTTTAAGGGATTTTGCTTATGATCTGATCATGCCCTTGTGTTGAAACTCATATATATGGAAAATATATGTCCACTGAGTTTCTCTAAATTTTGTCAAATATTTTTAAAGCATTTAAGTAATTTTTCCTTAGGAAAAATTTTTTTGGCCTTAAGGAAAAGACTTTAAATAAAATATGAAAATAATCTTCAAAAAAATAATATTTGGTGGTTTTGAGAAGTCATATATATAGTATGTTTGAAATAAAGCCTTTGGAAAAGAAGGGTCCACCTGATTTGAGGACTTGAAGTGCAAACCGCATTTAAAGGGGTTTGGAAACTTAAATTAAATAAATCATTTTTGGTTAAAACAAAATTTGATATAAAATAGTTTTGGTCACTATTCACATGGCATGATCATTCGGCAAGGGGGTTTGGATCAAGGAAGATGATTATGAAGTGGAATGGAACCTGGTAGTGCCATAAAACACAATCCACAAGCAAGCAATCAACATAGCAAGCAAGCACAAACACATAGAAAAAGTTTTAGTTGGCTCCAAATTTTGTAAACCCAAATATAACAATGTGCTACAAACATAGGGTGTGACAGACCTTCCCCCCTTACAAGAATCTCGTCCCCGAGATTTCTAGGTTAAGCGCTAAAAAAATAAGGGAACTCTGATCTAATATAATCTTCACGCTCCCAGGTTGTTTCAGCTTTGTTGTGGTTGCTCCACTCGACCATGAAGTACTTGAGGGTGCGGCTTCAGTTGCACCGCTCAGCTTCATCCAAAATGCAAACTGGCCTCTCACGATAATTGAGATCTGGCCTAGGATCGATGGTTTGATGGTCGATGTCCTTGTAGAGGTTGGGGCGGTTGGGAAGTTGCAGACACTTCTAGAGTTGTGACACATGAAAGACGTTGTGCACATCCGACAACTCAGTTTGTAGCTCCAACTAGTAGGCAACTTCTCCATGTGTGGCAGTGATCTTAAAGGGGCCGATGTATCTTGGCATGAGCTTTCCTTTGACGTGGAACCATTGGGTTCCCTTGAGAGGCGTGACCCGGAGGTAGACATGGTCGTCGACACAAAAGTTCACTTTTCGGCGGTGAGAGTCAGCATGGCTCTTTTGTCTTGATTTGGCAGTGTCAAGGCATTCTCGGACAAGTTTAACTTGCTCTTTGGCTTCGCGGAGGATGTGTGGTCCAAAAATTAATCGTTCTCCGGTCTGTGACCAGTTGAGGGGAGTACGACACTTGCGTCCATACAACACCTCCAATGGTGCCATCTAAAGACTCGACTGATAGTTGTTGTTGTATGAGAACTCAAAGAAGGGCAGGCAATCCTCCCACTTAGCTCGATACGCCAAAACACAAGCACGGAGCATATCTTCGAGTATCTGATTTACTCGTTCCGTATGCCCGCCGATCTGGGGGTGAAAAGCAGTGCTGAAGAAGAGCTTGGTTCCCATAGCTTCTTGAAACATTTTCCAAAATCTTGAGGTGAACTGGGTGCCTCGATCTGACACAATCTCCTTTGGAACTCCTTGAAGGCTCACAATCCGTTCGATGTAGAGACTGGCTAACTTGTTACCGTCATAGGTGGTCTTGACGGGAATGAAATGGGCTACTTTGGTTAGGTGGTCGACAATGACCCAAATGGAATCATGTCCCTTGGTTGACCTTTGTAGACCGGTGATGAAATGCATCCTGACTTTGTCCCACTTCCATTCAGGCAGTTTGAGGGGCGGGTCACTGATGCTCAGCCTCGACCCTCTGGCATATGTCAGACTTAGCCACGAACGTGCCTATCTCCCGTTTCATGCCATGCCACCAGAATCTTGTCTTGAGGTCTTGATACATCTTGGTTTGTCCATGATGGATGGAGTAGGCAGTGTCATGAGCTTCTTGCAAGATCAGGTTCTTGAGCTCCTCATCTTTGGGTATGCATATGCGGTTCCTGACCCATAGAAATCCTTGCTCATCCATCGAGAACCCTGGGGCCTTGCCTGCCTTGATCTTCCTCTTGGTGCCTTCAATGTTGTCTCCATTCTAGGCCTCTTTGATGTCCTCCATCAAGGTAGGCTTTGCTTCAAGGTTAACGAGGAATCCTGGTGCGACCAGTTCCAAGCCAAACATTTCAAGTTCTTCATACAAGGTGGGTAGCCTTTCCTTAATCCTGCTACCACGTTGGCCTTTCCGGGGTGGTATTGAACACCGAGGTCGTAATTCTTGATTAATTCCAACCATCTCTGCTGCCTCATGTTCAATTCCCTTTTAGTGAAGATATACTTGAAACTCTTGTGGTCTATGAATATCTCACATCGCTTCCCTAGAATGTAATGTCGCCATGTCTTCAAGGCATGAACCATGGCTGCCAACTCGAGATCGTGAGTTGCGTAGTTCTCTTCATTTGGACGTAGCTGTCTGGATAGATATGCCACGACTCTGCCTTCTTGCATCAGAACACCTCCAAGTCCGGTTCTTGATGCATCACAATAGATCACAAACTCCTTGTGAATATCGGGGGTGGCCAAAACTGGGGCTGTGGTCAATCTCTTCTTGAGCTCCTGAAAACTTTCCTCGCACTTAGCTATCCACTCGAACTTCATATCCTTCTTCAAAAGTTGGGTCATGGGTCGGGAAATGCTTGAGAACCCTTCCACGAACTTGCGGTAATATCCCACGAGCCCGAGGAAGCTTGTAGCTTCCTTCACGGTGGTTGGGGTTTGCCATTCAGTCACGGCTTCAATCTTGGCAGGATCCACTGATAATCCTTCTGCAGCCAACACATGACCCAAGAATCCAACTTCATGGAGCCAGAATTCACACTTACTGAACTCGGCAAAAAGCTAGTGCTCTCAAAGCTTCTCTAGGACCAATCTCAAGTGCTCCTCATGTTCTTCTTCCGACTTGGAGAAGACGAGTATGTCATCAATGAATACAACAACGAACTTGTCCAATTACTCCATAAAGACCTTATTCATGAGGTACATGAAGTATGCAGGGGCATTAGTTAACCCGAATGACATGACTGTGTACTCATAGAGGCCATACCGGGTTACAAATGCCATCATTGGAATGTCTTGCGGTCTGATCTTCAATTGATAGTACCTAGACCATAGGTCGATCTTGGAGAACACCTTGGCTCCGTTTAACTGATCAAATAGGTCTTCAATCTTGGGGAGTGGGTACTTGTTCTTTATCGTGATCTCATTGAGAGAATGGCAATCGATACAAAGCCTGATAGTTTCGTCCCTCTCAGACACAAATAGAACATGCGATCCCCAAGGAGAGGTACTAGGGCGAATAAATCCATTTTTTGAGCTGCTCTGCTGGTTGCTTCTTTAACTCAGCCAACTCTTTGGATCCCATCCTATAAGCCTTCTTATAGATGGGCCTTGATCCGGGGATAAGCTCAATGATGAACTCAATGTCGCGGTTAGGAGGCATTCCGGGCAGCTCATCAGGAAACACATCCGGGTATTCACATACCACTAGCACTTGATCCAGCTCAACTCCCAATAGGAAGTTAGCTTGAGGGGCTTGAGTGGAGGCAGGGTTGGGAGCATACTTGACTTCCACTCCTTGGCTATTGGTCATGGTGACAATCCTCTTGGTACAGTCTAACAAGCCTTGGTGCTTAGTAAACAAATTCATGCCAAGGATAACATCCAAGCAGGGTGAATCGAGAACTATAAGGTCTTCTAGGAAGTCTACCCCGTTGATGTCAATCTTCACTCCCTTACATGTTATCCCAGACTTCATAACTGAACCGGGGGTTTGTATCACCATACGACTACCCAGGGGTGTAGGTTTCATGCCACTCTCTAGTGCAAAATTTTGGGTGACAAAAGAATGCGAAGCTCCACAATCAAACAATACTGTTGCTGGGGTTGAGTTGATGAGGAACGTACCTAGTATGACTTCCGCGTCTTCCTGGGCTTCCTCTACGGTGACGTGATTCACACGACCCTTGCCATTGTTGGGATGGTTGCGGGGAGCCGGTTCCTTGGCGGTGCTCCACGGGCTTGACCTTGAGCTGGCGCATTGGGGCATGGTGCATGTGGCTTCCTATTGGGGCAAATCTTACAGATGTGTCTAGACTGACCACATCCAAACCAAGTGACTTGCCCAAGGTTGTTGTTGAAGTTTCTGCCACCATTGTTGTTATTGTGGTTGTTGTTTGAAGGTTGGCCTGGGATTGGCATGCTATTGAGGCTGGTAGCTTGGACGAGGTGTAGGAGGTTTGGCCTGCTGCGGCTAATGGGTTGGCCTGGCTGGGGCTGGCTGCCATGGGCGAGGCTTCTTGTTTCTTGAGCTTCCCTTCTTGATCATCTTGTGCTTGTGAGTGTCGTCGTTGGCATGACGATTGTCTTCCATCATGAGGGCCTTGTTAACCAAGTCGAAGAAGGTACGACAGTCGCAGATGATGAGCTGATACTACAGGACCTGCTGAAGCCCTTCCTTGAAACGTTCCTTCTTGGCATCCTTCGTGCGGACATCTTCAGGTGCATACCTAGACAGCAGGTTGAACTTCTGCATATACTCCTTGACAGAGCCACTTCCTTGCTTTAGTGCTCGGAATTATCTCTTCTTGATAGCCATGATCTCAGAAGGAATATTGGCAGTGCGGAATCCTTCCTTGAAGTCATTCCACGTGATCACACGCTCTCCTTGCATGACCTTGAATCCATCCCACCAAGCTCAGGAGGCACCTCCGAGGCAATGAGAGGCGTAAAGCAACTTCCCACGGTCCTCACTGCAGTTGACCAATGCAAGGAGGTCCTCGATGGTGTGGATCCAGTCATTAGCATCCAATGGTTCAGCAGTCTCGGTGAAGGTTGGGGGCGAGTTTCTCATGAACTCAGACAGCATGGAGCGGCCATTGCCGTTCCTGCCTTGCTGCTGGTTGTTCACAAGAGCCTAAGCCATCTGCTGGATAACAGCATTGTTTGCTTGGCGCTCCTCCCGGAGAACTTGGAGAAACTGAGCTATGGTCATGTTCTCCGGCGGAGGTGGTGGCGAGGGAATGTCGCCTTATGGCTACTCCTTCGCACTCACGCGACGACTACGCATAGGTGCATCACTCGCTGGGGGTACTCCTCCTCGATAAGCGACAGCTGGTCTTCCCTTAGGGGCTCCATCCTTCTTGATCTTGTCTGGCTTCGTCTTGGCTTGTCGAAGTAACTCTTGGGTGTGGTGAAGTTCCTCGCGGAGCTTCACGGACTCCTTCATCAAGTTATGAACCAGACTATCGGCAGAGAGGATGAAGTAGGTTTGGAACTTGAGTGGTGCGCCATCTTCCTTGGTCAAAATCAGCGTCCAACTCTCGCCAAAGTCATCCTTCTTGAAGGGCAGTTAGCGAGTAGCTAGCTCGTCCGCCATCTCTGGAATGATGTCTCGAAGGTGTAGGAGTGCCTTGCGTGCATCTGTCTCGACTGCGAGTATCATGGTCTCCATCCGTGGTCCTTTAATGAACCAACTAGTGGGGGAGTCATTTGCCTTTACAACCACATGCACGTGGTACTCCTTCGTGACGGTATCGACCCAGTGCTCGTGGTGGAGGAAAATGGGTGGTTGGCAAAACTGGCAGTTCTCCAGGCTATCCCTAAGGACTAAGGGAAAGTTGGATGTCAGGAAGGCTTCGGGTACGACGACCATCTACAAAGGTATGAGAGGAGGAGAGTCAGCAAAGTGTTGTGTGAAGCATAGGAGAGGTAAATAGTGCATAATCCAATGCTAAGTGTAGTTTTGAAAACAACTTCATCCTGTCTAACGTCCATGCAAACTAAGGTCTTAGTCTTACATAGATAGGGCCACGTGGGCCAAACACTTAAATAGAACAAGCAGCGGAAATCTTGGTCGAAAGCGTGAACCCATGCCATCTACCTTACCCTACAAGCATTCTGACTGGGAAGCGTCCTAGTTTGCATGTTCGTCTCCAACGAACTCTTCAACATACTCCTGTTCTTCCATGCCTGGCCAATTAAATAACCAGTTGCCAGCTAATGAGTACTTTGAATGTACTCGCAAGCAACCCAAGTGTGGAACGAGGTAACAATGATGCATGATATAGCACTAATGAGTAAGTTTGCGGAAAGCTAATTTTTGAATGCAAATGTCATCACCAAGTAACTAGTGAGCATGCATCAACAACTTAAGAATCCATGTGGACAAATTGCAGGTACCATCATAAGTATCGGTTGAACATCTCATGTTCACACTAAGTCATCGGACTTAGAACATGTGACCTCTTGCCACCACCGCATCCATACTCACACCAAGGTTTATGAAAACATCCGGACGTAGTCTAAGAAGGACCTCCAACTTTCCGTGACCGCGGATGCGGCTATTCGGATAGTTTTACACTCTACAGAGGTTGCACACATTACCACAAGACTCGGGGAACGTTTGTGTCATCCACGACTCGTGGTTATATAACATACCCGAGGTAAGCACCCGAACAATGCCTTGCCCATGGTGATACTAAACAAAGAGTCTAGTCGTTGGTGCCATCCCTCATGATATACATCACTAGTATCACCCATGAGGGCATGCAACGGTGTGCCCGGTGCCTGTAAAGACAACGCATGACCTTCCACTCTGGGATGACCCCGTCTCAAGAGTGACCACTTCACTCTTGCCACTAGTAATGCAGGCTCCTTGATAGTACCAACCATAATAATCAACAAAGCCCCATCGCATAAGGGGTATCGTGGTTGCGCATGTAAGGTTGGGATGGTCATCAGACCTTAGAACTCTCTGTTTTCGAAAACACACACTCACTTGCTCTGGCATACCACCTCTTTCTCAAGTGGTTACCCAACTCATCATCATCTCCCTCGGACATTAGTGGCACCTGACAGGGTTTTCGAAAGAGTCTTTGAAATCATTTCTTTCCATCACCATGCATAAGTCCCATCCCATTTGCATAGCATCTATTAGCAACCTAACTATACCCACCCGCATAACCCTCATAAGGTGGTAGGATCATGAATGATGCAAGTGTCAAAGGAAAAGTACCGGAGGCATCCCACCGAAAGGGGAACAACAGAACACATGATCAAATACGATGAAAGTAAAGTGCTATGTGACATGCAATAAAATGGTTTCTTATCATGGTCAAAGGGCTGCTTGCCTGGCTCAACAAAGTCTCCGGGGTCTTCGAAGTCTTCGGGTCCAACTTCTTCGTCAAAAGCACAATCTATCGTCACGATAAAATAACGATAAAAATAAGCAATCACACAAGACAGAGCACTCAAACTACTACCAAAAATGTTAACCTACGCTGATAAATCTTAAAAGTCATACTAAAAATATTCTCTTAGGGTTTTGTTGTTAAAAAGATTTTGGAAATAAAATAACAAAGGCAAAAAGGTGCCAATATGTAGGTTTTAAAATAATACGGTACTAAAAACATTTTCAATCATTTTTACAAATGGAACTATTAAATTCTAGGGATTATTTTATGAATTTAGGTGGAAGAAAAAATGGCATTAGATAAATATTTCATTCTGTGGGATTTTTGTAAAGTCCACTGAAAACAGACAAAAGAAAAGAAAGAAAAGGCCGATGGGACCTGGGCCAGAGGCTGGGCCAGCTCAACTGGCCAGCCAGCCGGCCTCGCACGCGGTCAGGTTCAAACCTGACGTGCGGGGCCCGGTCGTCGGTGACACAAGGGGGAGGAGAGAGCACGGGAGAGGGGAAGACAGGCCGACAGGTGGGCCCCACCTGTCGGGACCTTCTCCCACCTCAGGACAGGGAGGGGCGAGAGCTCACCAGCGACAGTGCAGGGCATGACGGAGGCAAGCGAGAGCGGGGATGGGCTCGGGATCGAGTCACTAGTCCAGGGGAGGTCAAAGGGAGACCGGAGGTGGCCGGAGTCGCCGGCGGCGAGCACCCGCAGCGGATCTTGCTTCGAGGGGAGGTTGCCGGGGCCGTTCTAGGCTGCGAAGAAAATGGGGATGAAGGGGAAATGCGTCAGCAAGAGGAGGTAGGACCATCGGGGGAGGAAAGAGGACCGGAGGATCTTGCTACCTCGAGATCGATGGAGAGATGGCCGCTGCGGCCCTCGGGTCGATCTCGAGTGCAGAGAGGTCGGGCGGTCCTCGGAGCATGAAGGGGGGATATTGGGAGAGGAGAGAGAGCCCAGAGGTGAGAGATGGGCTCGGGGGCCCTTTGTAGGAGGGATGCAAGTCCATCGCACCGCGGTGCGCCAGCGAGGGCGAGGTCGGGGCCAGAGGTCCTAGGAGAGAGAGGGTGCAAGTCTGGGGTGCTCCTAGGGTCGGTCTAGGCTAGAGGCAAGGAGGAGAGAGGGAGAGATGCCTGAGCGTGTGATCTCCCCAGTTGGTCGAACCAGACGGCGCCGAGTACTTAAGGGGTGCATGGCCTCGGGCTTTTGGAGCGCCGCATTCACCTCCCGTGCAAACGCTTGAAGACGCGGTTGGAGGCCGAGGTCTGTGCGCCGCCTAGCATACAGGCTACGTCCCTGAACTCCTGGAAGCCGCCAGCCCCATCGTCCTGCCTCTCCTCTTCCTTCCTTCTGGGTGGAGGTGGTAGTGGTGGCAGTCCGGCCTCATGAGGACGAACCTCATGAGGTTGGCCGCATCGTGACCCCTCCGGAGGGTCGTCGCGCCAGCGGTCCTCCCGAGGTTGGCCGCGCCAGTGGTGTTCCTGAGGCGGGTCGCGCCAACCCTGGTGCTGGTCCTTGTTGTCCCGGCGACCTCTATCGCGGCCTCCGCCATGCCCGAAGCCGCGATCAGCACGGCTGGGGAACTGAGCTCGTGAAAGTCGGCGGTGTCGTGGTTGTTGGTGTCGTGGAAGACGCAGGTTGGTCTCCCCCATGGGGTGCTCCTTGCCTCAGCTGTGCTTCGGCTCAGGCTCGCCCGCGAGTATCGCCGGGGCCTTGCACTTTTCCTCCGTGACCCTAGCCTTCTTCTCCTCAGGTTCAGCCGCCCAAATCTCACATAGGGACAGGCGGCCTTCTTCAGCCTTGGCGCACCTATTCACCAGGTTGAACATCTCCAGGGTAGAGCACAACTCGTCGTTCCTGGCGAGATCTTCTTTCATCTTGGTGTCTGTGACGCCATCGGCAAAGGCGACGATGATGACCTCATCCGACGCCTTCGGGATCTTGAGGCGTGATGTGGTGAAGCGTTATATATACTTGTGCAGGGTCTCTCTGTCCTGTTGCTTCACACGCCATAGGTCGTTCACGGTGAGTGCACGGTCACGGGTGCCTTGGAAGTTGGCGATGAAGCATTTGCGCATGTCTTTCCATGAGGTGATGGATCCCACCGGGAGGTTGTGGAACCAGGAGAGTGCGCCACCCTTGAGCTTACTGGGGAACCAGCATGCCATGACCTTGTTGTCTAATCCAGCGGCCCGGAAGCTCAGCGAGTAGAGTTGTAGGAATTCTGCGGGATCCGCGTTGCCGTCATAGCGAGGAGGCAGATCAGGCTTGAACTTGCAAGGCCATGTAGTTGGATGGAGCTCCGGCGCGATGGTGAGGCAGCCCAGCGGCTCAACGGGTGTCGCTGCATGTGTGGGCAGGGCCTGGTCTTGGTGCTCTTGAGGGGCCTGCTTGAGCGGTGCCGGGTCGAGGGAGCGCGCACATAGACACGCGGCCGAGGCACCACCTCGCAGCTCACTTCGTCGCTTGCTCTTGCTTGTGGCCCGCAGGGATGGTCGCGCTGGGGGGCTCGCGCCTGGCCTGGGGCCGACGTCATGGCACGGAGGATGTGGCAGTGCATCATGAGACCTGTTGTCCGCCAGTGAAGGCTGGGGCCGGAGCGAGTAGGAGAGGGCTGAAGCATCACCGACGGCGCTGACAAGCTCTGCGATGCGTTGGAGCCAGGCATCATAGTGGTTAGTGGCGGGGTAGTAGTGGAGTAGCTCGTTCTCCAGCGCTGGGTGAGGCATCTGATGTCTCACCAAGTTTCGTCTCCGCAGATTGCGGCAATCGAGACCGCCGAGTCACTTCATGGTGTGTTTGACTTGGAGTCAGATCAGTCTGATGTTCCCTCCGAGTGTGAGAGCTGCGATTCTGCAGCAGGGGTTCTTATGGCTATTAGTTCACATCAGAGCCCGCCGCCTAGATAGAACCATGGAAGGAGCGAGGCTGGTGGGGCGTCAAATGACCATATGCACCGAGATGAGGAGGTCTTCCATACGCCCATCGTCTGTGCGACAGCTAAGGCCCAGGACTTGGAGGCCATGTGCACTCGTCTCAAGGAGCTTCAGAAGGAACTCGACAAGCGTGCTCGCCAGCATCCACCACCTCCCAGTTGACATCACCGACGGCTGTTTCCGAGTGGTTCTCAGAACAACAATATTGGTATACCGCACTCTAGTCTTATACATTGCAGTAGCGGCTAGGATCATAGATTCCATTCCGCCGTCTCATTCAGAAGTTGGTAAAGGTTTGCTACAAATTCGAGCATTGCTTGATGCGGCGTAGCACCTGAACTCAATCGTTTCTCAGTCACGCAATAGAATACACAACAATTCACCAAAGGCCGACAATGTTCAGTCGGCTCACTGTCCAAGTTTGCCTCTATGTTGGAGGGGCGAAGTTTTTCGTGAAGATCGGTATCGGGATCAAGGACTAGATCAGTTTCATCACGATGACCACTGTCAAGTGCCTACTCTGCCGCAGAGTGGTATGTATGTACCCCGGCAATAGGACGATAGGTGCCCGTTTGGTGAGGAGCGGAACCCAAGGTTTGATGCAAGAGAAGTCGTCAGTCAGAGGCAGAGCAACAGAGGGAGAGCCCACAGAGATGGTTATGACAGAGATTACCCGAGTGGCAGCAGTGCTATTATTTCTGGTCCCGAGTGTTTTAGCAGAGCCATTCAACCCGGAGAGATTCCCCCCAACTTCTGGTTGGCAACGGGGATAAGCAAGTTTTCTAGCGATCAAAGCTGGAAACGTGGTGGGATGATTACCGAGTGGCCGTTCAGATCGGTGGAGGCAAGGACAACATAGCAATGAAGCATTTGTCCTTGATTTTGGATGGTTCGGCCCCAGCATGGCTGAATCGTTTGGCTCCTTCTAGCATCCACTGCTGGGAGGATCTTGCCCGAGTTTTCATCAGAACATTCAAGGGCACCTGCAACCGTCATGCTACTTTGATTGATTTACAACATTATGTTCAGAAGCCCAATGAATCCTTGAGAGATTACATTCAGCACTGGTCCACTTTGCATGATACAGTGGAGAATGTTTCTGAGCATCAGGTTGTTTGTGCTTTTAAGGCCGAAGTGAAGTATAGAGAGCTTTACCTAAAGTTTGGGCGAACAGGTGATATTTCAGTGAGTAAGATGATAGAAATTTCCACTCGATACGCCAACAGCGAAGAAGAAGACCGCCTCCGCAATGGTAAAGGAAAAGCAGTCAACAATGATGCCGGCGGCAATTCTAGTCACAAGCAGAAGCAGAAGGCTAATGGACCTATTCAAGAAGAGGCAGTTACTCTGTCGCCGCAAGGGAAAAATAAGGGGATGTCCAAGGGACTGTTCGCCCCCAAGAATGGAAAAAATCAGTCGAGAGATGTTGTTCTGGATTTACCATGTGTGATCCACTTGAGGAAAGACGATGATGGTAATTTTATATTGCCCAAACATACCACTCGAAAGTGTCGTCTACTGATCCGACAGTTTAAGGAAGGTCAGTTGAGCGAGAAAACTCCTAAGAAAGAGGCTGAGGAAGAGAAAGAAACTTTTCCCGATGTCAAAGCCACTCTGATGATTTTTGCTGATGTTGAAAGGAAGAGTCGATTGAAAGTTATCAACAGAGAAGTCAACATGGCTGTTCCTACAACCGCCACATACCTCATGTGGTCTCAGACTGCTATCACGTTTGATCAGTCGGATCACCCTGCTCATGTTGCTACCACGGTCGGCAGGCTTTGGTTGTGGATCCCATTGTGGGCGGCACTCGACTCCGCAAGGTCCTCATGGATGGAGGGAGTAGATTGAACATTCTGTGTGCTGATACCCTCAAGGGGATGAACATCCCGATGTCCCGGCTCAGTTAGAGCAATATGCAGTTCCACGGAGTCATCCCAGGGAAGAAGGCCAAATCACTCAGCCAGATTGGATTGGAGGTGGTGTTCGGCACCGATAAGAATTTTCATAAAGAGAAATTGACGTTTGAAGTCGTGGACTTCCAAAGCGCGTACCACGCCATTCTTGGTTGGCTCCAAAATTGCCGATCGTGAGATGGCTATGGTCAAGTTGGAAGAGTACAAGAAGAGTGTTGAACCTGCTGAGTTGCTGCATGCTAAGAATCCTGCTTCAGAGTCAGCTTTCCAGTCGGTGGGAGAAGTGAAGAAAGTACACATTCAACCGACAGACCCGATGCTGCCTCGACCAACATATCGTCGACACTCGGCAGTAAATAGGAAGCCGATCTCATCTAGTTCCTCTGTGAGAACTGGGACATCTTTGCATGGAAGCCTGCTCACATGCCGGGTGTACCTAGGGAACTGGCTGAGCATCGACTGAGAGTTGATCCAAAGGCTAATCTTGTGAAGGAGCACTTGCGTCGGTCGGTAGCGGAGAAGCACAAGGCAAACGGCGCAGAGGTGGCTCATCTCTTGGCGGCTAAGTTCATTCGAGAGATTTACCACTCAGAGTGGGTCTCGAATGTCGTCATGGTCCCCAAGCGGGACAAGTCACTCCACATATGTATTGACTTCAAACATATCAATTGAGTCTACTCGAAAGATAATTTCCCGCTCCCCCGCATCGACCAGATTGTTGACTCGACTGCAGGGTGTGAGCATTTCTCGTCTCTGGATGCATACTCCGGTTACTAGTAGATCTGTCTAGTTGGTCCGGATGAAATAAAAACAGCCTTCATCACCCCATTCGGTTGTTTCTGTTATATCACCATGCCTTTTGGTTCAAAGAATGCTGGTGCTACTTTCATGCGCATGATTCAGAAGTGTTTACTCGACTCGATCCCTCGGAATGTCGAAGCTTACATGGATGATGTTGTCGTCAAGTCCTACAAATGTTCCGACATGCTGGCTAACTTGGCTAAGACATTTGCAAATCTGAGGAAGTGTGCTATCAAGTTGAATCCATCTAAGTGCACTTTCGGTGTTTCTGGTGGGATGTTACTCGGTTTTCTCATTTCTGAACGAGGAATCGACGTCAATCCTAAGAAGATCAGTGCCATTACCCTTATGGCAAGCCCTGTGCGAGTGCACGATGCTCAAAAGCTCATAGGTTGCCTAGCGGCGTTGAGTCGATTCATTTCTCGTCTCGGGGAGAAGGCATTGGCTCTGTACTGACTGATGAAGAAGTCTGATATGTTTGATTGGACTCCAGAAGCCCAAGCAGCGTTTGTCGAGCTCAAATCCCTACTTTCCACCCAGCTGGTCCTTGCTGCTCCGCACAGCAAATAGCCCTTGCTCCTGTACATTGCGGCCACTAGTCAGGTCGTCAGTACAGATCTCACTGTCGAGAGGGAAGAAGAAGGCCAGGCTTACAAGGACCAATGCCCAGTCTACTACATTTATGAAGTATTGACCCCTTTGAAGCAAAGGTATCCACATTACCAGAAGCTCGTCTATGGTCTTTATTTGTCAGCAAAGAAGGTGGCACACTACTTTCAAGATCACTCGATCTTAGTCATCAGGGATGCTCCATTATCTGAGATTCTCAACAATCGAGATGTGACTGGTCGAGTGGCCAAATGGGCTATTGAGCTCCTCTACATTGACATCAAGCTCGAAGCTAAAAATGCGATCAAGTCTCAGGTACTTGCCGATTTCTTGGTCGAGTGGGTTGAATAGTAGCAGCCAATCCAAATCCACTTGGCACATTGGAGCATGTTTTTTGATGGCTCGAAAATGTTGAATGGGTCTGGTGCTTCCGTAGTTTTGGTATCCCCAAAATGTGCCAATCTCAGTTATGTCCCGCAGATTCACTTTGATTCCTCAAACAACGAAGCAGAATATGAAGCACTCTTGTACAAGTTGCGTATGGCCATCTCACTCGGCATCAAGCACTTGATGGTGTACGGTGACTCTGATTTGGTGGTCAATCAAGTGATGAAAGAATGGGATGTCCAGAACCCCGCTATGACCGGATACTGCAATGCTGTGAGATAGCTTGGGAAGAAGTTTGAAGGCTTAGAACTTCATCATGTTCCCTTAGTGAAGAATCAGGCAGCTGATGAGCTAGCAAAGATTGGATCCACTCATAGGTGTGTCTCCAGTAATCTGTTTCTCAAAGATTGGATCCACTCGGAGGACCCCTTCACTGAATAGCCCCTGCAAGCTATAAGCACCACTAATCTGACTGAAGTTGATGTCCTTGCTATCATAGATCTTGTCATGGAGATTCCGGTCATCATGCCCGACTGGACTGTGCCCTATATTATGTATATCCTGAGGCCAGAACTCTCAAAGGACGAAGCTGAAGCTCGGTAGATTGTTCGCAGATCCAAGGCTTTCATTGTGATAGGCGATCAACTCTACAGAGAAAGTGTAACTGGTGTGACAGAATGGTGCATCTCCTGTGAAGAAGGTCGAATGATCCTGGAAGAGATCCACTCGGGGACTTACGGTCATCATGCATCCTCCCGGACAATTGTCACTAAAGCATATCGAGCTGGTTTCTTCTGGCTGCATCGTAATGAGATGGCAAAGGCTATTGTTGATCACTGCGATGGGTGCCGGTTCTATGCAAACTTGTCACACAAGCCTGCTTCTGTCTTGAAAACTATTCCACTCGTCCAGTCGTTTGCTGTCGAGGGTTTGGATATGGTTGGTCCCTTTCAGACAGGACAAAGTGTATTTACTCATTTGCTTGTTGCAGTCGACAAGTTTACAAAGTGGATTGAGGCCAAACCTATAAAGGAACTGAACTCTCGTAATGCGATCAAATTCATGAGAGAGATAATCTTCCGGTATGAAGTTCCCCACAGTATTATCACACACAATGGCTCAAACTTTGACTCGGAAGAGTTCAGACACTTTAGCTTCTCCCAAGTCACTCGGATGGATTACGCATCCAGTGCACACCCTCAAACTAATGGTTAAGCTGAGCGAGCCAATGGCCTTATGCTTCAAGGGTTGACGCCTCGACTCATGTGAGGCTTAGATCATGCAGCTTGAGCCTGGGTGTCAGAGTTTCCATCTGTTCTGTGGGTCTTGAGAACAACTCCCAATCGTTCAACCTAGGGTAGGGTCCTAGGCCTGACCTACATACACTACATAAGGACACCATATTGAATGACTTGAAGATTACAAGAAAGGTTCCGACTGGATTCGCCATGGCGCTCAAGTCACTCGACAATTAATCCAATCGAAAGCTTCTCCCTCCACTCGAGAGTCTCCTGTCGCTCAGCACATCTCACTACCAGTCGACGCTAGAAGACCAGAAGCCACCCCAGGGAGGCTTATAGGAAAGCATTCAACCAATCGTCATTAGTAGCATTTATTGTATATGTTACCAGTAATGCTCATGTTTATTCCCACGATCAAACCCTTGGATGTTTAGCACTTCTGAGGGGAAGCGTACTCTATATAAGCCACCCCTCCCCTCTGGCACAAGGGTTTGCACCTCCTGTAACTCATACCATTGACACGACAAGAGCTCCCGAGCACTGAGACGTAGGGCTATTACCTCCATGAGAGGGGCCTAAACTCATACATCTGTGTGTACACCCTTGTCGTAGCTAGGACTTTACCCTATCCTTTCATACCCCTATCTTCTCCTACCAGACTCGTTCCCACGACACACAGGGGCATGTGCGAAGGTTTCCCTGCGGCCTCACCCAACCTAGCTTGCTACTTGATGGACACAATGGCAAACTCGTTCAATGATGAGGAAGAAGATGAACACGAAAGATTACCTAGGTTCGGGCCACTTTGAAGCGTAATACCCTACTTCTGCTTTGGTGGATTGCCTCTCATGGAGATTTTGGTGGATGCACTAGTACAATGGGCTCGAGCCTCGCGAGGGTGCTCAAGGTGTGTTGTTGGCTCTCTGCTTTCTTGTGGTTAGTGGAGCAGCTAAGTGTTCGATCAGATCGATATCCCTCGTCTGTATGGTGTGACCTAGCTTCTATATGTATCAACGGCCCGGGTCCTTTGTCCTTATATCAATGGCGGGAAGGAATCCCACAATGGCCAATTTTGAAGGGGCCCTATCCAAAGGTAGTCTTTGCCTGCAAAGTAGCTGCTAGTGATGCAGTGGTTGGCTCGGCGATGACATCCCACCCTGCGGGGCTGGCGGTCGTGGTCCTGTTGCACCGGAATGGAAACCTTTGGGTGGTGCTTTGGGAACACACGTGTGTCCTCGCTCCCTTTGCACCAAAGAGGAAACTGTGCTACCTAGAGTGCTGGCGCCCGCCAGTCCTTACTTGCATCACCCTCGACTGCTGAGGCTGGGCCTTGCATAGATATCTCTGCCCCTTAGGAGGGGGCCCTCAGGGGGCCATCCTTTCCGGTCTTGATGCTGTTCTTCCTCGCGAGCACAGGGTCCTCGCGAGGGCCTTGGCCGTAGTCATGCCGCTCCAGGCCTCGCCTGGCTGACGAAGTTGGCCATGTGCTGGGCCATAGGCCGGCAGGAATAGGTACCCCTGTTCCCAAATAACCGAGAGGAACAAACACCGGCAAACCAGAAGGAACACAATTCAATTCATGCAATGTGCAATCATGATGTATCATATGACAATTTAGGGTACTTATTTGATCTATATTAAAAATTAACCAAGTTAATTAGAGTGGAACTCAAACAAGTTTGAATTCCAACCCCAAATGATATTTCACACATTGCCCTAATCATAAAAGGTCCTAGTTGGTGGTGTTAACTTGTTCAAACATGCGTGACCATGGCATAACCATATACATTGGATTTTTCTGATCATTTTTCACATATAAATTATTTTCATGTGACTTACAAATGTTTCCATGATTTTTAGAAGTTTTAAAAAAATTTGGAAATAAATAAATCATTTATTTTAATTCTAGAAAGTATATACTACGTCAGCATTACCTTAGGGCGACATCAGCAGATCAACATAGTCGACCAGGGTCAAACCTAACTAGCAGGGCCCACACGTCTGTGTAACTGGGTCAGCTACTTAGGCTGACCAGTGGGCCCTAGTCAACATGAGACCTAGTTAGTCGCTAACTGGTGGGTCCAATCAACTGCCACGTGGCCAGGTCAAGCTGACACGTGGGGCCACCGAATTTATGTTAACCGAATAGTTTTTTAAACCTTGCTTAATTAGAAGTGGGGACCCACTTCTCAGTGACCTAAAGGGTCATTAGATTAGTGCTCATGACGTCCACATCAGTGCCATCGCGGTTGGTCACCAGCGACCTAGATCCACGGCAGTGTCTCGCCGCAGATGCTTGGGCTCGCGCTACAGAAGTACGATGGATGCGCGTGTGGGCTCTACACATAGCTAGGGTTGTAGCGCATCAAGGGATCATCACAAGGTGTCCAGGGGTGCACTGAAGCGACGATGGAGAGGACGAATGCGGCCACCGAAGTTCGGACATCGTATGGATCAACAATATGGTGTGCACAAACAACAACAAGGATCATCTACGACATCTACAAGGCACAGGGAGGATGTCTATGAGCTCAGTTCGGTCACCAGATCTTGCTAGTGACGACAACAACAAGCTTGACGGTGAGGAGATCTCGGCCATGGTGGAACTACGATGTAGAGGACAAATTTGCTGATGAGGACAAGGGAATGAAGCAATGGCTTAACATGGTTCTAGCAAAGGCAATGACGGGGTCGGCACTCAGGGACGTCCGGCATCCGTGGCTCGACAAAGAGAGAGAGAAGATATCGCTGCAGAGTTTAGGGCGTGAAGAGGGAGCGATGGAGGGGTTCTAGCAGCGATGTACGGGGTGGCGCGTCGATGGCAGGCTCGGCTATGGAAGGGGGGTAAAGGAGAGAGACGGGGAGAAAAAGGGAGAGGCGAGATCGATCTGAATGACAAAGGCGTCCTAATCCTTGCTAGGTGGGGGCCTGTAGGAACCAGGAGGTGGTCGCGCATGTGTTGGCGTGCGGCGACCATGCGCTCGTCCATCTGTCTCAAGGAGGTAGACGACACGAGGAGGTGGGCTGGGCTGGTGGGTTTTCTCCCCTTTTATATATTCTATTTTCTATTTCTAATTTCTGCTCTCTGTTCTTATTTGTTTGGGGGAAAAAATCCTAAAGTAAATAATCCTGAAATAATTTCTAGGGTTTAAACGTATTCTTGCTTGGCCCCACAACAATTACCATCATTTTTCGAATATCTGAAATATCTATAATCATTTAGTTGTTTGTTTCAGCAGCATTTTGTTTATTAAAAATGTCAAATGCTGTGGTCAAATGTGCAACACCTCTGGTATGTTGTTCCAAACATTTATCAGACATGGTGGACAATTTTAATCGGCATTTTGGATTCGTTGAAAATCTCCATTACTGGAATTGGTTTATTCATTGATCTGTTAGGGTTTGTCAATTACCCTTTCATATTAAAGGGAAATTAACATGATGACATAGATCCCAATGCAACTATTTACAACCAAAAACCTAGCGTTGTGACAAAAGGCAGGTGAGACGAAGAGAGCTAGGAAGAGGATTATGTGTTTTATTGGTAGGCTCACTTCCATGTTTGAAGACATAGCAGGAGCTGAGGAAGAGGAAGTGGAGGAAGAGCCAACTACCCAAGCTCCTCCTTCCAAGAAGAAGAAACTGCTTGTAGATGCTATGCCCAAGAAAGATCTATCCAAGACCAAGCAGTCTGCACCCAAGAAGCATGTAGCACCAAACCAAAGAGGACTACCAGAGATATTTGTTGGTGTTCTGGGAAGGTACCCAAACTTGCCTGCCTACGGCCTAGCGCGTGGCCCACCACAACGGCGCGATATGACACAACGACAAATCCCCTAGGGCAAAACCCTCGCGAGAGCCCCCCGCCTCATGAGGAGGACAACATCAAGACCTCCAGAGAGTTGCAGCCCCCAGGCTGCCTCCCGAGGAGCGAAGATTCCTATGCAAGTGCCCAACTTACCGAGGACGGGATGACATGGTTTTTGACGATGAAGCTGGGCGGGCGCTAGCAGGCATAGCAGGAGGACAGTTTCCTCTTTTTTGCTAAGGAGACAAGGACATACGTGGGTTCCGAAGGAATCTCCCAAAGGATTCCTACCCTGTGCATTGAGGCCGAGACCACGAGCTCGGCAAGACGGATGTCATCATCGAGCCCACCACTACGTCACCCCCCGATGCTTTGCAGGCGAATACCAGCTTTAGTCAGGATAAGATGTACCTCCTCTCCCCTTTAAAATTTGGCCGTTGTGGATCACATCCCTCCTGTGCAATAAGGGAAGAGGAACGTGGCCCCTATAAATAGCCACCAGCAAGGGTCCTTGCGAGGCCACCCGACCACTGCACTAGTTCATCCTTAGCCTCCTCGTGAGGCCAATCCACCACAAAGCTGGTGTAGGGTTTTACACCGCAAGGTGGCCCGAACCTGGGTAAATCTCTGAGTCCACCTTCTTCCTAGCTTGAACTTGCTCGTCATAGCTAGGCCATAGGATGCCAAGATTGAGACTTTGGGCCCGTTTAGATCCTCGCACACGCCCTAGTGTTCGAACCTTGTGGGATTTTACGGAACCCCGAATCCGACATTTGGCAAGCGAGGTAGGGGCGTATCGAAATCTTCTCCGGTTCAACCCCGTCTATGCTCCGTCACTCCCATGGCCGACGCCCGCCGAGTTTGTGCCGAGCGCATGGCTGCTCGCGTCACAAAGGTAGCGCCAGCAGGCCATGGCACCCAGCACTGCTACGTCCCTCCGATAGCCAATTCCATTACCGGCCTGACTGTTCAGGAATGGTGGGACTCGCCGCTACCACCCTCTGAGTGGCGCAACGACTACACCACCACTCCATCCTCCATTCTTGTCGCCACGTCACCACATCACTCCTGCTGCGGATCAGCGAACGGACCAACCGCGCTGCTTATGGCCCAAGAGCTATTGTGCTACTAGCCAGACGATTATCACTTGAAAGACTGGTTCAGCCGCGTTGCTGAGCCTGCCGACGCCGCTAGCAAAGCCCTGATGCTCGCTCTCTCGGCCGTCCACCCACTCTTCTGGGTGGGCGATGCGGCTCGTGGAGCACCGCCTCCTCCTCCCACATGAAGACTTGACCACGGTCCCACGTGCAACATGCGCCCATGTGATCCGCCTTGCATGACACGGCGAACTCGAGGAACCAGATGACGCCGCATCCATATGACGGTGCTCATGTGCTCCTGAAGAAGCTCAAAATGGTGAGCGAGTGAACCAAGTCTGAGGCAGGCCGCATCGCCCACCACGCTCTCCCGGAGACCGGCCACAGGGACAAGAAGGCCAAGGTCGAGGAGGCAAAACGCAATGACCCTGTCAAGCTAGTAGCCATGCCCGAGGCGAAGCGTGGTCGAGGCCCGGAGGAGCCCGCAGGAGGAACTGCATGTTCTGCGTCTTCCACTACACCAACACACACAACACCAATAGATGCCTTGAGCTCAGGGAGCTCCGTGACGAGCGCTTCGGTCGCCGCATGGAAAGTCGCGACCAAGGCAACAGTCATTGGGCCAACCACAACCCGTGAAAAAACTAGTGGGACTGGCCTCGCAAGGGTCGTGGGCAAGACGAGCCTCGTGGCAGAGCTTGGCGTGGCCACCTTCGCTAGGTTCGCGCTCAGGACAAGGCCGGCCTTCCCCCACTGCCGCCACCACCAAGCAAGGACAACTAGCAGTATGATAGTGGGGCTGGGGGCTTCCAGGAGCCCGCGCGATCGTCGTAGGTAGTGGTCCCAATCTCCAGCCGCTCCATCAGGCTAATCTTGCCCAAGAGTCAACTACGAGCTAGAGCCCCCACTGCCAGCCTCTCCGGCCCCGAGTCCACAACTGGGGCATCTCCCTCTTCTATGTAGGAGGGAGCGCCCAATGCCTCCCTCTGGACTGGCTCGGGGGCTATCACCCGGAAGGCTCACGACCGGTCGGCGCGGCGGGGGAGGCGCCTGGGCAACATCCGGAGGCATGCTACGACGCACTACCTCGTGAGCAAGGAGTAAGGCGTGATGCACCGGGAGCACGAGAGTCTGGTACTCCCGAGGGCGACGGGCTGCAAAAAACCCAAGTCTCGCAAGCCCCGCGAGGTTCTAGGGCAGCATGGGCCCTCAAGGCATGAGAAATCTGTCCAAACCCCTCGCATGCAGGTGGATCCCCATGGCATGCGCCGGAAGCGGCAAGCAACTTCTGCAGCAGCACGGCCGACAGATGACCTTTTGGGCTGCCCCTGCCAAGCAATTCTTTGTATTTTCTATCGCCTAGAGTGCGTGCCCTTTGAATACATAACTGATTCGGCTAACCCCCACTCGAGATGATATTGTTGTGTAAGCCTCAGGATCTGGTACATCACTGCTACCGGGGGCTGGCATGCCCCCACGATGCCCTGCGATGGTTTCACACTGGGGTTGGGCACAACGACTACATAGGATCCATCCTCACAGTGAATCGTCGAAAAATCTAGGCACCCGAGCTCTGACCCATGGGCTGCCCACCCATGCTGGTTATCTACCTTAGTGCCATGCCCAATCAGTGAACCGTCATGGGCGTAGGAATGGAAGACGACTCATCTCGCAAATGACTTGTCCCATGCAGACGTGCCCCTACGGATGTCGGGGCGTGACACGACACTCATGTTTGGGTTGTAGGGGCACGCAGCCGCCGAACACGTAACACTAAATAGCGGCTGCACCAAACGTGCCCTTACGGACACGCGGGGCGCGACACGTGGCCCATGTTTGGACCACAAGGGCATGCAACATCACTCATGTGACCATGCGGTGTGCGATGGCGCTAGCGCACGGGCTGCTCTTGCACCGAAACTTGTGGGAGCATCTGAAGACCATAGTATGAGCTCCCGAACTTTGTGCCTAAGGTATGAACAACGACTCGCCCCATGCAGACGTGCCCCTACGGAAACGCTGGGACAGAGATGTCGCTCATGTTTGGGCCATAGGGGAACGCGTTCAATGAACTTGTAACTTGTGAGTAGTGGCTCCCCCGCAGACGTTCCCTTACGGACACACGAAGCACAACACGACATCCATGTTTGGGCAGTAAGGGCACGCAACATCATGTCTGTGGCCACATGGTGTATGAAGGATTTCGTATATAGGCGGCTCCATCGCTAGAACATGCAGAAACATCTGAAGACCAGGTTGGGAACTCCTGAGCCTTGAGCCTAGGGTGACCATCCACTATCTCCGCCGTGACACTCTCATATAATAATGAGTTAGGCGCTATATACGCTCTAGACCCCCAAAGTGGAAGCCCACGACGAGCCGTGTCGTGTTCGCTGAGAGAAGGGCTCCCGCCCATGTAAAGTGTAGGACTCCATGCTTTGTGCTGGGGAGAAGATAACCGCGTACGTGGGTTGCACCACCGGTCGAAGGATAGAACTGATACAGAGGTCCGTCATGACAGCTCCAGAAGGTCAGATACCAAGCTCCTGCTCGTGGGCATATTGCTCACACATCGCCACTCCAGGGCCTGGAGGCCCGACCTTCTTGCGTAATGCCCGGATGCATACAGGGATGCCCAAATGCAGGCGGGCGTGCGCATAATGTTGACACAAAATGACTTTGTTGCAGGATCTCGTTCGGAGGCCCCGTGGAGCAAGCCTCACGAGCAACGCTCACCTTGGTGCAGGCCTCCCATGCACTCGAGGCATGCACCCAACCATCGCACCTTAGGATCTCTCGGGACCACAATTCTCAAGCCTCAAAAGCACGCTCTCACGGGACCGAATCAGACGCTATGGGAATGATAAGCAACACAGAAGGGGGCGGTGGGCTCCCTCGGCGCTATGCCCAAGAGCCACTGCTGGTGTGACCAGCCTCGGGAGGATCGAGTGAGCAGCAGGCATCGAGAAGACACACAACATCCCCGGAGGTCACCTCCCTTGATGAGGGCTCGGGGCACAGTAGCCGCACAGCAAGGCGAGCAAAGGCATGAGGAGGCGCACGGGGGCTGCCGCCCCGAGGCCTCCGCCGTGCACTAGGACCAAGAACATCAGAAGTCGTTCGCTGCAAGAGGCGCATCAAGAAAATCAAGAATCATGCAAACGAAACAAGGATATTAAAGGAGCAAGAAACTACTACTACGCCAAAGCAAAGTATCATACACACCATAGGGGGCATATGCTTCATGATTGAACGTGGATTGAAGAGAAGAAGCTCAGGCAAAAGACGCGTTGTCTCCGCCGTGGCTCCTCGAGGACTCGTCACCAGAGCTGCCACCCCCCTTGGACGGCACCTCCGAGGTGAACAGCTAGATTAGGCACTCTACGTGCTCCTGCAACTTGTTCCTGAGGGGCCTTCGAGCTGCTCAGGCACTGACTCCATCGCGCGGGACAGGTCGAACGTGGGGGCGTTGTGACGCAGGTTGGAGAAGACGCGTGTTTTTGCGCATTGTGCAGGTGACCACGCGCACTGGACTCAACATCCTCATCCACCTAGGAGAGTCCGGACTCAAGATCTTCCACCATCTTTTGGAAGAAGGTAATGTAGCCTCCGTCGCCACGCGCACACGGCAACATGAGGCCTCCCCGGCGAATCGACGGACCGCGCTGTCTGCACGGTGGGCGATGTCCACGTACTGCTTGGCGCACTGCTTTTCCGTCATCTTTGCATGTGTCTCGTCGTCCTTGGCCGCCTAGACGGTGTTTTTGTCCTCCTCAACCTAGGCCTAGAGAGATGACAGCTCCGCCTTGGCGTCTTCCTCGCCTCGTAGCGCAGCTTGAAGTGCGTCCTCGGCATTGAGCAACTGTGTCGTGAGGGCGTCCTCCGCACTTTGGAGTGCGTCAAGCATGCGACTTTTAGGTGTGGGCACCCTAAGGAAGATTGACGATCAGGCTCGACAGGACAGGTGGGATGCGCAAGAAAAACAAAGGCGCCACTGCACTTACCCGTTCGTGGCGGCCCAGCACCAGCGAGCTTGCATCGGCTTGGAAGCTTGGCCACCACAGGTACCCGGAGGAGGAGGCGGCGCAGAGGACCCTGATCGCGCTTTGTTGCCAGCATCGCTTCCCCTGGACGCCATCGGAGGAAGAAAGGAGTAAGAAGGCGGTTTTCTAACGAAGATGGCGGGTGGCAATGGAAATAGATACACAAGAAGGAAAGCGAGTATGGAACTGCCCCCCGGGCGGGGCAGGTTTATAGGCGCAACCGCAGTCCATGAGGCGTCGTGGGGAGTGGAGGCGATGTGAGCCCCTCGGCTGCCATGTGACGTACTCAACTCGTGGGCTGCTCTGCCTTGCGTCGCCTCGGTTCCCATGGGAGGTCACATTGGTGTGGGACCAAGGTGACAAAATGGCAGGAAGGAGGCAACAATCTCGGAGGAGCAATGATGACCAATGCGGTGTGTAGGTAATGAATCAACTCGACTCGGGCGGTTCCCAAGACCTCGTGGAGAAGGTGGAGTCTGGCAACCCATTGGGCACCTCACGTCGGGCCCACATGCTATTGGGATCCCGTGGCGCTTCACCCTTCGCTCCTCTCCTTCGTATCGAAGGCAGGGTTTGCACGCATTGGGCCTGGGGGCTACTATCGGCGTTCTAGGATGGAGTACCCAGACTAGCCTGCCTGCGGCCTAGTGCGTGGCCCACCATAACGGCATCGTACAACCGAGTGACAAATCCCCCAAGGCAAGACCCTTTTGAGATCCCCCCAGCCCCCACCCCGCTTCACGAGGAGGACAATGTCAAGACCTCCGGAGAGTGGCATCCCCGCAGGTTGCCTCCCGAGGAGCGGAGATTCCTATGCAAGTTCCCAACCTCATGAGGATGGGATGACGTGGTTTCTGACAACGAAGCCAGGCGGGCACAGGAGGACGACAGATTCCTCTTTTGTGCTAAGGAGACAAGGACATACGCGGGTTCCCAGGGAATCCCTCAAAGGTTTCCTTCCCGGTGGAATGAGACTGAGACCACGACCTCGGCAAGGCGGACGCCATCGTGGATCCGGCCACTACGTCACCCCCTGAAGCTTTGTAGGCGAGGACAACCTTTAGTCACCATAAGATGTACCTCCTGTCCCCTTTCAAATTTCTCCGTTGTGGATCCCTTCCCAACTGTGCAATAAGGGAAGATGACCGTTGTCGGCGTTCTAAGAATGGGGGTACCAAGACCTGCCTGCCTGTGGCCCAGGGCATGGCCCACCTCATTGACCAAACGCATCAAGGCGTGGCCCCATTCAGGACAAGGCCCTCGCGAGGGCCCCAGCCTTGCAAGGAAAAACAACGACTAGACCCGTGAAGGATGAGGCGGGCGCAGGACGACGAAAATTTCCTCTTTTGTGCTAAGGAGACAAGGACATACGCGGGTTCCCAAGGAATCGCCCAAAGGTTTCCTTCCCGATGGAATCAGACCGAGACCACGAGCTCGGCAAGACGGATGTCATCATGGATCCCGCCACTACGTCACCCCTTGACGCTTTGCAGGCGAGGACCACCTTTAGTCACCATAAGATGTACCTCCTGCCCCCTTTCAAATTTCTCCGTTGTGGATCCCTTCCCACCTGTGCAGTAAGGGAAGACGACCATTGTCGGCGTTCTAGGGCATGGCCCACCTCATTGACCAAACGCATCAAGGCGTGGCCCCTTTCAGGACAAGGCCCTCACGAGGGCCCCAGCCTCGCAAGGAAGAACAACGACTATGTCGAGACCCCGATCGTAAGTCATAAGAATCCAGACCGTAAAATATCACATCACTTTGCGGCCTCACGCACGGTAAGTTCCATGGCTGCAGCCTTACCTTAGACGGGACCGTTTGCGTCTTTTGGCTCACGTATGTGAACATTTCGCTGGCAATCAAATGACAGAGAACCCGGGACGACATAACTAGTCATAGAACCCAAGCGGCACATCCGTACGGAAACAAGCATACATAACCTAGCAATGCAGGTGTCGGCCTGAAGCGTGTGTAGACGAGTCATAGCAAGCTACAGGGACTCCATTACACTGCGAGACATTTCCCCAAAGGGACAAACACAACAGCAACGAAGGATACATGCCGGTCAATCAATGTGTCTGGAGCAGTAGCAAGCTACCATGGCTCGGTGGAAGCACAAAGAGGCAGTTTTCCTAATGAGTACTACTAAAGGCACATGACTAGGTGTCGGATCCCATACATAACGTTGCACATCACACGTACGCACGACATGCCTGATATGCATAGATACAACCATGGCATCACAACATAACTATATAACAACATGACTTTCATTTAAGAGGCTCAGATGAGCCTCGCATCATATGTTATTACAAATAGGGGTCACATGACCCGACACTCAAATCATACAAACATGTTCATACAAACCAAGTGGAAGCATAAGCTGTCTGAGTACAGATAGATGAAAGGATAAAAAGGCACATGGCCTGACTATCTACAGCCCGCCACGGGGCATAGGTCGTAGCTGGGACACCAGCTATTCGGCATCGTCAATGTCTAGAAAGAACCCACCTAATGGGTCCTGGGTCTCATCTGCAACATTTATTAAGCAAACGAGTACAAACATACTCAGCAAGTCTTTAAAACAGACCTAGTCTATGCATGCTCATGTATCAACAAAGGGAGTGGTGGAGTTTATGCAGCAATGCCAGCTTTGACTCATGGTTAACCTACACTACTCAATTTTAACTCTTTGTTTACATTTTATATATCACAAGGCCACTAACTCCATAACAATACACTACCATGGATTCACTTCCCTCCTAGGAGAGTGCCATCCACGGTACTCACACTTGTCTTGATATTTTTATGAGTATCCATTAGATTATCTATGAACAACATAAGTTCTCCAAGTAGTCCATATCCGAGGACGCGGCTATTCGAGTAGTTTCATCCCTGCAGGGGTGTACTTCTTCACACACACTCTCACCAGTTATCGTTGTGTGCTCATAAAACCACGCACCTCGGCAACCTTCAAGCGGATGCCCAGCGAGGGAGTTGGCCACGACCGTTAATCGCATAAGACCTCGAGTCCAGGCTATCGCCTATTTGAGACTGAACCCGCACGGAAGTCCGGACAAAGTTTCCGCTATGGCCCCAAACGATGTGCGCAGGTTTCCCAAGCCCACCATCCGGGTGACCCCTGGTACACCGTGCCACTGCATACCGCGTCGTAACCCACCCCTAGGGTCAGCGCTACGCACGACCTTCAAGATGCTATAAACACCAGAAACTACTTGCAACTCCTGGACTAAGGACTAAGCGAATGATAGGTCGGGAGGATTAATTAAGTATCCTAACGTGTGGTAGTAACTAGTCTTGGATCACAAACACAGAACTGAGTTCCTAAGAACGGTCCCAATGAGACAACCCGCTATGTACTCCTACATAGCCTCTCATCGCTACCTTTACCAAATAGAGTTCATCATATATCACCACATCAGAACAACATCGCTTCACTCATGGAGATACTTCCACGGTCTGAGTTAATGTCCAAATGAACACAATGAAGAGAAACTTTTTGAGAATCATACAACTCCGCTAGCTGGCTAACAGTTATACTTTCCCGAACTAGAAGAAAATGAGCCACTTTGGAAAGACGACCGATGACCACAAAGATAGCATTATTCCCTCTCTTGGTCCTGGGAAATCCGGTAATGAAATCCATACCGACCTTATCCCATTTCCATTCGGGAATAGCTAAAGGTTGAAGGGTGCCAGCAGGCCTTTGATGTTCTTCTTTCACGTGACGACAAACGTCGCAGTTAGAAACGAACTGAGCAACTTCTCTTTTCATCCTAGTCCACCAGAACCTCTGGCGTAGGTCCTGATACATCTTGGTACTACCCAGATGAATTGAGAGAGGAGAATCATGAGCCTCCTTAAGGATCAGCTGTCTTAAGCGTGTGCTCTTGGGAACCACCAACCGGTTCTGGAAGAACACAACACCTTCATCATTTTTGGAGAAATCTTTAGCGTTTCCACTAGCAATATTCCCCTTGATCCGGGATATACCCTTATCATATTTCTGGACAGCTACTATTTGATCCTTAAGATTAGGTTTCGCCACTAGGTTGGATAGGAATCCTCGAGGAACAATGTGAAGGTTTGACTTCCGAAATTACTCATGGAGAAGTGGTTAACCTTGTTGTAACATCAGGTTTTTACAATAAGACTTACGACTTAGTGCATCAGCCATGACATTGGCTTTCCCCAGGGTCTAAGTTATCCCTAAGTTGTAATCTGTAATCAACTCTAACCATCATCTTTGTCTCAGATTCAAATCCATCAGGGTGAATATATATTTTAGACTTTGGTGATCAGTGTAAATTTCGCAACGATTACCCATTAGATAATGTCGCCAAGTTTTCAGTGCATGGACTACAGCTGCAAGCTCAAGATCATGTGTTGGATAATTATCTCGTGTGTACGCAACTGCCGAGATGCGTATGCAATCACATGATGATTTTGCATGAGAATGCAATCTAATCCTTGTCGCGAGGCGTCGCAATAGATAACAAAGTCCTTAGAGAAATCAGGTGGCACCAGAATGGGAGCAGAGGTCCGCCATCTTTTCAACTCCTGAAAACTGTGCTCGCATTGTGGAGTCCACTTGAACTTTTTATCTTTCTTGAGAAGTTCAGTCAGAGATTTTGCAACTTTGGAGAAATTCTCGACAAAGCAGCGACAATAGCTCGCTATGACAAGGAAACTCCGAACTTGCTTAACCAATTCAGGTTGGGTCCTATCAAGGACGGCCTGAACTCTCTCGGGATTGACAGCAATACCTTTACCAGAAATCATGTGGCCCAGATAGGTCACTTCTGACAACCAAAATTCACACTTGGAGAATTTGGCGTACAGGCGGTGCTCTCGAAGTTTCATCAGTACCAGCCTTAGATGCTCGACATGTTCTTCTTCGTTCTTCGAGTAGATGAGTATATCGTCGAGGTAAACCACGACGAATTTATCTAGATACTCCATGAAGATCGAATTCATCAAGCGAGAGAAGGTGGCTGCGGTATTGGTTAAACCGAAGGACATGATAGTGTACTCATATTGGCCATAACGAGTAACAAAAGCCGTTTTTGGAATGTCCCCGTTCCTAATTCTGATTTGATGGTATCCCAACCTCAAATCCATTTTGGAAAAGAGAGAGGATCCAGTGAGTTGATCGTACAAATCGTTGATCTTGGGGAGCGGATACTTGTTCTTTATGGTGACCAGATTCACTGGCCGATAATCCACAACCATCTGATCCGAACCAGCCTTCTTCTTGACAAAGAGAACGGGACAAGCCCAAGGAGAAGAACTGGGATGGATGAAACCTTTCTTCAAAGCCTCATAAAGTTGGATCTTAAGTTCGGCTAGTTCTAAGGGTGCCATCTTATAGGGTCTTTTGGCTATTGGGACAATCCCTGGGATGAGCTCTATCACAAACTCATCATCTCTGACAGGAGTAATTCCTGGCAGTTCTTCTAGAAATACATCCGGAAAGTCATGGAGTACTGAAATATCTTCTAACTCTGGAAGAGGGCTAGCACTAAGGGAATAGAGTTGGCGCTTGGTTGTTCGAGTGGAGACATTAACTATCTCACCTGATGGATGTGTAAGTTGCACATTCCTAGAATGAGTATCAATCCTGGCATAGTGGGCTTTCATCCAATACATACCTAGAATGATATTGTTGTCCGAAGACTTGAGGGCTATCAAAGATGCTAGGAAGACTAATCTATCCACCAAAATCTCATTATCATGGCTCACTCTAGAAGTTTGCCATTTTGAACCCGGAGTCTGCACTAATAAAGGAGTAGGCAAATCACAAAAAGACATGTTATGCAACTGTGCATAACTTTCTAAGATGAAAGAATAAGATGCCCCGGTGTCAAATAAGACAGATGTTGGATGACGATTGATAAGGAGCGTACCTAGGATAACATCAGGATCCTCAAGGGCTTCCTCAGCAGACACATAGTTCACTCGTCCACGAGGAGGAGCTGGCTTCACAAAGAAGGCTTTTCCTTACTTTCCACGTCCAGCGGGCTTAACATTATTCTGGGGACACTCACGGGAGTAGTGTCCTAGTTCTCCAAGGTTATAGCAAACCACGGTGGCACGGGGAGCAACATTTGAAGGCGGTCCTCCAAATGGTCTGACAGGAGGGTTGGGCTGAACTGGGCGAGGCGCCTGGAAGGATGTCCTCGCATTGTATCTTGGCGGTAGAGCTGCGTTGGGCACCCAGACCCGGCGTTTATTGAGGCCCGGGCTAGATGCGGGATTGAAGTCACGGTTGTGCTTCCTCGTGGCCTCGTAATCAGTCTGTCCAGTCTCGGCATTAATAGCCTTGTTGACGAGAGCCTGGAAAGTGGTGCAGTCATGCAGGCGCAAGTCTCGATGGAGCTCAAGGTTAAGTCCCTTGCAGAACCTGGACTGTTTCTTGGCATTACTAAGAACTTCCTCAGGAGCATAGCGAGTAGGGTTTCCAAATTTGTGACTATAAGTATCCACGGACAGTCTGCCCTGGGTGAAGGCACATAATTCCTCTCTCTTATGATCCATCAGCCCTTCCGGGATTTGATGGGTACGAAATGTGACACTGAACTCTGCCCACATTGGTGCGGGGCCTGCAGGACGCATGGCTTCAAAATTTCCCCACCACAGATTGGCGGGACATTCCAGAAAGTAAGTTGCAAAAGTCACCTTCTTGGCCTCAGTCACATGGGCAGCCCGGATCTTGCGATACATGCTAGTCAGCCAGTCATCCGCGTCGAGTGGGTCAACCGAATGATGATACTTGGGTGGGCACAGTCTGATGAAATCACCAAGTGATACACCATCAATGAGGTCATTGCAGGGAGCACGTGCTATGTTCTGCTCGATTCTTTCCAACAGCCTGTTGGTCTCCCTCTTGTTCCTTTTGGGTTCAAGCATTACTTCTGCCAAGGAAGGCGCATGTGGAAGATCCTCTTGCCTTGGCTGGCTTCCCTCGCCCTGCTCAGGGGCAGGCACGGGGTTATTCCTAGTTACCACCCTCCTGGAGAAACAAACCCATAGCTTAATCATAGGGAACAACAACTCTAAGACATAGGATAAGGAATGTACTGGACAACATGGCATGTAAGGTAAACACCAATCAACATGGTAATACAACTTCCATATGAACACCATGATTCATACACACCATGACATAGTTCAGTACAAGCCAAGCTGAGATACAACTACGGAAAGATGACACAACTCATCGAAGGCATTACAAGCTTCCTATACATTATCTATTAACACCTCCGGAACTCAACTCTCAACCTCATCATATCCCACAAGACACGTAGGAATGTGGCGATACGATTACTACCATACTAGAACTAACATCCACGTACTCAAACATCGCCGTAGAATGCCTCATACAGGTTACCCCCATGACCCGGGAGCTGAACCTGAGGATCTAGAAACACTCTATCTTGTGATCTCTGGGAGCCACAAGGACACGAGTGTGGCTTGGTCCCCTTGTCAGCGGCAACAACGGTCCTTGAAGAGGGGTGATGCCTCCAACATCGGGCTAGTCTACGTGTGCTGGCAGATGAGTCCGCGATGGGGTCAACATCTGCAAATCTCCATAGCCGGTCTGCACGACAGGTGCCAACTGCGTCAGGGCTATCCAAAGACGTGCACGGGTGGCATAAAGCTCCATGCGAAGGGTGCGTGCATCACGATCCCTGTTCTCCAACATCTGAGCGGTAACCTGCAGCCTAGGGTCCTCATGGGAATGATCATAGTAGGCTGCACTAAGATAACCATCATCTCCTCCCATAGAAGCAGGAACATAACAAAACTCTATGTTCTGAAGCAGACCATGGTGAAACCTCATGATAGTCAGCATGGCGTAAGCGGCCTCCCGAACTGCCATATCTATGGTGACACCTAATCCATAAGTCCAGTGAAGCGGCTCTGCAGCTCCAGGGTATGAAGGATAAATATTGACGGTACACAGATACTGACTCTGGTTGAAATCTCCATACTGTTCCTCCACTGTGTACTCCGGGTACCAACAGTATCTAGCCTCCATCATGACTCTAACCAACATGGCCGTATGACCCGGTACATCGATGCACCTAGTCAGACGGACCACCTGACGGGAAGGACGAGGGGGCATCTGAAACAGAGAATGATGCAAAGACATAAGAGACTCTAGCAGAAATTGGACAGCATAACGGCTGTAATTGCTCAAAAAGGATATTGAGACAACTGCAAAAGATTGGAAAGGCATAACCACTCGACTTTCTAGACTCAAATCTCTTCTCCATCTGTTTGTCACACCAACAGTACTTGAATACACACATTAACTTGCAACAAGATAGCTAGTGGTCCATGGTTAGTAACTCGGCACCCTAAGAAATGGATGAGTAGCCTAGTCTTATCCCCGAGGAAAAGATGAGAATGACTCACCATAGAATAACTTGGAAAGAGGAGTAAAAAGAGCCTTACGTTCCGTTCCACAATTAATTCCCCTAATTTTCTATAGTGTTTCTAGACTCAACTTTGACCAGTTTGGCTTGGTAGTCCTACTGTCAGTCAAGCTCTGATACCAACGCTGTCGGGACCCCGATCCTAAGTCATAAGAATCCAGACTGTAACATATCACATCACTTTGCGGCCTCACGCACGGTAAGTTCCATGGCTGTAGCCTTACCTTAGCCGGGACCGTTTGCGTCTTTTGGCTCACGTATGTGAACATGTCGTTGGCAATCAAATGATAGAGAACCCAGGCCGACATAACTAGTCATAGAACCCAAGCAGCACATCCGTACGGAAACATGCATACATAACCCAACAATGCAGGTGTCGGCCTCAAGCGTGTGTAGATGAGTCATAGCAAGCTACAGTGACTCCATTACACCGCGAGACATTTCACCGAAGGGACAGACACAGCAGCAAAGAAGGATACATGCCGTTCAATCAATATGTCCGGAGCAGTAGCAAGCTACCATGGCTCGGTGGAAGCACAAAGAGGCCGTTTCCCGTAAATATTACTTCTAAAGGCACATGACTGGGTGTCGGATCACATACATACCGTTGCACGTCACACATACGCACGACATGCCCGATATGCATAGATACAACCATGGCATCAGAACATAACTATACAACAACATGACTTTTATTTAAGAGGCTCAAATGAGCCTTGCATAATATGTTCTTACAGATAGGGGTCACATGACCCGACACTCAAATCATACAAACATATTCATACAAACTAAGCGGAAGCATAAGCTGTCTGAGTACAGATAGATGAAAGGATAAAAAGGCATATGGCCTGACTATCTATAGCCTGCCACAGGGCATAGGTCGTAGCTGGGACACCAGCTATTCGGCATCGTCAACGTCTAGAAAGAACCCACCTAATGGGTCCTGGGTCTCATCTGCAACATTTATTAAGCAAATGTCAGTACAAACGTACTCAACAAGTCTTTAAAAGAGACCTAGTCTATTCATGCTCATGTATCAACAAAGGGAGTGGTGGAGTTTATGCAGCAATGCCAGATTTGACTCATGGCTAACCTACACTACTCAATTTTAACTCTTTGTTTACATTTTATATATCGCACACGAGTCCACAAACTCCCTAAAAATACACCACCATGGATTCTCCCTCCTGGGAGAGTGCCATCCATGGTACTCACACTTGTCTTGCTATTTTTATGAGTATCCATTAGATTATCTATGAACAACATAATTTCTCCAAGTAGTCCATATCCGAGGACGTGGCTATTCGAATAGTTTCATACCCTGTAGGGGTGTACTTCTTCACACATGCTCTCGCCACTTATCGATGTGTGCTCATAAAACCACGCACCTCGGCAACCTTCAAGTGGATGCCCACCGAGGGAGTCGGCCATGACCGTCAATCGCATAAGACCTCTAGTCGAGGCTACCGCCTATTTGAGACTGAACCCGCACGGAAGTCCGGCCGAAGTTTCCGCTACGGCCCCAAACGATATGCGCAGGGTTCCCAAGCCCACCATCCGGGTGAACCTTTGTACACCATGCCACTGCCTACCGCGTCGTAACCCACCCCTGGGGTCAGCTCTATGCACGGCCTCCAACATGCTATAAACAGCAGAAACTACTTGCAACTCCTGGACTAAGGACTAAGCGAATGATATGTCGAGAGGGTCAATTAAGTATCCCAACGTGTGGTAGTAACTAGTCTTGGATCACAAACACGGAACTCAGTTCCTAAGAACGGTCCCGATGAGACAGCCCTCTATGTACTCCTACATAGCCTCTCATCGCTACCTTTACCGAATAGAGTTCATCATATATCACCACATCAGAACAACATCGCTTCACTCAGTTCATCACCCAGATGAATCAGACCTGACCCAACTCTAAGTATAGCAAGCATAGCAGGCAAAGTAAGCTAAGAACATCATGGCACAAGCATCTACCAGGTATGCTACGTTGCAAGGTTTAGCTATTTACTGTGACAATGTCAGGTTATGCAGCAGAATAGGATCATCTACCGTGTATGACTGACATGTGATCGACTGTCCTAATGCAATAAACTAGAGCAGGAGCGAGAGAGTAGGATGTTATCATAATGATCTAAGGGGTCGCTTGCCTTGCTGGGAAACGGAAAGGTTCTCTCCTTCGTCGGGATACTCGGGGGTATCCTCAGAAGCAGGGCCTACCGCAATGCAGATAAGAAACAATCAACACACGCAAGTGCAACAATATGATGCATGATCATGGCATGATAGCATGTATAGATGAGCTAATGCAACTACTGTTCATGTTGATTTGAAATGAATTTGAATATAGGTTCAAAATTGTTCTTCATTTTAAATTCCATTTACTAACCTATTAACAAATGTCAATGTTCACCTATTTAGACTGCTCTAACATGCATGACAACAGCACCATTGGATTCATTGGATTTTTCTGATAAATTTTCATATATAAATTATTTTCATCTGACTTACAGATTAATTTATATGAATTTTTGAAGTTTTGAATAATTTCTGGAATTATTTTTAAACTAAAACTGAATTTATTATGCCAGCCTGACGTCATGATGACGTCAACAGGTCAAAGGAGCCAGACCAGGTCAAACCTGGCAGCTGGGCCCCATCTGTAAGCGACACAGGCATCTAACAGTGTTTTTTAATTAAACTAACTACTAATTAGCAGGGCTGGGCCCACCTGTCATTGGCACGGGGGGTTAATTAACCTGACAAGGGGGCCCACCTATAGGGCTCAGGCGACGGGCTTGTGGACGGCGACCTCTGGTCGCGGCGGCGTCCGTGCTGCCGACCACGGGAGCAGCAGCCGGAGGCACTGGGGCGAAGCCCCTACTCGCCCGCACCCAGGGGAGCTAGCAAAGGGTGCGGGGGACGCCAGAGCTCGTGGCTACGACTCTGGTGGCGGGGGCTGGAGCTCGGCCAAGGAAGGCCTCGGCGCAGGGGCCTGTGGGAGGGGGCGTTGGAGGTCGAGGTGGCACCTAGGGGCCCGCGCAAGCATGCCGGGGTGCTCAACTGACCACGACGGGTGCTTTGGCCGCAATGGCCATTAATGCCGACGGCGGTGAGCTTCGGCGGGACGGGAACGGCTGCTACGGCAGTTAGACGGCAAGGAGAAGGAGGGGAATCGACGAAGGGGCTCATGGCACAGCTGATGACGGAGGCGCCAGGGCGACGAATCGGCGGCAGCGATGGCTTCGAATGCCGACGGTAGAGAAGAACAGAGAGGGGGAGCGAGAGGGAGAGCGGCGTGCGAGAAAGAGGGAGGAGAAAAGGGTCACGGCGATGAGGGGGAGGGCGCTGGTGCTCCCAGGGGCTCCACGGCAGCTAGGCAAGCAGGAGTTGGCTGGCGCGCCGCTGCCACACGCCCTCCTGCCTACTGGCAGGAGGTTGAACACGGTGGGGCTGGCTGGGCCAGCTAGGCCAGCTCCACCAGGGCCTCCTCTTCTTCTTTTTCTTTCTTTTTCTTTCTTTTCTGTTAAATGATCTAACATTTGTTTAGTTATTTGCAGGTACAAATGACTTTGTAAAATATCCAGGACATTTTATATATTGAAGTTTGAATATTTCAGACTTATGTGAAAAGTTTCAAAATAATTTGAAATAAGAAATAATGATAATGCTTTATTTATCATTATCAGGGGCTTTATCCTTTATTTATAAATGGCTTTAGGTGTTCAAATAATTAAAATGATCCCTGTTCTAATCATGTCCAAATTTACAAGACATAGTGAACATTTTTAGTGGGCTTTTTGGATTTGTTGAATTTTCACCCAGTTTGAATTGTTTGGATTCATAGTGAGCTTTGGGTTTCTTTTTGTTCCCCATTTCATGTTGATGCAATAAGATGAAATATGATGCAAACACTTGCTATCCTAAGACATCTAGCTAGTGATGTGACATACTAGTCCTGCGAAGGATGAGGCGTCCTTAGGACCCCTCCGGAGCGGTGGAGTTTCCTATGCAAGGCACGGTCACAGGAGTTAAGGATGACACAAGGAACAATAGGTGGGCGCCAGTGCGCCAGGCGAAGTAGTTTCCCCTTTGGTTAAAAGAAAAAAGGACATGCGCGGGTTCCCAAAGAGCCCCCCAAAGGTTTCCATTCTGGTGCGAGAAGACCACAGCCACCCGCCCTGCAGCACGGATGTCATCGCTGAGCCCATCCCTACACTGTCGGCAGCCACTTTGCAGCCGTAGACCGCCTTTGGGAAGGGCAAGCATCAACCGCTGTCCCCCTTCAAAATTGGCCGTTGTGGGATCCCCACCCGTCACTATGATAAGGGAAGAGGACCCGAGCCGCTGCTATATATAGAGCATAGGTTGCAGCACAGAGAGGGACCCCGATACCCCCGACGGATTCGATCCAACACTTAGTCACTCCATACACCACCACGAGATTGCCAGCCAAGAACACATCTTGACCGCTCTCACGAGGCTCAAGCATATTGTACTGGTTCGTCCACCCAAACCTCCACGAGAGGAAATCCACCAAAGCAGGAGTAGAGTATTATGCTTCGTAGTGGCCCAAACCTGGGTAAACTGTCATGTCCATCTTCTTCCTCATCATCGTGCGAGTTCGTCATTGCGTTCATCGTGTAGCGAGCTAGGCCGAGCGAGGCTGCAGGAGATCTTCGCACACGCACCTGAGTTCAAATCTTAAGGGTTTATCGGAGCCTGAAATCCGACATATGGCGTGCCTAGTAGGGGGTGTGTCGCAGTCTCCCTCAATCCAAGATATCCTCCCACCTCGCTGCCGCGATGTCTGACGCTCGCCGGGCCCGCCGAGCACCATGCCACATGCATCGCCCAGACGGCGCCGGTGGGATGCACAGGTCACCTTCGCCTGTGGCAAACACCGCCACGAACCCCGACGCCCACAAGCAGCAAGACTCCTCCTAGCCGTTCACTGCGCAACGCGACGGCCACACTGCCACTTCGTCGATCGTCCCAGCCTCCGGTTCATTCTGTCATGTTAGGCCAGGGCCAGTGTGCGGCCAAGGAGAGCTCGCCATGGATAACGAACTGCTCTGCTACCGCCCCACTCCCGACCACTACGAAGACTGGCTTCAGCGCATCGCGGAGCACGTCGATTTACCTGGCGAAGCCTCGGTGCTCTCCTAGTCGCTTCGACCCCAAAAGTCTCTGGCAAACGATGTGGTACAAGACATGCAGCCTCCGCCTCCGCGACGCGACACCAACCCCAAGGCCAGGCGAGAGGCGCGTCCCCATGACCGACCTCACGAACCGAGGGCGAGACCGGGTGATGAAGTAAGCTGCCAAGTGGTTCCCGGGCCGCGCATCGACGCACGTGCATTCCCTGTGCTGCCGACCCAGCGCCGTGACCGGATACCACTTGAGGCGGCCCCACAGGAGCATCAATACCAGGTCATCCTCGGGCACGCGACGCCCGACGAGCCGATGGGGCGCCTCACCATTTCCCCAGAGCTTAACCCGACCGCGTGGCCCTGTAAGTTCAAGCCTGACCTCCCCCCGCGTTACGATGGCACCACAGACCCAACCGAGTTTCTACAGCTCTACTCGGTGAGTATCCGTGTGGCAGGAGGAGACGCCAAGGTCATGGCGTGCTGGTTCCCCATGGACCTCAAGGGAGGCGCACTCTCCTGACTCTTCAACCTCCCGGAGGCATTCATCACCTCCCGGGATGTTCTGCGCAAACGCTTCATCGCCAACTTCCAAGGCTCTCGCGACCGTGCGCCCACCATGAACGACCTACGATGTATCAAGCAGCAAGATGGTGAGACCCTACACAAGTTCATACAATGCTTCACGACCATGCGCCTCAAGATTCCCAAGGCTTCAGACGAGGCCATCATTCCGGCCTTCGCCGACGGATTCATTAACCTCAACATGAAGGAAGAGCTCGCCATGAATGATGAACTGTGCTCCGTCTTGGAGATGTTCAACCTAGCGAACAAGTGTGCCAAGGCCGAAGAGGGCCGCCTATTGCTCCTTGAACCTCTAGAGGCAGCGCAAGAAGAGAAGAAGACCAAGGCCAAGGAAGCAAAGCGAAATGCCCCGGTGGTGCTTGTGGCCGAACCCGAGGCAAAGCGCAGCCGCGGAGAAGAACACACCCAAGGAGGAAGGCTGACATGCATCTTCCATGGCACCAACAACCATGATACCGCCGACCGCCAGGAACTCCAACTGATCCACGCCGAGCGCTTCAGCAGGTGCCCCGGTGGAGGCAACCGAGGTTTCGGGCACGACAGAGGCCACGGTGGAGGCCGTTGGGACAACCGAGAGCCACGTCAGGGGTGGCGCGACCAGGCTCACGAGGTTTGTTGGCATGATCCACCTCGGGACGACAGCTGGCGCGACCCGCCTCATCAGGGACGTTGGCGCGACGACCCTCCAGAGGGCTCACGACGTCGTCCGACTCGTCAGCCTAACCCATGTGAGTCCTGACTACCTCCGCTGCCTCCGCCACCCAGAAGGAATGAAGAAAATAGGCAAGACGATGGATCTGGGGGCTTCGAGGAAGTTAGAGAAGTGGTCGGCATCCTTGGTGCTTCCCAGGCCCTACCATCAAACCGTGCCTTCAAGAAATTCACACGGGAGGTGAATGCGGCTCTCCCGAAGCCTGAAGCGATGCGCCGCCTCAATTGCTGCCAGAATGCCATCACCTTCGACTCAAGCGATCAGCTCATGTGTTTGTTCATGTCCGGCAAGCTCCCCATGTTCTATACCCCAACCATCAACAACATCCTCCTCACCAAGACCCTCATCACAACGGGGCGGGGCTCAACGTCCTCTCCATCGAGACCTTCGAGACGCTCTAGATGTCGTATGAAGAGGTCATGCCAACTAAGCCCTTCTCGGGGGGTCACAGGCGGGTCCACCGTACCCATCGGGCAGGTGCGTCTGCCTGTCACCTTCGACGGGCGCAATAACTACCACATCGAGATCATCGTCTTCGATGTCGCACACATCCACCTTCCGTACAACGCGATCCTTGGGTATCCGGATCTCGCTAAGTTCATGGCAGTGACTAATCACAGCTACAACGTCCTCAAGATACCAGGGAGTGGCGGCGTCATCACCATTGCCTATGATGAGAAGGATGTCGTCTGCACCCTCGAGCGTGCTTACCGCACTACGGCGGTTGAGCGCTCAGATTAGGAGGAAGACACACTGCCTCATGAGGACCCACGCAAGAAGAAGAAGCAATTCCTCCCCGCAGGGCATCCTGCAACTTTAGCCTCTGTGCTGAGTGGTGGAGACCCTGCTCCCATAGCATCGGAAAGCGCGCTCGGCGCCACTCTTGGTACGGGCCCGGGGGATCTCATCGGGGAAGTTACCGGCCTGGTCAGTGAGGCAAGAGAGGTGCTCGAGCACAACATGGAAGCGCTCAGACGCGCGAGAGCTCAAGCTGAGATCACAGCGCGTGGATCCTGGTTTGCAAGAGTCCGTCCTCAGAGAAATCGAAGAGCTTCGAGAAGCCCAGGCCGTGCGTGGCGGGGACTGCCCTGCACCGCCAATCGCAGTCACCGTCATCGGTACAGTCAATCATCTGCGCGTCTGCCTCAACACACTCGCAATCAATAGAGCCATGGCTCAAGGACCCTTCTGGCCAGTGCGTGCCGATGATGGATGGGTCAACCCGAACACGTACGTCTGTATGCCCTTCCGGTTGGCAAAAGCAGCTGTCACCTTCCAGCGCCTTCATCGACCCATGTTCATGCCTTGCTTGGTGGGGCGCAGCAAGGAGTTGGAGGAGGTGCCCGGACCGAGCGAAGGTTTCGGGACTCGGGAGATGACGGACCCGTGAAGGTCGCGCTATTAGGGGCGGAAGATCAGGCAATGACAGAGGCTTCGTCTCTTCAGCGGCATGGCTGCCAGGTGACTTTTGTTGGCCGTTACCAAGTAATTTGTTGGTTCACTCTGTCCAAGGGCGCCCACTGTGCCACCTGATCTTCAGGTGATCAGGGCATGCCCCCACTGTCGCTTTGTTTATGCATATTTTAGTAGTTTCTTGTGCGTCTATTCTATGCGCTGACGTTCTACCTTACTTGCGTCATTGGGCGGTCGCCCCCCCCCCCCCCCCCCCGCTTGGGGGCTTCGGCCGCGATGCATCAAATGGAGTCTCGGGAGTCCCCACGGCCTCCCGAGGCATCAGCCAATAGGATGGAATGGGGGTCGCTCGAGCATCAAGGGGGCTCCTCAGCATTGAGCCTCACGAGCCTTACCGGTCATAATGCCACTCGGCCTCCTGGTGTCGTCCCGGTTTCCGGTCGGCATCACGAGAGCCGGGGCCTCGCCCCGTGAAGTGCGTCCTTGATTTCCGGTCATACCTAACGGTGGTGGAGAAATGTGCGGGACCGGGACACGCAGACGTAGAGTTGCTGAGTCAAAGGGGGCTCCTCATGAGCCTTACTGGTCATAATGCCAACCGACCTCCTGGTGTCATCCTGGTTTTCGGTCGGCATCAGGAGTGCCGGGGCCTCACCCCATGAAGTGCGTCCTTGGTCATACCTAATGGTGATGGGGAAATGTGCGGGACCAGGACCTGAGGACGTAGAGTTCCACGAGGGCTCCCAAATTACCTCACTCAAGAAGAAGAAGAAGCAAGCATGGTCTCAAATGGCCCCATCTACAAGAAGATTCAGGCGCAAACTGCCTTAAATGTGTGGACACTCACGAGGCCAAAGCATCCTCGTGACCTCCCAAATACACCTCCTAGTTCTACCGTGCCAGCCATGCATATGAACTCTATGGGTTCTACACGCTAGGGGGCCCAAGGACGCGGAGGGGTCCCTTCCCATGCAATGTGGCAGCCACAGCCCAGCGCTGGCAAAGAAGTCAACACGGTCCACCAATGACTATGCCCATGCAGTGTGGAAGCCACAGCTCCGTGCTGGCAGTCGACATGATCAACCAATGACTATGCCCATGCAAGGTGGAAGCCTCACGTCCGATGCGGGGGATAAACAACTGAGGGCGACCCTAATGGTTGCATCCAACCTTAGGAAGGTCCCTAGCGGCCCCTTTCTCATTGCGTTCCCCATGAATGCATGCGTGAGGGGGTTGCATGGGGCCTGCTACCAGGCCAAGCTTGTACACACCGCCTTCCTAGGTCTACCAAACCTGGTCTTCACGCGCCCATCTTTGTTAAAGCTGACGACGAAAGGTATGGGAGCCGCTCGTACGTCAAGGGGGACTCCTGAGCATCGCGACTAAGGAGCCTAACTGGACCCGTAGCCCTTCACCCCTTGGGCCGTCCTTGGTTTCTAGTTGGTTCAACGGTGGATGATGTATGCATGGGCCGGGCCCTGCTGACGCAGATCCCAGTGTGCTCAAAAAACTTCTCAAAATCCCTAGGAAGGACGTTGAAGCTCGTACGTCAAGGGGTGCTCTTGAGCATCGCGACTCAAGAGCCTAACTAGACCCGTAGCCACCACCCCTTGGTCCGTCCTTGGTTTCTAGTCGGTTCAACAACGGCTAAGGTATGTGCGGGCCGGGCCCTGCTGATGCAGAGTGCTAAAGGTGTTAGGAAGTTTCAAGTTATCTCAATCCTCACCATGTTCCCTTCATGAGGGCTGCTCGCACGTCAAGGGGGACTCCTGAGCATCGAGACTCAGGAGCCTAACTGGACCCGTAGCCCTCGCCCCTTGGACCGTCCTTGGTTTGCGGTCAGCCCAAGGTGAAGAAGGAAACAAGGTGAAGAAATCAATCATGTAAGTAAGTAAGAAGGAAACAAGGTGAAGAAAACAATCATGTAGTCCAATAGTTATTACAAGCATTAGAAGTTTCCCAAACACAAATGAGTTTAACACCTCCACGAGGCACGGTGTGCATTGCAGGAAAGGAGCTGGAGGAAGGAATCTGGAGGAACCGTCTCCACAATTCATCGCACCCTCAGGGGACTTGTTGTCGATGTTGCTAGCGTCGTCTTCCTTGCCGCCAGCCTCAGCAGCATCCGGAGGCGGAGGAACCGTGACGCGGGTGAACCGCTTCACCAGCATCTCCATAGCGCCTTCCACCGCTGTTGCGGCGCCCTCGCGGACCTAAGGGGTGACCAGGAGGATCACGGAGTTGAAGTTAAACCCCGGCTCGTAGAGATGAAGATGGCTGAAGACGCACATCATGGCCAAAGAAAAGATATTGCGGCATTCATTGTCTAAGACCTTATCCACCTTGACGATAGCGCCCTCCAGCACCTTGATGAGCTTCGAAGCAAGCACCACGAAGCCGTCCTCTAGAGCGGCCAAAGGCTCCGCGAATCCATCTCGGTAGAGGGCGTGGAGCGCCTTGCAAAGTTGAAGGTCGACGGAAGGGAAGGTGTTAGCTCTGAGGCATTCTTCTCCTCGGCTGCGGCGATAGCTTCCTCCTTGGTGTCAAGAAGGATCTTCCTCGAAGCAACCTCCTTCTCCTGCGCGTCCATAAGCGCCTGCTCTACATCCTTTCTTGGTCGCAACCTGAGACAACTGAGCTTCCTAGACGGCAAGCGTGGCCTCGCAGGACTCGAGGTCTTTCGTCCACTGACAAAGCTTCCCCTCAGGCTTGGCCCGTTCCTCATGGAAGGTCTTCTGACGGGTCTCAATCTCTTCGCGCGCGGTGCGAGCGGCCGCGATTTCCTCCCCGCCCTTCGCCGTGGCAGCCGCGGCCTGAACCCCCATCACCACAACGGCGGCGGCGGCCTGGAGCCACCCTAAGAGCAGCTCCATTCGTCCACCCACGAGGCGATCACCGGCACTACCGAAAACATCACGAACCTGACCCAGGGCAGCAAAGGCCCTGCCCAAGACATCGTCGACGGGCACCGTAGGCGCCATGGTCTCCCCTCGAGGAGCACCTATCGCGGTTGTAGGGGGCACCCCCGAGGAAACGGCATCACGAAGATGTCACACCCTGTGTTTGTATCACCTTGATATGTTTGGGTTTCTAAAATTTTGAACCAATTAAAACTTTTTTTCAAGTGCTTGTGCTTGTTTCCAATGATGTTTGCTTGCTTGATGATTATGGTTGTGGCACTCCTAGGTCCTATTCCACTTCATATTCATGTTCCTTGACCCAAACCTCTTACCCAATGATCATGCCATGTGATTAGTTCCCAAAACTATTTTTATAAGAAAAATTAACCAAAAATGATTTATTCAAATTAGGTTCTCAAACCCCCATTGAAATGAGGTTTGCACTGCAAGTCCTCAAATTGGGTGGATTCTTCTTCCGCAAAAGCTTTACTTCAAACCTACTATATATAAGACTTTCCAAAACCACCAAATATTAATTTTAAAGATTATTTTTATATTCTATTTAAAGGCTTTTTCTTAAGGCCAGAAATGGTTTTTCATAGGGAAAAATTATTTAAATGCTTTCAAAGTATTTGAGAAAATTTAGGGAAACTCAGTGGACATATATTTTCCATATATATGAGTTTCAACACAAGGGCATGTTCAAATCATTGGCAAGACCCCTCAAAACCCTTTTTTCAAATCAAACGTTTAGTATATTTCTATAAGAAATACTCTCAATAAATTCCAGGAAAATTCCAGCAAGTCAACACTATCATAGGTGATGATCTTGCAAAGTTTCACATCAATCCAAGTTGATTGGTTCTTCAAACCATCCCAAAAGCCATCCTGTTCAGATTCAAATTTGAGCAACTTTACATTATGAAGTTTCTCCCTTTGACCACAAACCTTGTGCGCATGCTCTAATAGCCAAATAGTGATGCTACACTAAGTGGTGCATCAAGGGTAAAAGCATAGTATCACTAGATCTGTAGAAACCTGATTCTGTTAGTTTCTAGAGTTTACCAAGTTTACATTGTCAACTTTTCCCCCTTGAGATCAAATTTGGTGAAACCTCTCATTTTCACCTAACATTTGGCCCTGGTGAATATCTCAGTAAGTTGGTAGATTCTTTCTGCCCAAAAATCCATCAAACACCTTCTAGTCCATTCTTAAAACCATCATTTCCACCCGTTCCTCTTTTACCCTTGCCCAAATTTTACCACAACCTCTTGTAGATGCAATGTACCTCCAGCAATTTCCTCAGGGGATCAGCTCAATAATTTGGGGTGTAAAAACCTTCATTCCAACCCTGGACAACACCTATTCCTCCCTTTCCTCCTTTTCCTTCTACCTTAAGGCACCCCCAGATGCCTCCCTAAGTCCCCTAGGCTTTGTTTAACTCCCCTGGATCCCCTGGACACCGGTGGCCACGCAAAAAATGCCGAGAGCATGACTTGGCATTCAAGGTTCGCGCTCTAGAGCACACTACAGTGCATACCCGCACTGTAGCTGCTGCCCAATGAGTGCTCCCGACAGCCTCGGGCATCCCCATCTTGTCCCCCCTATCCCCCTCGACGTCCTCAACGCTTGACGCAATCGGCCCCCTCCTTCCTCTCTCCTCGGCGACCCCCTCGCGCGTGCCCGGCGCCACGTAGCTCGGCCAACCAGAGGGCTCGCACACACGCACGCCCCCGCCTCTCTCTTCTCTCCCCCTGGCCTATACCACACCCACAAGCACCCTGGACATGCCCATTTCCTCCCCCGCGGCCTATAGCGAGCAGCCCGTGCTCACCGATGCACCGCGTCCATAGTGAGCTGGTGCCCACCTATAAAGAGGGCGTCCCCGAGCGCCTGCCCCTCTCTCCTTGCTCTCTCCTCCCCTCTGCAACTCACCCGTGCTCAGCCCGCTCGACCCCGTGGTCAAGAGTCCTCTCTCGAACCAAACTGTCACCGCCGTCGGGCACCTCACCTCGCCAGCGATTCCCTTCACCCCGGTGACCCCCTCGGCCACCCACCGACGTGTGGGAGCCCCCTGAGCGCGCTGGTGCCCTTCGCCTGGACCGCCGTGTCCGAACACGCCGTTGGTGAGCTCCCTCTCGTCCATGTCATGAGGAGAGGGATGAAAGGTGGAGCCCACCTGTCATCCCCTCAACCCCCTCCTCTCTCACTGGATGGCAGCGCCCGCAGGTAGGTTTAAAAATAAATCAGCCATGTGTGGCACCTCACCTAGGCCGGTTCCCCTTGTGGGCCGGTTCGGTTGTAGTGTTTTGGCCCAAAGGGCACAGTAGCTCTTTTCCTTTTTCATTTTTTGCAACTTCCAAAAATCCCAGAAAACCCAAATTAATTCCAAATCCAAATATTCTGCCACCTTAAATCTTGAAATAATCCACATAATTTATTAGTGCCATTTGTAAAAATGTTTGAAAACATTTTATGTACTGTTTTAATTTAAAACCCCTATTTAGCCCTATAAGCTCATGTTTCAAATAGTTTTAAAAATCATTTTAAGTTCAAAAACCTAGACAAATATTTTTAGTATAGCTTTTGGTATTTATCAAAGTAGGGTAGCATTTTTCATAGTAATTTATGTGCTTTGTTTTTGTGTGTTGCTTATTTTATCACTTCTATTCGCGGCGATAGATTACGCGGTCGATGAAGAAGTTGGACCCGAAGACTTCGAAGAACCTAGAGACTTTGTCGAGCCAGGTAAGCAACCCTTTGACCATGTCAAGAAACCATTTTTATTGCATGACATATAACACTTTACGTTTTTCATATTCGATCATGTGGAGTAGTGACCCCTCCGGTGCGTTACTTCCAAAACTTTTACCATTGACACTTGCATTGTGCATGACCCTACACCTTATGAGGGTTATGCGGGTGGGTGTAGATAGGATGCTAGTAGATGCTACGCAAGTGGGATGGGATTTATGAATAGTGATGAAAGGAAAGTGATTCTTTCAAAAGACTTTTCGAAAAACCCGTTGGGGGCCACTAATGCCCGAGGGAGATGACGATGAGTTGGGTGACCACTTGAGAAAGAAGTGGTTTGCCGGAACAAGTTGAGGATGTATTTTAAAAAATGGAGGGTTTAATATTTGTCGACGGTCCCAACCTTACATGCGCAACCATGATACCCCTTATGAGACGGGGCTTTGTTGATTACCTTGGTGCATACTGGCAAGGAGTCTGCATTACTAGTGGCGGGAGAGGCGTGGTCACTCTCGATATTGGGAGAGGCGTGGTTACGTGAGAGGGCCCTTCATGGATGGTACGATTTAGAGCGAGGTTCGTGTGATGTACATCATGAGGGATGGGTACCAATCGAGTGGAGTCTTTGTCTAGTATCGCTAGGGGAAAGGCATTGTTCGGGTGATTACCTCAGGTATGTTATATACCGCGAGTCATGGATGATATGGAAGTTTCCCGAGTCTTGTGGGTAAAGTGTGCAACCTCTACATAGTGTAAAACTATTCGAATAGCCATGTCCACGGTCAAGGACAATTGGGTGGTGCTGCTTATGCAACGTCCGGTTGTTTCCGTGAAACTTGGTGTGAGTATGGATGTGATGGTGGCAAAGATGTCACAAGAGCTAAGTCCGATGACTTAGCTTGAGAATTGAACTAATGCCACATCCCTAGCTAGTTTTTTTATGACAGCATGTGTGTGCATCACATTACAATTCTTTTGCATCTATTTGAAATGGGGATAAAAGAAACCCCAAACAATTCATTTGAACCAAACCAACTTTATGAATGTGAAAAACCAAAAAATTCAAAATGCGCATCTAAAATGACCCTATGTCTGAGAAATATGGACATGAATATATCAGGGGCAATCTTAAATATTTGAACATTTATAGCAATTTAAAAATAAATATTAAAGCTGTTGAAAATGCCAAATAAAGCATTATCATTATTTCAGATTTTAAATATTCTGAATTTTTTTATAGAAATTTGAAATATTCAAACCTAGTTCTATAAAATATTTAAGGATATTTTATAATTAGCAATTGTGCCTAAAAATAAATAAAACAAATGTCAGAAAAACAAAACAGAACTGGAAATGTAAAAAAAAGAAAAGGAGGAGGCACCTGGGCCGGCCCAGCTGGCCCAACACCGTCGTTGTCCTCCTGGCGGCCAGGAGGACCAGCGTGTGCTCGCCTTGCACTTGCGCCGATGCTGTCACGCAGCACTCTACGCGCCTACATCCCCCACTGTGCTTGCGAGAGGATGAGGACGCCTCTGTCGTCCCCATCTCTCTCTCTCGCATTCGCCCACCTGCTTTCTCCCTCTCCTCTGCCCGCCATGGCCACCGCCTTCTCGCCGTCGTAGCCACTGTTCCGCAGTGACGTGCCAGTCCTCTCTGCTGAAAGAATTAAGCCTGGAGGGCCCCCAGCGCTGACCTCGCCGCCTTCTTCCTCCTCGGTCACCGGAGACCGCCGCGGCCGTGCGTCGCAATGAAGGTCTCACCGAGCCCGCTCTCATTGTCGTTGCATCCGTTGTGAACTCCATCTCCTTCTCCCGTCTTTTCCCCCTTCGCTAGCACATTCTAGCAACGAATCCCCTCGGGTCTGAGCGATCCTCGCCGCCGGCGAGGTCGTGGGCGTCGCTGAAGCGGCCCAAGCTCGCACCTGAGCACGTAGTCATGCTTAGGATGATCCTAGGCAGCCTTAGGAGCCCTTAGGTCACTCATTCGATCTCCGGCTCGAGGAGCCTGTACTTGTCCAGCTTGGGCAGCCGCCGTGCTCGTCACCGGCGCTGATTCCGGCCATCCGAGCCCCTGGGTGGTGTCGGGCTCGACGCGCGTGAGCGAGCAGAGTAGATCAGTACCCTCTACCGTACTTTTGGTCACCGAAGAAGGGAACTCGACCCCCTCCGCCGTCCCAGACGTCGCCGGCGGCTCAATGCTGGTGAGTCAACCAGTTTGACCACCAGGGGTTTGACCCTTGGGTCGCTGGCAAGTGGGGCCAGGCCGTGTTAGTCAAAATTGGATTAATAATTTAATTAACTAAATTAATTAAGTTAATGGCCCACAGACCAGTGGCCCCTACCCTAAACTAATTAGTAATTAATTAATTAATTAGCTCGGTTAGATGCTGGGTCACTAACAAGTGGGCCCCATTGGTCAGGTTTGACCTGTCAACGTTCTGTTGACCACCTGATGTCATGATGATGTCAGGCTGATGCAGTAATGAATTTTCTGAATTAAAATAATTCCGGAAACTATTTCAAACTTAGAAAATCATAGAAATTAATCTATAAAATCTATAACTCAGAAATTAATCATAGAAAATCATAGAAAATAATTTATATATGAAAATTTATCAGAAAAATCCAATGAATCCAATGGTGATGTTATCATGCATGTTAGAGCAACCCATGTAGATGAACATTGACATTTACTAAGAGGTTAACTTATAAAATATCAAACGGAGAATGATTTTGAACCTATATTCAAACTCACTTCAAATTAACTTGGACAATACTTGCATTAGCTCATCCATACATGCTGCCATGTCATGATCATGCATCATATTGTTGCACTTGCGTGTACTAATTGCTATTTAACTGCATTGCGGTAGGCCCTGCTTCTGAGGATAACTTCGAGTATTCCAACAAAGGATAAAACCTTTCTGCTACCCAACAAGGCAAGCAACCCCTTTGATCATCCGATAACATCCCACTCTCTCGCTCTTGCTCTTATTTATTGCATTAGGACAAACGTTCACTTGTTTGTCAAACACGGTAGATGAACCTATTATTTTGCATGACCTATCATTGTCACAGTAAATAGCTAAACCTTGCAACCTAGCATACCTGGTAGATGCTTGTGCCATGATGTGCCTTGCTTACTTTGCCTGCTATGCTCGCTATGCTTAGAGTTATGTCAGGTCTGATTCATCTGGGTGATGAACTAGAGTGAAACAATGTTGTTCTGCTGTGATAAGCTAATGATGAACCCAATTTGGTAAAGGTAGCGATGAGAGGCTATGTAGGAGTGCATAGCGGGTTGTCTCATTGGGACCATTCATAAGAACCAAGTTCTATGTTTGTAATCCAAGACTAGTTACTACCACATGATGGGCCCTGAAATATGACCCTGCTCAACCTATCAATCGCTTAGTCCTTAGTCCAGGAGTTGAAAGTAGTTGTTGGTGTTTATAGCATGCTGGAGGCCGTGCGTAGCGCTGACCCTAGGGGTGGCTTACGACGCGGTAGGCAGTGACACGGTGTACCAAGTGTCACCCGAATGGTGGGCTTGGGAACCTTGCGCACATCGTTTGGGGCCGTAGCAGAAACTTCGACCGAACTTCCGTGTGGGTTCAGTCTCAAATAGGCAATAGCCTAGACTAGAGGTCTTATGTGATTAACTGTCGTGGACTAGAGGTCTTATGTGATTGACGGTTCTGCTTAAAGGTTGCCGAGGTGCATGGTTTTATGAGCACATAACGATAAGTGGAGAGAGCGTGTGTGAAGAAGTACACACCTGCAGGGTATGAAAGTAGTCGAATAGCCGTGTCCTCGGATATGGACTACTTGGAAAGCTTATGCTGTTCGTAGATAATTAAATGGATACTCATAAAAATATCAAGACAAGTGTGAGTTCCGTGGATGGCACTCTCCTAGGAGAGGGAAGTGAATCCATGGTGGTGTATTTTTATGGAGTTAGTGGACTCGTGTGCGATATCTAAAATCTAAACAAGGAGTTAAAATTGTATAGTGTAGGTTAGCCATGAGTCAAAGCTGGCATTGATGCATAAACTCCACCACTCCCCTTGTTGATACATGAGCATGAATAGTCAAGGTCTGTCTTGAAGACTGGTTGAGTACGTTTGTACTCACGTTTGCTTAATAAATGTTAAGGATGAGACTCAAGACCCATCAGGTGGGTTCTATCTAGATGTCACCGATGCCGGATAGTTGGTGTCCCAGCTATGACCTTATGCCCTGTGGCGGGCTGTAGATAGTCAGGCCATGTGCCTTTTTACCCTTTCATCTGTCTATACTCAGACAGCTTTATGCTTCCGCTTGGTTTGTATGAACTTGCTTGTATGACTTGAGGGTCGGGTCATGTGACCCCTACCTGTAAGAACATATTATGCAAGGCTCTTCTAAGCCTTTTAAATAAAAGTTATGTTGATGTATGGTTATGTTGTGATGCCATAGTTGTATCTATGCATATCGGGCATGTTGTGCATACGTGTGGCATGCAATAGTATGTATGGGATCCGACACCTCTTTACGGGAAACTGCCACTTTTTGCTTCCATCGAGACTTGGTAGCTTGCTACTGCTCCGGACACATTGATTTACCGGCATGTATCCTTGTTTGCTGTTGTGTCTGTCCCTTCAGGGAAATGTCTTGCAGTGTAATGAAGTCCTTGTAGCCTGCTATGACTCATCTACGTGTAGTGATGACATTTATATCCCAAAATGTAATGGAGTCCATGTAGCTTGCTATGACTCGTCTACTCACGCTTGAGACCGACACCTACATTGCTGGGTTACGTATGCCTGTTTCCATACGGGTGTGCCACTTGGGTTCTATGACTAGTCATGTCGGCCCGGGTTCTCTATCGTTTGTTTGCCAGCGACATGTTCACATACGTGAGCCAAAAGACGCAAACGGTCCCGACTAAGGTAAGGTTGCAGCCGTGGAGCTTACCGTGCGTGAGGATGCAAAGTGATGTGATATGTTATAGTCTGGATTCATATGACTTAGGATCGGGGTCTCCACAGCGTTGGTATCAGAGCCTGACTGGCTGTAGGACTACCAAGCCAATGCGGTCGAAGTTGAGTCTAGAAACACTATAGAAAAGTAGGGGAATTGATTGTGGAAGGGAACGTAACGCTCTTTTTACTTCTCTTCCCTAGTTTTTCTATTCTGAGTCATTCTCATCTTTTCTACGGGGATAAGAACTAGGCTTCTCATTTATTGCTTAGGATGACGAGTTACCAACCATGGACTATTAGCTAGCTTGTTTGCGAGTGAATGTCGGTATTTCCGTATTGTTGGTGTGACAAACAGATGGAGAAGAGATTTGAGTCTAGATAGTCGAGTGGTTATGCTTTTCCAATCATTTGCAGTTGTCTCAAAATCATTTTTGAGCAATTACAACTGTTATGTTGTTCAATTTCTGCTAGAGTCTCTAATGTCTTTGCATCATTCTCTGTTTCAGATGCCCCCTCGTCCCTTTCCTCAGGTGGTCCGTGTGACCAGGTGCATCGATGTACCGGGTCACACGGCCATGTTGATTATTGTTATGATGGAGGCTAGTTACCATTGGTACCCAGAGTACACACTGGAGGAACAGTATCGAGATTTCAACCAGATCCAGTATGTGTCTACTGTTAAGATAAATCCTTCATATCCTGGAGCTGCAGAGCCACTTCACTAGACTAATGGATTAGGTGTCACCATAGACATGGTAGTTGAGGAGGCTGCCTACACAATGCTGACTATTATGAGGTTTCACCATGGTCTGCTTCAGAACACAGAGTTCTGTTATGTTCCTGCTTCTGTGGGAGGAGAGGAAAGATATCTTAGCGCAGCATACTATGATCATTCCAATGAGGACCCTAGGCTGCAGGTGACCGCTCAGATGTTCGAGAACAGGGATCGTGATGCACGTGCCCTTCGCATGGAGCTTTATGCTACCCGTGCACGTCTTTGGACAACCCTGACGTAGCTACCACCTGTCGTCCAGACAGGCTATGGAGATTTGGAGATGCTGAACCCATCACGGACTCATCTGCCAGCACGCGTAGACTGGACCGATGTTGGAGGCATCACTCCTCTTCGAGGACCGCTGTTACCACCTACAAGGGGACCAAGGCCACATCCGTGTCATTACGGCTTCTAGGGATCACAGGCTAGAGTGTTTCCAAATCCTCAGGTTCAACTCCCGGGCCACGGGGGTAATCTATATGAGGCATTGTACGGCGATGCTTGAGTACGTGGATGTTATCACTAGTATGGTAGTCGTATCGCCACAGTCCTGGGTGTCTTGTGGGATATGACTGAGGTTGAGAGTTGAGTTCCGGAGGTGTAGATAGATAATCTATAGGAAGCTTGAAATGCCTCCGATGAGTTGTGTCATCTCTCCATAGTTTGTATTTTCGCTTGGGTTTGTACTGAACTATGTCATGGTGTGTATGAATCATGGTGTTCATATGGCAGTTGTTATTACCATGTTGATTGGGTGTTTACCCTGCATGCCATGTTGTCCAGTACATTCCTTATCTCATGTCTTAGAGTTGATGTCCTCTATGTCTAAGCTATTGGGTGTTTTCCCAGGATGGTGGCAACTAGGAATAACCCTGTGCCTGCCCCCGAGCAGGGTGAGGGAAGCCAGCGAAGGCCAGAGAACCTGCCACATGCGCCCTCTTTGGCAGAAGTGATGCTTGAAGATGAACGGAACAAAAGGGAGACCAATAGGCTATTGGAATGAATCAAGCAGAACACAGCGCGTGCTCCCCGCAATGATCACAATGATGGCATGTGTCTCGATGATTTCGTCAAGCTGTGCCCACCTAAGCATCATCATTCGGTCGACCCGCTCGACGTGGATGACTGGCTGGCTAGCATGTTCCGCAAAATTCGGACTGCCAATGTATCCCAGGACAACAAGGTGACCTTCGCTACTTATTTTCTGGAAGTAACCGCCAATCTGTGGTGGGAAAACTATGAAGCCATGCATCCAACTGGCCCCGCACCAACTTGGGCGGAATTCAGCGCGATATTCCGTACCCATCAGATCCTAGAAGAGGTGATGGATCGCAAGAGAGACGAGTTCTGTGCTTTCACCCAGGGTAGACTGACAATGGATGCCTATAGCCGTGATTTCGGCAATCTTGCTCGTTATGCTCCGAAGGAAGTTTCAACTGATGCCAAGAAACAGGCTAGACTCCGCAAGGGACTTAGTCCTGAGCTCCGTCGAGATCTGCGCCTGCATGAGTGCACAACCTTCCAGGCTCTCGTCAACAAGGCTATCAATGCCGAGACTGGACATACTAACTACGATGCCACTAGGAAGCACAACCGTGACTTCAACCCCACATCTGTTGGGCTCCAAAAAACGTCGGGTGTGAGTGCCCAATGCAGCTCTACCGCCAAGATACACCGCGAGGCCATCCTCACCCAGCTCAGCCCAACACTCCAGCCAGGCCATTTGGAGGTCCTCCTATCAATTTTGCTCCCCGTGCCACAGTTGTCTGCTACAAATGTGGGGAACCAGGACACTACTCCCGTGAATGTCCTCAGAAAAATGCTAAGCCAGGTGGACGTGGGAAGCTAGGAAAAGCCTTCTATGTGAAGCCAGCTCCTTCTCGTGGACGAGTGAACTATGTTTTTGCTGAGGAAGCCCTTGAGGATTCTGATGTTATCCTAGGTACGCTCCTTGTCAATAACCATCCAGCAACTGTTCTTTTTGATACTTGGGCATCTCATTCATTGATCTCAGAAAGTTATGCACAGTTGCATAACATGTCTTTTTGTGATATGCCTACTCCCTTAGTAGTTCAGACACCTTGTTCAAAATGGCAAACTTCTAGAGTGAGCTGTGACAATGAGATTCTTGTGGATAGGCCAGTCTTCCTAGAATCCTTGATAGCCCTCAAGTCTTCGGACATCAATATCATCTTAGGCATGGACTGGATGAAATCCCACTATGCTAAGATCGATACTCATTCTAGAAATGTTCAACTTACACATCCCTCGGGTGAGATAGTTAATGTCTCCACTCGAGCAGCCAAGTGCCAACTCTATTCGCTCAATGCTAGCCCTCTTCCAGAATTAGAAGATATTCTGGTAGTCTGAGACTTCCCAGATGTCTTTCCAGAAGAACTGCCAGGAATTCCACTTGTCAGAGATGTTGAGTTAGTGATAGAGCTCATCCCAGGGACTGTCCCATTAGGTAGAAGACCCTATAAGATGGCACCCTTAGAACTAGCCGAACTTAAGATTCAACTCGATGAGGCTTTGAAAAAAGGTTTCATCCGTCCTAGTTCTTCTCCTTGGGCTTGCCCCGTCCTGTTCATCGAGAAGAAGGATGGATCGGATCAGATGGTTGTGGATTATCGGCGAGTGAATCTGGTCACCATAAAGAACAAGTATCCGCTCCCTAGGATCAACGATTTGTATGATCAACTTGCTTTATCCTCTGTCTTTTCCAAACTAGATTTCAGGTTGGGATACCATCAAATCAGAATTAGAAACAGGGACATTCCATAAATGGCTTTTGTTACTTGTTATTGCCAGTACGGGTACACCGTCATGTCCTTCGGTTTAACCAATGCCCCAGCCACTTTCTCTCGCTTGATGAATTCGACCTTCATGTAGTATTTGGATAAATTCATCGTACCTCGACGATATGCTCATCTACTTGAAGAACGAACAGGAACATGTCGAGCATCTAAGGCTGGTGTTGATGAAACTTCGAGAGCATCGCCTGTATGCCAAATTCTCCAAGTGTGAATTTTGGTTACCAGAAGTAACCTATCTAGGCCACGTAATCTCTAGTAAGGGTATTGCTGTCAATCTCGAGAGAGTTTTGCCCGTCCTTGATTGGACTCAAGCTGAATCGGTTAAGCAAGTTCGAAGTTTCCTCGGCTTAGCAAGCAATTGTCGCCGCTTTGTCGAGAATTTCTCCAAGGTTGGGAAACCTCTGACTGAACTCCTCAAGAAAGATAAAAAGTTCGAGTAGACACCACAATGCGAGCACAATTTTCAGGAGTTGAAAAGATGCCTGACCTCTGCTCCCGTTCTGGTGCCACCAGATTTCTCTAAGGACTTTGTTATCTATTGTGACACCTCACGACAAGGATTAGGTTGCATTCCCTCCAAGATCATCATGTGATTGCTTACGCATCTCCACAGTTGTGTGCACATGAGGATAATTATCCAACACATGATCTTGAGCTTGCAGCTATGGTCCATGCACTGAAAACTTGGCGACATTACCTTCTAGGTAATCGTTGCGAATTTTACACTGATCACCAAAGTCTGAAATATATTTTCACCCAAACGGATTTGAATCTCAGGCAAAGACGGTGGGTTGAGTTGATTACAGAGTATGACTTAGGGATAACTTACACCCCGGGGAAAGCCAATGTCATGGATGATGCACTAAGTCGTAAGTCTTATTTTAACAACCTGATGTTGCAACAAGGTCAACCGCTTCTCTATGAGGAATTTCGGAAGTTAAACCTCCACATTGTTCCTCAAGGGTTATTATCCAACTTGGTGGCGAAACCTACTCTTAAGGATCAAATTATAGCTAGCCAAAAGCATGATAAGGGTATTTCACGGATCAAAGAGAACCTCGTTAATGGTATTGCTAAGGATTTATCTATTTATGATCAAGGTGTGGTGTTCTTCTAGAACCGCTTGGTGGTTCCCAAGAGCCAACACCTTCATGTAGCGACCCGACTCAAAATGAGTCAAACCTCTGTGTGTTCTGTGCCATCCCTGGATTAGTATGCTGGCACACATAGTACATCAATGTATATATCAAAGTGCAATCACATGTAAATAACTGAAAACTGATATATACCTTAAAATCTCAATGGAAACAGTCAACGGGAGTGGGGTCCCAATAACACCAACGGCAGGTTGAGTGTAGACCGTAACCCTGAATCGTACTCTTACCCATCGTAGAGCTTGTCTGCAACATAAGACGTTGCAGTCGTGTAGGTCAGCATTTTGAATATGCCGGGAAGTCACAAAAGAGGGGTGAAAATAATCCTATATATTATATGCTTATATGGCAGGTGGGGCTATAAGTTTAAGCTTTTGCACAAAGCCAATTTTTCCTACAACAAGAGGGGTAATGCAGAAATTATTACTACAAAGTTGGTTGATTAATGAGATGGTTTCACCAACCAACTCTCATACCCTGGTTAATAATAACACCCTCATCAATATAATTTTTGTGTTGAGACTTCCTGATAGTTTCAGTTCCTTTGGCTCAAGTTGTCCATGACCGTGGACATGACTAATCAATTAGGTTTGAGTACTCTGCAGAGTTTTGCACACGTTCCCCACAAGATTTGATCGCCTCCGTTGGGTTTCTCGCACTTCAGGGTGTTTGAGAAACGGATGACCAAAACATGGTCTTCTAAAGTGTTTCCCCGAGACTCGTCGGTGCCCAACCTTTCCTACCGTTCCTCTACATCTCGTAGCATCACCTGTCCAGGGCCACCACGATATCCAACCAAGCCAGAGCCCATAATGGCTTGTGGCTGTGCAGGTAAGCCTTGGGTCTTGAAGTATCCATCCATCTCTTTGTGCCTGGGTGGACCTTTCCGCGTGAACACTGGCACTTCCCCAACAACACCTAGGCTAACCACTGGTTTCTCCAGGGCGCCGTTCAACCATCATCCACCCAAAGGTAAGTTGAAAACTCAGAGTCCTGAAGTCTTGATCATCTTACAGGTCTTGAAATTATTACCTCACAACTCTCATGAATCACACAACTAACCCAGTCTACTAATAGCATAGCAAAATTAAATCAACGTTTCCCGGGGCCAATGTGTGAAAGGGTTGAGGGGTGCCTAACACATGATACTACTTCAAGTAACCAAGTTTCCAATTTACCTAATTTGCATGCAATTGGGGAGATGGTAGAACTAATGCAATAAAAACATAGGTATAGATGGTCAAAGTGACTTGCCTATACTGTTGATGAAGAATAATATCGCTCCCAGAAGTAATTGATAGACTATTCGTCACTCTCCGATGAAAATCTATCGTAAGCAAATAACATTCAATAAACATTCATGCCAAAACAAAGAACTGAAAAATGCAAGAACAAAACATGTCTTGGTGGGAAAATAACAACATACTAAGGTTAAATAAGAAAAGATAGGTTCTAGCTGTGTTGTAAAGTAAAAGTGGAAGAATCAACTCAAAAGAGTTAATGGATGATGAACTATTGCTATGTAAGCTTAGGTTGGAGAGACTACGAAAGACGATCCAAAGTATGGGAGAACAACATGAATGCTGTTTGACAAATAGTATAAGGCATAAGAATTTATTTGTAGAAAGAATTTAATTGAAAAGGTCAAAAGAAGTTGAACTGTAAATTCAAGTATGAATTGAATCTGAATTCACGAAGGTCAAAAGAAGTTGAACCGACGTACGATGGTTATGAATAGAAATATATGAACACGATTATTTAGGGGCAACAGGAATCAATTGAAAAGGTGTTACAGTTTGCAAGATATGATCAAATGAAGGTTCGGATTCAAATTGAATCGCTCCAATTTGAAAGGTTCACAGATTGAAACTAATGCTGTTACTATATATGGGAAGTCAATATGAACATGTAGAAAAAAGAATTACTAGGTTCAAAATGACGGATCAAAAGTTATAAGCAATTCAATATGGCATTGAATTAGCTTAGTACGGTGTGTGAACACATTTTGGGGACTAATAGGGAAGTATGAGCAAGATCAAAATTATATGTTGAAACGATAACACTAATGATGTGAATGGAAAGACTACTTTGATACGGATCCGACGCAATTGGATTCATCAGAAACGGAGCTATGGATAAAAACATATGATCAAAAGAAGTTTGAATATAAATCTGAATAAATTTCGAAATTTGAAAATTTGAAAAAGTTGACGTGATAGGTTGATTGGATAGGTGAGGTCAAGATGAAAATCTAAGAGTTTGTTTCATCTAATTCTGATAAACGAGTAGAAAGTTATGGCTATTTGAAAAATCTAGGCCAAGCTGTTTTACGGAAGAAAATGCTATGTCTAAAAGAATTCTAGGACTAATGAGTAAATACGGAGACTAATTAATAATCTAATTACTCTACCGTATACTAGTATAGAAATACTAGTCTAAGGATATTAGACTATACGAGTATAAAAGAAAATACGAAGAGAATACCTTTAGAATGGAGAGAAGATATAAATCCAAAGAGGAGACGACTTCCAGAAATCCGCCGGAGAGAAGAATTTTTTTATAAAGCTAGTCAAACCGAAACGATTCCATTCAACCCGAAGTGGATGACTTTTGAGTTCACCTATGGATCTATATTTATAGATAGAAGGGAGATGCAAAGGTCTAAAGCTAAGCGAGGTGGGACTAAAATCATAGACAAAGAGGAAAAAGAGAGAAGAAGAGGAGCCACATGGGCTTCGGTGACTGCAGTTTTTTTTTGTCCCTGATGAATAGTGTTCCGCCATGAACAGTGTTTCCTGGGTTTTTTTAAACAGCAAAGAAAAACAAATAAACAAAAATATAAAAACATTTTAGATAGGCATATTATATATCAGAATTTTCAGAAAACAATTTCCTAAAAGATGAACATTTTTGCAAGGCCGAATAAAATAATTTGAAAAATTATATTTTTTTTGCAATAAGTCCAAAATGAAAAGAAACTTGAATTTCAAATAAATGGCAAATAGTTTTTATTTGAAAATTTGAGTCAAAAGATTGTATCTGATTTTTAAGCGTCATTTACCTCCTCTCATTTGATTTTTTTTATAAGAGGGTTTTTGAAAATATTCGAACTCAAAAGTGAATAGGGATCCGAAATAGAAAATTTTGGGAAAGTCATTTTATTCCCTCTCATAAAAATTTCAAAAGTTTCAAAATTCCACTCAATTTCACACAATCAATCACACAACATTCGAGCAAACAATCCTACTTACACTTCGGCAGCTGATTCTTAGGGAGGCTCATGATTCCCCTCTCGCAATTCATCCTGGTAGTACCTACGCCAGAGGTTCTGGTGGACCAGGATGAAGAGAAAAATTGCTTAATTTGTTGCTAACTACGACGTTTGTCGTCGCGTTAAGGCAGAACATCAAAGGCCTGCTGGCACCCTTCAACCTTTAGCTATTCCTGAATGGAAATGGGATAAAGTCGATATGGATTTCATTACCGGATTTCCGAGGACCAAGAGAGGGAATAATGCTATCTTTGTGGTCATTGACTGCCTTTACAAAGTGGCTCATTTTCTTCTTGTTCGGGAAAGTATAACTGCTAGCCAGCTAGTGGAGTTATATGTTTCTCAAATAGTTTCTCTTTATGGTGTTCCATTGGAGATTAACTAAGACCGCAGAAGTATCTTTGCTTCCTGATTTTGGGAAAGTTTCCAAACTGCTGTGGGGACTCATCTATCTTTTAGAACTGCTTTGCACCCGCAATCAAGTGTTCAAGTTTAGTGAGTCAATCAAATCCTCGAAGACATGCTCCGAGCCTGTGTTATATCCTTCGATATGAATTGGGAGAAATGTCTTCCATTTACCGAATTTTCTTATCAGAATAGTTATCAATCAAGATTGGGCCAAGCCCCTTTTGAAGTTCTCGTCATTACATTGGACATTTTCGCATTCTTGCTAAACAAGGAGAGCTTGCCTACCAATTGGAACTTCCGCCACATCTTTCCAAGGATCATGATCTCTTCCACGTCTCGCAACTCAGGGTGTTGCTTCTCGAACCCTATCCATGAGGTAGACCAAGAAGCGCTTGATCTCCAAGATAACCTTACATATCGAGAATACCCTGTTTGTATTCCTGATCAAGCTGAGCGTACCACTCAGCATCGGATCATCAAGTTTCTGAAGGTTCAGTGGTCACACAATTCCGAGAAGGAGGCCACATGGGCAAGAGAGGATCATCTTCGACTGGAGTACCCCGCGCTCTTCCCGACAACTAAAAAATCTTGGGACGAGATTCTTTTGAGTGGGGGTGAGTTGTCACATCCGTAGCTAGTTATCTTAGTACAACATCTGTGTGCATCATATTTAATTCTTTTGCATCAATTTGAAATGGGGATCAAAGGAAACCCCAATTAATTCATTTGAATCAAACCAACTTAATGAATGTGAAAAACCAACAAATTCAAAATGCCCATCTAAAATGTCCCCTATGTTTGATAAATATGGACATGAATATATCATGGGCGATCTTAAATATTTGAACAGTCATAGCAATTTAAAAATAAATATTAATGGTGCTGAAAATGCCAAATAAAGCATTATCATTATTTCAGATTTTAAAATATTCCGAAAATTTTTATAGAAATTTAAAATATTCAAACCTAGTTCTATAAAATATTTGGGATATTTTATAATTAGCAATTGTGCCTAAAAATAAAAAAACAAATGTCAAGAAAACAAAATAGAACTGGAAATGTAAAAAAAAGGAAAGGAGGAGGCACTTGGGCCGGCCCAGCTGGCCCAGCATCGTCGTCGTCCTCCTCGCGGCCAGGAGGACGAGCGTGTGCTCGCCGTGCGCTCGTGCCTATGCTGCCATGCAACACCCTGCACGCCTGCATCCCCCGCCGCACTGGCAAGATGATGAGTACGCCTCTACCGTCTCCATCTCTCTCTCTCGCATTCGCCCCCCTTCTTTCTCCCTCTTCTATTCCCGCCATGGCCACCTCCTTCTCGCCGTTGTAGCCACCATTCCAGCTGCTCCCCTTCGCTCCCAAGCCCCCCTTTAGCTCCGTCATGACATGCCAGTCCTCTCTGCCGAAAGAATCAAGCCCGGAGGCACCCCAGCGCCGACCTCGCTGCCTTATTCCTCCTCGGTCACCGGAGACCGCCGCCAGCCGTGTGTCGCAATCAAGGCCTCCCCGAGCCTGCTCTCTTCGTCGTTGTGTCCGCTGTGAGCTCCTGCTCCTTCTCCCCCCTCTCCCCCTTCGCTAGCGCGTTCTAGCGCTGGATCGCCTCGGGTTCGAGAGCTCCTCATCGCCGGCGAGGTCGTGGTCGTCACTGTAGTGGCCCAAGCTCGCACCTGAGCACGTAGGTGTGCTCAGGATGATCCCAGGCAGCCTTAGGAGCACTTAGCTGGCTCATTCTAGCTCCGGCTCGACAAGCCCATGCTCACCCGAGCTCCGGCAGCCGCGGTGCTCATCGCCGGCGCCGATTCCAACCATCCCAGCCCCTGGGAGGTGTCAGGCTCGACGGGCGCGAGCGAACAGAGTAGATCGGTGCCCTCCACCGTCCTTTTGGTCGCCGAAGGAGGGAACCTGACCCCCTCCATCGTCCCTGACATCGCCGGCGGCTCAATGCCGGCGAGTCAGCCAGTTTGACCACCAGGGGTTTGACCCCTAGGTCACTGGCAAGTGGGGCTGGGCCCTATTAGTCAAAACTGGATTAGTAATTTAATTAACTAAATTAATTAAGTTAATGCTCCACTGACCAGTGGGCCCTACCCTAAACTAATTAGTAATTTGTTAATTAATTAGCTCTGTTAGATGCTAGGTCACTGACCAGTGGGCCCCACTGGTCAGGTTTGACCTGTTAATGTTCTGTTAACCAGCTGACGTCATGATGATGTCAGGCCAATGCAGTAATGAATTTTCTGAATTAAAATAATTCAAAAAACTATTTAAAACATAGAAAATTCCTAGAAATTAATCTATAACTCAGATGGAAATAATTTGTATATGAAAATTTATCAGAAAAATCCAATGAATCCATCGGTGATGTTATCATAGATGTTAGAGAGACCTATGTAGATGAACTTTAACATTTACTAATAGGTTAACTTATAAAATATGAAATGGAGAATGATTTTGAACCTATATTCAAACTCACTTCAAATTAACTTGGACAATAGTTGCATTAGCTCATCCATACATGCTGCCATGTCATTATCATGCATCATATTGTTGCACTTGCGTGTATTAATTGCTATTTAACTGCATTATGGTAGGCCCTGCTTCTGAGGATACCTCTGAGTATTCCAATGAAGGAGAAAACCTTTCCACTACCCAGCAAGGCAAGCAAACCTTTTGATCATTTCGATAACATCCCACTCTCTCGCTGCTGCTCTTGTATATTTCATTGGGGCAAACGTTCACTTGCCTGTCAAACATGGTAGATGAATCTCTGCTTTTGCATGACCTGTCATTGTCACAGTACATAGCTAAACCTTGCAACCTAGCATACCTGGTAGATGCTTGTGCCATGATGTGCCTTGCTTACTTTGCCTACTATGCTTGCTATGCTTAGAGTTGTGTCAGGTCTGATTTATCTGGGTGATGAAATGGAGTGAAATAATGTTGTTCTGATGTGATAAGCTTATGATTAACCCGATTTGGTAAACGTAGCGATGAGAGTCTATGAAGGAGTACATAGCGGGTTGTCTCATTGGGACCGTTCTTAGGAACTGAGTTCTGTGTTTGTAATACAAGACTAGTTACTACCACACGCTGGGCCCTGAAATATGACCCCGCTCGACTTATCAATCGCTTAGTCCTTAGTCCAAGATTTGGAAGTAGTTTCTGGTGTTTATAGCATGTTGGAGGCCGTGCATAGCGCTGACCCCAGGGGTGGGTTACGACGTGGTAGGTAGTGGCACGATGTACCAAGGGTCACCCGAATGGTGGGATTGGGAACCCTACGCACATCGCTTGGGGCCGTAGCGGAAACTTCGGTCGGACTTCCGTGCAGGTTCAGTCTCAAATAGGCGATAGCCTGGACTAGAGGTCTTATGTGATTGACGGTCGTGGCCGACTCCCTCGTTGGGCTTCCGCTTTAAGGGTGCCGAGGTGCATGGTTTATGAGCACACAACGATAAGTGGCGAGAGCATGTGTGAAGAAGTACACCTCTGCAGGGTATCAAATTATTCGAATACTCGTGTCCTCGGATATGGACTACTTGGAAAGCTTATGCTGTTCAGAGATAATTAAATGGATACCCATAAAAATATGAAGACAAGTGAATCCATGGTGGTGTATTTTTATGGAGTTAGTGTACTCGTGTGCGATATCTAAAATCTAAACAAAGAGTTAAAATTGTATAGTGTACGTTAGCCATGAGTCAAAGCTGGCATTGCTGCATAAACTCCACCAATCCCCTTGTTGGTACAGGAGCATGAATAGTCTAGGTCTGTGTAAAGATTTGTTGAGTATGTTTGTACTCACATTTGCGTAATAAATGATGAAGATGAGACTCAAGACCCATCAGGTGGGTTCTATTTATATGTCGATGATGCCAAATAGCTGGTCTCCCAGCTACGACCTTATGCCCTGTGGCGGGCTGTATATAGTCAGGCCATGTGTCTGTTTCGCCTTTCATTTGTCTGTACTCAGACACCTTTATGCTTCCGCTTGGTTTGTACGAACTTGCTTGTATGACTTGAGTGTCGGGTCATGTGACCCCTACCTGTAAGAACATATTATGCAAGGCTCTTATGAGCCTTTTAAATAAAAGTTGTGTTGATGTATAGTTATGTTGTGATGCCATAGTTATATCTATGCATATCAGGCATGTCGTGCGTACGTGTGGCATGCAACGGTATTTATGGGATCCGACACCTAGTTGTGTGCCTTTAGTAGTACTCTTTACGGGAAACTGCCTCTTTGTGCTTCCATCGAGCCTTGTGTTCAACCATCCTACTTATGATGATATTTGCAACTTGCTCATATGGATATCTGCTTATTGTTGATGCATGCTTACTAGTTACTTGATCATGTCATTGCATTTAAAACTAGCTTTCCGCAAATTACCTACTTAGTGTTATATCATGCATCATTATTACCTTGTTCCACAACTTGGGTTGCTTGTGAGTACATTCAAAGTACTCATTGGCTTGCCACTGGTTTTTAATTGGCCAGGCATTGAAGAACAAGAGTATGTTGAAGATTTCATTGGTGACGAACATGCGAACCAGGACGCTTCCTAGTCAGAATGCATGTATGTTAAGGCGGATGGCATGGGTTCACGTTTCGACCAAGATTTCCGATGCTTGTTCTATTTAAGTGTTTGGCCCTTGTGGCCCTATCTATGTAAGACTAGACCTTCATGGTCTTTATTTGTATAAGACGCTAATGTGGATGTAAGACTCTTATTATTCAGCTTCTATGTGTTTAGAGAGCATTTATCTATGGGATCACTATACACGTGCATTCGGTGATCATGACTTACCAGTCGGGGTCCTCACAGAATGACATGAGGCTCCGGAGGCCGCTAGATGACTTCGGACATGGACAATCGGCAGGCAGCACAACCTCAGGGGTTGGCCCTCCGGACGTCGGCATCACCACATCCCCAAGGGCAGGAAAGATCACGTCAACGAGCATCGGGGGCTCAGGGGGCTCGATGACGGTGGCCTCAGGGGTCACCTTGAAGAAGAAGGCGGCGTTTAGGCAAGGGCAGGCGGCGCGCTGGGAGTTGGCTTCGGCTTGACGCCTGCCTTCTTCTTTCTGATCTTCAACACGGCGATATTCCTGGTCACCAAGCGAGAGGAGGTCATCAATACACAAGCTATAGACATATGAGCCAAGCCAAGTTTGGTCACATACTCCTCGACATCGACCCACTTCCTCTTCCTCTCCATCTAGGCAACGACGGGTTCGCCCGATCTCCCCGTGGAGAGGGGGCCATCGCATGGAGGAGTCGATTCGCCAAGAGACAAGGCAGCCGCATAGGAGATCTCCATGGCCCCATCCTCGCCCAACTTGCCGGCGAGTGGCGATTCGAGCGGGGGCAACGCCGGTGCCTTGATCGTCCCGCCAGCAGAGGCAGGGCGTGCTGGAGAAGATTTGGTGACGCACTTCCGGGGAGTCGCGACGCATGCGGACCGCATGGCGTGAGGGGTTGTCCCCGTCCCCCTAGAGGCTTTAGCGGCACGCGAGGAGCCCACTAAAGAAACTTCACCGACGTTGTCGTCATCTTCAAGCTCGTGTAGAAGGGTGCCCTGCTACGGGGGGGGGGGGAACGCCCCCAGTGAGCCGTCATCGGCGGTCTTCTCCGAGTCCTCCCCGAACGAGGTACCATCGGAAGACACCAGCACCGGACCAGTGCCCCTGGATGGCAAGAACCCCAGTTCGTTGAAGACAGGTATCACGGGAACGAGGTTGGCCCAGTTGTCGCGGCAGTATAGCGGATCCTGAGCCTCGAGAAGGTTGCCAGGGTCACACCCGAGCAAGGCTGCCACAGCCCTGCTCAGTTCCTCGAGAGATATGCGCGCGGACCAAAGCCTAAGGTTGTCGCCGTTGCCCTGATTGTCCAACAAGGGCCCTCGAATGGGCCTGAAGGGGATGCTCTTCTCTCGATTCCTTCAACAACTACAGGAGAAGCTTCATCATCTCATGGAGCAGACCATGCTCAGAGCGACGATTAGCTCTATAGATTTGAACTTTTTTGTAACTTGTTGCCAAAGGAGGAGAGGTTATATATCATAGGGCTTCGAGAGAGAGAGTGTTGCACTTTGGTTCCTCTCTGTAGTTTAAAACCATTTGGTTTATTGTTAGTTTGATAACTTTGTCGGTGCTTGATCATATACATTTGTGTCATGCTACTACTTTGTTATCTTTGAGATGTCTATATGATGATCATTCACTTACTGTTTGGTGTGATGTGCTTATGTAATTCACTTATATTGATTCTTGCGCACCACCAAGTTGTATGTGACATGGAAGAGTGACCCATGATCCTAATAGTTGATGCATTTGCATTCAAACGCAAATTTAACAATGCACAAATTTAGGGGGAACTCCTTCTTATCACATACCTCTCAAAGCAATGATGCTATTCATTTATAATATCTTTTATCGAAGATTTGATATATATGTTGTCATCAATTACCAAAAAGGTGGAGATTGAAAGAACAACTTCTCCATCAATGGATTTGGTATTTAATAACAACATATATTTCATTGGAATAATGTTTCCACCAAGTGTATCTCAGGAAAAAGTTCAATGATGGGTTGGCAAATGGAGTATGTGGAGAACCTACCCAAGGAAAGGAAGGAATATAATTGGCCATGCTCCTATATCGAGAACTCTACATTTTACATTTTGTGAGAAATCACTTTTGAGTCCATAGGAAATCCAATAATATTAAAAGGGGATGAGGAATTATGATGATCTGGTTGCTCAAGTGCTTAGAGATTAGCCACCAAAAATACTCACCCACTTTCCCGCAAAATCTTCTGTCCAATGCCAAAAGTCAAAATCCGGTGACACCAATATTTCCCATTCGGATCCACCGAGTTTTACCCTAGACATAAGCTCAACCAAACCCTAGCTTCTCCATACTACCAACATTCCATTCTGTGCAACCGAAAAACAATGACCAAATTACCGTTAGCCAATTTCCTAGCCAATTTCCCACTAGTTTAAGGAGTCAGTGAAATTGAGACTTGGTAACTGCCTAGGTGATCCATATCGATACCATCGGGATTTATATAATAGTCTCACCTAAAAGGCCAAAGTTGCCACATTTTGCACTAGTCTGTGCAACCGAGTTTTTAGTCCCGTTTCACCGAGTTGGGCAATAATGGGGTAATAGATGGCTTTTTGGAGATTCCTATATATACGCCTCACCACCTCTCACTCATATGAGAAGCAATAAGAACACCCACCCACTTTCTATAACCAATTTTCTAAGAGAGAGAGGTACCTACCCTTGTGTTGAGATAAAGATCATCCACTCCAACCATATGCATCTTGATTTCTAACCTCACCAAGTTGCTTTCCATCCAATCAATCTCGTCAACCCATGCCAAATCTGTGAGAGAGTGACTGAGTGTTGAGGAGTCTATCTTTTGAAGAAAAAGAGCAAGGAGTTCATCATACTACCACATCTATTACCTTTTGGAGTGTGATGCCTCCTTGATTGGTTAGGTGTGACTTGGGAGCGTCCTTCTTCATGCTTGTGTAGTTGAACCAAGAAGTTTGTATGGGCAAGGAGATCGCCTACTTTGTGAAGATCTAGCCCGAGTAAGGCTAGTCCTCCGTGGACATAGGGCATCATTCAAAACCCAAGGTTGCTAATTCGTGGAGCCTTCATGGGTTGAGCCCTCCGTAGACTCTCGCGATAGTTACCCTACATGGGTTGAAGTCTCCATAAACGTGGATGCACAATAGCAACACCTATCGAAATGACGGGAAAACTCTTCGTGCCTCCAACTACATTTGATCTTCTTATCCCTATCATGTTTACATATGCTTGTCTTTACTTTCCGCTGCAATACACGTGGACATGCATGAATGGGGTGAACATGATTTGCAACCATCAAAAAAATCTGCCAACCAAATAACTTGGGAAAAGGCTAGGGTTTTACTTAGTCTAGTAGTCTAATCACTGCACCCCTCTAGACCTACTTTTGATCCTACATATTCCCACTAGAATATGAAAGTGACAGAACAAGAGACTCTCTATATGAAGAACATGGTGCCACTTTTAGGCACAAGTGTGTAAAAATAGGTAGTAGCACTGTCCCTTGTCTCTTTTGTCTCATTTATTTTATTCATCCTTTTGTTTCTTTTTCTCTTTTTTTCTTTTTTCTTTTTGTTCGGAGTCTCATACTGACTTGTGGGGGAGTCATTGTCTCCATCATCCTTACCCCATTGAGATAGTGCCCTAATAGTGAAGATCATCACACTTTTATTTACTTAAACTCAACACAAAAAACTATAATATGCCTTTATATGAATGCCTCTGGTAGTGTACCAGGATGTGCAATGATCAAGTGTAAAATGTATCAAAATATAATGACAGGTGGCTTTGTCACAAATACTATGTCATCTTATATGATCATGCAAATCAATATCACAATGAAAGTACAAGTCATATGATGTAATAGTGGAAGTTGCATGGCAATATATCTCAGAATGGCTATGGAAATGCCATGAAAGGTAGGTATGGTGGTTGTATTGAGGAAGATATCATGTCACGGGGTTTGTATGCACCGGCAAAGGTTGCACCGAACGTCGAGGTGAGAATGGGCAATGCACGATACCAAAGAAGCTAGTAAATATGAGGTGGTGAGAGTGCGTTCATCAATGGATTCACATTAGTCATAAAGAACTCACATACTTATTGCAAGATTTTATTAACTTTATCGAAGCAAAGTACTACTCACATGCCCCTAGGGAGGAGGTTGGGACGAGTTAACCATCATGTGCCTACGACTTAAACAACACTAGGATTTCAACGAGTAACAAGAATGCTCACACCTCATCACCATGCCATCAAAATATTTAGATGAATAAGAAGTTAACACCAACTAATTTACGATATTCTTACTAACCAATGATCATGCGGTTATGCCTTTTCACATTACCACATTAATATCATTAACTCAAAATTTCTCTTTTATCTGCTACATGAAGGTTTTAATTATGCGCGCCTTGTATACCTACTATTTTTGGACTAGTTGTAAAACCCATGCAAATTACCGTCACTATTTATTAAATGTCAAAAAAATATAGGTCAATAATGAGACTGCAATTGTTTATTTAAAATCTATACGCCACTGTGCTCTAAAAGATATTAGCGAAGTACTAGAGCAACTTCTTAGCTCAAAAGATATAAGTGAAGCACAAAGAACATTCTAATAAATGATGGTGAGCATGTATCTCTATCAAGTGGGTGTGTCAAGAAAACAATGATTGTTTAAAACTAAATAAAAAATAAAACTAAAGCAAATGACGCTCCAAGCAAAACTCATATCATGTGATGATTTAAAATATAGCTACAAGTGGCATACCGATGGATTGAGACGAAGGAGGGGATGCCTTCTAGGGCGTCCCCAAGCTTAGACGCTGGAGTATTCCTAGAATTTGACTTGGGGTGCCTTGGGAATCCCCAGTATTTTCCTATTGCGTCTCCTTATTTCTTTATCCATAGTGATAGCACCCAAAACATGAAAACTTTAGCACAGAAAAGTCAACAGAAACATTCATGAGATCTGTTAGTATAATAAACATATCAAATACTTAGGTACTATTATAAATTAATTCTTATTTGATTAGAGGTACTTTATTTTAACTTTTGAATGGCTTATACCCCCCGATACAATCCATAGCATCATCCAAACGAGCAAACTATGCAAGCATAAACAGAATCTATCTAAAAAAGAACAATCTGTAATGATTTGTAAATAAACTCTACTTGTGTAACTCCAAAACTTCTAAAAAATTCGTACAAACTGGTAATTTTTGTATAAATAGTAGGTAACATCTTCATATGCATAATACATTCCAATAAATTCAGAGATATTCTCCACTTGACGCTAAAGTTTCTTCTTTTGCATTTTATCAATTCTACTTTTCACGCAAGTCATCCCAAAGGCTTTACTTGGTAGAAACACTAATTTAAACATAAAAACACAATAATTATAGTGGAAGTAATCATGTTATAAAAAAAAATATAAATTAAAATCAAGAAAACAAAATAACTATTGGGTTGCCTCTGAACTAGTGGTATTGTTTTACGCCCCTAGCTAGACATATTGCATATGATCAAGTGTAGTCATAATCATGCTATAATCGCACTAGTTTCTCTCAAAAGAAAGTTTTATAATGGGTAAAAAATAATAATTGAAGGGACTAACCTTCACAACACAAGGATGTATGAGATATATCTTCGGAGGAGAAGGAGGAGACTCCTCTTTAGGCTTGTCATAAGTAATAATAAATTCTTCAATGTATAGGTTTTGGTAAAGATATTTACTTCATTATTTATGAATATCATAACCCATTCCAAGAGCTGGAATTATAATTTTATAATTGTATTTGGAAATTTTATCAACTAAGACATTAGGTGCAACATTCTTTATAAGGTTTTCATTATAAGCAACATAGTCTGTTGGTCTCAATCTCCTTATTTCTTCCATGTCATAGAGAACTCCTTCTGTTGGTGGACACTCACCATTTAACCTATAATGAGCAAATATTTCTCTTTCTTGTTTCATAATATGACTAAATTCCTGAACGAGAAATATTGTTGCAAACCATTTGGTATGAGCATTTTGAATATTAGAGAATTCTATAAACAACCATTTTATGGAGGGAACCATATGAACGAATTGTCTTTCCAATTCAACCATGAGCAAAGAAATGGAATCCGCATAAGTAGTAGTTCTAGCAAGACTAGATCCTCCTATCAAGGCTAATGAGCCAACACAACTGAAAAAGTCTTCGATCACACTTTTTCCAACAAATATTACTAGTACCATTGCGGAATTTCTTTGGTTGTAATTGGTTTTGCTTTAGAAGGATTATCATCCGCAACATTATCGAGTTTTTCCGTAGTACCTTAAATAAATTTTCTTTTAGCATTATAATTGAGAGGTGAAGTTGAATGTTCTAACGCTTCCGCACTAGAGGTGGACGCATCAATAGTTTTAAACTCAGACATGATAACAACTTTCAAGCAAACGAAACGAGCAAACAAGTAAACTAGCAAGGATAAATATTTTTGTGTTTTTGATTTTTATGAAGCAAGCAAAAGATAACATCAAATAAAATGTAGAACAAGTGACTGATAATTTGTGTGAAGGTACCTGATAGTAGGTTGGTGATACTCCTCGGCAAGGGCGCCTGAAATCCTTCCTAATACTTGTGATCTGCTTTGGGTTTTCCGCGAAGAGGAGTGGGTGATGCAACATAGTATAGATAAGTATTTCTGTTAGTGACAACAAAGGTTATCAAACCAATAGGAGTAGCACCACCCATCTTCAGCGACTACACACAAAGAAGAAAACACTTGCTCCCAACGCATGCAAGCAAATGAAGTGTGTAGATGGTAGTTGATAAATATAAATTGCAAAATGAATAAAAGGTAAATAATGGAAAGCAAGGTAATGAATGATTTTGTAAATATATAAGTGGATAGACCCCGGGGCGATAGTTTTCCCTAGTGGCATCTCTCAGGTAGTAGGCATACAATGGGTAAACAAATTACTGTTGGGCAATTGATGGAAGAGGGCATAGTTATGCAATATTTTTTCATGACAATGATCATTAGACATAGGCATCACATAATAAAGTAGATAGAATCCTGCCTCCATCTACCACTATTATTCCACCCATCCACCGCATCCAACATGCATCTAGACTATTAAGTAAAACAGAGTAATTCTTGGAGAACATTGACATGATGTAGACAAAGTAAATCCAACTAATATGAATGAACCCATCATTTTGTCCTTAGTGGAAACAATACAAATACGTGTCTTGTCACTTTCTGTCACTAGGATATAGAGCACCGCCAGATTGAACCCACTACAACGCACCTCTCCCATAGAAGAAATATCAATATAGTTGGCCAAACTATCTCAATATACGAGAGAGAATTACGAAGCTATCATATAATAATGCATATGTAAAGAAGGACTAGCAAGTAACTCAATATAATCTCATCAACAATCGTAACAAAACCCCACAATTCTTTGGATCCCAATAAACAGACTACACAAAGTGATTACATTGAATAGTTCACTACGAAGATATGGTGAACTTTGTATTAAATATTAAAAGAGAGAGAGATGGCAATCTAAGTACTAACTACGGACCCATACGTCTATGGTAGACTACTCACACATCACCATGGGAGCATCAAGGTTGATGCTGAGGCCCTCCGTGATCAAGCCCCCTCCGACTGGGCAACGGAACAGGGCTCCAGATGGGCACACGATGGAACAAAGGCTTGCGGCGGTGGAACAAGTGTTTCAGCAGTCTCCTTAGGGTTTTTGGGATATATTGGAATTTATAGGCCAGAGAGGGGCGCCGTGAGCCGCCAGGAGGAGCCAGCACACAACAGGGCACGAGCACCCCTTGGATGCGCCCTGATGTGTGTTGGCTCCATCGTGCGGCATTGATACGTCTCCAATGTATCTATAATTTTTGCTTGTTCCATGCTATTACATTATCAATCTTGGATGTTTTACAATCATTTTATAGTAACCTTATATCATTTTTTGGGACTAACCTATTGACATAGTGGCAAAGTGCCAGTTCCTGTTTTTGCTTGTTTTTTACTTGATGGAAAATCAGTACCAAATGGAGGCCAAAAGCTGCGGGGATTTTCGTGGAATTTTTATGGACCGGAAGAAGGAATATGGGCCAAAGATCACCAGAAGAAGGGGCTCAAGGTAGCCACCCTCCACTGGGCCATGCCTGAGTGCCATGGCGTGGCCTGGTCGAGGGTGGGCAACTCGAGCACCCCCTCAACCGACTATCGAGCCTATAAATTCCCGGAAATACAGAAACCCCTAGGGGAGTCGACAAAACACAATTCCAGCCCCGACAAGTTCCAGAACCTCAAGATCCAATCTAACACCATCACGGAGGGGTTCATCTTCTTTATAGGTGCCTCTCCACTGGCGCGTGAGTAGTCCACCATAGAACTACGGGTCCATAGGCAGTAGCTAAATGGCTTCCTATCTCTCTATGTTTCTCAATACAATGGTCTCTTGGAGATCGATTTGATGTAATGACTTTTGCGGTGTGTTTGTTGGGATCCGATGAATTTTGAGTTCATGACTAGTTTGTATCCATGAATATGATTTGAGTCTTCTTTGGTCTCTTATTTGCATGATTACTTATAGACTTGTATTTCTTCTTTGAATCTTCGGTTTAGTTAGGCCAACTAGATCGATTTTTCTTGCCATGGGATGGAGTGCTTTGTGATGGGTTTGTTCTTACGGTGTTGTTTCCAAGTGACAAAAAGGGCAGAAAGACACGCATGTATCGTTGCCATTAATGATAACAAGATGGGTTCTACTCCTACATGAATAGATCTTGTCTACATCATGTCACCATACTTATTGCATTACTCCGTTTTCCCATGAACTTAATACACTAGATGCATGTTGGATAGCGGTCGATGTGTGGAGTAATAGAAGTAGACGCAGAATCATTTCGGTCTACTTGTCTTGGACGTGATGTGTCACATCCCTAGTTAGCTTACTTAGGTTAGCATGTGTGTGCATCATGTTTTCTATTTTGGGATCAATTTGAAATGGGGATTAACAGAAACCATAACACCTCTCCTGAATCAAACCAATTCAATAGTTGTGAAAAACCAACAAATACAAAATGCGCATAAAAAATGTCCCCTATGTCCGATAAATGTGGACATCAATATATCAGGGGTCATTCTAAATATTTGAATCCATATTGCATTTCAAAAATACATGTTAAAGCTACTAAGAATGTCAAATAAAGCATTATAATTATTTTAGCATTCAAAATATTCTGAAAGTTTTTTGTAGAGGTTTGAAATATTCAAACTAAGATCTATAAAATATTTGGAGTATTTTGTGCCTATCATTTGTGCCTAAATAAAAAAATAAAACAAATGTGAGAAAATAAAACAGAAACTTGAATTAAAAAAAAGAGGGAGGAAGGTCACCTTGGGTCGGCCCATCTAGCCCAGCACCGCCTTCCTACACGTAGGATCCAGAAGGACGAGCGCGTGCCCACCGTGCACTCGCGTTGGAGCTGCCACACAGCTCCCTACGTGCCTGCCTCCCCCGTCGAGCTGGCAAACGAATGAGGACGCCGCTGCCATCCCCATCACACTCTCTCTCTCTCGCATTCTCCCGTCGATCCACCTCGGACCCGAGAGCTCCTTCCCGCCGGTGAGGACGTGGCCGTCGCTGCGGTGACCCAAGCTCGCACCTAAGCATGTACGTGTGCTCAGGAGGGTCCCAGGTAGCCGTAGGAGCCTTTATCTGGCTCGTTCCAGCTCCGGCTCGATGAGCCCATGCTCGCCCGAGCAACGGTAGCCGCCGCGCTCAACGTCGGTGCCGACTCCGGCCATCTCAGGCCGTGGGAGGTGTCGGGTTCGACGCGCACGAGCACACAGGGCCAATCAGTGCTCTCTCCCGTCCATTGGTAACCAGAGGAGGGTTTCCGATCCCCTCCGCCATCCCTAACATCTCCGGTGTCTCAACACCAGGGAGTCAACCAGTTTGACCATGTGGGTTTAACCCCAGGGTCAACTGGCAAGTGGGCCCAACCCTATTAATCAAGTTTAAGTTAAAAATAATTAGTTAATAAAATTGATTAACCTAATAACCCACTGACAGTGGGCCCTTTGATAATTAATTAGTGGTTAGTGTTTTAATTAGCCTATGTTAGTGACTAAGTCACTGACCAGTGGACCCCACTGGTCAGGATTGAACTGTCAACGGGCTGTTGACCAGCTGACGTCATATGCATTAAAACGATTTCTGCTTTAAATTAATTCTAGAAAATAGTTAAAACATACAAAAATCATAGAAATTAATCTATAACTTAGATTGGAATAATTTATGTATTAAAATTTATCTGAAAAATCCAATGAATCCAATGGTGCTATTATCATGCATCTTAGAGCAACCTATGTAAATGAACACTGACATTTACTAATAGGGTAATATATGGAATATGAAATGGAGAATGATTTTGAACCTATATTCAAAATTACTTCATTTAACTTGGATAATAGTTGCATTAGCTCATCCATTCATGCTTCCATGTCATGATCATGCATCATATTGTTGCACTTGCCGTGCATTGATTGTTACTTATCTGCATTGCGATAGGCCTAGCTTTTGAGGATACCCTAGAGTATTCCAATGAAGGAGAATACCTTCCCAATTCCCAGCAACGCAAGCAACCTCATTGATCATTCCGGTAATGTCCCATTCTCTCGCTCCTGCTCTTGTTTATTGCATTATGACAATCGTTCAATTGCCTAACATATGTGGTAGATGAACCCATTCCTTTGCATGACGTGTCATTGTCAAGGTAAATAGCTAAACCTTGCAACATAGCATACCTGGTAGATGCTTGAGTCATGATGTGCTTTACGTACTTTGCTTGCTATGCTTGGTATGCTTAGAGTTGTGTCAGGTATGATTCATCTGGGTGATGAACTGGAGTGAAACATATAAATTGTCCTGATGTGATAAGCTTAATGATGAACTCGATTGGTAAAGGTAGCGATGAGAGGCTATGTAGGAGTACATAGCGGGTTGTCTCATTGGAACCGTTCTTAGGAACCGAGTTCCGTGTTTGTGATCCAAGTTTAGTTACTACCACATGCTGGGCCCTGAAATATGTCCACGCTCGACTTATCAATCGCTTAGTCCTTGGTCCAGGTATTGCAAGTAGTTTCTGGTGTTTATAGTATGCTGGAGGCCGTGCATAGCACTGACCCTAGGGGTGGGTTACGACGTGGTAGGCAGTGACACGGTGTACCAAGGGTCACCCGAATGGTGGGCTTGGGAACGCTGCGCACATCGTTTGGGGCTGTAGCGGAAACTTCGGCCGGACATCCATGCGGGTTCAGTCTCAAATAGGCAGTAGCCTGGACTAGAGGTCTTGTGTGATTGACGGTCATGGCCGACTCCCTCATTGGGCTTCCGCTTGAAGGTTGCCGAGGTGCATGGTTTTATGAGCACACAACGATAAGCGGCGAGAGCGTGTGTGAAGAAGTACACCCCTGCAGGGTATGAATCTGTTCGAATAGCCACGTCCTCAGATATGGACTACTTGGAAAACTTATGATGTTCATATATAATTTAAATGGATACTCATAAAAATCTCAAGAAAATTGTGATATGGAGTTAGTGGACTCGTGTGTGATATCTAACTTTTGAACAAAGAATTAATATGTGTAGTATAGGTTAGCCAAGAGTCAAAGCTGGCATTGCTGCATAAACTCCACCACTCCCCTTGTTGATACATGAGCATGAATAGTCTAGGTCTGCTTTTAAAGAGTTTTTGAGTACGTTTTTGCTCATGTTTTCTTAATAAATGTTGCAGATGAGACCCAGACAGCTTTATGCTTCCACTTGGTTTGTATGAACTTGCTTGTATGACTTGAGTGTCGGGTCATGTGACCCCTACCTGTAAGAACATATTATGCAAGGCTCCTCTGAGCCTCTTAAATAAAAGTTGTGTTGTTGTATGGTTATGTTGTGATGCCATAGCTGTATCTATGCATATCAGGCATGTCGTGCGTACGCGTGACGTGCAACGGTATGTATGGGATCCGACACCTAGTCATGTGCCTTTATTAGTACTCTTTACGGAAAACTACCTCTTTGTGCTTCCACTGAGCCTTGGTAGCTTGCTACTGCTCTGGACACATTGATTGACCGGCATGTATCCTTCTTTGCTGATGTGTCTGTCCCTTCGGGGAAATGTCTCGTAGTGTAATGGAGTCCCTGTAGCCTGCTACGACTCGTCTACGCGCAGTGATGACATTTATGTCCCACGACGTAATGGAGTCCTTGTAGCTCGCTATGACACGTCTACACACTCTTGAGGCCGACACCTGCATTGTTGTGTTACGTATGCCTGTTTCCGTACGGATGTGCCACTTTGGTTCTATGACTAGTCATGTCAGCTCGAGTTCTTTGACGTTTGAATGCTAGCGACATATTCACATACGTGAGCCAAAAGACAAAAATGGTCCCGGCGAAGGTAAGGCTACAGCCATGGAGTTACCGTGCGTGAGGCCGCAAAGTGATGTGATGTGTTACAGGATGGATTCCTATGAGTTAGGATCGGGGTCCCAACAGCGTTGGTATCAGTTCCTGACCGATTGTAGGACTACCAAGCCAAACCGGTTGAAGTTGAGTCTAGAAAAACTATAGAAAAGAAGGGAAATTGATTGTGGAAGGGAACGCAAGGCTCTTTTTACTCCTCTTCCCAAGTTATTCTATTCTGAGTAACCCTCATCTTTTCTATGGGGTTAAGAACTAGGCTCTTATCTATTTCTTGGCATGACGAGTTGCTAACCATGGACTAGTAGCTAGCTTGTTCGTAAGTGAACTCCGGTACTAGATTATTGTTTTGTGTGACAATTAGTTGTATTAGAAACTTGGGTCTAGAAAGCTGAGTGGTTATGCTATCCAATCTTTGTAGTTGTCTCAAAATCATTTTTGAGCAATTACAGCCGTTATGTTGTCCAATTTCTACTAGGATCTCTAATGTTTTTGCATCATTCTCTGTTTCAGATGCCCCCTCGTCCTTCTCATCAGGTGATCCGTCTGACTAGGTGCATCGATGTACCAGGTCACATGGCCATGTTGGTTAGAGTTATGATGGAGGTTGGTTACCATTGGTACCCAGAGTATACAGTGGAGGAGCAATAATGAGGTTTCAACCAGAGCTAGTACCTGTGTACTGTTAAGATATATCCATCATATCCTGGAGCTGTAGAGCCTCTTCATTGGACATATGGGTTAGGTGTCACCATAGACATGGCAGTTCAAGAGGCCCCCTATACCATGTTTACTGTCATGAGGTTTCACCTTGGTTTGCGTCAGAACACAAAGTTTTGTTATGTTTCTGCATTTCTAGGAGAAGAGGACAGTTATCTTAGTGAAGCCTATTATGATCATTCTCATGAGGACCCTAGGCTTCAAGTGACCACTCAGATGTTGGAGAACAGGGATCATGATGCACGTGCCCTTTGCATAGAGCTATATGCTACCCGTGCACGTCTTTAGACAGCCCTGACACAGCTAGCACCTGTCGTGCAGACAAGCTATGTACATTTGGAGATGTTGAACCCATCATGGACTCATCTGCCAGCTGTAGACTGGCCAGATTTTGGAGGCATCACTCCTATTCAGGGACTCTTGTTGCCACCAACGAGGGGACCAAGGCCACATCCGTGTCCTTACGGTTTCCAGGGACCGCATGCCAGGGTGTTCCCAAATCCTTAGGTTCAACTCTCGGGCCACTAGGGTAACCTATATGAGGCATTCTACGGCGATGCTTGAGTACGTGGATGTTAGTACTAATATTGTAGTAGTTGTATTGCCATAGTCATGCATGTCTTGTGGGATATGACTGAGGTTGAGAGTTGAGTTACGGAGGTGTAGATAGATAATGTATAGGAAGCTTGTAATGCCTCCGATGAGTTGTATCATCTTTCCGTAGTTTGTACTTCAGCTTGGGCTTGTACTCAACTATGTCATGGTGTATATGAATCATGGTGTTCATATGGCAGTTTCTTATTACCATGTTGATTGGGAGTTTACCCTAGCATGCCATGTTGTCTAGTACATTCCTCATCTCATGTCTTAGAGTTGTTGTCTTCCTTGTCTAAGTGGTGTGTTTGTTTTCCTAGGATGGTGTCAACTAGGAATAACCCCGTGCCTGCCTTTGGGCAGGGAAAGGGAAGCCAGCCAAGACAAGAGAACCTGCCGCAGGCACCCTCCTTGGCAGAAGTGATGCTCGAAGCTAAGCAGAATAAAAGGGAGACCAACTAGTTGTTGGAACATATTGAGCAGAATATAGTGCGTCCTCTCCGCAATGAGTTTAATGATGGTGTGTCCCAAAATGACTTCGTCAAGTTGTGCCCACCTAAGTTTCATCATTTGGTCGATCCGCTCGACGCTGATGACTCGCTGACTAGCATGTCCCGCAAAATCTGAGCTGCCAATGTATCTGAGGCCAACAAGGTGACTTTTGCTGCATACTTTCTTGGAGGACCCGCCAATCTGTGGTAGGAAAATTATGAAGCCATGTGTCCCGCAGGCCCCGCAGCAACTTGGGTAGATTTCAGTGAGGCATTCCGTACCCATCACATCCCGGAAGGGCTGATGGATCGCAAGAGAGAGGAGTTCTGTGCTTTTACCAATGGAAGACTGACAATGGATGCCTATAGCCATGAGTTCGGCAATCTTGCTCGTTATGCTCCGGAGGAAGTGTCGACCGCTGACAAGAAACAGGCTAGGTTACGTAAGGGACTTAATCCTGAGCTCCGTCGAGACCTACGTCTGCATGAGTGGATCACTTTCCAGGACCTCGTCAACAAGGCTATCAATGCCAAAATAGGATAGACTGACTACGACGCAACTAAGAAGCACACCCGTGACTTCAGCCCCGCATCTGGCTCAGGCCTAACAAACGCCAGGTGCGGGTGCCCAACACAGCTCTGCCACCAAGGTACAGTACGAGGCCATCCTTCCAGGTGCCTCGCCCAGCTCCGCCCAACCCTCTAGCCAGGACATTTGGGGGTCCCACTATCAATGCTGCTCGCCATGCTACCATTGTCTGCTACAAATGTGGAGAACCAAGACACTATTCCTATGAGTGTCCCCAGAAAAATGCCAAGCCGGCTAGACGTGGGAAGCCGGGAAAAGCCTTCTATGTGAAGCCAGTTCCTGCTCATGGTCGAGTGAATTATGTTTTTGCTGAAGAAGCCCTTGAGGATTCTGATGTTATCCTAGGTACGCTCCTAGTCAATAGTCATCCAGCATCTGTTGTGTTTGATAATGGAGCATCTCATTCATTCATCTCAGAAAGTTATGCATAGTTGCATAACGTATATTTTTGTGATATGCCTACTCCATTAGTAGTTCAGACTCCTGGTTCAAAATGGAAAACTTCTAGAGTGAGCCATGACAATGAGATTCTCGTGGATAGGCTAGTCTTCCTAGCATCTTTGATAGTCATCAAGTCTTCGGACATCAATATCATCTTAGGCATCGACTGGATGAAAGCCCACTATACTAATATTGATAATCATACTAGGAATGATCAGCTTACACATTCATCGGTTGAGATAGTTAATGTCTCTACTCAAGCCGTCAAACGCCAACTCTATTCTCTCAATGCTAGCTCTCTTCCAGAATTAGAAGATATTCCGGTAGTCCGTGACTTTCCGGATGTCTTTCTAGAAGAACTGCCAGGAATTCCACCTGTCAGAGATGTAGAGTTTGTGATGGAGCTCATTCCAGGGACTGTCCCAATCGCTAGAAGACCCTATAAGATGGCACCCTTAGAACTAGCCGAACTTAAGAAACAACTCGATGAGGATTTGAAGAAAGGTTTCATTCGTCCTAGTTGTTCTCCTCGGGCTTGCCCCGTTCTCTTCATCAGGAAGAAGGATGGATCGGATCGGATGGTTTTGGATTATCGGCAAGTGAATCTGGTCACCATAAAGAACAAGTATATTCTCCCCAGGATCAACGATTTGTATGATCAACTCTTTGGATCCTTTGTATTTTCCAAGATGGATTTGAGGTTGGGATACCACCAAATCAGAATTAGTAACGGGGACATTCCAAAAACAGCTTCTGTTACTCGTTATGGCCAATACAAGTACACCGTCATGTCCTTCGGTTTAACCAATGCCCCAGCCACCTTCTCTCGCTTGATGAATTCAATCTTCATGGATTATTTGGATAAATTCGTCGTGGTTTACCTCGACGATATACTCATCTACTCGAAGAACGAACAGGAACATACCGAGCATTTAAGGTTTGTATTGATGAAACTTTAAGAGCATCGTCTGTATGCCAAATTACCCAAGTGTGAATTTTGGTTACCAGAAGTGACCTATCTAGGCCATGTGATCTCTAGTAAAGGTATTGCTGTCAATCCCGAGAGAGTTCAGGCTGTCCTTGATTGGACTCAACATTAATCGGTTAAGCATGTTCGGAGTTTCCTTGGCTTAGCAAGCTATTATCGCCGCTTTGTCGAGAACTTCTCCAAGGTTGCGAAGTCTCTGACTGAACTCCTCAAGAAAGGTAAAAAGTTCAAGTGGACCCTACAATGCGAGCACAATTTTGAGGAAATGAAAATACGCTTGACCTATGCTCCCGTTCTGGTGCCACAAGACTTCTCTAAGGATTTTGTTATCTATTGTGATGCCTCGCGACAAGGACTAGGTTGCATTCTCATGCAAGATCGTCATGTGATTGCATACGCATCTCGAAAGTTGCATCCACATGAGGATAATTATCCAACACATGATTTTGGGCTTGCAGCTATAGTCCAAGGCACTAAAAACCTCGCAACATTACCTTCTGGGTAATCATTGCCAAATTTACACTAATCACCAAAGTCTAAAATATGTTTTCACCCAACCGGGTTTGAATCTCAGGCAAAGACGGTGGGTTGAGTTGATTATAGATTATGACTTAGGGATAACTTACAGCCCAGGGAAAGCCAATGTCATGGCTGATGCACCGAGTCATAAGTCTTATTGTAACCATCTGATGTTACAACAAAGTCAACCACTTCTCCATGAGGAATTTCGGAAGTTGAATGTTCACATTGTTCTTCAAGGATTCCTTTTCAACCTAGTGGAGAAACCTACCCTTAAGGATCAAATCAGAGCTCGCCAAAAGCGTGATAAGGGTATATCCTGGATCATAGAGAACCTTGTTAGCGGTATCACTAAGGATTGGTCTATCGATGATCAAGGTGTAGTGTTCTTTCAGGACCGTTTGGTGGTTCCCAAGAACCAACATCTTCGGTAGTTGATCCTTAAGGAGGCTCATGAATCTCCTCTCATGATTCATCCTTCTAGTACCAAGATGTATCAAGACCTACGCAAAAGGTTCTGGTGGACTAGGATGAAGAGAGAAATTGCTCAGTTCGTTGCTAACTCTGACGTTTGTCGTCGCATTAAGAGAGGGAATAAGAGTCGGTATGGATTTTATCACCGGATTTCCCAGGACTAAGAGAGGGAATAATGCTATCTTTGTGGTCATAGACCGTCTTTCCAAAGTGGATCATTTTCTTCCTGTTCGGGAGAGTATAACTGCTAGCCAGCTAGCAGAGTTATACTTTCTCGAATAGTTTCTCTTCATGGTGTTCCTTTGGAGATTAACTCAGACCGTGGAAGTATCTTTACTTCCCGATTCTGGGAAAGCTTCCAAAATACTATGGGGACTCATCTATCCTTTAGCACTGCTTTCCATCCGTAGTCAAGTTGTCAAGTTGAGCGAGTCAATCAAATCCTCGAAGACATGCTCCGAGCTTGTGTTTTATCCTTCGGTATGAATTGGGAGAAATGTCTTCCATTTGTCGAATTTTCTTATAACAATAGTTATTAGTCAAGCTTGGGCAAAGCTCCTTTTGAAGTTCTCTATGGACGAAGGTGTCGAACACCTCTTAACTGGCTAGAAACCGGAGAGAGGCAACTATTTGGCCCGGATATGATCCAGGATGCAGAGGAGCAAGTTCGCATTATTCGTGAGAACTTGAAAACAGCCCAATCTCATCAAAAGAGCCAATATGATCGCCATCATAAGGCCGTGACCTATGAAGTTGACGAGAAGGCTGATCTTCGTGTTACATCTTTGAAGGGTACCCATCGATTCGGTATCAAGGGCCAGTTGGCTCCTTGTTACATTGGACATTTTCACATTCTTGCTTAACAAGGAGAAGTTGCCTACCGATTGGAACTTCTGCCGCATCTTTCCAAGGTTCATGATGTCTTCCACGTCTCGCAAATCATGCGTTGCTTCTCGAACCTTGTCCGCAAAGTGGACCATGAAGCGCTTGATCTCCAAGATAACCTTACATATCGGGAATACCCTGTTCGTATGCTTGAGCAAGCTGAGCGTACCACTCAGCGTTAGAACATCAAGTTTCTCAAAGTTCAGTGGTCACACCATTCCGAGAAGGAAGCCACATGGGAAAGAGAGGATCGTCTTCGACTAGAGTACCCTGCTCTCTTCTCGACGACTTCCAAATCTTGGGACGAGATTCTTTTGAGTGGGGGTGAGTTTTCACATCCCTAGTTAGCTTACTTAGGTCAGCATGTGTGTGCATCATGTTTTCACTTTTTGCAATAATTTAAAACGGGGACTAACATAAACCCTAACACCACACCTGAATCAAACAAATTCAATAGTTGTGGTAAAAAAAACAAATCCAAAATGCCCATAAAAAATGTCCCCTATGTATGATAAATGTGGACATTAATATATCAGGGGTCATTCTAAATATTTGAATCTATATAGAATTTCAAAAATAAAGCAATATAATTATTTTAGCATTCAAAATATTTTGAAACTTTTTTGCAGGGGTTTGAAATATTCAAACTAAGCTCTATAAAATATTTGGAGTATTTTGTGCCTAAATAAAAAAAAATGTCTGAAAAGAAAACAGAAACTAGAATTAAAAAAGAGAGGGAGGAAGCTCACCTTGGGCCGGCCCATCTGGCCCAGCACCACCTTCGTCCTCCTGGTGTCTAGAAGGACGAGCGCATGCCCACCGTGCGCTCGCGCCAGAGCTGCCACGCAGCTCCCTGCGCGCCTGCCTCCCCCATCGCGCTGGCGAATAGATGAGGACGCCATTGTCATCCCCATCGCTCTCTCTCACGCAATCGCTCGCAGCTCTCTCTCCCCTCTCTGCCTCGCCATGGCCGCCACCTTCTTGCCGCCGTAGCTGCCGCTCTAGCCACTCCCCCTTTCCCCTGAGCCCCCCATACGCTCCGCCTCGACGCGCTGATCCTCCCCGCCGAAGGAATCGAGCCAGGAGGCCCCCAGCGACGCATTTTCTTCCTCCTCGGTCACCAGAGACCGTCGTCGTCCGTTCGCCGCAAGCAGAGCTTCTCCGAGCACGCTCTCAACGCCGTCGCAACCGCTGTGAGACCCCGGTCCTTTTCCCCTTCTTTTCCCCATCTCTAGCACGCTCTAACGCCAATCTACCTCGGACCCGAGAGCTCCTCGCCGCTAGTGAGGATGTGGCCATCGCTGCAGCGACCCAAGCTCGCACCTGAGCATATAGGCGTGCTCAAGAGGGACCCAGGTAGCCGTAGGACCCTTTAGCTGGCTCGTTCGAGCTCCGGCTCGATGAGCCCATGCTCACACGAGCTCCGGCAACCGCTTCACTCAATGCTGGCGCCGACTTCAGCCATCTTAGCCCCTGGGAGGTGTCGTGTTGGACGCATGCGAGCATGCAGGGCTGATCGATGCCCTCCGCCGTCTATTTGGTTGCCGGAGGAGGGTTTCTGATCCCCTCCGCCATCCCTAACATCGCAGGCGGCTCAACACCGGTGAGTCAACCAGTTTGACTACGGGGGTTTGACCCCAGGATCAACTGGCAAATGGGCCCGGCCCTGTTAATCAAGTTTAAGTTAAAAATAATTAGTTAATAAAATTAATTATCCTAATGATCCACTGACAGTGGGCCCTCTGCTAATTAATTAGTGGTTAGTGTTTTAATTAGCCTATGTTAGTGACTGAGTCACTGACAAGTGGACCCCACTGGTCAAGATTGACCTGTCAACGGGCTGTTGACCACCTGACGTCATGCTGATGTCATGTTGATGCATTAAAAGGATTTCTGCTTTAAATTAATTCCACAAAATAGTTAAAACTTAGAAAAATCATAGAAATTAATCTATAACTCAGATTGAAATAACTTATATATGAAAATTTATCAGAAAAATCCAATGAATCAAATGGTGATATTATCATGCATGTTATAGCAACCTATGTAAATGAACACTGACATTTAGTAATAGGGTAATATATAGAATATGAAATGGAGAACGATATTGAACCTATATTCAAAATTACTTCATTTAACTTGGATAATAGTTGCATTATCTTATCCATTCATGCTTCCATGTCATGATCATGCATCATATTGTTGCACTTGTCGTGTATTGATTGTTACTTATCTGCATTGCGGTAGGCCTAGCTTCTGCGGATACCCTAGAGTATTCCAACGAAGGAGAATACCTTCGCAATTCCCAGCAAGGCAAGCAACCCCATTGATCATTCCGATAACATCTCATTCTCTCGCTCCTGCCCTTGTTTATTGCATTATGACAAATGTTCAATTACCTATCATATGCGGTAGATGATCCCATTCCTTTGCATGACCTATCATTGTTAACGTAAGTAGCTAAACCTTGCAACCTAGCATACCTGGTAGATGCTTGAGCCATGGTGTGATTTACCTACTTTGCCTGCTATGCTTAGAGTTGTGTAAGGTCTGATTCATCTAGCTGATGAACTTGAGTGAAACATATTGTCCCGATGTGATAAGCTTAATGATAAACTCGATTGGTAAAGGTAGCGATGAGAGGCTATGTAGGAGTACATAGCGGATTGTCTAATTGGGACCGTTCTTAGGAACTGAGTTCTGTGTTTGTGATCCAAGTTTAGTTACTACTACATGCTGGGCCCTGAAATATGTCCATGCTCGACTTATCAATCGCTTAGTCCTTGGTCCAGGTATTGCAAGTAGTTTCTGGTGTTTATAGTATGCTGCAGGCCATGCGTAGCACTTACCCTAGGGGTGGGTTACGACGTGGTAGGCAGTGGCATGGTGTACCAAGGGTCACCCGAATGGTGGGCCTGGGAACCCTTCGCACATCGTTTGGGGCCGTAGCAGAAACTTCGGCCGAACTTCCATGCTGGTTCAGTCTCAAATAGGAGATAGCCTGGACTAGAGGTCTTGTGTTATCGACGGTCCTGGCCGACTCCCTTGCTGGGCTTCCACTTGAAGGTTGTCGAGGTGCATGGTTTTATGAGCACACAACGATAAGTGGCGAGAGCGTGTGTGAAGAAGTACACCCTTGCAGGGTATGAATCTGTTCGAATAGCCGCGTCCTCGGATATGGACTACTAGGAGAACTTATGTTGTTCATAGATAATTTAAATGGATACTCATAAAAATCTCAAGACAAGTGTGAGTACCGTGGATGGCACTCTCATAGATGACGGAAGTGAATCAATGGTGGTGTATTGATGTGGAGTTAGTGGACTCGTGTGCAATATCTAAAATTTGAACAAAGAATTTATATGTATAGTATAGGTTAGCAAAGAGTCAAAGCTGGCATTGCTGCATAAACTTCAACACTCCCCTTGTTGATACATGATCATGGATAGTCTAGGTCTACTTTAAAGACTTGCTGAGTACGTTTGTACTCATGTTTGCTTAATAAATGTTGCAAATGTGACCCAGGACCCATCAGGAGGGTTCTATCTAGATGTCGACGCCGCTGAATAGCTGGTGTCCTAGCTATGACCTTAAGCCCTTTGGCAGGCTGTAGATAGTCAGGCCATGTGCCTTTTTACCCTTTCAACTATCTATACTCAAACAGCTTTATGCTTCCGCCTGGTTTGTATGAACCTTCTTGTATGACTTGAGTGTCGGGTCATGTGACCCCTACCTGTAAGAACATATTATGCAAGGCTCCTGTGAGCCTCTTAAATAAATGTTGTGTTGTTGTATGGTTACGTTGTGATGCCATAGTTGTATATATGCATATCGGGCATGTCGTGCATACGCGTGACGTGCAACGGTATGTATGGGATCCGACACCTAGTCAAGTGACTTTAGTAGTACTCTTTACAGAAAACTGCCTCTTTGTGCTTCCACCGAGCCTTGGTTGCTTGCTACTGCTCCGGACACATTGATTGACTCGCATGTATCCTTGTTTGCTACTGTATCTATCCCTTCGGGGAAATGTGTCACAATGTAATGGAGTCCCTGTAGCCTGCTACGACTCGTCTACGTTTAGTGATGACATTATGTCCCACGACATAATGGAGTCCTTGTAGCTGGCTTTGACTTGTCTACACACGCTTGAGGTCGACACCTGCATTGCTGGGTTACGTATGCCTGTTTCCGTACGGATGTGCCACTTGGCTTGTATGACTAGTCATTTCGGCCCGGGTTCTCTGTCGTTTGAATGCTAGCGACATATTCACAAATGTGAGCCAAAAGACGCCAACTGTTTCGGCTAAGGTAAGGCTGTAGTCGTGGAGTTACCGTGTGTGAGGCAGCAAAGTGATGTGATGTGTTACAGGCTGGATTCCTCTGACTTAGGATCGGGGTCCTGATATGATGCCTATATAATGATCATTGCTTGGATATCATCATGATTATTTGATCTTCTATCAGTTGCCCAACAGTAATTTGTTCACCCACCATGCACTTTACTCATGAGAGAAGCCACTAGTGAAACCTACGCCCCTGGGTCTACTTTTCCAACATATTGCTTTCCAATCTACTATTTGCATCTTTTGTTTTCAGATACATTAATCCAAATAACCCAAAAATACCTTGCTGCACTTTTTGTTTACTTATTTTATTTTGTGTTCTTGCGAGGTACATTTGCGAAAACTATCTTTACCTAATCTATCTTATTACTTTAGAGAGCGTGACAACCTTTCTTTTGCGTCGGGTTGCAAGTATTTGTTGTTTGTCTGTTGGTGTTGTTTATGTGGGTGCGTGATCTTCCTCTACGGATTGATACCCTGGCTTCATCACTAGGGGAAATACTTACCATCGATGTGCTACATCATCCCTTCATCTTTAGGGAACTACCGGTGCAGTCTCAAGTGACATCAAAGGAATTTCTAGAGCCGTTCCCTCGGAGGAAGCAATCTCATCTATCAGGCCTAATCACAAATCTCATCTCCTTGCAATTTATATTATTTTCCACTTGCCTCTCTGTTTCCTCTCCGTACTTCACAAATTTGCCGTTTTATTCGTGCTCTTTTCCGTTTGTCATTTTTCTTGTTTGCTATCTTTGCTTTTGTGCCTATGTGCCTTTTACTTGCTTGCATCTTCACTTGATAAAAATCTATTGATATGGATCCTCATCCACATGCTAATCATTTCAAAAGGCCAAATTATGATGAACCAATTTCTTGTGAGTTGAGTGCACTTGATTGTCTCTATGAAGTTTTGTTTGAAAATCGTGAATGTGAAAATTTGGATGAAGTGCTAAAATAAGAAAATTATAAGGTGATTAATGATAGCTCCTTGATTGAATATGTTACTATAAATTCTATTAATTTTAATTATGTTAATGATATGCAAGACTACAAGCTTGGGGATAATAAATTTTCCATGTCCACTTCTTATTGCAATGATCATGATTGGGGTGATAATGCTTCTTATGATTTTGAAAATTTATTGAAGCCTCATGTTGAATATGTTATCTATAATAATGTTTGCAATAGTATTGAAAGTGTGTTTGGAAGAGCGTGAACTTTAGGTAAAATGAATCCCACATATTTGGAGTGTTCAATCTTATGATTTTCTTGATAAAAGTGGGTTTGGAGAGGTCATAACTTTAGTTGATGATAATCCCACTATTTTTGAAGATGATAAAAACTTTATGCATGTTCATAATAAAGATAGTATTGTCTATGATATATATATCGTGAAATTCCTTCAGGATGCTACTGAAAATTGTTATGAGGGAGGAACATGTGCTTGCAGGAATTGCAATAATATCAAGTTTCCTCTCTATGTGTGCAATGTTTTGAGGTTATGCTTGTTTTGCCTTCCTATGCTACATGATTCTTTCTCCCATAAATTGTTTTCTCACAAAATGCCTATGCATAGGAAGTGGGTTATACTTAAATGCACATGTTATGAGATTCATGATGCTCCCTCGCATGTTTTAATTACTACTTTTTATGTGAGCTTCATTAAAATAATTGTTCCTAGCAAGGGGCGTAAAATGATAGCGCTTGTTGGGAGGCCACCCAATAAATAAATTATTTTTATCTTTTTCCTTCTGTTTTTAGTATTTTGCGCAATTATGATTCTGTTATGATTGTGTATTTATGTTTTATTTATTGTTTGTTCCAAGTAATGCCTTTAGGATGATCCATAAGATGAGTAGAAATGATGCCGAATCTGAAACAGAAACTTTGTTCCTAGTGCATGAATTTTCATTTTTTTACTGGAATGTGATATTGAGGTGAAATTTTAACACAATATTTCTATACAAGTTCTTTACATTGTCCTAATTTTTGAGAATTTTTAGAGTTCCAAAAGTATGGGTAGAGTACAGATTACCTCGGACTGTTGTGTCTGAAAATATTCTGTTTTCTTTGCATTGTGTGCTTGTTTTGATGAATCAATGGCTTGTATCGGGGGGTATAAGTCATGGTAAAATTAGAATGCAGTAGTGAAAGTGCGTTATATTGACTGGAGGGGGGTGAATAGGCGATTTTTACAAATTCATCACTTGAGGAATTTCAACTTTGAGGAATTTGAAATGTGATGAATAACTACCAGCGGAATAAGTACCGAAGTGCATGAGGAACATAGCGATAACATAGTCATCATGATGAAATGAGACATGCACATAGTACAAGTAGCATGATACAGGATAAGCAGGTGAGGAACAACGTAACTTGAAGATTTTGAGGTGAGGAAATTGTGAAAGTCTTCAGACAAATTCTTCAAATAGTAAAGTTCAATTTCATCAAGAGTTATACGAGTAAATGAAAGGGTTGAGGAAGTAAAACCAGGTAGCTTGATGAAGACAATGGTTTGATGACCCAGTTCCAACTGCTGTGCTAGTCGTACGTTTGCTTTGGAGCGTCCTAGTATTTAAACCAGAGGACACATAGTCCCAGGACACACAGTCCTTACCGTATTCTCCTTGAGCTAAGGTCACACAGTCCTCGCCCAACACTCGTGGTAAGTCTTCAGGGTAAACTTCCAAAACCCTCACAAACCGGTCACCCGGCGATCCATAATTTACTGTTGGATGCTCTAGACCAAGGTCACTTCATGATCCCCAATTGACTGCAGGAGCACTAGACAATGACACCTAACCATCTAGAGGATGCACAGTCCTCAAAGGTAACAAGCATCGGTTCCACACAGGAATTTCTTCAGTGATGCTCAATCACCTTGGGTTTGGTGGTTTGGTTGTGGGTTTTTTCCTCACTGATGATTTTCTCTCAAAGTCCTCGGAGGATGGGATGCTCTCAATTGAGAAGTGTCAGTTTTCACTCGAAGCAGCCAACCAGCTAGTGGTTGCGGGGGTCGGCTATTTATAGCCAGGGTGCAACCCGACATGATATGACATAAATGCCCCGAGTGATATGACCGTTATGTGGGTAGTTGTGATTGGGGACAGCTGGCGCTAGACACAACAACGGTCAGATTTTCGAACTATGAAAGTCCTAAGACATATCATGTTCCTCACTTGTAGGCAATTCGCACTGGCGAAATCCTAACTCCTTAGTCGGATCAATTTCCTCAGAGACTAGAAGAACATCGTCTCTGTCACAAAGAACTTGACTGAGCCGTAAGATATTTCCAAAGGCTTCACTCGAAGGATTGTATAGGTTGAATTTTGAGTTGAGCGTCAGTTGGAAACTTTCCTTAGTATTACCTCGACCCCCTTTAACAGTATGGTGTTTCCTATGACTCGAGAAAGGAAATGAAACTACGAAAACAAAAGTCTTCACGCTTCATAATCTTCGTTAGTATCTTCAAAGTCACACCAACTTCTTCATCTTCAAAGTCTTCACAAAGTCTTCACCAAAGTCTTCACAAAGTCTTCAGCAAAGTCTTCACTAGAAGACATACATTTTTAGGGGTCGATAATCTCCGAATATATCAAACTCCTCGTCGACTTATAAAGCCAGTGTACACTCACAAACACATTATTACCTTAAGCTATAAGTCTTCAATACACCAAAATCACTAAGGGGCACTAGATGCACTAACAAGTAGGTATAATGCAATAATAAAATATGAATGGGTTTACAACAGTACCTAAAGTGTTAATTAGCTTTATTATACATATGGATCTCACGAGAATTTTGTTTAGTTTTGTGTGATTGAAGTTTTTCATGTTTTGGGTGGGATCACGATGGATGACGGAATAAGGAGTTAGAAGAGCCAAATGTTGGGGATTCTATAGAACCCCGAGGTAATATCCAAAGAGTAACAAGCAACTAAGCTTGGGGATGCCCCGAGTGGCATCCCCTCTTTCTTCTAACAACCATCGGTATACTACTTGGAACTATATTTTTATTTGTCACATATCATGAGTTCTGCTTGGAGCTTCTTCTATCTTTTCGTTCTTTTCTTTTTGCATATTCCTTAGTATCCTTGCTAGACACACCTATTTTAGAGAGCCAAAATATGCTACGATTTGTTATAATTGTTCTTTATGCTTGACTTAAATCTATTGAGCAAAGGAATTGCTCTATTGCTTCACTTATATCTTTTTGAGCATGACATGCTTTTACATGTTTGAAGAAATGCTCTCATGCTTCACTTATATTAATTTGAGAGTTATTAATTTTGAAGAAATCCTCTCATGCTTCACTTATATTATTTGGAGAGATGAAACTTGTATGCTCATGTTCTTCACTTATATCCATGTGAGCTTGTCAAAAGCAATTGCAATATATGAAACTAGTCCCAAAGTGATAGATATCCAATAGGGATATAATAAAAACTTTCATGACAATCATTGCACAAATTAAACTTGATTGTTTGTAATAGTTTTGAGACATGACAATAGTGATATGTGAGTTATGTTGATGAGTAATTATGCTTGGTAAGAATATTAGTGTTAAGGTTTGTGATTCCCTCTACAAGCACGAAAGTCAATAGTTGTGTTACAAAATTACATCCTACTTATGGTGCATTATTTAGTGTTAGTTATGCTTAATGGTCTCTTATGTGATGCTAGCATTCATTTATACTAAGTAGAAAGACTACTTGTGCATCCAAAATTCTTAAACCAAGTTGTGCCATATGAGTCCACTATACCTACGTATATATGGTATTTCGATGCTCCAAGCAAATTTGTATGTGCCATCTCTAAACTTTCAAAATAAAATTTTGCTTTTTGTGTGATCTTACCTCTCATGAAATGGTAGGGGGTGAAATATATTTTTTCATGCTATATGTGTTATTCTCAAGATGAGTATTTATTCACTTGTCACTGGACAAGAGTATGGTGGTAATAGGGATGACCAAGCCCAAAATGAAAAAGAAAAGAAATTTACTTTATGTTTTCAAATAATAAATTCCTTGGAAAGTGTTGGTATGAAAAGAAACACTGTATTCGGCTAGCCATGGAAAGTGAAAGTATGGTGGAAAAAGGAATAAACATTCTTTTTTGTTTGGGAACCGCCTATGATGCATCTAGTGTGGAAAGATATTGAAATCTCTTGGTCATTTTTGTTGATAGGAAAGGCATGCCACTCAAAATATTTTTCTCTATCAATTTAAACACTTGCGCCCTGGCACTTCTACAAATCCCTACTTCCCTCTACGAAGGGCCTATCTATTTACTTTATGCAAAAAAAATTCAATTTGAGTCTCCGTCTTCTCTTATAAAGCACCAACTAGGGGGAACTATGATCGTACTTGATCATTAGGTGTAGATAATATTTGAGTGTGTATTGTGAATGGATCAATGATTGAGCATGATGGGCTAGGGATAACTTGCTTTAGTATTGATATTGAGTATTGCTGTGAAGACATGGTTGTTCTTGATATGGTCGAGTATTAAAGTTTTCATGTCAATACTAGACTATTGCTTTGAGCCATATGAAAATACCAAATTTCCATGTTATAACAAAAGGAATATGTGATGAACATGGTAGGCAGCATTCCACATTAAAAATTCCGTTTTATGATTTACCTACTCGAGGATGAGTAGTAATTAAGCTTGGGGATGCTGATATGTTTCCAACATATCTACAATTTGTGCTTGTTCCATGTTGTTATATTATACATCTTGGATGTTTTAAACTTATTTTATAGCAAATTTATATCATTTTATGGGACTAACCTATTGACATAGTGCCAAAGTGACAGTTGTCGTTTTTGATTTTTTTTTACTTCACCAAAAATCAATAACAAACGGAGCCCAAATGCTGCGAGGATTTTTGTGGAATTTTTGTGGACTAGAAGAAGGAAGATGGGCCAAAGATCACCAGAAGAGGGGACCCAGGGTGGCCACACTCTACCAGTGCGCGCTAGAGGCCCCTGGCGTGACCTCGTAGTGGGTGGGCACCTCGGGCACCCCCTCAACCGACTATTGAGCCTATAAATTCACAGAAAATCAGAAAACCCTAGGGGAGTCGACAAAACACAATTCCAGCCGCCGCAAGTTCCAGAACCTCAAGATCCAATCTAACACGATCATAGAGGGGTTCATCTTCTTCTTAGGTGCCTCTCTGATGATGCGTGAGTAGTCCACCATAGACCTACGGGTCCAAAGGAAGTATCTAGAAAACTTCCTCTCTGTCTCTCTCTCTTGGAGATCTATAATGAATATGATTTCTCAATACAATGGTCTCTTGGAGATCTATTTGATTTAATAACTGTTGTGTTATGTTTGTTGGTGTCCGATGAATTTTGAGTTCATGATCAGTTTCTACCCATGAATATGATTTGAGTCTTCTTTGATCTCTTATTTGCATGATTACTTATACCCTCGTATTACTTCTTCGAATCTTTGGTTTAGTTAGGCCACCTAGATCGATTTTTCTTGCCATGGGAAGAGGTGCTTTGTTATGGGTTCGATCTTGTTGTGTTCTTTCCCAGTGACGAAAATGGCAGGAAGACACGCATGTATCGTTGCCATTAAGGATAACAAGATGGGGTCTATTCCTACATGAATATATCTTGTCTGCATCATGCCACCCTTCTTATTGCATTACTTCGTTTTCCCATGAACTTAGTACACTAGATGCATGCTAGATAGCGGTCGATGTGTGGAGTAATAGAAGTAGATGCAGAATCATTTCGGCCTAATTGCCTTGGACGTGATGCCTATATAATGATCATTCCCTGGATATCGGCATGATTATTTGATCTTCTATGAATTCCCAACAGTAATTTGTTCACCCATCATGCGCTATACTCATGAGAGAAGCGACTAGTGAAATCTACGGACCTCGGGTCTACTTTTCCAACATATTGCTTCCAGATCTACTATTTGCATCTTTTGTTCTCAGAGCTGTTGATCCAAAAACACAAAAATATCTTGCTGCACTTTTTATTTTCCTATTTTATTTTATGTTCTTGCGAGATCTATTTGCCAAAACTATCATTACCTAATCTATCTTATTGTCGTAGGGAGCGTGACAACCTCTCTTTCGTGTGAGGTTGCATGTATTTGTTGTTTGTGTGCAGGTGTTGTTTACGTGGGTGCGTGATCTTCCCCTAAGGATTCATAACTTCGTTTCATAACTAAGGGAAATACTTACCGTTGTTGTGATGCATCATCCCTTCCTCATTGGGGAACTACCAATGCAGTCTCAAGCCACATCAGCCCTTAGGTCTTCTCCCGAAGCTTCCAATTCTTCTTTTGGTCTAGAAAAAATCATCAAAAAGTTTGGTGGCAATTGGACTTTGTTCGGTATAGTAAACCTGAAAAGCCAAAAACACTCAGAAAACAACAACTAGCACTTGGCACTTGGTTAATAGGTTACTGCTCAAATATAATACGAATTTGCAAACAAATGCCTAAAAAGTATCCTAGAATGATTATATTATAGCATGGAACGATCAACAATAATAGATACATTAGAGACATGTCACGTTCGCTCACCCTCGACGACTTGCGTGTTGTGCGCCAGCGGCCTATTGGGACTCTCCACAAGTACATCCAGCACTTCAGCTAGGTGTGTAATAATATCCCGTGTGCTTCTAACGCCACAGTCGTCTTCGTGTTCTCTATCGGTGTTACGGATGTCAAGATGCGCCAGAAGCTCACCATCAACAACGAGCTCAACTATGTCGCCATGCTTTTTGATCCTCCTGACCAATAAGCCAAGGTCAAGGAGGGCCGCCTCTTTGACCACCACGATCCAGACACGATCTTCGATGTTGTCAAGGCCAAGAACAAAGACGTGAAGCGCAAGGGCCGCATTATGCTCGCAGCTGAGCCTGAGTAAAACCATGGGCACGACCGCGACGAGCTTCCCCCCAGGAAACACTGGCGTCCCGCGTGTGCCTTCTACAATATGAATGCTCATTGCACCGAGGACTGCAAGGAGCTTAGAATGCTCTAGCATGACCGACAAGGCAGGAGCTACAACCGCAACAACCGTGGTGGAGGCCGCAGTGGCGTCGTAGCAATGGACGTTGGACTGATCGCAACAACAACTATGACCATGATGGCAACAACAACTTTCGGTAGGGCTGGCGGGGTCAGCGCCAGCAGTCCAATCCCTCGCAAGCCAATGCCTCCCCACCTTGCATTATCATGGACAATATGCTTGATGAAGACGCTGGGGGCTACCAGGAGCCTCGTGAGGTGGCATGCATCTTTGGTGAACCTCAGGATCCCGCCTCAAACCACCACTTCAAGCAGTTCTCTCGGGAGATGAATGTTGCTCTTCCCAGGGTCGACAACGTCGGACCTCTCAAGTGGTCGTAGTTCCCAATTTCCTTCGAATTTTGACAACCACCCCAAGTCCACAAGGGATGTGGGGATCATTCCTCTGCGGTGCATGCCCACAAGCAACAACGTCGCAGTCTCCAAGGTCTCATCGACGGCGGTGCAGGCCTCAACGTACTTTCCATGGATACCATTGAGATGCTCCAGGTTCCCTAAGAGGGCCTCATGTCCACAAGGCCATTCTGAGGTGTGACCGATGACTCTACACTATCCCTGAGGCAAGTGTGTCTTCCGGTTATCTTTGACTGCCACAAGAGCTACCACATTGAGTTCATCGACTTTGATGTGGCGCACATCATCTGGTCATACAGTGCCCTCTTGGGCTACCCCATGCTCGCCAAGTTCTTGAAGGTAACTAACAATGCCTACAACACCATCAAGATGTCATGGTGCAACGATACCATCACCATACACTATGATGAGAAGGATGCGGCACACACCCTTGAGAGCACCTACAAGGTTGCCTCCATCGCACATCCTCCTGACGATGACGACCTCGAGCCGGAGCCATCCAAGAAGAAGCAGATGTTCTCCCAGGACCGTGCATAAGCCAACAAAGTCTCGCTAGACGGCAGCATCCCCAAGCCCACCCTCACCATCGGCACTAGCCTCTCGGCCAAATAGATATGCGAGCTCACCACCTTGCTTCAGAAAAGTGTTGCTATGTTCTCTTGGACACCATCAAACATGCATGGAGTGCCAAGGGAGGTGATTGAGCACCATCTTGCCGTGTGCCCAAATGCATGAACCGTGAAGCAAAAGGCAGGACGCCAGACGATAGACAAACAGAAGTTAATTGTTAAACCAACTAAGAAGCTTCAAGATGCAGGCTTCATCTGTGAAGTACACCACAGTGAGTAGGTTGCTATTCTTGTCGTTGTTCAGAAGCATAGCAAAGAGGAGTGTATGTGCATCGACTTCACTGATCTCATCAAGGCATGCCCCAAGGACCACTTCTCGCTGGCGCATGTTGATCAGATCATGCACTCCACAGCTAGCTGCAAGCTATTGTGCTTCCTGGACGCCTTCTAAGGCTACCACCACAACAAGATGGCCAAGGAATAAGAGGACAAGACTGCACTCCTTACTCCTTGGGGGTGATTTCTCTACATATGCCTACCCTTGAGTCTAAAGAGTTGAGGAGCCACCTTCCAAAGACTCATGCATAAAGGTCTAGGGCTGCAGATGCGAAGGAGTGCGAAGGCCTACATCGACGACATCATTATTAATACATGCGAAGAGGACTCCCTCATCATGGACCTCGAGGAGACCTTCTTCAACCTGCGCAAGATCATCCTGAAGGTCAATTCCACCAAATGTGTCTTTGGAGTCCCCTAAGGAAAGCTCCTTGGCTTCCTGGTCTCCCATCGTAGCATGGAAGCCAACCCTGAGAAGATCTGAGCCATCGAGAAGATGCAACCTCCACGCAACCTCAAGGAAATGCAGAAGCCGACCAGATGTGTGGCCTTGCTCAAGCGCTTCATCAAAAAGTTCGCGTGAAAGGGCTCTACCCTTCTTCAAGCTCCTGAAAAAGGACAGGCCCCTGTCAAGATGAGCCTTGCAAGGCTGAATCCCTCCTGCCCAGGAGAGATGCCCCTAATGGTTGGACCATTCACTTCGACAGAGCATTCTCCCAGCAGGGTGTGTGGGCTGGCTTGATGCTCACCTCACGTGCAAGGGATAAGTTGTAATATGTAGTGCAGCTTTGCTGACAACACGAGGGCACGGTCTCCAACAACATTGCTAAGTATGAGGGCCTTGTCACTGGACTAAAGGCCTCCATCATGCTTGGGGTCAAGCGGGTGCTCATCAAGGGCGACCCGCAACTTCTCGTTAACTTCTCCAACAAGATCTACACACCCAAGGACGAGCACTTGGCCGCCTACTTCCAGGATGTGCGCAAGCTCGATAAGCATTTCCTGGGCATGGAACGTATGCACATCCCCCATAGGTGAAACCAGGAAGCCGATGGCATCGCCAAGAAAGCATCACGCTGTGAGCCCCACGATTCGGGTGTCTTTAAAGAGCGGCCCCTGAAGCGAACTGCCACACCACTAGCCATCAACACCCTAGCACCTTAGGAGGAGCTACCTCCCGCGCGATCAACATGCGCACCCAACTACAGTGCACACTCAGGCACTCTCCTGCTGCCGGCGCTCGAGCCTCAGGACCAGGACTAGGCCACAAAGTTTAGGATCTACTTGGGGAATGACACTCTCCCAGTTGTGAAAGCACAATGTGCTCCCTTGGTAGTTATGATAATTCATGAAAACATACATTGTCTCTTGGACTAATACTTTCATCTAGTGTATATCAGATAAAGTCCATAGAGAGATGGATTGGCAAAAAGAAGTGTGCACAGTATCCCCGAGAAGAAGAAGGAGTAGGAATATCATTGGCCAAGCTTCAAGCAAGAGTACTATACATTTTACCTTTTGTGAGAAATCACTTTGATTCCATAGGAAAGCCAATACAATTAAAAGGGGGTAAGGTTTTATTGGTGAGCAAAATGCTCATGCGTACACAAGTGATAGTCACCACATACACCCATAAGCCCTTCCACAAAGGTCTGTCCAAAGCCAAATATCCAAAGTCGGTGAAACCAACACTTTCCACTCGGTGCCACCAATTCATAGCCTCAGACAGACTCAGCCAAACCCATAGCATTTCGGTGCAACCGATTCTTTTTCGGTGCCACCGAGTTTGGGTTGCCAACTTCCTGTTACGAAAATTCACAAAATCTGGCCGATCGAGTTTGTTGAATCAGCGTAACCGAATTTGGCAATCTGACCGTTGGTCACCTTATTGGTGCAGCCGAGTTTTATGTATCGGTCTCATCGAGATTCCAAAGTTAATACCTTTGATTCAACTTGGTCCCACCGAGATTAACACATTGGTGTCACCGAGTCTGACTAATTAGGTGTATCGGTTGGATTTTTGGATATGCCTATATATACCCCTCCACATCCACTCACTCAGAAGAGAAGCACCCAGAACAGTTCCCCACTCATACCTACTGATTTTCTGAGAGAGGGCCACCTACTCATGTGCTGAGCTCATGCCATTCCATTCTTACCATATGAAACTTGATCTCTAGCATCCCAAGGTTGCTTTCCACCAAATCAATATCTTCGACCAAAGTCGTATCTACGAGAGAGTGATTGTGTGTTCAGGAGTCTATCATCTTGAAGCAGAAGAGCAAGGAGTTCATCGACATTATTGAGTCTATTTCCTTTTGGAGGGTGGTGCCTCCTAGATTGGTTAGGTGTTTCTTAGGATCCTCCTACTTTGTGTTGTTGAGTGAAGCAAGAATTTTGTATGGGCAAGGAAATCGCCTACCTCGTGAAGATCTACCCTAAGTTATGCTAGTCCTCCGTGGACGTAGGCCATCATGGTATATTCAAGGTTGCTTCTTCGTGGAACCCTCGGTGGGTAGAGCCCTCCGTGGACTCTCGCGACCGTTACCCTCCATGGGTTGAAGACTCCATAAACATGGACGTATGATAGCACCACCTATTGGAACCACGAGACAAATCTTCGTGTCCTTCATGCATTTGATCTTCCTATCTCTACTCCTTACTTCCATGTGCAATGTTTTTTACTTTCCGTAGCTATACTTGATGACTTGCATGTGTAGGGTGTACTAGACTTGACATAATTGTTAAAATTTGCCAACCCTTAAACTTATGCTTGAGGTAGTGTTAAATTCCTACTAGTAGTTTATTCACCCCATCTAGACATACACTTCTACTGATCCCGCAATTGGTATCAAAGCATTGGTCTCCGTTGCTTCGGTATCAACACCGTGGAGGGAGATGGATGTGTCTACTGTGGAGAGTTTTTATCGTAGAGTGCCTTTTCTCTATGGAGAGTACTATACTCGATGGAGGAATGCCATGATTGATCTATTTGACAAATTCGATTTGAGAAAACATATAGAAAATCCCTATGTGCTCCCCATTGATGAATTGCATCCCACACACGAAGAGGAAATAAACATTCTTGGTAACCTTAGAACAGTCAATCTTATTGTTAGAGGCTTACCAAGATTCGTGCTTTCTCAGTTGAAGAACTTTGCATGTGCATATACTTTGTGGACTGATTTGGAGAAATGATATCCAAATCTTCCATTAAGTAATCTGGATGAAACTCTTCAAAAATCTGTTTATTTTCACAAAATGAATCCTAGTGATCCAAACGTTGATAAATGCCGATTTGAGCTTCGTGATCTTATGTGTGCTAAAGGAGATGTCACAACTATCAAGAACATTATTGTTGAAGCCATTCACATTCATAAACTTGAACATTGACATGGTTACGATTCTAACGAGTCTCCTAGTTTCTATGACGAGGAGATTCCACCAAATGATGAGAATGAAGAACATGGCTACTATGATGAAGATGAGTTGTTCGACATCGAGCATGAAAAGATCATGAAGAATCTAAGTATAATGACAAACTGCAAGGATTACATGTCCGGTGGAAAAGAGTGGATTCTTGATAGTGGATGCACAGATCATATGACTGGTCATAAAGACACGTTCCAAGAGATCACGCCTAATCTAGGTCCTCGGAGGTACGTGACCTTTGGAGACAACTCTAAGGGTAAGGTACTTGGCCTTGGTGAGGTGGCCATATGTCATGATAGCTCCATTCAAAATTTGATGCTTGTTGAATCCCTTGGCTACAATCTTCTTTCCGCATCTAGACTACCAGACTTCAGTTTCAATGTGTTATTTACTAAACTAGATTGCCAAGTGTTTTGATTTGATAATCATAAAAGTGTCTTTACTGGTATTCGTAGAGGTGATCTATACATTGTTGATTTCACAAAAAAGGCCCAACCTAGAACTTGTCTCATTGCAAAATAATCTAAAGGTTGGCTATGGCATAGAAGGCTTGGACATGTTGGCATGCACAAGCTAGACAAGCTCATCAAGGGCAATCACATTCTTGATGTTAAAGATGTTATCTTTGAAAAAGATAGGTTTTGTAGTGCTTGTCAAGCAGGAAAGCAAGTAGGTGGAAGTCATGCAGTCAAGAACATCATGACCACTAGGAGACCACTCGAGTTACTTCATATGGATGTTTTTGGTCCCAGTGCTTACAAGCGTCTCAGTTGAAACTCTTATGGTCTAGTTATAGTTGATGATTTTTCCGGATTTACTTGGGTATTCTTTCTTGATGATAAGTTGTAGGTACAAAAGATGTTCAAGAACTTCGCACACAAATCGCAAAATCAATTTAAAGTGAAGATCAAGAAGGTTCAACGTGATAGATCGGAGTCCAAGAACACCCATATGGATACCTTTCTTGACGAAGAGGGTATCTCACATGAGTTCTCTGCTACATACAGGCCTCAAGAAAATGGAGTTGTTGAGAGAAAGAACCGAACTCTCATTGAGATGGCAAGAACGATGCTTGACGAATACAAGACACCAAGACACGTTTGCGCAGAAGTTGTGGAAACAACATGTCGTGCCACAAACCGACTCTAGTTGCACAAGCTTCTCGGTAAAATGGCATACGACCTTCTCACTGGTAACAAACCCCAAGTTGGATACTTTCAGTATTCGGTTCTAAGTGTTACATTCTTGATAAGCATCGTTGTACTAAATTTGCTTCCAAATCTCATGAAGGTTTCCTAGTCGGTTATGGATCGAACTCTCACACCTATCGTGCCTACAACAATTTCACTCGAAAAGTTGAAGAGACGGTAGATATGAAGTATGATGAGTCTAATGGTCCACAAGTCGAACAATTGCCAAATGATGTAGGTGATAAAGTTCCTTTGGAATCTATCCAAGACTTACCCATTGGCAAGATTCGTCCCATGGAGGTGAAGGAAAGCACTTCATAAAACCAAGTGGAAGCTCCTACAGATCAAGGCTACCGACAGTACGACATGGAAGCATCCACAAGTGGTACACGACAACATGAAGAGGAGGATGAAGTACATCATGAAGATGCACCACAACTTCCTTCACCAGCACCTCAAGGAGATGACCACGTCGACAACAACGGAGATGAAGGAGATGAGGAAGAAGAAGAAGCTCGACCAACTAACAAGCCAAAGCTACCCCGAGTTCGAGCACAAGTGACAAAGAACCATCCCCTAAACCAAATATTTGCTGATATACAAACAGGGAGGATCATTCGCTCGAAAACTCCTTGGCTAAATTTTGTGAGAATTATTCTTTGATCTCTAACATTGAACCCTTGAAGGTTGATCAAGCTATTGAAGATGCGGATTAGGTGAATGCTATGCATTAAGAGCTTCACAAGTTCGAGAGGAACGAAGTGTGGACACTCATGGAAAAGCCCAGTGACGAGCAAGACATTATCGGCACGAAATGGGTATTTCGCAACAAGGAAGATGAAGATAGTCAAGTCGTTTGCAACAAGGCTCACCTTGTAGCCCAAGGATATACGCAAGTCGACGGTATGGACTGTGGTGAGAACTACGCCCACGTTGCTAGATTAGAAACCATTCAAATTCTTCTTGCTTATGCTAATCATCATGATATCACGCTTTACCAAATGGATATTAAACGTGCATTTTTAAATGGTGAGTTTGAAGAAGAGGTCTTCATTAAGCAACCACATGGTTTTATAAATACTAAGAAACCTGACCATGTTTACGAACTTCGCAAAGCTTTCTATGGTCTTAAGCAAGCTCTGCGTGCTTGGTATAAATGCCAACAAAGATTCTTACAGAAAAATGATTTGAAATTGGAAAAATTGACGCAAGCTTATTCACAAAGAGAGTTAATGGTGAATTATTTTTGTTCCAAATTTATGTGGATGATATTATCTTTGGATCTACTAATCCACATTTTAGTGAGAAGTTTGGAAGGTTGATGTCAGAGAAGTATGAGATGTCTATGATCTATGAGCTGAAATTCTTTCTTGGTCTGGAAATCAAGCAAATGATAGAAGGTACATTGATCTCTCAAACAAAGTATACCAAGGACTTCATCAATAAGTTCAACATGCAAGAGTGTAAAGGTATGAAAACTCCCATGCCCACTAGCAGACACGATGATCTTACTAAGGAGGGTGAACCAGTTGATCAAAAGGTATATCGAGCAATGATTGGTTCATTTCTTTATCTATGTGCCTTCGGTCCCGATATTATGCTTAGTGGTTGCATGTGTGCTAGATATCAAGATGCACCTAAAGAATGTCATCTTAAGGAAGTGAAACGCATTGTGAGATACTTGATACATACACCAAACTTCGGCATTTGGTATCCCAAGGGATCTTCTTTTAATCTTGTTGGCTAACCCGGCTTGGTCTATGCCGGTGACATGGTTGATAGAAAATCCACCTCGGGTACTTGTCAATTTCTTGGTAGATCTCTTGTATCTTGGTCCTCCAAAAAACAAAAGTCGGTATCTTTATCTATTGTCGAAGCTGAATATATTGCTGCTGGATCATGTTGTGCGCAATTGTTATGGATGACACAAACACTTAAAGATTATGGAATCCATGTTAAAAATGTGTCATCACTATGTGACAATGAAAGTGCTATTAAGATTGGTCATAACCCTGTCAAACATTCTTGAACCAAACATATTCTCGTTCGACATCATTTCATTCGTGATAATGTTACCAAGGGAGATATCAATCTTAAGCATGTTCGTACTAACAAGCAATTGGTCGATATCTTTACTAAGCCACTTGACGAAAAAGTGTTTTGTCATTTGAGGAGTGAGCTGAACATCATTGATGCTTCAAGCTTGAGCTAAGCTCACTCGGATGCTTTCAAGGGGTTGAGCTTCATTGTCTATTCCATGCTATTACTTGGAATTCTATGCTCCCTTGTCCTGGATCAAACCCCTTTGTAGGTACTTAGAAGAACAACACGCGGCAAGATTGCCAACAACTCTTATCTTAAGCAATCTTGTCATGACGAAGTATCCACAACCTCGCTTTGTTGATGGAAGGAAGAAGACAACAAATCATGTCCTTGACACCTGTCCCTCAATTGATAAACCTCAATTGGTATCATGTCATTTGGATATATCATGTTCTTCCTTGTGTGACTAACCTACGTAGGTGAAAGGTGAACGAAAAGAACAAGGATTGCTCCCAACTCAAGACAACCTTCATCAACTTTGAGCATCCTCATCAAGTTCACCTACAAGATACATCAACAACATCACTCAAAGGTATATACTCATATACTTGATATAGCTTTACTCCAAGACATGAGATAGAGCAACTCAAGTGATATGAAGACATTAAAATGCTTAATCGGAAATGGTAACCCCATTTTGAGCATAACGATGAGTATGACCTATCATCAGGTATTCTTTCTTGGCTCCTAAGTCATTATACTCTAATATAGGTGACCTAGTCACTGACCATCATGTAGTTAAGAATCTTGTTTGGTACATTATCTATTGCAAAATTTCTTGGAACTATTTCAAATCTTTCCTAGTTGATACCTATCTGTAAATTACCCGTAATTGGTACAAATCATTTGTTTTTCTCCCCTCGTTGATTTTCATTTACAACTTTGTCTTTCGTTCAAATTTTCACATTTGCCAAGTTATTGTTTTATGCCTCGGAGCCTCCGATACAAAGGACTCGATTCTACCAATTCAGCTTATAGGCCTCACAACACCACATCGGTACCACCGACAAATTTGTCTCGAAGCCACTGACTTTTTATCATATTTCTGTGTGAATTTGGTCTTGTAAATCTTTGTGTTCCTTCCGTGATTTCTCAGTCCTTCGATGATACCTTCAATAAAAAAGGGGGACGGAAATTGTGGGGACCCCGACTCATAAGTCGTGATCATCGAATACACCTGTACAATGATCCCAAAGATCAACGCTCACTGAAGACATAGAAGCTGAATAACAAGAGTCTTACATCCACATTTAGTGTCTTGCACAATAACGACCATAAAGGTCATGTCTTACATAGATAGGGCCACACAGGCTAATCATTTAAAATAGAACAAGCAGCGGAAATCTTGGTTGAAAGCGTGAACTCATGCCATATCCCTTAACCTACAGGTATTCTGACTGGGAAACGTCCTAGTTTGCATGTTCATCTCGAACGAACTCTTCAACATAGTCCTCTTCTTCCATGCCTGGCCAATTAAATAACCAGTGGCAAGACAATGAGTACTTTGAATGTACTCGCAAGCAACCCGAGTTGTGGAACAAGGTAACAATGATGCATGATATAGCACTAAATAGGTAAATTTGCGGAAAGCTAATTTTGTATGCAAATGTCATGATCAAGTAACTAGTGAGCATGCATCAACAACTAGCAGGTATTCATGTGAACAAATTGCAGATATCATCGTAAGTTTTGGTTGAACATCTCATGTTCACTCATCATGCTAAGTCATCGGGCTTAGCTAATGTGACCTCTTGTCACCAGCACACCCATACTCACACCACGTTTTAGCCAAAACATTCAGACGTGGCAGAAGTAGCACCACCCAACTGTCATTGACCGGGGACACGACTATTCGAATAGTTTTACACTTTGCAGAGGTTGCACACTTTACCCACAAGACTGGGGGAACTTCCACGTCATCCGCGACTCGCGGTATATAACATACCCGAGGTAAGCACCCGAACAATGCCTTTCCCATGGTGATACTAAACGAAGAGTCCACTCGTTGGTGCCATCCCTCATGATATACACCACCTGTATCATCCATGAGGGCACACAATGGTGTTCCCGGTGCCCGTAAAGACACCGCATGACCTTCCACTCTAGGACGACCCTGTCTCAAGAGTGACCACTTCACTCTTGCTACTATTAATGCGGGCTCCTTGCTAGTACCAACCATAGTAATCAACAAAGCCCCATCCCATAAGGGGTACCGTGGTTGCGCATGTAAGGTTGGGATGGTCGACAAATCTTAAACCCTCCATTTTCGAGAACACATCCTCATCTTGTTTCGGCACACCACTTCTTTCTCAAGGTGTCACACATCTCACCAACATCTCCCTCGGGCAATAGTGGCACCCGACGGGGTTTTCAAAAAAGTCTTTGAAATCATTTCTTTCTTACCATCACTATGCCTACATCTCGATCCCACTTGTGTGGCATCTACTAGAATCCTAACTACACCCACCCGCACAACCCTCATAAGGTGGTAGGGTCATGCACGATGCAAGTGTCAATGGAGAAGTACCAGAGGCATCCCACCAAAAGGGGAACACCACATCACATGATCAATTATGATGAAAGTAAAGTTCTATACGACATGCAATAAAAATGGTTTCTCATGATGGTCAAAGGGCTGCTTGCCTGGCTCAACAAAGTATTTGGGTCCAAATTCTTCGTCAAGAGCACAATCTATCGTCGCGATAAAATAACGATAAAAATAATCAACACACAAAACAAAGCACTCAAGCTACTAATAAAAATGCTAATCTATTCTGATAATTACTAAGGACTATATTAAAAATGTTTGTTTAATATTCTATTATGAAAAATAGTTTAAAAAAATATTAAACAGAGGCAGGAAATGCCAAATAGGGGATTTTAATTAAAAAATGTACTCAAAAGTTTTCCAAATTATTTTACAAATGGCACTAATAAATTCTATGGAATATTCTAAGATTTTTGGTGGAAGAAATATTGTCATAGTAATTATTTTGGCTTTTGTGGGATTTTTGCAAAGTCCACAGAAAAAGAAAAACGAAAATGAAAAGGAAAAGCCATGGGGCCTGGGCGAGAGGCGGCTAGAGGCTGGGCTGGCGCAGTTGGCCATTCAACCAGGCTCGCGCGCGGTCAGGTTCAAACCTGACGGGTGGGGCCCGGTCGTCAATGGCTCGGGGTGAGAGAGAGAGTGCGCGGGAGAGGGAAAGAGAGGCCGACCGGTGGGCCCCACCTGTCGGGTCCTTCTCCCACCTCGGGACAGGGCGGGGACTTGCTTACCGGCGATGGCGGGCGATGGTGGGAACGAGCTCGGAGAAGAGTCACCGGTCTCCTAGAGGTGGAACGGAGGTCGGATGGCCGCGGTGGCCCTCAGGTCGATCCCGAGCACAGAGACGTCGCGGGCTCTTAGGGGGCCTCAGGGAGGTTTCTGGTATAACACCCCGTTACGCCTGGCGGGATCTAGACTGGCCCCACAAACCAACACTAGTCTTTCCTGCGCACTTTGTCCTCACTCGTGCGCACCCGGGACCAACTTCCCAATCGGTCACCCATCCTAGAATCGCTCCAAGCCAAGCACGTTTAACTTTGGAGTTCTTTTCGAATGGGCTCCCGGAAAAGAAGGAATTCCTTGTTGATATGAGTAGTCTATCATTCCTATTAAACCAGGCTCTCACATACAACCCCACTCAAAGGAACCGACGTCCTCGTCGGCCCATCAGGAACGTTCCCTTTTGGCACACGTATGCGCGTCCAGTCCAGCACATGTGCCATGTTGTGTGCCACGATGGGCCACACACGCCATGCACCACATGCCCGTGCACCTGACCTGCGTATGCCCATGTAACCGCAAGGGTCGGCTCTGATACCAATTGTACCACCCCGTTATGCCTGGCGGGATCTAGACTGGCCCCACAGACCAACACTAGTCTTTCCTGCACACTTTGTCCTCACTCGTGCGCACCCGGGACCAACTTCCCGGTCGGTCACCCATCCTAGAATCACTCCAAGCAAAGCATGCTTAACTTTGGAGTTCTTTTCGAACGGGCTCCCAGAAAAGAAGGAATTCCTTGTTGATATGAGTAGTCTATCATTCCTATTAAACCAGGCTCTCACATTTGGGGAGAGAAGAGGGGACCATATGGGAGAGAGGGGCCTGGGAGGCCCTTTTATAGGTGGGGGCGGGTCCATAGAACACTGGTGCGTCTGTGAGCTCGTGGCCGAGGCCAGAGGCCACGAGAGAGAGAGGGCGAGCTAGGAGCGTTCCTGGGGTCGATCTAGCCTAGAGGGAAGAAAGAGAGAGGGAGAGATGCCCGCGCATGTGAGCTCCCTGGTTGTCCGAACCGGGCGGCACCAGGCACGCGTGTGGGAGGGCAGAGGAGAGAAGAGAGAGGGGGGCGGTAGCTTGGTGTGTCACGGACGCCGAGGGCTCCTCGGTGGACACGCGGGGGAGGCCAAAGGTAGTCGGGGCCGGAAGTTGGGCGGTGGCTACAATGCGGGAGCGCACTGAAGCACACTCTAGAGCGTGCGTATGGCTATCATTGTTGTTGCCTGCGCGCTCTGGGGTGCCCCACCTTGTCCACTAGTTGCTGGAAGGCCTGGAGATGCTCTTTGGATGCCTTAGAGGCTAAGACGGACTAGGGAGAAAAGAAAGGGAAAGATAGAAAAAGATGTTGTCCAAGGGTGAAAATAGGGGGTTTACCCCACCTCACCGTGGCCAGATGGCTTGGGACTTTTACAGGAGGTCCAAGGCACTTACGAGAGGCTGTGGTAAAAAGTTGGGGCCAAGGGTAAAAGGATAAGGTGGGGAGATGATGGTTTTACCAATTCACCAAAAGGTGTTTGGTAATGATTTAGGCAAGAAAACTCTACCACCTTACTGAGATACTTACGAGGGTCAAAGAGTAGGTAGAAATGAGAGGATTCACCAAGTTTTAGCTCAAGCGGGAAAAGTTGACAATGGAGTTTTGATGAACCCTAGAAATTAGCAAAATCAGATTTCTGTAGATCCATTTATGCTAGGCTTTTACCCTTGATGCACCACTTAGTGTATCATCACTATTTGGCCATTAGAGCATGCCCACAAAGTTTGAGGCCAAGGGGAGACACTTCACAATGTAAAGTTTCTCAAATTTGATTCTGGACAAGAATGGTTTTGGGATGGTTTGATGAACCAAAACAACTTGGCTTCAGATGAAACTTTTCAAGATCATCTGCTATGATAGTGTTGTTTTGTTGGAATTTTCCTGGAATTTATTGACAATTTTTCTTATATAAATACTCCAAAAGCTTGGTTTGAACAAAAAGAGTTTTGAGGGGATTTGCCCATGATCTGATCATGCCCTTGGGTTGAAACTCATATATATGGAAATTATATGTCCACTGAGTTCCTGCAAATTTTCTCAAATATTTTTTAAACATTTAAATAATTTTTCCCTAAGAAAATCCATTTCTAGCCTTAAGAAAAAGCCTTTAAATAAAATGTGAAAATAATCCTTAGAAATAATATTTTGTGGTTTTTGGAAGTCTTATATATAGTGGGTTTAGAATAAAGCTTTTGGAAAAGAATAATCCACCTAATTTGAGGATTTCCAGTGCAAACCTCATTTGAAGGGGTTTTGGAAACTTCATTTAAATAAAACATTTTTCGTTGAAACAAAATTTGATAAAAATAGTTTTGGACACTATTCACATGTCATGATCATTAGGCAGGAGGTTTGGAACAAGGAAGATGAATATGAACTGGAATAGAACCTAGTAGTGCCAAATAACACAATCATCAAGCAAGCAAACAACATAGCAAACAAGCAGAAGCACTTTGGAAAAGTTTTAGTTGGCTCCAAATTTTATAAACCCAAACATAACAATGTGCTACAAATACAGTGTGTGACAGAAATACAACCAATTATCCCTTACTCAAAGGAGGAGAAGTTTTACAAATTGTTATTTTAGCCAAAGGGAGATAAATTATTTTCAATGATTCCCTCATTTTTCTTAAGATTTTCATATTGTACTAATCCTACATTCTATGACTCTTGTTCTCAAGGATCCCTTCTTAATCAATGATTCATGTACCTCACCATATGTCTGACCATTTTGTAAATTAATGCCAAAGGGGGAGAAATATACAAAGCTTCAAAGCTAAAGGGGAGATACATGCTTATGCAAAGGGGGAGATATGTTTTAGGGGGAGAGGAAACTATCAAAAGTATATACTTATATAAACAAGGGGAGAATACCAAAGTAGGGGGATAAAATATGTATTGGAGAAAGATGTATTTATTGCATTTGATATCTCATGTTAGAATTTCCTCACCCTATCCAATCCCAATATCTACATTATAAGATTCAGGGGAGAGGATGTCCTACATTGTTCATATCTAGGGGAGAAACTTCTAAATGATCTTGGAGACATATCAATCATAAGGAATACTATCTTCCATATGTTCTGCTAACATTGTTTTATAAGGAATACTCATGCTTATCATTGGTAGAATACTCTTGTGTTTCCTAACATTGTTTTCTCAAGTGTATCTCTCCTACTAGAATGCTCAACAACCCAAGGTAAGTATATGCATCATATCTTTGATCAAGGTGATCTCTTGCTTCGTGCACATATTATTTGCAAGAGTGAAGTCCTGAACAAGGATACATCTCATTCATATAGTTGATGCATATATATAGCCAAGATACAGATGACTTATCATATCCGTTCTACTACATGTGTGTCCATGCATTCCAAACCAACCATCCTTTAAAAGGATTGCACACATTTAGGGGGACCAAATCTAAGTCATGTGTTTCTCAAAGTCTTCATTATATACATGCCTATATTTATTTTAAGCTTTGATTATATGCTGTCATCAATTACCAAAAAGGGGAGGTTGAAAGCTCAATTTTCTCCATTGGTGGTTTTGATAATTCATGACAACATACATTGTCTCTTTAACTAATACTTTCATCTAGTCCATATCAGATAAAGTCCAGGGAGAGATGGGTTGGCAAAAAGAAGTTTGTAGATCATCCCCATGAAGAAGAAGGAGAAGGAATAGCACTGGCCAAGATTTTAGCAAGAGGACTCTACATTTTACCTTTTCTGAGAAATCACTTTGAATCCATAGAAAAGCCAATACTATAAAAAGGGGGTAAGGTTTTATTGGCGAACAAAATGCTCAGACGTGCACAAGTGATAGTCACCACATACACCCACAAGCTCTTCCACACAGGTCTGTCCAAAGCCAATTATCCAAAATCGGTGAAACCAACACTTTCCACTCGGGGCCACCGATTCACAGCCTCAGACAGACTCAGCCAAACCCATAGCATTTCGGTGCAACCGATTCTTTTTTGGTGCCACCGAGTTTGGGTTGCCAACTTCCTGTTATGAAAATTCAAAAAATCTGGCCGATCGAGTTTGTTGAATCAGCGTAACCGAATTTGGCAATCTGACCGTTGGTCACCTTATCGGTGCAACCGAGTTTTATGTATTGGTCTCATCGAGATTCAAAAGTTGCTACCTTTGAGGCAACTCGGTCCCACCGAGATTAACACATCGGTGTCACCGAGTTTGACTTATTAGGTGTAATGGTTGGATTTTTGGATATGCCTATATATACCCTCTACATCCACTCACTCACAAGAGAAGCACTCAGACCAGTTCCCCGCTCATACCTACTGATATTTTGAGAGAGAGCCACCTACTCATGTGTTGAGATCATGCCATTCCATTCCTACCATATGAAGCTTGATCTCTAGCGTCCCCAAGTTGCTTTCCACCAAATCAACATCTTCCACCAAAGCCATATCTTTGAGAGAGTGATTGTGTGTTGAGGAGTCTATCATCTTGAAGCACAAGAGCAAGGAGTTCATCGACATTATTGAGCCTATTACCTTTTGGAGGGTGGTGCCTCATAGATTGGTTAGGTATTGCTTAGGAGCCTCGTACTTTGTGTTGTTGAGTGAACCAAGAAGTTTGTAAGGGCAAGGAAATCGCCTACTTCGTGAAGATCTACCCCAATTTAGGCTAGTCATCCATGGAAGTAGGCCACCATGGTATAGTCCAGGTTGCTTCTCCATGCAACCTTCGGTGGGTAGAGCCCTCCGTGGACTCTCGCGCCCGTTACCCTCCGTGGGTGGAAGACTCCATAAACGTGGACGTACGATAGCACCACCTATCGAAACCACGGGAAAAATCTTCGTGTCCTTCATGCATTTGATCTGCCTATCTCTACTCCTTGCTTCCATGTGCAATGTTTGTTACTTTCCGCAGCTATAATCGATGACTTGCATGTGTAGGGTGTACTAGACTTGCCATAATTGTTAAAAACTGCCAACCCTTAAACTTATGCTTGAGGTAGTGTTAAATTCCTGCTAGTAGTCTATTCACCCCCCTCTAGACATACACTTCTAGTGATCCCTCAAGTTGATGATGCAAGGCCGAGTGTGGGGCCCGCCAAGCTGCTTCCTACTAGCTATTGGACAAAGATCTCTATAGGAGATGCCCCAATGACATAGTGCTACGTTGAATCTCTGAGCAGCAAGTCGTGAACTGCTTGTTTATATCCCCGATGGCGTTTGCAGCCATCACTATTCATTGGGGACCCTTGTGGGCAAGGCTTTTTGCAGCGCCTTCTACAGACCTACAACACTGGAACATGTCACCAAGCTGGTCCGTTCGTGCAAAGCTTGTCAATTCCAAGCCAAACAGACTCATAAACCAACGCAAGGCCTCAAGACTATCTCACTCACGTGTCCCTTTGAGGTCTTGGGACTGGACATCCTGTGTTAGTTCCCATGCGCAACCAGAGGCTACCGCTATCTCTGTGTCGCCATCGACAAGTTCACAAAATGAGCGGAAGTGGAGCATGTTTGATCTGTCCCAACGTAATCCACTGCCAAGTTCATCAAGAGCCTAGTGTACCGCTTCGGCATCCCCAACCACATCATTATCGACAATGACTCACAATTCAACAGTGGCCTCTTCAGGTCCTACTGCACCAACCATGGCACACAAATCTTCTATTCACCCAAGGCGCATTCTCGAAGCAATGGTTAGGTCGAGTGTGCAAACACTAAAGTACTCAAAAAACCTAAAGACAAGAAGCTTGAGCAAGATGCTCGCCGCGTGTGGCAAAGGTTGTCTCAACCAGCTCCCGTCCATGCTGTGGTCTATTCACACAACAGCGACCAGGCCTATCGATTAAACTCCCTTCTTCCTCGTCTATGGGGAGGATGTGGTCTCTCCCACTGAGCTCAAACACGTGTCCCCGCGGGTCCTGGACTTCAACGAACACAACTAGGCCAGCTAGCGGGAAGATATATGATCCTCCTCGAGGAAGCACGATGCCAAGCTGCCCTCCCTCCAGCTCGGTATCAGTAGACATCTTGTCGCTATAACAGTCGCAACATACACCCACGAACTCTTGAAGCTAGGGACCTTGTCCTATGATAGACCATCTCCAAAGAAGTGTGGGATGGTCCTTACAGTGTCGTCCATGTTTCCCAGCCTGGCGCAAGACGGCTGGAGACGAAGGAGGGTGTTCGAGGGCAAAACACATGGAGCATCCAACATCTCTACAAGTTCTATCCATGACCTCACAGAGTAGAGAACGACTAGGGGTTGTACATGCCTCGAGACTCATACATGTGTCGCCACGAGGCAACATGAGCTCCCCCCCCCCCCCACGATCAAGTGTGTCCCCATGCTTAGTCATTGCGAACTTTAGACATGATGGCACTCTTTAGTGGCATCAACCTCAGGCTGACTCTTGTTCGTCACAGAAGCGTTTTTGTCATGTTTTGAGGGGCGCCTCTCCGCTGTAGCCTCAAGCTAACTCTTGTCCAGCATGGAAGCACTCTCTCTTTGTTGTGCGTTTTGTAAGTATTTTCTTTTGGCTCCGAGATCCATTCAAGCTTGCAATTTCCATCGTACATATTACAAATCGCGTGACTGTTCCCGTGCACGTCACCTCAGTAAGGTCCGTGGTGTCTTGTCTCGTCGTGTGACACTCACAACTGAACTAGCAAGCGTGCGTGGCTCCACCATTCGCCGCTTTGTTTCTATCGTAGGTATGGAGGCTCAAGGACCATGATGAGCATAGCCTCATAGAGATAGTTGGAATGGTCGCCAAGGGCCAAGTACAACCTAAGGTCTCGCAGGTCCTAACCTCGCAAGGCATCTTCCCCGCAAGTCACTACGGGCCATGCATCGAGCTCCGAAGGAATCTAAGGCTAGAACAATTCGCGAGTTCATTACATCCACTTGAGTGTTTCTCCTTTGTTATTTTTCTGGGCATCTCTGTTTTCTCCTTGGCATGAGCCGCTTGCACTTCAAAGGGAGGCCTTCTAAGCATCGCACCCTAGGAATCCTTACCACCCCCGGAACCCTTCACGCTCTAGCTTTGTTTGACCACGTCACAACTTACCAGCGACGGTCATAGCCCGCTCGGGGGTTGGCTCCAAGTGAAGCAGAGAAATAAGGCAATGTAAAAAGGGAAATGAAACACGCAAGAAATTAGAGGATAAAATGGTAGAAAATTAAATCTTAAGGTTACGGTTAGAAAAACCAATTGTTGTTACGGCCCCACGGGGCCTGGTGAATCATGGTGTAGCAGGGAAAGAAAGATAAAAGCCTCAAGCAGAGGAGGCACCGTATTTGCCGTCGACGTCAAGGAGGTTTGCGTCAAGGCTGCCATGTTCCTTAGAGTGCTCGACCTCCACGAACCGCTCAATCAGGGAATCCATGTGCTCATGCACCTCCCTCCTGAGCTACTCTTGCAGCTCCGTGGACACTACTGCTAGTGCGCTAGCGTGGTCGAAGGCAGGATCCTGGCGGAGAAGGTTGGAGAAGACACGTGTCGCTACGTAGTTCATGAGCTCACAGGCTCCTCCCTTGATGCCCTTGTCCAATTTGGTGACTCCCGAGTCCATCACCCCCACCACCTTGATGAAGAACTCGAGGTAGTGACCATCGTAATCTGCGCGGTGCAGCTCAAGGACGTCCTCGACGAAGTGGCTTAGCATTTCGCAGGAGTGCGTGGAGAGGCCCAGGAACAAGTTGGCACGCTGCGTCTGCACCATCTGCGCCTGCCTAGCATTGTCCTTGGCGTTATGTATGACTTAAGAGTCTTCACCCACCTGCGCCTGGAGCGACGTATGCTCCACCTCAACATCACATTTTTGCGTCGAGACAAGTTGGAGGTCCCTCTCGACATGCTAGAGCTAGGCCCTAAGCCCATCGACCTCCTTCTGGAGCTCTTCGTGTGTTGACCGGAAGCAGGGTTCCTACCGCACCAGCTTAATGGGGTTCTCCTTCAAGAGTGGCTCCCATTGATATTTGCCTCATTCTTCTCTACTTGGGTGTTGGCGTTGGCGCGCGCCTTCTCAAAGGCGTCCTTGTTGGCAGATAGGTGGCACTCCAGGTTCATGAGGCGCTCACGCTTCGCCTTCTAGTCGGAGGTGGTCCGAATGGCCTCCCGCTCTCGGATGGCCATGTCAGCCTCCTATTGGAGATATGCCCTAGAGGCAATCTTGTATGATGTCAGCCTCCTTGAATATTATCATTGATGTGTATTAACAAGTATGTGACTTGTTTGTGAGAGTATGCATTGTATGATGACTATCCTAAATGGTCCCTAGTCGAAAGGGTTGTGTGGACGTGCAGCCAATTACACTAGCATATGATAGGGTGGATGGTCCGGTCCCACAGACCATGTAGCATTGGATGCTAGCCGGATAATATGGACTCAGAAATGTTTGGTCAGATTCAACGTTGTCGGATCCGAGACGAGATAAGGTCTGAGTTGGATAGACCCAACTATGAGACGCAGCGATAGGTCATCTGTGAGTCTCTAGTACAACATACATTCCATGTCCTAAGACCTGACCTGGCGCATGTACTCGGGATGGTGGCGGACTTGCTTTGGGCCAACCAAACGCTACTCCGTGATTGGGTAGTTACAAAGGTAGGTTTCGGGCTTGTCAAGACCCATGCTGCGAGACATGGTCGAGCAAGATGGGATTTTCCCCTCCGATCAGGAGAGATATACTCTCGGGCCCCTCGGGTGATCTGACCTGGGTAAGCATGGCCATGCGATGAGGATTATGAGATAATCCGAAATGTTTGTCGGATTGACGGGAACGAGAAAGAGGTCATGCTACAACAAGGTTGATCATGTCGCCTTGTGCACGACAACGTATATCGTGTGGCAAAGGGAGTAGAAGGGTGAAGTACTGGTTCGCCTAACCAGCTTCATTAGACACTTGGAGTTGGCAGACATTGCGAGAGGCAGCTTCCGACTAGTCGAGCTAGATGTGGTCTGACTCGTGACCAAGTGAACGAGAACCTGAGGGTTCGCAAGCTTAAGGGAAGGAACACGTGGGCTTTAGGATCCGGACGAGGCCCAAGAGTTTAGCCCGCACTGATGCCTATATATATTGGAGGTGCGGCACACCCATTCAGTTGATCGCTTCGGCGCCATCATTAGGGCTTAGCATGTGTTGCAACTAGCCACCTCCACTCGCCGTCGCTGACTGTGTGATCAGACCTGGCACTCGGCCGCACAGTGTTCCTCCTGCACGCACGAATACCGTTAGAGGCGGTGCACCTACGCTACTCCATGGAATCTGTATGTGGGATCCCGTGACAAGCTGTTTGAGGGAGATCAGATCGGCTATTCGAGGTATATCGAACGAGGAGGAGACGGACCACGAGAACGCACTGCCCTAACTCAACTTTCGCTACACGGCACTTCGCGTCTAGTGGTAACGATTTGTGGTCCATCTCTATAACATGTTCTTGGATGTTCTGCGCGTAGGAAAATCTTAATTTGCATGCAATGCACCCACGTTACACCCAATAGTGGTATCAGATCCACTATTATAAGATTTGGATTCAGATCGGATGCATATTTGATATGTGGAGGCGTCGAATGAGATCCATCGTCGTTCATAATATCGGCTATGTGCAAGGTTGATGAGATCAACTCCACATCAGGATAGATTGAGACTATGTTTTCGGTCAATCGGAATCAATGAGGTTATGACACAACCTACACCTACCGGTTGGTATCCGCCATCGGGGTTAACCGTGAAACGTAAATCTGAATCGGGTTCGCGATGATCGATGAGATCGACCAGATCAAAAAATTCGGCGTGATCGGAGTGCAGATGCGATTTGTGATTTCCGAAAACGTGTGCATAGCGCCGTGTGCATAGCGCCTTGTATTTCGTACACGGTCACACAAACCATTAGAATGCGATTCTATGCATAAGTTTGGTTTGTAGGTTTGGTGTGAATAGTATGGCTCATATGTATGTGATGCATGTGTGTAATTTAACATGACCTGTGTGTCATGTTCGTCATCCGATAAGAGCCAAAGTGATGTCATTATATTGTATAACAACCGACGTGTCAACTCGTGATTCTCTGTAAATTCATTACTAGTTGCAGTAGTTGGAGGACAGAGATCAAGTTCGAGGATTTCGCGTCCTGGCATGATGGACAAGATGGAGTTCCGCCTTGGTCATCGGAGTAGGAGCCGGCCATGGAAGGACGCCCTTGAAGGAGCCATACTATTTCACATATTTATGTTTATATGTGATGGATATTGCTTATTATTTCTAGGCATGTTAATATGGTAGAAAGATTCCTCATTAATATCAAGCATATTGCCATTCCGTACCTTTGCACGTCAAGTACGTCTGGTAGTGGGCTCATAAAATTGAGGTTCTACTAGGTGTCCTTGAACAGGAGGGTTCGTGTCGGCCGCGGACATGCACTGCATCAGGTTTACTTGACAAGGCTATCAAAACGGTTTTGGACCTCGTGGTAAAGAAAGTTGGGAGGCGGGGTATAAGATACCTACCTTACCTACAGGAGTCGTATAGAGATACGATTAGCAAGGATTTTCTTACCGAATAGGCAAGTTGGCTAGCAGTGAGGCTAATGCTCACTAGTCGCTCTTGTTAGACAAGTTCGGGATCACTGAGAGTTTGCATGCTGACTTCAGTGGGAGTAGTTCCGTTTAAAGCTTGAATTATTCTACATAAACACATTGCTTAGTGATTGCATATTATTCTACACCTGCTCAACCAACCTTTGCATTGAAATCAATACTGGAAAAGGACAAACTGAATGGAACAAACTTTACCACCTGGTATCAAAATTTGAGAATTGTTCTCAAGCACGATAAAAAGGAACATGTTATAGAGGATCCACTTCTAGAGGATCCTATCAAGAATGCTAATGCCACAACCAAGAATGCCCAGTAGGAACTCATTGATGAATCAAACGAGATCAGCTGCCTCATACTGGCTTGTATGGAGCCCTATTTGCAACATCATTTCGAAAAAAGTCAGGCTTTCGATATGATCGAGAGTCTGACGAGCATGTTTCAGGTGAAGGCTAGGATCGGAAGGTTCAAAATCAGGCAATCCTTGACAGATTGTAAGCTCAAAGAGGGTGATCCACTGAGCCCGCACGTGATCAAGATGATCGGGTAGATGCAAGCTTTGGATCGGTTAGGATTCTCACTTGGGTACGATTTGTCCACGGATGCAATTTTGGGTTCTCTTCCACCTAGCTATGGGACGTTCGTCTCGAACTATCATATGCACGACATGGATAAGAAGCTCACTGAATTGCATGGGATGCTCACGGTGGTAGAGCAAGATATTAAGAAAGGCACGCATCAAGTGTTGATGGTGCAGAACTCGGCTAATGTCAAGAAGAGTTAGACCAAGAACAAGGGAAAGGAAAAGGGCATGGAGAAGGTTGTCTCCGTTGCTGAGCCAAAATCCAAACCGAACTCAAAGACAATTTTCTTTGACTGCAAGGAAGCTGGTGACTAGAAGAGGAATTGTAGCAACTACTTGCTGAGCACAGCAAGAAGGTCAGAGATGCTTCTTCGGGGAATGGTACACTTGTTACATATGTTGTAGAAATTTACCTTGCTGACATACCTAGTAGCTCTTTGTTATTTGACACCGGATTGCTTGTTCATATTTGCAACTCGATGCAGGGGCTGGTAAGAACTAGGCGTGTGGCACAAGGGGAGATTGACATGAGGGTCGGCAACAAATCAAGAGTTTCTGCATTGGAGGTCGGCAAGATGCAGCTCAAGCTTCCTTCTGGATTTATTTTTTAATTGAATAATTTTTATTACATTCTCACACTTAGTCGGAACATTATTTCAACCTCATGCTTGATGAGTCAAGGTTATGAATTCAGTATAAAGGAAAATGGTTGTTCATTTTATTTGAATGGAATGTTCCATGTCTATGCACCCGTAGTAGATGGGCCATTTATTTTAAATCTAGAAACGGAACCAGTCTATAATGTGAATGTCAAGAGGTATAAGCCTAATGATATAAATCCCACATACTTCTGGCATTGCCGGCTCGGACACATTAGTCTGAAATGCATGAAGAAGCTCCATGATGATGAAATCCTAACTTCATCCGACTTTGGGTCGTTTGAGACATGCAAATCATGCTTGCTAGGCAAGATGACTAAGTCACCTTTTGCACAGACTTGCGAGAGGGCGTCCGAGCTGTTGGAAGTTATACACAGTGATGTGTGTGGTCCAATGAGCACAACAGCCAGAGGTGGCTATCAGTACATCGTGACTTTTACTGACGACTTGAATAGATATGGATATATCTATTTGATGAGGCACAAGTAGGAAACTTTTGAAAAGTTCAAAGAGTTTCAGCACGAGGTTGAAAATCAGCTCGGCAAGACGATAAAACTTCTACGATCAGATTGTGGAGGTGAGTAGATGATCGAGGAGTTTGATAATCATTTGAAAAGGCGAGGTATAGTACCTGAGCTCACACCTCCTAGTACTCCATATAGAAACAGTGTCTCAGAATGGAGAAACCAAACCTTGCTGGACATGGTCCAATCGATGATGAGAAAATCAGATTTGCCCTTGTCATTCTGGGTATACTCTCTAGAAACTGTAGCTTTCACACTTAGTAGGGTACCATCAAAATCCATAGACAAGACACCACATGACATGTGGACTGGGAAGAGTCCTAGTTTGTCTTTTCTAAAGATTTGGGGTTGTGAAGCATTTGTCAAGCGACTCATGTCGAACAAGCTAGCACCCAAGTTAGATAAATGCATATTCATGGGATATCTGAGGGAAACCTTGGGATATATCTTCTACAACCGAGAACAGAACAAAGTGTTTGTTGCTTGGAACAGGGTTTTCCTAGAGAAAAAGTTTCTTAGTTAGGAGGCCAGTGGGAGAACTGTGCGACTCAAAGAAATTCGAGAGCCACTCGGGGACAACTCGGTTGGTGATGAGATCGCACTAGAGTCGGTCAGAGAACCCATATTGGAGTTGGCACCGTCGCCACGGAGGTCGGAAAGATTGTGCAGAGTGCGCGATGTTTTGTTGCTTGAAAGCCAAGAGTCCACCACGTATGCGCAAGCGATGGTGAGCCCAGATTCCGAGGCATGGATAGAGGCCATGAGATCCAAGTTAAAGTACATGGATGGCAATCAAGTCAGGGACTTGGTTGATCCACCACCTGGAGTAGTTGCCATTGGTTGCAAATGTATCTTTAAGAAGAAAACCGATGTGGATGGAAATATTCAGATCCACAAATCTCGTCTTGTCGCTAAAGGTTATGGACAACTTCAAGGAATTCACTACGACGAGACCTACTCGTCGGTAGCGATGCTAAAGTTGGCGAGGATCATACTAGCTATAGCGGCATATTTCAATTATGAGATATGACAGATGGATGTCAAAACTGCTTTCCTTCATGGAAATTTAAAAGAGGATGTATACATGATACAGTCCAAAGGTTTTGTCGATGCAACTAACGCTGGTAAATTATGCAAGCTCAAGCAATCCATTTATGGATTGGAGCAAGCAACTCGGAGTTGGAACATTCGTTTTGATGAAGTCATTGTTGACGTTGGTTTCATCAAGAACGAAGAGGAGTATTGTTTATACAAGAAGTCTAGTGGGATCTCAGTAATATTTTTGATCTTGTATGTGGATGACATACTACTGATTGGAAATGTTGTTTTGATACAGAACTCAGTCAAGGAATCATTGAATGGCAAGTTTTCCTAGAAAGACCTTGGAGAGGCAGTGTACATTTTAGGCATCATGATCTATAGAGCTAGATCGAGCATGCTGCTAGGATTAAGCCAGAGCACATACGTAGACAAAGTGTTCAAGAGGGTCAACATGAGTGAGTCCAAGAAAGGGTTGTTGCCCATCTCACGTGGTATAAGGCTAAGCAAGACTCAGATTCCTATGACTTCTGATGAGCGAAACCGGGATGAGTAGGATTCCATATGCCTCGGCAATTGGATCCATCATGTATGCCATGTATGTACACGGCCTGATGTTGCCTATGCAATAAGCTTAACAAGAATATACTAGGACGACCCGGGTGAGAGTCACTAGGCAGTGGTGAAAACTATCTTGAAGTACCTAAAAAGGACTAAAGATATGTTCCTAGTTTATGGAGGTGAGGAGGAGCTCTGTGTAAATGGTTACGCTGATGCTATTTTACAAATCGACAGGGATGATTGTCGATCGCAAACTGGATTCATGTATGTCATGAATGGAGGAGCAGTGAGCTGGACGAGTTCCAAGCAGGATACGGTGGCCGACTCCACAACAGAGGTCGAATATATTGCATCTTGTGAAGCCGCAACGGAAGGTGTTTGGATTCGGAATTTCATGGAAGATGTTTGTGTGTTCTCGGGCTGGTCAAAACTATTGGACCTTTATTACGATAATTCAGGTGCCATCGCACATGCCAAGGAGACGAGACAACACCACAAGACCAAGCACATAGACTGAAAATATCACCTGGTACGAAAGCTCACAGAGAAAGGTGATACCAATTTATGAAAGATTCATATGGATGCAAATGTTGCAGATCCATTGACTAAGCCGCTTCCACAACCCCCGAGTGAGGGGTACGTTAGAGCTATGGGCATTTGATATCTATTTGGTTGACTCTAGTGCAAGTGGGAGACTATTGGAGATATGCCCTAGATGCAATCATGTATGATGGTATTTCCTATGTATTTATGAATAAAGATAGTCCTTGGACATTACCATTGATGTGTATTAACAAGTACGTGACTTGTTTGTTAGACTATGCATTGTATGATGACTATCCTAAATGGTCCCTAGTCGAAAGGGCTATGTGGATGCGCAGCCTGTTAGACTAGCATATGACATGGTGGATGGTCCGACCTCACTAACCATGTAGCACTAGATGCTAGCCGGATAATATGCACTCAGAAAGGTTTGGTCAGATTCGACGTAGTCGGATCCAAGTGAAGACAAGGTCTGAGTTGGACACACCCAACTATGAGACGCGGTGATAGGTCATCTATGAGTCTCTAGTACAACATACATTCCATGTCCTAACACCTGAGCTAGCGCATGTACTTGGGATGGTGATAGACTTCCTTTGGGCTGACCAAACGCTACTCCGTGACTGGGTAGTTACAAAGGTCAGTTTCGGGCTTGTCAAGACCCATGCTGCGAGACATGGTCGAGCAAGATGGGATTTGCCCCTCCGATCAGGAGAGTTATACTCTTGGTCCCCTCGGGTGACCCGACCTGGATAAGCATGGCCATGCGATGAGGATTATGAGATAATCCGAAATTTTGGTTGGATTACCCGGAATGAGAAAGAGATCATGTTGCAACACGGATGATCATGTCGCCTTGTGCACGACAACATACATCATGTGGCAAAAGGAATATGTCGGCGTTCTGGGGACAGGGGTACCCAGACCTGCCTGCGGCCCAGGGCGTGGCCCACTTCATCAACCAAATAAGATTAGGTGTGGCCTCCACACGAGACAAGGACCAAGCGAGGGCCCTGGCCTCGCGAGGAAGAACATCGACAAGACCCACGAAGTTTAGGCCTCCTAAGGACCCCTCTGGAGCGGCGGAGATCTCTATGCAAGGCCCGGCCTCAGGAGTCAAGGGTGACGCAAGGAAGGACAGGCGGGCGCCAGTGCACCAGGCGGCACAGTTTCCCCTTTGGTGCAAAGGGAGCAAGGTCGTACGCAGGTTCCCAAAGCACCCCCAAAGGTTTACATTCCGATGCAAGAAGACCACAACAACCCGTCCTCAAGGGCGGACGTCATCGCTGAGCTCCTCCCTGCAAGATCGAGAACTACTTTGTAGACGAAGACCGCCTTTGGGAAGGCCAAGCATAAACACCTGTCCCCCTTCATAAATGGCCGTTGTGAGATCCCTTCCGCCATTGCGATATGGGAAGAGGAACCGGGCCACCGCTATATATAGAGGGTAGGCTGCTTCGTAGAAGGGACGGATCTGATCCCAACCCAGACCAGATCGATTAACTCCACCACTCTCCGACCACCAATCCACAAGGAGCCTCGAGTATCACCGAGAGCCCTCAGGGGGCCTCAAAACACTGTACTGTTCATCCACGTCAACTCCTCGAGAGGCAATCCACTAACATCAGGAGTAGGGTATTATGCTTCGCAGCGGCTTGAACCTAGGTAAACTGTCGTGTTCATCTTCTTCCTCATCATCATGCGGGTTTGTCATTGAGTCCATCGAGAAGCGAGCTAGGGTGGACGAGGCCGTGAGAGATCTTTTCACACACCCCTATGTTCAAATCTTAAGGGTTTTGTGGAGCTTGATATCTGACATTTGGCGCGCCAGGTGGGGGGTGTCAGAGTGTCCCTCAAGCCAAGATCTTCTCCCACCTCGCCGCTCCGATGTCTCACACTCCCCGAGCCCATGCCGAGCACCGGGCCACTCGTGTCGCCCAGATGGTGCCGATGAGCTGCGCCGCCGTGCGCAAATCACCTCCCAGCCAGTCACCGCGCAAAGCGACGGCCACACCGTCACTTCGTCGATTCTCCCAGCCTCCGATTCATCTTCTCATGTTCGGCATGGGCCGATGCACGGTCGGGGCGCGCTCACTTGGGCTAATGAACTACTCCGCTACCACCCCAACTCCCGACCACTATGACAAATGGCTCCTACACATCGCGGAGCTTGTTGGCGCTGCTGGCGACGCCTTGGCGCTCTTCTACTCACGTCGACCCCAACCGTCCCTGGCAATTGATGTGGTACACGACGCATAGCCTCCGCCTCCATGACGTGACGCTGACCCCTAGCCCAGGCGAGAAGCGCACCCCCGTGACTGCCCTCGCGGACCGAGGGTGAGGCCGGGGGATGAAGTAAGCTGCCAAGTGGTTCCCCGGCCGCGCGCTGACGCACGTGCATTCCCTGTGCTGCCGATACCGCTCAAGGCAGCCCCACAGGAGCTTAATGACATAGTCGCCCTCGCGCACGCGATGCCCGTTGAGCCGGTGGGATGCCTCGCCATCACCTCGGAGCTCTACCTGACCGCATGGCCTTTCATGTTCAAGTCTGACCTGCCCCCGCGTTACGATGGCACTACAGAACCAGCTGAATTCCTACAGCTATACTCGCTGAGTATCCAGGCGGTTGGAGGAGACGACAAGGTCATGGCATGCTGGTTCGCCATGGCGCTCAAGGGCGGTGCACTCATCTAGATCTTGAACCTCCCGTAGGCATGCATCACCTCATGCATCACCTTCCGCGTATCAAGCAGCAGGATATGCAGACCCTGCACAAGTTCATACAATGTTTGACGACCACACGCCTCAAGATCCGCAAGGCATCATACGAAGCCATCATTTCGACCTTCACCGATAGAGTCACTGACCTCGAGATGAAGGAAGAGCTTGCCATGAATGAGAAACTATGCTCTTACTTGGAGATGTTCAACCTGGCGAACAAGTGCGGCAAGGCCGAGGAGGGCCGCCTCTCACTCCGCGAGCCTCCGGCAGCGGAGCCAGAAGAGAAGAAGACCGAGGCCAAGGAAGAAAAACACAAGGCGCCAGGAGCGCTCTCGGCCGAAGCTGAGGCAAAGCACAACTAGGGAGAAGCACACCCCCAGGAGGAAGGCCGACCTGCATCTTCCATGGCACCAACAACCGCTGACTACGAGGAGCTTCGACTAATCTCTGTCGAGCACTTCGGCAGGCGCCCCGGCCGAGGCGACAAAGGCTTCGGGCGCGATGCAGGCCACGATTGAGGCTGCTGGGACAACCGGGAGCCACGTCAGGGGTGGCGCGATCTGCCTTAGGAGGACCACTGCCGCGACCAAACCCGGGACGACCGCTGGCGCGACCCGCCTCATTAGGACCGCTGGCGAGATGACCCTCCGGAGGGGTCGCGACACGGTTAGCCTCGTAAAGCTCGCCCGCATGATACTGGACTACCCAGCTGCCTCCACCACCAAGAAGGAAACAGGAAGACAGGCAAGACGATGGGGCTAGGGGCTTCTAGGAAATCAGGGCAGGGCCCTGTATCTTGGGCGGTGCCCAGGCCCTAGCATCGAACCGTGCCTTCAAGCAATTCCCACGGGAGGTGAATCCCGCTCTACCGAAGCCCGAACCAATGTGCCCCCTCAATTGGTCTCAGACCGCCATCACCTTTGACTCAAGCGATCAGCTCAGGTGTTTGTTTTTGGCAGACAAGCTCCCCATGCTGTGTACCCCAACCATCAGCAACGTTCTCATCACCAAGAGCCTCATCGACAGTGGGGTGGGGCTCAACATCCTCTCCATCGAGACCTTCGAGACTCTCCAGGTGCTGTACGAATAGCTCATGCCAACTAAGCCCTTCTCGGCGATCAAAAAATTTAACCTACTCTGATCAAAACTAAATGTCATACTAAAAATATTCTCCTAGGGTTTTGTTGTGAAAACCATTTTGGAAACTAAATAACAAAGGCAAAAAGGTGCCTAATATAGGTTTTAAATAAAACAATACTAAAAATATTTTCAAACATTTTTACGAGTGGCACTATTAAATTCTATAGATTATTCAAGATTTAAGGTGGAAGAAATATGGGCATTGGATAAATATTCAGATCTGTGGAATTTTTGGAAGATAACAGAATAAAAGAAAAGGGGAAAAGCTACTGCGCTCCTCGAGCCAAAATGCCCAGCCAAAACTGGCCCACAGAGGGTAGCCAGCCCAGGCAAGGCGCCACACGCGGCAGGTTTTGTTTTAAACCTGTCGGCAGGCCCTGCCTGCCAGCGAGAGAGGAGGGGGGCGAGGGGATGATAGGTGGGCCCACCTGTCATCCCTCTCCTCGCCACAGCAGCTGAGGGGCTCTCTGGAGGGGGGCTCCAGGCGACGGTGATGGGAACGGAGGGCACCGGCATGCTCGCAGGGCTCCCGCAGGTGGTCGCAGGGTTGCTGGGGGAGAGGGGAAAATCGGCGAGGGGAGATGGCCGACGGCGGCGAGGGTTTGGTGCGGGAGAGGGCTCGCGACCACAGGGAAGAGCGTGTTAGGGATGAGGGAGAAGCAGAGGAACGGGGAGAGCAAGGAGGGAGGAGCAGGAGGAGCAGGGAGGCCTTAAATAGACGGCTCATCGGTCCACCGTGAGGACCAGGGTGTGGCCATGGCCCACGGGGGCAAGCCGGGCCATGTCTGGGGGCTCTCTGGACTCAGTTCGTGGCCAGGAGAAGAGGGAGGGAGACGTGGGAGGGTGCGTGTGTGAGCGTTGCCACTGGCCGTTTCGGACGGTGTCGTGCACGCATGAAGGAGGGGAGGAGACAGAGGGGAGGGAGAGGGCTGACTGCCTGCGCCTTCGCGGACGTCGAGGCCGACCGGGGGGACAAGGTGGGGCGGCTTGAGGCTATCGGGAACGCCCGTTGGGCAGCGGCCATAGTGCAGGTGCGCACTGTAGCACACTCCAGACCACGAGCCTTGCATGCCAAGGCATGCCCTTGGCACTTTCTGCGCGGCCACCTATGGTTAGAGGATTCCAGGGAAGGAAAACAAAGTCTAGGGCCTTAGGGGGCATTTGGGTGCCTTAGGGTGCAAGGAATGGGTGAGAGGGGTAGAAATGGAGTTGTCCAGGGGGTGAATGGGGGTTTTACCCCACCAACCAGTGACCTGTGGACATGTTTTTTTACTGATGGTGCTTGGGCATTGCCAAGAGGTGTGGTAAAAAGCTGGGGCAAGGGTAAAAGAGGTAGGGGTAGAAATAGTGATTTTACTAAATCACCAGAAGTTGTTTGATAAGGTTTTGGGCAGGAAGACGTTACCACCTTACTGAGATACTTAGCAGGGTCAAAGTATAGGTAAAGATGATAGGATTTACCAAGTTTGAGCTTAAGGGGAAAATGTTGACAATGGAGATTTACTAAACCCTAGAAATTCACAGAATCATGTTTCTATAGATCTATTGATACTAGGCTTTTACCCTTGATGCACCACTTAGTGTACCATCACTATTTGGCCATTAGAGCATGCCCACAAAGTTTAAGGCCAAGGGGAGACAGTTTACAATGTAAAGTTGTTTAAATTTGAATCTGGACAGAAAGGGTTTTGGGATGGCTTGATGAATCAAATCAACTTGGATTGAGACGAAATTTTGCCAGATAATCACTTATGATGGTGTTGACTTACTAGAATTTTCCTGCAATTTATTGAGAATATTTCTTATAGAAATATTCCAAAAGTTTGATTTGAACAAAAAGGGTTTTGAGGTTTTTTTCCATGATTTGATCATGCCCTTTTGTTCAAACTCATAGATATGGAAAATATATGTCCACTGAGTTTCTCTAAATTTTCACAAAAAATTTCAAGGCATTTAACAAATTATTCCCTATGAAAAACCATTTCTAGCCTTGAGAAGAAGCCATTAAATAAAATATAAGAATAATCTTCAAAAATAATATTTTGTAGTTTTGGGAAGTCTTATATATAATAGGTTTGAAGTAAAGCTTTTGGGGAAAAGGAATCCACCCATTTTGAGGACTTGTAGTGCAAACCTCATTCCAGGGGGTTTTGAAAACCTAATTTGAATAGATCATTTTTGGTTAAAACAAAATTTGATATAAATAGTTTTGGGCACTAATCTCATGGCATGATCATTGGCCAAGAGTTTTGGGACAAGGAAGCTGAATATGAAGTGGAATAGAATCTAGGAGTGCCATATAACACAATCATCAATCAAGCAATATCATAGAAAACAAGTACACACACTTTGAAAAAGTTTTCGTTGGCTCCAATTTTTATAAACCCAAACATGTCAAGGTGATAAAAACACAGGGTGTGACAAACCTTTCCCCCTTACAAGAATATCATCCCCGAGATTTCTAGGCTAAGTGCTAAAAAGATAAGGGAACTCGTATCTAAGATAATCTTTAGGCTCCGAGGTTGCTTCAACTTCAGTTCCGTTGCTCCACTGGACCTTGAAGTACTTGATGGTGCGGCTTTGGGTGCAACGCTCGGCTTCATCCAAAATGTGAACTGGCCTCTCAGGATAAGTGGGGTCTGGCTGAAGATCGATGGCTTGATGGTCAATGTCCTTGTACAGGTTGGGGCGATCGGAAACTTGTAGACACTTCCGGAGTTGTGACACATGGAATACGTTGTGCACATCGGACAGCTCGGAGGGTAGCTCTAGCTGATAGGCAACTTCTCCTTGCATTGTGGTGATCTTGAAGGGGCCGATATATCTTGGTATAAGCTTTCCGTTGACGTGGAAACGCTTGGTTCCTTTGAGAGGCGTGACTCGGAGGTAGACATGGTCATCGACACAGAAGTTCACTTCTCGGCGGTGGGAGTCGGCGTTGCTCTTCTGTCTTGATTTGGCGGCCTCCAGGCGTTCTCGGACGAGTTGAACTTGCTCTTCTGCTTCGTGGAGGATATCTGGTCCAAAAACTAATCCTTCTCCGGTCTCTGACCAGTTAAGGGGAGTACGACACTTACGTCCATACAACACCTCAAATGGTGCCATCTGAATACTCGACTGATAGTTGTTGTTGTAGGAGAACTCGGAGAATGGTAGGCAATCTTCCCGCTTGGCTCTGTATGCCAAAACACAAGCGCGGACCATATCTTCGAGTATTAGATTTAGTCGCTCTGTTTGCCCACCGGTCTGGGGATGAAAAGCAGTGCCGAAGGAGTGCTTTGTTCCCATTGCTTCTTGAAACCTCTTCCAAAATGTTGAGGTGAGTTGGTTCCTCGATCCGACACAACCTCCTTTAGAACTCCATGAAGACTCACAATGCAGTTGATGTAGAGGTTTGCGAGCTGGCTTCCATCATAGGTGGTCCGCACATGAATGAAATGGGCTACCTTGGTCAGGTGGTTGACAATGACCCAAATGGAATCATGTCCTTTACTCGACGTTGGTAATCTATTGACGTAATCCATCCTGACTTTGTCCCACTTCCATTCAGGACTTTGAGAGGTTCCAGTAGCCCAGCGGGTCGCTGATGCTAAGCTTCAACTCTTTGGCATATGTCACACTTAGCCACGAACGTGCCTATCTCTCGTTTCATGCCATGCCACCAGAATATTGCCTTGAGGTCTTGATACATCGTGGTTCCTCCAGGATGAATGGAGTATGGAGTGTGATGAGCTTCTTTCAAGATCAAGTTCCTGAGCTCCTCCTTGTTGGGTACGCAGATGTGATTCCCGAACCATACAACTCCTTGTTCATCCATCGAGAATCCTAGGCTCTTGCCTGCCTTGATCTTCCTCTTGATGCCTTCAATGCTCTCATGTCCCTTCCGGGCTTCTTTGATAACATCCATCAAGGTAGGCTTTGCTTCGAGGCTGGCGAGGAATCCTAGTGCAACCAGTTCCAAGCCGAAGGTCTCAAGTTCTTCATACAAGGCGGGTAGCCTTTCCTTAATCATAGCATTCAAGGAACAAGCCTTTCTCCTTAAGGCATCTGCCACTACATTGGCCTTTCCGGGGTGGTATTGAACACTGAGGTCGTAATCCTTGATCAATTCCAGCAATCTTCGCTGCCTCATGTTCAACTCCCTTTGAGTGAATATATACCTCAAGGTCTTGTGGTCTGTGAATATCTCACAGCGCTTCCCCAGAATGTAATGTCGCCATGTCTTCAAGGCATGAACCACGGCTGCCAACTCGAGATCATGAGTTGCGTAGTTCTCTTCATGCGGTCGTTGCTGTCTGGATAGATATGGTACAACTCTACCTTCTTGCATCAGAACACCTCCAAGCCCAGTTCTTGATGCATCGCAATATATCACAAACTCCTTGTGGATATTGGGGGTGGCCAAAACTGGGGCTGTGGTCAATCTCTTCTTGAGCTCCTGGATGCTTTCCTCGCTCTTAGATGACCATTCGAACTTCTTGTCCTGCTTCAAAAGTTGGGTCATGGGTCGGGCAATGCTTGAGAACCCTTCCACGAACTTGCAGTAATATCACGCAAGTCTGACGAAGCTCCTGACTTCCTTCATGGTTGTTGGGGTTTGCCATCCCGTCACGGCTTCAATCTTGGCAGGATCCACTGACAATCCTTCGGTAGTTAACACATGACCCAAGAATCCAACTTCATGCAGCCAGAATTCACACTTGCTAAACTTGGCATAAAGCTGGTGCTCTCGAAGCTTCTTTAGGACGAGTCTCAAGTGTTCCTCATGTGCTTCTTCAGACTTGGAGAAGACAAGTATGTCATCAATGAAGACGACAACGAACATGTCCAAGTACTCCATGAAGACCTTATTCATGAGATACATGAAGTAGGCAGGGGCATTAGTTAACCCAAATGACATGACCGTGTATTCATACATGCCATACCGTGTTACAAATGCCATCTTCGGAATGTCGTGGGGTCTGATCTTCAGCTAGTAGTACCTAGACCTGAGGTCGATCTTGGAAAACACCTTGGCTCCATTCAACTGGTCAAACAGGTCTTCAAGCTTGGGGAGTGGGTACTTGTTCTTTATTGTATATTCATTGAGAGAATGTTAATCGATATAGAGTCTGATAGTCCCATCCCTCTTTGACATAAATAGAATAGGCGATCCCAAAGGAGAGGCACTAGGGAGAATAAATACTTTTCTGAGCTGCGCTGCCAGTTGCTTCTTCAATTCAGCCAACTCTTCGGATCCCGTCCTGTAGGCCTTCTTATAGATGGGCCTTGATCCAGGCATAAGATCAATGATGAAATCAATGTGATGGTCAGGAGGCATCTCGGGAAGATCATCAGGGAACACATCCCGGTATTCACATACCACTGGCACTTGATCCAACTCAACTCCCGATAGACAAGTAGCCTGAGGGGCTTGAGTGGAGGCGGGGTTGGGAACTTACTTGACTTCCACTCCTTGGTTATTGGTCATGGTAACGATTCTCTTGGCACAGTCTAACATGCCTTGGTGCTTGATTAACTAGTTCATGCCAAGGATGACATCCAAGACGGGTGAATCCAGAACTATAAGGTCTGCTAGGAAGTCTACCCTGTTGATGTCAATCTTCACTCCCTTACACCCTATCCCAGACTTCATAACTGAACCGGGGGTTTGTATCAAAATACGACTACCCGGGGGTGTAGGTTTCATGCCACTCTCTAAAGCAAACTTTTGGGTGACAAAAGAATGCGAAGATCCACAATCAAACAGTATTGTTTCTGGGGTTGAGTTGACGAGGAATGTACCCAGTATGACGTCTGGGTCTTCTTGGGATTCCTCTGTGGTGACGTGATTCAAACAACCCTTGCCATTGTTGGGCTGGTTGCGGGGAGCTGGGTTCCCTGGTGGTGCTCCACGGGCTTGACCTTGGTTTGGTGCATTGGGGCGCGGTGCATCTGGCTTCCTGTTGGGGCAAAGCTTAGAGATGTGTCCAGACTGACCACATCCAAAACAAGTGACTTGCTCAGGGTTATTGTTGAAGTTTCTACCAGTGTTGCTGTTATTGGGGTTGTTGTTGTAGGTTGGCCTGGGATTGGCATATTGCTGAGGCTGGTAGCTCAGAGGGGGTGCAGCAGGTCTAGCCTGTCGTGGCTGATAGGTTGGCTTGATTGGGGCTGGCTGCCAGGGGCGAGGCTTCTGGTTGCTTGAGCTACCCTTGCTGATCATCTTGTGCTTGCGAGTGTCGTCTATGGCACGACGCTTGTCTTCAAGCATGAGGGCCTTGTTCACCAAGTCGAAGAAGGTTCGACAGTCGCAGACGACGAGTTGATATTGCAGGACCTGTTGAAGTCCTTCCATGAGGCGTTCCTTCCTGGCAGCCTCTGTGCTGACATCTTCAGGTGCATACCTTGCCAGCAGGTTGAACTTCTGTAAGTACTCCTTGACAGAGCCACTTCCTTGCTTCAGTGCTCAGAATTCTCTCTTCTTGATATACTTGATCCTACAGGGAATGTGGGTGGTGTAGAATCCTTCCTTGAAGTCATTCCAAGTGATCACACGTTCTCCTTGCATGACCTTGAATCCATCCCACCATGCTCGGTCGGTACCTCCAAGCTAGTGAGAGGCATACAACACCTTCTCTCGATCCTCATTGCAATTGACCAAAGCAAGGAGGTCCTCGATGGTGCGGATCTAGTCATCAGCATCCAATGGTTCAGCAGTCGCGGTGAAGGTTGGGGCGAATTCCTCATGAACTCAGACAACATGGAGGGTCCATTGTTGTTCCTACCTTGCTGCTGGTTGTTCACAAGAGCCAGAGCCATCTGTTGGATAGTGGCATTGTTGGCCTGGTGCTCCTCCTGGAGAACTTGGAGAAACTGAGCTATGGTCATGTTCTTCAGGGGAGGTGGCGGTGGGGTAATGTCGCCTTGTGGCTGCTCCTGGTGTCCTCCGATGTGAGCAGCCCCACCAGCTCCGTGTTGCTGGCTTGAGTTGCCAGCTTCAGGGTTGGTGAAGGAGTCATTGCGAGTAGCAGTCACCATCCTATTTGGAGCAGCCAAGTCAAACAACTGGTATAGACAAGTGGAAAAGCAACAATGGAAAAGTGCGCCCAAGGGGGTTGGTCGAGTGCAAGTGTGATTGTGGGAAGCCCAACGCATAAGTCGTGATCACCGAATGTACGTGCACATTGATCCTAGAGATCAATGCTCACTAAACACACAGAAACTGAATAACAAGAGTCTTACATCCATTGCATGCCGGTTTACTCAAATATGGCCTTAATGGCCAAGTCTTCATACGATTGCAGCGGAAATCTTCAACGATAGCATGAACCCATGCCATCTACCTTAACCCTACATGCATTCTGACTGGGAAGTGTCCTAGCTCGCATGTCCTTCACCAAGGTAATCTTCATCATAACCTGATCTTTTATGCCTCGCCAATAAAATAACCAGTGGAAAGCTAATGAGTACTTTGAATGTACTCACAAGCAACCTAGGTTTGGGACAAGTCAATAACAATGCATGATACAGAACTAATAGGTAAGCAGAAAGCTAGTTTTGAGTGTAATGACATGATCAAGTGACTCAAGTAAGCATGCACCAACCATGAACAAGTGTTCATAAGGACATGTCACAGACATCATCATAAGCAGGGGGTTGAACATCTTATGTTCAACCATCACACCAAGTCCTCAGACTTGCCTCATGTACCGTCTGAACATCTCATGTTCAGTCATCATGCCAAGTCAACTGACTCGACTCAAGTATCATCCTTGTCACCACACACACACACACCAAGTTTGCGAAAACATCTGGACATGGCATAAGCAGCACCACCCAACTGTCCTTGACCGTGGACACGGCTATTCAAATAGTTTTAAACTCTATAGAGGTTCCACACTTTACCCACAAGACTCGGAGAACTTCCGTGTCATCCACGACTCGCGGTAAATAACATACCCGAGGTAAGCACCCGAACAATGCCTTTCCCCTAGTGATACTAGACAAAGAGTCCACTCGATTGGTACCCAGCCCTCATGATGTACATCACACGAGGCTTGCTCTGATCGTACCATCCATGAGGGGACCAACGGTGTGCCCAGTGCCTGTGAAGACAGCGCATGATCGTACATACCGGTACGACCCCGTATCGAGAGTGACCACACCAATCCCGCCACTAGTAATGCGGGCTCCTTGCTAGTACCCACCAAGGTAATCAACAAAGCCCCTTCCCATATAGGGGTAGAGTGGTTGTACATGTAAGGTTGGGACGGTCGACAAATCTTAAACCCTCCATTTTCGAAAACACACACTCACTTATTCCGGTACACCACTCCTTTCTCAAGTGGTTACCCAACTCATCATAATCTCCCTCGGGCATTAGTGGCACCCAACGGGGTTTTCGAGAAGTCTTTGAAAGTATTTTTGTTTCCATCACCATGCATATTGCCGATCCCACTTGCATAGCATCTACTAGCATCCTATATACACCCACCCACATGACTCTCATAAGGTGGTAGGGTCATGCACGATGCAAGTGTCAACTGCAAAGCATCGGAAGCATCCCACTAGAGTGGACACCACATCATCATGATCAATACAACAAAATGGCGTACTATATGCCATGTAATAAAAGGGTTCATAGCCATGGTCAAAGGGTTGCTTGCCTAGCTTAGCAACGTCTTCGAGCTCTTCACCCGCTTCTCGTCCACTCCAAGCACTTCATCTACTTCGTCAACTATCATCGGTAAACAACCACAATAAGCAACACAACAAGCAAAAATTAAAAGTTCTCTATAAATAGGATTTCTATTTTATTAGACATCTCTGGTCATAATAAAAATGACCTAGGAGGTTTTATTGGATGTAGGTCAAGGGGGGTCTTGGATGGTGGGAATTATGGAAATGATGATCCTTCAAGATGTCAACAGATTTTTTTTTGTAAAAATGAGTGGATGTACCCAACAAAGAGGGCATGATTTTAGAAACATGTGCAAAGTGGGTTCCCTGGATTTGGAGTTAGGATGATTTTTTATGAATTTCCTATGAGGAAATAAATGGGAAAATGGATCATTTATTAGTTCAAGTAGAATAGGGGCATGGGAAAAATGTTAACCATGCCTAGACAAATAGGAAATGCTGTTTAGGACATCTAGGATTTTGAATCACTCCATTTGGAGTTGATTTGGATTCTCGATGAATTTTGAAATGGGATTTTTCATAGCTCAAATTCCATTTTGAATTTGAACTCTACACGAAGACTTGTAGGAAAAATGTGCGTTGCACTTATTTGGATAGATCTTGATTTTAGGGATCTGTAGGAATTTGAATAATCAAAATTGGAGTCATATGAATTTGATATGGATTTTACAAGTTCCTGCAAAAATATAAAATGGGTAAAAGCTTTACCAAATGGGCGAACCACGCCCCGAGCGTAGAATAGAAGCGAGCGGACTGGGCCGGCCGAATTGCTCAGTTGTGCTCGCACCGGGCCACCTCGGAAGCGTACTTCTAGTTAAATGTTTTCCCACCGCGAAAACACACCCGCTTGAACCGCCACCACTTAACCCGCTGGGCCCGATCGGGTGTGGCTTACAGGCGGCGCCCGCCCATCAGGTCCATCCCTCTCCTCCCGCTCAAATAGGAGGCAGTGAAGACGGGGCTGAGCGGACGCCCGCACCCGATCCGTTGGCTCCGGGCACCCCCTGAGATGTGGAGCACACTAGCGAGTTCAGGAGGTCGCGCCGTGCCCACCCAGGTGCCGCACTACCATGAGGGAGGGCCATGGCGGTGGTGGCTCAGGACGGCTGCGGGGATCCGCCGTGGCTTCAAGCGCCCGGGCGTCCTTGTGGGGCAACAGAGAGGAAGGGGGCTTCCAGGGGGCTATCGAGAGGTGCTAGGTTCTCCATTGGAGGAATTGGAGCACGGGAGGCCAAGGCGAGGGTCATCGGCCGAAGCAGTAGGAGATGGCCATGGGGGACAATGGGTTCTGGTCCAGGGGCTTTTGTGGAGATAGAGGGAGAGAATGCTCGTAGGTGAAGCTCGGGGAGGAAGAGGTAAAGAAAGGGGCGACAGGAGGTCTCGGGCGAGCCTCAGATGCCCTCGGCATGGGTGAGCACGCGTGCCAGAGGCCCCTTGTTTGCATTAAGGCATCGGGGAGAGGCATGGGAGACTTAGAGGAAGACCCTGGTGCACGTGGGCATTCTACCGCTGCTGGACGTGAGCTACCCGACGAAGATAAGTGGCAGATCGTCGGTTTGCCTATCGGTTCTGTGGTCACCACGTTAATGTATGTCTAGGCCATCATTTTGGTCGGGAAAAGTTGTCTAGAGTATGAGGCACTCATCCTTTAGAGCACTTGTGGAGTTTCACTGCCTATGGAGCATGTTACAACGGTTTACCACTAAGGTTAAGTTTGAAGCAGCAGACTTGGGGCCGGCCTAAAGGCATTTTACAGTAGGGAAATCTGGCAAATACCTTGTGTAGTAGCCTTAGGTATCGATGAACTACAAGTGAACCAGATTTTTGATTAGGGAGATAAGTCTATAGGGTACTTGCAATTCAAAGCTATTTTTGCTGCCATAAACTAAGTTCAGTTGATTTGCTCATATTTTCCACATGAGCATACCATAAATGGGATTGGGTTGTTGCGAATGACGTTTTGCAAAGGTTTGGGGCATTTTTAGGAATAGAGTAATGGGAGAGGGGAAAGAAGAGGTCTTGCCATGGTAAAAGAGAGGAAGAATGAGGGAGTTACCCCCCCCCCCCAAATATTTGTCCAGAGGCTAAGGCAAAGCTACTGGGGTTAGAACAGGGATATAATATGCTGTGGTAAAAAGTTGGGGGCAAGGGGAATCTTTTTGGGCCCACTTTTCTTGTCCACAAGTTTATGGCTGAAGGTGTTTGTGCTGTGATTGGGATAGGCAGGGGAATCCAATGACCTTAATATTTACCAGGGGTAAATGGTAAGTCCATTTGGTACTGATCACAAGTTTTGAGATGATTTTAAGAAAGTTGATAATGTAAACTTGGTAAACCCTACAAATGGACAGAAATGGATTTCTATAGATCTGATCATGAAATTCTATTCCCCTTGATGCACCACTTGATGTAGCATCATAATTTTGGTAATAGAGAATGCCCACAAAGTTTGGGATCAATAGGAGATACTTCACAATGTAAAGTTGATCAAATTTGGCTCTAGACAGGAATGGCTTTAGGATATTTTGGTGAACCAAAACAACTGGGATTGAGATGAAATTTGGCAACATGACCACATATAACCTATGTGATATGCTCGAATTTTCCTGTATTTATCTGAGAATATTTCTTATAGAAATATTTCAAATGCTTGGAATAGGCAGAAATGGTTTTGAAGGGTTTTGTCCAATACTTTGAACATGACCATGTGTTGAAACTCTTATATATGGATAATATCTGTCCATTGAGTTTCCCTAAATTTTATAAAATATTTTTAAATCATTTGAATAATTTTTTCCTATAAAAGACCATTTCTGGACTTAAGAAAAATCCTTTAAATAAAATATGGAAATAATCTTTTAAAATAATATTTTGTGGTTTTGAGAAGTTATATATATAGTAGGTTACAAATAAAGCATTTGGGGATAAAGGATCCACCCAATTTGAGGACTTGTAGTACAAACCTTATTTCAGGGGTTTCTTAAAACCTAAATTAAATAATTACTTATTGTCCAAAATAATATTCGAAAAAATTAGTTTTGGGTACTATTCACATGGCATGATCATTGGGCAAGGAGTTTAGATGAAGGAAAAGAGCTTTGAGCATAGGAGGGGGTTTTATGAGTATAGAGAACTAGCAAGCAATCAAGCAATCATCAATCGAGTCAAGCATCACAATCACAGAAAAAAAATTAATTGGCCCTAATTTTTGAGTCATGTTAATTTAGTCATGAGGAAAATAATAGGGTGTGACAGTGATAAAACAAAGGCCGAAAGACCAACATATATTAGGATAGACGATGGAGTCGCTTACATGTTGCCTAAGGCAAAAGCGCGATTTGCGTCAGAACACAGACAATAAAACAAACAACAAGCACATGTGGTTTCATATGAACCATTACACGGACTCGACTTCGCATGAGGGGTACATGGCTGATCCTACCCCAGGGGTTCTCGGACTCAGGTGGTGGAGTGCTCGGTCTCGTAGTCACGCTCCTCTAGGTCTTCCTCCTGTTCATCATCTGAATGGGCATCTTCCCCGGTCGAAGTGGTGGGGGAAGAAGGAGGTACATCCCGATGACGCTTTGCAGGTTGGTCGATGAAGAGCTCACAGTACTCCTTTGCACTCATGCAATGACGATGTGTGGGTGCATCACTAGCTGGGGGTATGCCTCCTCGATAATTGACAGCTCATCGTCCCTCGGGGGCTCCATCCTTCTTGATCTTGTCTGGCTTCGTATTGGCTTGCCGAAGTAGCTCTCGGTGTGGTGAAGTTCCTCGTGGAGTTTCACGGACTCCTTAACCAAGTGGTGACCCAGACTATCGGCAGAGAGGCTGAAGTAGGTCTGGAACCTGAGTGGTGTGCCATATTCCTTGGTCGGAATCAGCGTCAAACTCTCGCCAAGGTCATCCTTCCTGAAGGGAAGGTAGCGAGTAGCCGGCTCATCAAACATCTCCGGAATGATGTCTCAAAGGTTTAGGAGTGCCTTGCGCACAGTTGTCTCGATTGCGAGTATCATGGTCTCCATTTGTGGTCGTTCAAAGAACGAACTAGTCGGGGAGTCATTTGACTTCACGACCACATCCACGTGGTACTCCTTCGTGACGGCATCGACCTAGTGCTCGTGGTAGAGGAAAATGGGTGGTTGGCGAAACTGGCACTTCTCCAGGCTATCCCCAAGGAGTAAGGGAAAGCCGGATGTCAGGAAGGCTTCGGGTACAACGGCCATGTACAATGGTTTGAAAGGAGTAGAGTCAGCAAAGTGTTGTGTGAAAGATAGAAGAGGTAGATAGTGCACAATTCCTAAGTACAAATGCTAGGTGTAGTTTTGGAAACGGTTTTATCCTAACTAACGTCCATGATAACTAAGGGCTTCCTACAGTCAGGATGGCTCTGATACCAGCTCTGTGGGGACCCCAACTCGTAAGTCATGATCATTGAATGCACGTGTACAATGATCCCAGAGATGAAGGCTCACTAAACACACAGAAGCCGAATAACAAGCGTCTTACATTGACATTTAGCGTCTTACACAAATAAAGACCATGAAGGTCTAGTCTTACATAGATAGGGCCAAACACTTAAATAGAACAAGCAGTGTAAATCTTGGTCGAAAGCATGAACCCATGCCATCTGTCTTAACATACAGGCATTCTGACTGGGAAGCATCCTAGTTCGCATGTTCGTCTCCAACGAACTCTTCCACATACTCCTGCTCTTTCATGCCTGGTCAATTAAATAACTAGTGGCAAGCCAATGAGTACTTTGAATATACTCGCAAGCAACCCAAGTTGTGGAACAAGGTAACAATGATGCATGATATAACACCAAGTAGGCAATTTTGCGGAAAGATAATTTTGAGTGCAAATGACATGATCAAGTAACTAGTAAGCATGCATCAACAATAGGCAGATACCCATATGAACATGTTACGGGTACCATCACAAGTAGGGGTTGAATGCGTCGTGTTCATTAATCATGCTAAGTCATCGGACTTAGTTCAACTCCCATGCCCAGTCTTCAGACTTAGCTCATGTGATCTCTTGTCACCATCACATCCATACTCACACCATGTTTTATGAAAACATTCGGACGTGGCATAAGAAGCACCAACTGTCCTTGACCGTGGACACGGCTATTCGAATAGTTTTACACTCTACAGAGGTTGCACACTTTACCCACAAGACTTAGGGAACTTCCGTGTCGTCCACGACTCACGGTATATAACATACCCGAGGTAAGCACCCCGAACAATGCCTTTCCCATGGTGATACTAAACAAAGAGTCCACTCATTTGTGCCATCCCTCATGATATACATCACTCGTATCATCCATGAGGGCACGCAACGGTGTGCCCGGTGCCTGTAAACACAGTGCATGACCTTCTACTCTGGGACGACCCCGTCTCAAGAGTGGCCACTTCACCCTTGCCCCTAATAATGCGGGCTCCTTGATAGCACCACTTCACTCTTACCCCTAATAATGTGACCACATCAACAAAGCCCCGTCCCATAATGGGTATCGTGGTCATGCATGTAAGGTTGTGATGGTTGACAAATCTTAAGCCCTTCGTTTTCGAAAACACACCCTCATCTTGTTCCGGCACACCACTTCTTTCTCAAGTGCTCACCCAACTCATCTTCATCTCCATCGGGCATTAGTGGCACCCGACAGGGTTTTCAAAAAATCTTTGAAATCACAGTTTTCCTTTCCATCACTATGCATAAAAACCCATCCCACTTGCATAGCATCTATTTGTATCCTAACTATTCCCACACGCATGACCCTCATAAGATGGCAGGGTCATGCCCGATGCAAGTGTCTATGGCAAAGGTAAAGGAAGCAACCCCACCGAAGGGGTCACAACTTCATATGATCAAGTATATCAAAGTAGAGTGCTATATGTCATGCAATGAAAAAGGTTTCTTAACATGGTCAAAGGGCTGCTTGCCTGGCTCAACAAAGTAACCAGAGTCTTCGAAGTATTGGGGTCCAACTTCTTCATCAACCGCACAATCTATCGTGACGGAATAAAGCGATAAAAATAAGCAACTCACAAAACCAGAGCACTCAAACTACTATCAAAAATGTTAACCTACTCTGGTAAATACTAGCTGTCATACTAAAAATATTCTCCTAGGGTTTTGTTGTGAAAAAAAATTTGGAAACTAAATAACAGAGGCAAAAAGGTGCCTAATATAGGTTTTAAAATAAAATAGTACTAAAATTATTTTCAAATATTTTTCAAGTGGCACTATTAAATTCTGTAGATTATTTCAAGATTTAAGGTGGAAGAAATATGGGCATTGGATAAATATTCAGATCTATGGAATTTTTGGAAGATAACAGAATAAAAGAAAAAGGGAAAAGCTATTGTTCTCCTCGGGCCAAAATGCCCGGCCGAAACCGGCCCACAGAGGGAAGCCGGCCCAGGCGAGGCGCCGCGCCCGACAGGTTTGTTTTAAACTTGCCAGCGGGCCCTGCCTGCCAGCGAGAGAGGAGGCGGGTGAGGGGATGAGAGGCGGGACCCACCTATCATCCCTCTCCTCGCGACAACAGTAGAGGGGCTCACCGGAGGGGGGGCTCCATGCCAGGGCAACGGGAACAGAGGGCACCATCATGCTCGTGGGGATCCCGTGCGTCGGTGGGTGGTTGCGGGGTCGCCGGGGGAGAGGGGAACACTGGCGAGGGGAGATGGCCGATGGCGGCGAGGGTTTGGTGCAAGAGAGGGCTCCTGATCACAGGGGAGAGCGTGTTGGGCACGGGGGAGAAACAGAGGAAGGGGGAGAGCAAGGATGGAGGAGCAGGAGGAGCGGGGAGGCCTTAAATAGACGGGCCGCCGGTCCACTTTGGACGTGGTGCGCCGGTGAGGACCAGGGCGTCACCACGAGCCACGGGGGCAAGCCATGCCATGTCTGGGGGCTCTGTGGACTCAGTCCGCGCCCAGGAGAAGAGCAAGGGCTAGCGGGGAAGGGCGAGCGTGCGAGCGCTACGACTGGCTGGTTGGAGCGGTGCCGTGCGCGCACGAAGGAGGGGAGGATAGAGAGGGGAGGGAGAGGGCCGACCGCCTACCGCGTTGAGGATGTCGAGGCCGACTGGGGGGACAAGTGGGGCGGCTCGAGGCTGTCGGGAACGCGTGTTGGGCAGCGGCTATAGTGCGGGTGCGCACTATAGCGCGCTCCAGAGCGCGAGCTTTGCATGCCCTTGGCACTTTCTGCACGGTCACCTATGCCCAGAGGATTCTAGGGAAGGAAAACAAAGCCTAGGGCCTTAGGTGGCATATGGGTGCCTTAGGGTGGAAGGAAAGGGTGAGAGGGGTATAAATGGAGTTGTCCTGGATGTGAATGGGAGGTTTTACCCCACCAATCAGTGACCTGAGGACTTGGTTTTTTTTATTGATGGTGCTTGGGCATTGCCAGGAGGTGTGGTAAAAAGCTAGGCGGCAAGGGTAAAAGAGGGAGGGATAGAAATAGTGATTTTACTAAATCACCAGAAGGTGTTTGAGAAGGTTTTGGGCAAGAAGATGTTACCACCTTACTGAGATACTTACCAGGGTCAAAGGCTAGGTAAAGATGAGAGGATTCACCAAGTTTGAGCTTAAGGGGAAAAAGTTGACAAGGGTGATTTCCTAACCCCAGAAAATCACAGAATCAGGTTTCTGTAGATCTATTGATGCTAGGCTTTTACCCTTGATGCACCACTTAGTTTATCATCACTATTTGTCCATTAGAGCATGCCCACAAAGTTTAAGGCCAAGGGGAGACACTTTACAATGTAAAGTTGTTTAAATTTGAATCTAGACAAAAAGGGTTTTGGGATGGCTTGATGAATCAAACTAACTTGGATTGAGACGAAATATTGCAAGATCATCACTTATGATGGTGTTGACTTGCTGGAATTTTCCTAGAATTTATTGATAATATTTGTTGTAGAAATATTCCAAAAGTTTGATTTGAACAGAAAGGGTTTTGAGGGGTTTTGCCCATGATTTGATCATGCCCTGGTGTTGAAACACATACATATGGAAAATATATGTCCACTGAGTTCTCTAAATTTTCTCAAATATTTTCAAAGCATTTAAATAATTTTTCCCTATGAAAAACCATTTCCGGCCTTAAGAAGAAGCCTTTAAATAAAATATAAGAATAATCTTTAAAAATAATATTTTGTGGTTTTGGGAAGTATTATATATAGTAGGTTTCAAGTAAAGCTTTTGGGGAAAATGAATCCACATAACTTGAGGACTTGGAGTGCAAAGCTCATTCCAGTGGGTTTTAAAAACCTTATTTGAATAAATCATTTTTGGTTAAAACAAAATTTGATATAAATAGTTTTGGGCACTAATCTCATGGCATGATCATTGGACAAGAGTTTTGGGACAAGGATGATGAATATGAAGTGGAATAGAATCTAGGAGTGCCATATAATACAATCATCAATCAAGCACCATCATAGCAAACAAGCACAAACACTTTGAAAAAGTTTTAGTTGGCTCCAATTTTTATAAACCCACACATGTCAAGGTGATACAAACACAGAGTGTGATAGCAAACTTCCCTCGCTTCTTGTCCAGACTACCTCTACACGTCCCAACACAGCCTAGCTAACCCCCCCTCCGCTTCCGGACCGTCGGATCAGGATCTGAAGGTCCGTAAACGGCCCCAAACACTCCAAACCCTAGTCGCTTCCCTATTTAGACACCCCCTTCCAATTTTGACCTTCTTCCTCCTCTCCCTCGTTTTCCGTGCCTCCCAAGCAGCTAACGCCACCTCTCCCGGGAGATCTGGCCCTCCCCAGCCCGCAGTCGCCAAGTGGCAGCAAGCCACGGGCCAGCCGTCACACCCCGACCAACCGAGTGCCGCCACGTCACGCCCCAGGCGCCCCTGTGCTGGCCAGCAAGCCTTGGCCCACCCAAAGCCCGTGCACCGCCACCATCTGAACCACGCCTCACTCTGCCCGAGCGCCGCCCGAGAGCTCGCCTCCGCTACCGCGCGACCCCACCGGAGTACCCTGCCGCCTCGTGCCTCCAGCCCTGCCGCGTCGAATGGAGCACCGCTACCCGCCACGCTGGAGCACCCGCCCCGCCAACCAGCACTTGTGCCGCAGCCCGTAGCGCCGGCCCTACATCGCCTCGCGGCGCCGGATGTCGGTCGCCCCCGGCGCGATCCCGAGCTTGATCGGGACGAGCCGGCCCCCGTCGCGCCATGGAGGTCGCCTTCGGCCCCGGCCTTGTCGCCGGCCAGATCCGGCCTGATCCGGCTGCCCGCGTTGCATCTGCCCGTCCCCAGTGTCCTCTGGCGACCATCGGCCGCCGCCACCATCCTCGCCGGGGGGCCGCGTCCTCTGTCGCAATCCCGGCTTAGTCTATTTTTGGGATGCATATTATATGAAAATTGATCTACTCATAATGCTCTACATGATGGTACCATCTTCATGTGCATTAGGACTCATTTGCGTCCTTAAGATGCTGTTGCAAACGTGCATCGTGTCGTTAGGTGCAAATCTGTTATTTTAATCAAACTTGCATGGACGATTGCATCTCATCGGTACGTCTTTTGCATGTGGTGTCTTCATGAGAATTTCCCTATGACATGTATACTTTCATGCCATGCCTTAGATTTCTAGGTAAAAGTTCATTATCATGTGCATATCTTGCTCTCAAATTGATATCACGTTAAAAATGAAATCTATTAATGAAGAGTTCCAATTTGTGGGCTTCATTTTAAGCAAACCATTCATCCTTTGTAATTGCGCCAATGAAATGATTTGAAGTGTGACATGTCTAGTTGCTGTTATTGTCCTTGCCATGCTCATAAGTGTTTTTATGCTACTATTATTGCCATGTCAACATGCTAGTCAATACTGCATTTTTCGGAGATGGTTAAATTTCGCTGTCTGAAACTGTTATTTGTTGCCAAGTTGCCATGTGATTTGCCATTGATCTAGGAGTCCTGTGTGGTAGCCACCAAGGGGTCTTTTCTTAAGCATGTTGTTGTCTATCATGTTGTGCCAATAGTTTGCACGAGTAGATTTAACATCATGATTAATTCTATTTTTCAATGTGTCAATCTGTTAAAAAACCTGCTGCACCTGTCGACACTAATTTTCACTAAGTCTGAAAACTGCTTAGTTCAGTATGTCTTCTTGTGAGCTCATTTCCTATTGATACATGCTTCTACACAACTTGCTGATAATAGATGAATTGTTGAGCATCATGTAGGATTCACCACCATGTCCTAGAAGTATTGCAGACGGTTTTAGCTTGCTGATTTGTAGGTTGTAATATGCCATCTTACTGTTTTGGGGCAGATTTGTACTAAAACATGGTTTGGTAATTATGGTTGAACCGTAGGTCCGTTTTGGACATGCCATATATTAAACTTGCTTAGAATTTAATATAGTATCATAATATGTTGCTGCATTCATGATTTGGAATGTTTGTGGTTGTAATTTTAATGCATTTTGCATTCATGGCATATCCATCTTGTGTTGCTCATATCTTTTAGACCATTGCTCCATTTGAGATGTTCTATATATGTAAATCGACTAGAATGACGTGTAGAATTGCATGGTATGCTTTGTTGTGTTGTTTAAAAAATATATAAAATGGTTAGTTCAGATCTGGAACAATTTTGAAATTAACATATGGGGTCATTTCGGAAATACAATCAGTTGTTTCCGACCTCATTTAAGATGCCTAGATAGAGGAGTTTATTTTTGCTTCACCTCTTGCCATTTTTAACAACATTTAATATTGTCATGTCCCTAAACAAGATTGAACTAAATAATATTGTCGTGTACCTAAACATTTAATATTGCATATTGAGCTTCACTTTAATGTGTAGTAGTTGTTTGATGTGATTTTCCATGCCTTGCATATTTAAACCGGGCATGCACCATATTTGTTTGTGCATCATGTCATGAATATGTTGTGGTGTGTCGTCTGTTGATTGTTGTTTCCGGATTTCCTCTTCTCGATAGAGTTCTGAAAGCATTCAGACTGTGAGGATTCGTTCGTCTACGTCTCGGATCGTCTTCTTCATAGACTCGTTCTTCTTCCAAGTAGGATCTCAGGCAAGAGGACACATTTCCCTAGATACCACTACTATCATTGCTATGCTAGTTGTCCTGCTTTTTTCATTATGTCTCGCTACCTACCACTTGTTTGTCAAGCCACCCAACATTGCCATGGTAAGCCTCTAACCTCCACCTCCCAGCAAACCATTGTGTGGCTATGTTACCACTTGCTCAATCCTTCTTACACCGTTTCTAGCTGGAGGTGCAATTGTTTCTATGTGTCAACATGGACATTCTGTTTTTATCACAATGTGATTGATATTTAATTTAATGCGCATATATACTTGGTAAAAGGTGGAAGGCTTGGCCTTTTGCTCGGTGTTTTGTTCCACTTTTGCCACCCCTAGTTACTTGTGAACCGGTGTTATGTTCCATAAACGAGCGCTCCTAATATGCTCAGGGTTGTTATAGGGACCCCCTTGATTTTCGATTTAGGATAAAGTGTGTCTGGCAAGGCCAAATATTGGTACTACATTTGTCTAATAACTAATAACAATGCATAGGGACCCGCCGGAGTGCTCCTCATGAGTGTTGGTCCAAACTAGAGCACTGTGCGAGGCCGCCCCAGGGCAACTTGCGTGATTTCTATCAGGCCACCATATACTAGCTTATCCGCCGTGTCTTGAGAACAAGATACGCGGCTCCTATCGGGATCGTCGACACGTCGGGAGGCCTTGCTGGACTTGTTTTACCTATCTCGAATGTCTTGTGTGTGGAACTCTGATCCTCTTCGGGCTATCTCGAGGTGTCGGGTTTCCTTTGGAATTCCGTAGGATGATCACGAGATCCATGGTCGAGGCTATTCCCGCGGCGTGTGGTTAATTTGTGATGGATGAGTTGGAGCACCCCTTCAGGGTTAAATCTTTCGGAAAGCCCTGCCCGCGGTTATGTGGCAAACTTGGAAACTTTGTTTAACACCTAGTCATAGTAAACTTGAAATAAACTCAAATAAAATACACAAACTGTGTGCGTAACCGTGACTGTCTCTTCTTGTTAGTCCTTATCCGAAAGTGAACACGGTGGGGTTATAATTGACGTAAGTAGGTGTTTCGGATCACTTAGTGATTATTACTAGTTCACGTCCATTATGCGTATACCACCATACTTTACTTTCGGTATTCGTAAGTTAGCCACTCAAACAAATGCTTAGTCGCTTGCTGCAACCTCACCACTTAACCATGCCTCACCCATTAAGCATTAATAGTCTTGATACCCTTGGAAATGAGATTGTTGAGTCCCTGTGGCTCACAGATTACTACAACAACAGTTGTAGGCACAGGTAATGCGATGATTTGACGTGAGCGCGATGATTGTTTGATTTGGAGTTCTTCTTCTTCATCATCAATCTAGGATGGGTTCCATGGGGCAGCCTGGGATAACAAGGATGGAGGTCATTTTATCGTTTGGTTTCCTCCGTAGCCGGACCCTACTTTTCTGTATGATGTTTGAATATGTTGTGTATTGATGTGATATTGATGTAGCTTGTGGTGAGTGTAAGCCAATTCCATATACTCATCTCTTCTCTACATGTACTTGTAATGATATCCATTCTTGCAACACAATGAGATGCGATTCTATCCATATCGAGGCCCTCTTTCCAAAAATAAGGATAGGATCCCATCTTGGGCGTGAGAAGTAGGTATCAGAGCCTGTACCAAACTAGGACCAGCTTGATTGATCGAACTTGGCCGAGTCGAGTTTAGTGAAAACCTATTTTGAGTCTAGTTATATCGGAGAGTAGTATTCTTTTTACTCCTCTTCTATGGTCTGGTGAGGAATTATGACTTAGGAATTTTGATTCTATCTTGTTCTCACTCGAATTTTTTTAGGACCATACGCGTATTTTGGAAACTATATGATGCCGATGTGACGGAGTTCAGTACTTGGTGCCTCCTATTATCAAGGAGTAGAGCTCCAGGGGATTCTTGGCACATATTTATCGTTCAGTTTCCTTAGTATCTTAGGACTGAGGATGTTCAAAAAAAATTCAATACTAGTACTGGCGAGAGGGGTATGGCATCCCCAGTACTGGTGGGGTGAGTTCGGATGTACTGCCATTCTTACCATCGTTGTGTTTTCGAGGATCCTAGATAGATGGAGTTACGAAGCCTTTGGTTATGGGTTGAAGGATGGATACAGCCGGGGTGTACGGCTTCTTAGTTGTGTTAAATATTTTCCTCCTTGTATCCCGAACACCCGATTGCATACCAAGAATGTTTTGGGAGTTCTTAGGTGGGAATTCAAGTAGTTACCTTGGATATCTTACAACATATCATGATGTGAGGTTGGGGTTCAACATCTAGTGGATTCGTTTGTTCACGGTCTTTCTTACAGATGATAGTCTCGATATATGTCATCAGATATGCTTCGTCAAGCCTTGTAGTTCTCTATGCGTAGGGAGCATATTCGAGTGTCATTTCAATATGACGATCCAATGTACGATTGAGACCGTTCAAACCTTACCACAAATATATCGAGCGAAATCTCTGTCATGAATTTGTTCTGGCTTGTTTTGAATGCCTCATCCTTTGTTTTCTTGGATTAAGGTAATTCGTGGTGCTTCGATGTCAAGTGGTGATTTCATATGTTTCCTAAGAAGTGTTCTCATATTTCTATGAGAATGATAATTCTTTTCCCCAATCAAGTTGTCATATCAATTCTTTTCATCTAGTGTGCTTCTCTTAAAGATAATTCAATCCTCTGTAATATTTGCAAGATTAATTCTCATTTCTTTCCGGAGTTCGTCTCATCTATCTCAAGTTGTATTTGTTTTTCCCCACCCTCCCACCCTTTTCTTCTATGATTAAATCTCATCCAAGTACATTTCTCTTCATTGGTGCTTCGCTATCATTTCTTCCGTATTGCATCCGTTGATTCATTGTGAAGATGCTCAGGAGCTTTTAGTTCATCATTCTCCATTCTTTTTTTCTTCTCCGCTGGATTAAATTCAAGCTCTAGGTGTTCATCATATCCTTTCTCATTCGTTCCATGGTTTCCATGTTGGAATTTCTTATCCAAGCCTCACTTGTTTATTCGTCTCTCTCTGTTCTATCCAAAGGCTGAAGATATCTCAGAAGATTCATGTTTTCGTTCAATCCTTCCAAATTATTTTGAGGTTCTCACCTCATCAAGTTCTTAATTTTTTGGTGCAATATCTGTTTCTAAGCAATTGTTTCAACGGTGGTTTCTTTTGAGTGGGCCCATAACCCACAGGTTTTCCCCAAGGATCTTACCTGGCTCTTCCAATCTTTCCGGAGATCTCAAGTTCTTTTCAATATGATGTAAGAATGGATCCCATCAGTCATATTCCTTCTCAAAGATCGCTTCTAAATCATGTTCATCTTTGGCTCAACCTTTCTGTATTCATTGTTCTGGGGTGTCTCAGTGATTCTTGGTGGTGTTCTCGTCTTCATTCTCATCTTTGAAGACCGAAGAAGAGTTTCTCCCATATCTATCTGGTGAATTTCAGTGCTATTTTCATTCTCGATCCTCCGAAGGCCATCGTTTCACAAGATTTCTTTGTTCCCAGCTTTGAACTTTCATTCTCAAATTCTTCTCAAGTGTTGTTCCTTCGTTCGTATCTCAATTATTTTGGTGCTTTGCTCAAGTTTTCTATTAGTTGGATGATGCTCTCTTCGTTCTCATGTTATATCATTCATTTGTTTTATCCTCTTTAGTTTCTAATTCTTACCGTTGTCCTCATGCAAGACTTCTTCAAGCTTGTGACCTATCCTCTCTTTCTTTTCAATTCTTTGCAAGAAGAATAAGTGGTGTGCAAAATCCGTTGCTTGTCATCAATTTAACTTGATGAAGGATAGGCATGTCATGATTCTTATTCTTGTTTCATCCAAGTGATTTCAATCCTTTTTCTAGAGTTGTTCATGATATCAAATTCCTTATCCCAAGTGGTCATCTTTGTTTTCTGGAGTTCCTAGTTTTGCTCAAGTATCTTGTCCCAAAGCATCATCTAAATCATTGGGAGGCCCCAATCTTGTTCTTTTTCAACCATCAATTCTTTACTATCATCCTCTCTTTTTCAGAGGTTCCTCGTGGTGCTTCGTCAAGGAGTTAATTCTTTCTCAAAGCGTTCTTCAAGATTCTTGTTAGAGGTGCTCAAGTGTTCTTTATCTTGGATTTCTAAGTCCAATTCCTTATCCATTCTATTTTGAGATGGTGTTATTAAATCCTTGATTATGAGGAGTCTCGAAGGAAGTTGTGAAGAATGAGGTAAGTAAACCCATCTTGTCTTCTTGGAGTTATCTTGGGTTGGATTTCACGTAAAGTATTTCCTAAAGTTTGTTGCTATCATCTTGTCATAAACAATCGAAGTTTTCTCCTCCTCTTCTTCATTAAAGAAGTTGTTCATCGCTTTTGCTCCCAAGCAATCCTTGTTTTGTCAGTGGCTGGTTATCACCTCATTGTTTTGAGATGTTTTCCATAAGCCCATAACAAGTTATTCTTTTCGTTGTTGATTCTCCATCCGCTCCGTTCTCTCCTTCCTTCCAAGGGTGCTTTCAAATTCAATTGTGGCAGAAATATGTCATTTTGTTCTCCATTCCTTCCTTTCCAATGATCTAGTTTCTATTTGTCTAATCCGTAAGTGCTCTCTTTGATTCGTCATCTCATCTATCCAGATCATATTCTCATTTTGTTCATCCATTTAACGGGAGTGTGTTGTTCTCTTTTCAAGTTCCCCCATCTTATTAAATTTTTCCTCTCTATCCTACCGAAGTGCTGACAAAATTTCTTTTGAATTCTTGCTTGTTCCTCATGTCGTTTTGCATCTCTTTCCAACCTTCATGTTTCATTGTTTTCACCCGTTTGTCGAAGAGACAACTAAGTTTCCCTCTTGCTCATTCTCTTACCCTTCTCATTCTTAGATCTCAGGACGAGATCCTCGTGTAGCGGAGGAGAGTTGTAACAGCCCGAGACCGACACTCCAGGAGATTCCCCTTTTATTCCTTCGACGTCTTGTGTTTTGTTTGGTTGTTGCATTCACCATCGCATCATTCGCATCATCCGCATAGCATCGACATTCTATCATATTGCATTCGTTCGTAGTTGCCGATTCTCTCCGTTCATGCCGTTCGCCGTTTCGATACCAACCACACACGCACGTCCCATAGCACCGATAAAATATTGTTTTTAAAAGTGCAGTTAAAATATTCTCGGATTGGGTCCAAAGTTGGCATGCGGTCTTTTTTTATTGTCGGTAGTCTGCCTGCCAAATTTCGTCGCAATCAGAGGTCGTTTGATATCCAAACGATCAAGCGTAGCAGTGTAGTCATCCGTTTATTTGATGGACTATTTCGGTTTATAAAACTTCGTTGCCGGGCTGCAAACTTCCCTCTCTTCTTGTCCAAGCCCCCTCTACATGGCCCAACACAGCCTAGCTAACCCCACTACGCTTTCGGACCGTCGGATCGGGATCCGTAGGTCCGTAAACGGCCCCAAACCCTCCAAACCCTAGCCACTTCCCTATTAAACACCCCCTTCCAATTTTGACCTTCTTCCACCTCTCCCTCATTTTCCGTGCCTCCCAAGCAGCTGCCACCACCTCCCCCACGAGATCCGGCCCTCTCCAGCCCGCAGCCACCAAGTGGCAGCAAGCCACGGGCCAGCCGCCGCACCCTGACCAACCGGGGGTCAGCACATCGTGCCCGACATAGCCCCCGCGCCAGCGAGCTAGCTGTGGACCGCCCGAACTTGGGGCAGGCCCGCTCGAGCCCATCGAGGCTCGAGAAGCCCGCGCACCATCACCGTCTGAGTCGGGCCTCCGCTGTCGCGCGACCCCGCTGAAGAACCTCGCTGCCTCGCGCCTCCAACCCCGCCGCATCGGCCGCAGCACCGCCGCCGCCGTGCTGGAGCGCCCGCTGCTGCCGCCCTGCACTTGCGCCGCCACCCGTAGCGACGGACCTACGTCGCCCGCTCTGACGGAAGCCCGTCGCCCCCGGCGGGATCCCGATGTGGATCGGGACGAGCCAGCCTTCGTCGCGCCATGGACGTCATCGTCGGCCTCGGCCTTGCCGCCGGCCAGATCCGGTGGGTTTCGGCTGCCCGCGTCGCCTCCGCCCGTCCTTGGCCTCCTCTGGCGACTGTCGGCCGCCGCTAGCATCCTCGCTGGGGAGTCGTGGCCTCTGTCTCGAGCCGGGATGGCCCTGCCCCCGGACCCCTTTGGCCCCGCATCCAAACGACCCCGGTACCCCTGCACCACGAGATCCCGTTACCGAACCTTCCCGATCCTGACTTGGTCAATTTTTCTGTCTGCGTTTTTCAGTACATATGCATCTTGTGGAGTTTGTAACTTTGTGTGTGTGCCTCGGATAGAGATGCATATTATATGAAAATTGATCTACTCATAATGCTCTACATGAATGTACCATTTGCATGTATATTAGGACTCATTTGCATGCTTAAAATGTTATTGCAAACGTGCATCGTGTTGTTAGGTGGAAATCTGTTATTTTGAGCAAATTTGCATGGATGATTGCATCTCATCGGTACGCCTTTTGCATGTTGTGTCTTCATGATAATTGCCCTATGACATGTCTACTTTCGTGCGATGCCTTTGATTGCTAGGTAAAAGTTCATTATACTATGCATATCTTTCTCTCAAGTTGCTATCCTGTTAAAACTGAAATCTATTAACAAAGAGTTTCGTTTTGTGGGCTTCATTTGAAGCAAACCATTCATGCTATGTAATTGTGCCAATGAAATGATTTGAAGTGAGACACGTCTAGTTGCTTTTAGTGTTCTTGCCTGCTCATAAGTGTTGTTATGCTACTGCTATTGCCATGTCAACATGCCTAGTCAATAGTGCAGTTTTGGGAGATGGTTAAATTTGACTAAGTCTGAAACTTTTATGTGTTGCCATGTTGCCATGTGATTTGCTATTGATCTCAGAATCTTTTGTGGTAGCCACAAAGGGGTCTTTTGTTAAGCATGTTGTTGTCTATCATGTTGTGCCAATAGTTTGCATGAGTTAATTTAACATGATAATTAATTCTGTTGTTCAATGTGTCAATCTTTTAAAAAACCTGCTACACCTGTCCACTCTAATTTTCACTAAGTCTAAAAACTGCTTAGCTCAATATGTCTTCTTGTCACCTCATTTCCTATTGATCCATGCTTCTATAGAACTTGCTGATAATATATGAATAGTCAAGCATCATGTAGGGTTCACCACCGTGTCCTAGTTATGTATTGTAGAGGGTTTTAGCTTGTTGATTTGTAGGTTGTAATAAGCCATCTTGCTGTTTTGGGGCAGATTTGAAATAAACTTGTTTTGGTAATTGTGGTCGAACCGTAGCTCCGTTTTGGACATACCATATATGAAAATTGCTTAGAATTTCATGTAGTATCATAATATATTGCTCCATTCATGATTTGGAATGTTTGTGGTTGTCATTTTCAAGCATTTCACATTCATGGCATATCCATCTTGTGTTGGTCATATCTTTTAGACCGTAGCTCCGTTTGAGATGTTCTATATATGTCAATCGACTAGAATGGTGTCTAGAATTGCATGGTATGGTTTATTCTGTTGTTTAACAAATATATAATATGGTTAGTTCAGATCTGGACCAATTTCTAAATTAACATATGGGGTCATTTCGGAAATACTATAAGTTGTTTCCGACCTCATTTAAGATGCCTAGATAGAGTAGTTTATTTATGCTCCACCTCTTGCCATGTTTAACAAAATTTAATATTGTCATGTACCTGAACAAGAGTGAACTAAGTAATCGATCGTGGAGTCTCGTCAATATGCAACTCATTGCATATTGAGCTTCACTTTAATGTGTAGTAGTTGTTTGATGTGATTTGCCATGCCTCGCATATTCAAACCGGACATGCATCATATTTGTTTGTGCATCATGTCATGCATATGTTGTGGTGTATCGTGTGTTGATTGTTGTTTCTGGATTGCCTCTTCTCAATAGAGTTCCGAAAGTGTTCACAGTGTGAGGATTCATTCGTCTACGTCCCGGATCGTCTTCTTCGTGGACTCGTTCTTCTTCCAAGTAGGATCTCAGACAAGATGACACATTTCCCTGGATACCACTACTATCATTGCTATGCTAGTTGTCCCGTATTTGTCGCTATGTCTCGCTACCTACCACTTGTTTTTCAAGCCTCCCAACATTGCCATGATAAGCCTCTAACCTCCACCTCCCAGCAAACCATTGTGTGCCTATGTTACCATTTGCTCAGCCCTTCTTATAGCGTTTCCAGATGTAGGTGCAATTGCTTCCATGTGTCAACATGAACATTTGTTATTGCAATATGATTGCTATTTAATTTAATGCACATATATACTTGGTAAAAGGTGGAAGGATTGGCCTTTTGCTTGGTGTTTTGTTCCACTTTTGTCGCCCCTAGTTACTTGTGAACCGGTGTTATGTTCCATAAACGAGCGCTCCTAATATGCTCAGGGTTGTTATAGGGACCCCCTTGATTTTTGATTTAAGATAAAGTGTGTCTGGCAAGGCCAAATATTGGTACTAGATTTGTCTAATAACTAATAACAATGCACAGGGACCCGCCGGCACCCGCGGATAATTTAATCAACCCCCGGGCCAGTGCTCCTCATGAGTGTTGGTCCAAACTAGAGCACTGTGCAAGGCTGCCCCAGGGCAACTTGGGTGATTTCTATCAGGCCACCATACACGAGCTTATCCGTCATGTCCTGAGAACGAGATACGCCACTCCTATCGGGATCGTTGACAGGTCGGGAGGCCTTGCTTTCCATGCCCAAGATGCCGTCCTATCCTTATTTCGGCACGAGGGCCTCGACAGGGATAGAAGCGCATCTCGTCGTGTTGCAAGAATGGATATCATTACAAGTGCATGTACTGAAGAGATGAGTATATGGAATTAGCTTACACTCACCACAAGCTACATTAGAACCACATCAATACAACAACATACTCAAACATCATACAGAAGAGCAGGGTCCGACTACGCACAAAATCAAACGATAAAATGACATCCACCCTTGCTATCCTAGGATGCCGCCTCGAACCCATCATAGATTGATAAAGAAGAATAAGTAGAACTCCAAATCAATCAAACATCGCGCTCACGTCAAATCATCGCATTACCTGTACCTGCAACTATTGTTGTAGTAATCTATGAGCCACAGGGACTCAACAATCTCATTTCCAAGGGTATCAATACTATTAAAGCTTAATGGGAGAGGTATAGTTAAGTGGTGATGCTGCAACAAGCAACTAAGCACATATTTGAGTAGCTATCTTACAAGTACAGAAAGCAAAGTATGCTAGTCTATGCATAACGGCTGTGAACTAGCAATGATCGCTAACTGATCCTAAACACCTACTTATGTCAAACATAACCACATCATGTTCTCTCTCGGATAAGAACTCACGAGAAGAAACAGTCACGGTTACGCACACAGTTGTTTTACTTTATTAGAGTTTACTTCAAGTTTGCTATGACCGGGTGTTAAACAAAATATCCAAGTTTGCCACATAACCGTGGGCACGGCTTCTCGAAAAGATTTAACCCTGCAGGGGTGCTTCAACTCATCCATCACAAATTAATCACACGCAGCGGGAATAACCTCAACCACGGATCTCATGATATTCCTAGGCAATTCCAAAGGAAATCCGACACCTCGAGATAGCGCGAAGAAGATCAGAGTTCCTCACTCAAGACGTTCGAGAAAGGTAAAACAAATCCAGCAAGGCCTCCCGACGTACCGACGATCCCGATAGGAGCCGCATATCTCGTTCTCAGGACACGGCGGATAAGCTAGTGTACGTTGGCCTGATAGAAATCTCCCGAGTTGCCCCGGGTTGGCCCCACACGGTGCTCTATTTTGGACCAACACTCATGAGGAGCATTGGCCCGAGGGTTGATTAAATTATCCGCGGGTGCCGCTGGGTCCCTATGCAATTTTATTAATTATTAGGCAAATGTAGTACCAATGTTGGGCCTTGCTAGACAAGCTTTATCCTAAAACGAAAATCAAGGGGGTCCCCATAACAACCCCGAAAATTTTAGGAGCGCTCAGTTATGGAACATAACATTGGTTCACAAGTAACTAGGGGCGGCAAGAGCGGAACAAAACAACGAGCAAAAGGCCAAGCCTTCCACCTTTACCAAGTATATATGCGCATTGAATTAAATAGCAATAATATCGTGGGCGCAAAATAACTAAACCTGCAAGGATCTCGTCCACTACACGAGGATCTCGTCCACCTGTTACAACTCTCCTCCACTACATGAGGATCTCATCCTGAGATCTGGAATGAAAAGGGGAAGAGAAAGAGCAATAGGTAAACTTAGTTGCTTCTCTGACAAACGAGTGAACCCAATGAAACTGGAAGGTTGGAAAGAGATGAAGAATGACAGAAGGAACAAGCAAGAATTCACAAGAAATTTTGGCGGCACTTTGGTAGGATAGAGGGACAAAATTGAAATGAAGGAAAGAAATTGAAAGAGAGACACCAAACTTCGATTGGATTAGAATGAAAACTTCATAAGATGGAAGGATCATGAAAAGATTTCACAACACTCCGATTAAATGAATAAGCAAATAAGAACATGATCTTGACAAAGCAAGATAATAGATTGAAGAGAGCAACATCACAAGGCCTCCGGAAGAAAAGAATAGAAACTAGATCGGCTGCCAAAAGAGAACGAAGAAGAACATGACAACTCCTACTACAAATGGATTGAAAGCATATTTAGCAAGAAGAGATTGAACGGAGTTGTTGGAATGCCAACAACGAAAAGAACAAGCTTATTGTGGACTTATGGAAAACATCTCAAAATTATGAGGTGACAACCTACCACAACAGAAACAATTGATTGATTGAGAGCAACAAGATATGCAAAACTTCTTTCACCAAGAAGAGCAGGAGAAAACTTGTATCATTTATGACACCATGATAGCAACAATCCTTACGAAATGCTTTTGGTGAAATCCAACCCAAGCTAACTCCGAGAATACAAGATGGGTTCACTTATCTTATTCTTGACAATTTCCTTCGAGACTCCTCATAACCAAGAATTTAATAACACCATCTCAAAAGACAATGGAGAAGGAATTGAACTTAGAAATCCAAGATAAAGAACACTTGAGTACCTCCAACAAGAATCTTGAAGAACACTTGAAAATAAAAGAAATCTTGATGAACCACCATGAAGAACCTCCGGAATAACTCTGAAACGACAGGATTATAGAAAAGAATTGAAGGATGCAAAAAGAATAAGATTGATGCCTTTTATGAATTAGATGAAGCTTAGCGACAAGTTACTTGAGAAAAACTAGGAACTCCGGAAAAGAAACATGACCACTTGGGATAAGGAATTTAATATCATGAACAACTCCGGAAGAAGGATTGAAATCACTTGGATGAAAGAAGAATAAGAATTATGATATGACTATCCTTCATCAAGTTAAATTTATGACAAACAACGGATTTCACACACCACTTATTATTTTGGAAAAGATAGGAAAGATAGATAGAGCACAAACTTGAAGAGTTCTTGAACGAAACACCGGAAAGAATTCATGAACGAATAAGGATACAACGATTGAACAAAGATACATGGGAATGAAGAGATCACGATCCACCTAGTGTAAAACTTGAACAAGGCACCGGAATAATTGAGATACGAACGAAGGGACAACAATTGAGAAGAATTTGAGAACAAAAGCTGAAAGCTGAGAACGAAGAAATCTTCTGAAATGATGGCCTTTGGAGGATCAAGAAATGAAAACAATTCTGAAAGAGCCGGATAGATATGGGAGAAATAACTCATGAATGGAGAAAATTGAGATGATAGAAAAATCGGAAGCCACACCCTTGAAAAGAACGCACGAGATTTAACTGAAACTCTCCTTCGGACTTCCATGATGAGAATGAAGATGAGAACACCACCAAGAATTACAAAGAAACTCTAGTAGAATGAATAAGGAAAGGTTGAGCCCACAATGAACATGATTTAGAAGCGATCTTCGAGAAGGCACATGACTAAAGAAATTCATTCTTACGTCATATCAAAAGAACTTGAGAACATCTCCGGATTAATAGAAGAGTCATGTAGGATCCTGGGAAAAGACCTGTGGGTTATGGGCCCACTCAATAGAAACCACCATTGAGACAATTGATTAAAAGACAGATTACAGCGGTAAAAATTAAGAACTTGATGATATGAAACCCTTGAAATAATTTAAGAGGACAAGAATGAAAATCAATGTCTTCTGAGATATCCTCAGCACTCTGGATAGAATAGAGATAAGAATAAGAAAGAGAGGCTTGAAAAAGAATTCCAACATGGGAGGCAAATAGAGAATGAAAATGATATGATGAACACCAAGAACTTGAATTGGATCCACCGGAAAAGAAAACAAAGATGAATACAATAAATGATAACTTGAACACTGAGCATCTTGCATAAAGAATCACCGGAGAAGAATAACTACGAGGACAAGGAATATGAGGATAGATCTTCAAATGAAACTCTTCAGAATCTCTGCAGAAATCACCGGCTACAATACAAACTAAATGGTAGCTGAAGCATCACATGAATAGAAAAGGCACTTGGATGAGAATTTAATCAGTGAAGAAAAATGGTGGGAGGGTGGGAAAAACAAAGAAAACTTGGAATAGATGAGACAACTCCGGAACGAAATATGAGGATTGATCTTGCAATATTGAAGAGGATAGAATTATCTTGAAGAGAAGAACACCGGTAGGAAAAGAATTGATATGATAACTTGATTGGGCAAAAGAATTAGCATCCCCACGGAAATATGAGAACACTGCTTAGCAAGATATGAAATCATCACTTGACATCGAAGCAACTCAAATTACCATATTAAAAACAAAACGAAGGATGAGGCTTACGAAACAAGCCAGAGCAAATACATACCCACTATGTACTTGTTGGAAAGATAATCCTAGGTACCTACTTGAATTGCCACCTAAGAACTTCCGAAAACTTTCTGGTTATGCAATCCGGTGTGGGGGATACAAGGAGCAAATATATCACACAACTAGCGAACCTACACCCCAACTGTATCCATCCTTCAACACATAACTAGAGGCTTTCGCAAATCCATCTAACTCGGACCCTCGAAAGCACAACGATACTAACCATGGTGGTACCCCGGATGCCTCCCCAATACTGGGTGACTCCGATCTTATCTCACCATGATAAGTATTGAAGCAATTCTAAAAACCATCTGTCCTGATATACTAAGGAAGCTGAATGATAACGATGTGCCAAGAATCCCCTGGAGATCAACTCCCCGGAAGAAATCAAGTCAGACAGGAGGCACCAAGACAGAACTCTGTCACATCGGCATCATATAGTTTCCAAAATACCCGTGTCATCCAAAAAAATTTTTGAGCGAGAAGAGGAGTAGAATCAAAAGTCCTAAGTCGAATACCTCACTAGAGCATAGAAGAGGAGTAAAAATAATCCTACTCTCCGATATAACTAGATCCAAATTTGTCAATCAAGGGGACTCCTAGGTCGGTACACACTCTGATACCAACTTGTCAGGCCCAAGATGCGGTCCTATCCTTATTTCGGCACGCGGGCCTTGACAAGAATAGAAGCGCATCTTGTCATGTTGCAAGAATGGATATCATTACAAGTACATGTACAGAAGAGATGAGTATATGGAATTGGCTTACACTCGCCACAAGCTACATCAGAGTCACATCAATACAACAACATACTCAAACATCATACAGAAGAGTAGAGTCCGACTACGGACGAAATCAAATGATAATATGATATCCACCCTTGCTATCCCAGGATGTCGCCTGGAACCCATCCTAGATTGATGAAGAAGAAGAAGTAGAACTCCAAATCAAACAAACATCACACTCACGTCAAATCATCGCATTACCTGTACCTGTAACTATTGTTGTAGTACTCTGTGAGCCATAGGGACTCAGAAATCTCATTTCCAAGGGTATCAAGACTATTAAAGCTTAATGGATGAGGTACGGTTAAGTGGTGAGGCTGTCGCAAGCGACTAAGCATTTATTTGAGTGGCTAACTTACGAGTACAGAAACCAAAGTATGGTGGTCTACGCATAACGGACGTGAACTAGCAATGATCACTAACTGATCCTGAACACCTACTTACGTCAAACATAAGAACTCACGAGAAGAGACAGTCACGGTTACGCACACAATTGGTGTACTTTATTAGAGTTTACTTCAAGTTTGCTATGACCGGGTGTTAAACAAAATATCCATGTTTGCCACATAACCGTGGGCATGGCTTCTCGAAAAGATTTAACCATGCAGGGGTGCTCCAACTCATCCATCACAAATTGACCACACATAGTAGGAATAAGCTTAACCACGGATCTCGTGATCTTCCTAGGCAATTTCATAGGAAATCCGACACCTCGAGATAGCCCGAAGAAGATCAGAGTTCCTCACTCAAGACGTTCGAGAAAGGTAAAACAAATCCAGCAAGGCCTCCCAACGTGTCGACGATCCTAATAGGAGCCGCGTATCTTGTTCTCAAGACACGGCGGATAAGCTAGTGTACAGTGGCCTGATAGAAATCTACCGAGTGGCCCCTTGTTGGCACCGCACAGTGCTCTATTTGGGACCAACACTCATGAGGAGCACTGGCTCGGGGGTTGATTAAATTATCCGCGGGTGCCAGCGGGTCCCTATGCAATTTTATTAATTATTAGGCAAATGTAGTACCAATGTTGGGCCTTGCCAGACAAGCTTTATCCTAAAACGAAAATCAAGGGGGTCCCCATAACAACCCCGAGCATGTTAGGAGCACTCAATTATGGAACATAACACCGGTTCACAAGTAACTAGGGGCGGGAAGAGTGGAACAAAACACAGAGCAAAAGGCCAAGCCTTCCACCTTTACCAAGTATATATGTGCATTAAATTAAATAGCAATAATATTGTGATATAACAAAAGAGTGCCCATGGTGACACATGGAAGCAATTGCACCTGCACCTAGAAACGCTATAAGAAGGGTTGAGCAAGCGATAACACAGCCAAACAAAGGTTTGCTGGGATGTGGAAGGGTTAGAGGCTTTTCATGGCAATGTTGGGAGGCTTGAAAAACAAGTGGTAGGTAGCTAGACATGGCGATAAAAACGAGGCATCTAGCATGGCAATGATAGTAGTGGTATCCAGGGAAATGTGTCATCTTGCCTGAGATCCCACATGGAACAAGAACGAGTCCATGAAGAAGACGATCCAACGTAGTCGAATGAATCCTCACACTCCAGACGCTTTTTGAACTCTATCGAGAAGAAGCAATCCGGAAACAAACAATCAACAGAAGATACACCACAACATATGCATGACATGATGCGCAGACAAATATGATGCATGTCCGGTTTAATATGCAATGCATGACATGGCATGGCAAGAATAACAAACAACTACTACACATTAAAGTGAAGCTCAATATGCAACGAGTTGCATATTGACGAAACTCCACGTTCGAATTATTTAGTTCATTCTCGTTTAGGTACACATTAATGTTAAATGTTGTTCGGCATGGCAAGAGGTTAAGGATAAGTAAACTACACCATTTAGGCATCTTAAATGAGGTCGGAAACAACTTATAGTATTTCTGAAACGACCTCATATGTTAATTTCGAAATTGGTCCAGATCTAAACTAATCATATTTTATATTTGTTAAAAAAACATAATTAATTATACCACGCAATTCTACAGATCATTCTAGTCGATTTACATATATAGAACATCTCAAACGGAGCTACGGTCTAAAAGATATGAGCAACACAAGATGCACATGTCATGAATGCAAATGCGTGGAAATTGGTCCAGATCTGAACTAATCATATTTTATATTTATTAAACAACATAATTAATTATTCCATGCAATTCTACAAATCATTCTAGTCGATTTACATATATAGAACATCTCAAACGGAGCTACGGTCTAAAAGATATGAACAACACAAGATGCACATGTCATGAATGCAAATTCATGAATACAACACATGATTGACGTAATTAGGTGTTTAGGATCACTTACTGATCATTACTAGTTCACGTCCGTTATGTGTAGGCCACCATACTTTACTTTCTGTATTTGTAAGTTAGCCACTCAAACAAATGCTTAGTCACTTGCTGAAGCCTCACCACTTAACCATACCTCACCGATTAAGCATTAATAGTCTTGATACCCATGGAAATGAGATTGTTGAGTCCCCGTGGCTCACAGATTACTACAACAACAGTTGTATGTACAGGTAATGCGATGATTTGACACGAGCATGATGCTTGTCTGATTTGGAGTTCTTCTTCTTCTTCTTCATCAATCTAGGATGGGTTTTGGGCGGCAGCCTGGTATAGCAAGGATGGATGTCATTTAATCGTTTGGTTTCGTCCGTAGCCAGACCTTGCTTTTCTATATGATGTTTGAATATGTTGTGATTTGATGTGATATTGATGTAGCTTATGGGGAGTGTAATCCAATTCCATATACTCATCTCTTATGTACATGTACTTGTAATTATATCCATTCTTGCAACAAGACGAGATGCTCTTCTATCCCTGCCAAGGCCCTTTAGCCAAAAATAAGAATAGGATCGCATCCTGGGCATGACATCTCTACCCCAAGTGCATCATCCTCGTTGCCCCTCCCCTCCCTACTTCGAGAGAGAGAGGAAGAGCCAAAACCACGCTCTCGCCGCTCAGCTGTCCGCCGCCGTCGAGGCGCCGCACCACGACCTAGCCTTCGGACCGGCACCGCGACCATGAGTCCCTTTGACGACCATGTCTAGCAAGGGCGCTAGGGACACCAACGACATAGACAAGCAGTTCATCGAGCATCTTCGTCACCACTTCAAGATGCCATCAGAGGAGCACCTGGAGGCGTGCGTTGCCGGGGCGGAGAACGCCCCGACCCCACGGGAGGGAGAGGTGGTGTTTTCCCAGAGCACTTCCTCTGTGGGCTCGAATTGCTAGCGAGCACATTCTTCCAACGGTTCCTCGCGCGGTTCGGCCTGCAGCCGCACCAGGATGTCTAGTATGCAACCTTCTTCTTGTAGAGTCGAGTTTTGTAGGACAATAGAAGTTTTCCCTCAAGTGGATGACCTAAGGTTTATTAATCCGTGGGAGGTGTAGGATGAAGATGTTCTCTCTCAAACAACCCTGCAATGAAAGACAAGAAATCTCTTGTGTTCCCAACACAACCAATACAATGCCAAGTTGTATAGGTGCACTAGTTTGGCAAAGAGATGGTGATACGTGTGTAATGAGGATGGTAGATATAGGTTTTTGAAACAACAAGGTAAATAATGATAAAAGTGAGCACAAACAGCATTGCAATGCTTAGAAACAAGGCCTAGGGTTCATACTTTCACTAGTGCAATTTCTCTCAACAATACTGACATAGTTGAATCATATGTAAAGACGTATCATGTGACAAAGAGTTCACTCCAAATTCACAAATAGCAGAGAACTAACAATGAAATTATTGTAGGGTACGAAACCACCACAAAGTTATCTTTTCCGATCAATCATATGAGCTATACCTATAAGTGTCACAAACAGCCCTAGAGTGCATACTAAAATAACACCTTAAGACACACATCAACAAAACCCCTAATGTCACCTAGATACTCAAATGTCACCACGAGTACCCATGGGCTTGATTATATGATATGTATCACACAATTTTAGATTCATCATGTTCATTCGAACACAAACAACCAAAGAGCGCCCCAAAGTTTCTACCAGAGATTCAAGATGACAACATGTGCCAACCACTATTCATAGATTCCCTAGATCATGGAACCCGCAAGTTGATCACCAAGACATACATCAAGTGGATCAATAGAACGTTGCATTGTCACCACGGATATTCCATTGCAAGACATACATCAAGTGTTCTCAAATCCTTAAAGACTCAATTTGATAACAAAATTTCAAAGGGAAAACTCAATTCATCACAAGAAGATAGAGAGGGGAAAACTTCATATGATTCATCTATATCAATAAATCTCGTGATACATCAATATTGTGCCGTCTCAAGAACACAAGAGAGAGAGAGAGAGATCAAACACATAGCTACTGGTACATACCCGCAGCCCCGAGGGTGAAATATTCCCTCCTCGTCATGGAGACCACCGAGATGATGAAGATGGCCTCTGGTGATGGTTGTCCCCTCCGACAGGGTGCCAAAACGGGCTCCCGATTTGTTTTTCATGGCTATAGAGGCTTGCGGCAGTGAAACTCCTGATTTAGGTTTCTTTTGGGGGGGTTCTTGATTTATAGGACCACTTGGAGTTTGAATCACGTCAAGGGGACTCTTGAGGAGTCCACAAGACATAGGGGCATGGCCAAGGGGGTGCCCCTGCCCAGCAGGCTTGTGGCCTTCTCATCCACTTCCTGGCCCAGCTCTTCGCTCTAGTATTATTTTATTTTCCAAAAGTATTCTCCCTAAATTCCCGGCCCATTCCGATGACTTCTATTTCTGCACAAAACCAACACCACGGTAGTTCTGCTGAAAACAATGTCAGTCCGGGTTAGTTCTAATAAAATCATACCGAAATCATATAGAATTATTGTAAACATGGCATGAATACTTCATAAATTATAGATATGTTGGAGACGTATCAGCATCCCCAAGCTTAATTTCTTCTCGTCCTCGAGTAGGTAAATGATAAAAGAAATAATTTATGAAGTGTGAATGCTAGCATAGTGCATCAATTTCATCAATGATAGTTCCAAAGACTTTTTCTAGCATAACTATATATCATAATTAGTAGCTCATCTCATAAAACTTCTCATGATGAAGTAACAAGCTATTCACGTGTTATAGTATAGGCCATAAAGTTTCTTGAAAACTAACAAACTATGCTTCCAGTCACCAAACAATTGCAATTCATCTTATTTTTAGGAAGGTTCTATGTGAGAGCTTTGATTTAGCAAATTCCGCATACTCAACTATCATATAGTCTTCCATGATTTCTAACTTTCAAAGAATATTTTTTAGAGCAAATGGTATCCGTCAAACATAGAGAAAGATAGGGGCTCAAAATTTTGCCTCCCAACTTATTTATCATATAGATAATTGTCAACAATAATAATTCATGATCAAATATATTTGAATGGGCATATATGCTTGGATCTTTCCCCACCACGGGATGCTTTCCAAGAGAAAAAGGAAAATATAGGAATTGGTGAAGATCACTATGACTCTTGTATAAAGGTAAGTACTAGAAAGTAAAAGACATGCCTTTCGCAGAGGGAAGAATTGATTTGCAGAGGTGCGAGAGCTCGAGCTTTTAAAATAGAGATGAATAGTAACTTTGAGCGGTATGCTTTCATTGTCAACATAAAAACCGAGAGATCTCTGTATCTTCCATGCTAGATACATTACAGGCAGTTCCCAAACAAAATGGTAATTATTAACTTCCCCTCCACCAATCAATCACACTCCGCGGCGAGCCGAATCCATGGGTACCGTCCATACAAACAACAATCCTGGGGGAGTTTTGTTTCATTATATATTGATTCAATTTTCTAGCATGGGACTCGGCATCCCGTATACCAACCACTTTATCGTGAATGACAATGAATCAACACATATCATGAGAATAACCCACCTAGCATGGAAGATACTAACAGCCCCTATTTAATATATGTGCGATTTGGGCATACAAAACAGAATATTATTTGAAGGTTTAGAGTTTGGCACATGCAAATATACTTGCAACGGCAGGTAAATATCGCAAATAGGTAGGTATAGTGGACTCATATGGAACAACTTTGGGTTTAATGGTGTTGGGATGCACAAGTAGTATTTCTACTTGGTGCAGAAGTTTTGGCTAGTATGAGGTGGAAGCAAGCATGAGAGTAAATGACAAAACTACTCCAAAACATACAAGTGAAGATCAATGAGTAGTCAAACAATTAAGTAGCTATGTGAGGACTTTCACTATCTCTCTCTCTCTATCAATAAAGATTTTCTTATCGGAGTATTTTATTTAAACATCAAGAAAAAGAAAAATAGCACTCCAAGAATAGGACGCATCATGTGAACGAATAAAATTTCGGCTCAACATAGGCTAACCGATAGTTGACGAAGAGAGGTGGGATTATGCATCCCCAACCTTAGATGCTTGAGAATTCTTGAAATATTTACTTGGGTTACCTTGGGTATCTCCAATCTTGAGCTTTTGTATCTCATTCAATGTTCTCATATCATGGTTTCACCTATTCTCAAAAATTTCATCCACACAAAACTCGAAAAGAACTTGTGAGATAGGTTAGTACACATGAGAATAAATCAACACTTCATGTACTGCCAAGACAATTTGAATAATAATTTTCAAACATTAGTTACTAAATACTATCATTTCCACAATTTATATTTACCAATATAGGCTATCAAACTATAGGATAAGTAGTTAACAAAACTATGACAACAATCTGTCCAAACAGAAGAGTCTGCACCAATCTATTAAACCAATGTACTTCTGTAACTCAAAAAATTATGAAAATTTAGGAAATGCTATAAAATTTATATGAAAACATTGTATAATAAATTAACAAACTTTCCAAGTTCCAGTAAAATATGGAAATTCAAACACTATAGAAGACGCTTCTGTTTTTACCTAGCACATATCAAAACATGCAATGCAAGCATCGTAAGGAAATTTTTGGAACTTTTATTGAAAAACAAGATTATAAATAACTCCTAACATAGAGAAAAATAATAATATGACTCTCCCAGCAAAACTCATATTATATTATGAATAAAAATATAGCTCCAAGTGAGATATACCGATCGTGTTGAAGACGAAAGAGGGGATGCCTTCTGGGACATCCGCAAGCTTAGGAGCTTGAATATTCCTTGGATATTAACTTGGGGGTGACTTTGGAATCCCCAAGATTAGGTTCTTTTCACTCCTCATTCTCCTCATATCGCTGTCTCCTCCAAAACTTGAAAACTTCAATCACACAAAACTTAACAGAACTTTGTGAGAACGGTTAGTGTAATACAGATAGATCATTCACTTAGGTTCTGTCAAGACAGGATTCACAATTATTACCACATGATACCTACTGTATTACATAATTCCCACAATTTATATTACTCAATATAAGCTATAGGAAGACTTGAAACAAGCAAACTATGCATGCAAAACAGAATCTGTGAAAAACAGAACAGTTTGTAAAGAACCGAGTGATCACCAAACATCCATGAACCTAAAATTCTGCAAAATTAGATCATATCAGAGAATTTTCATAGAAATGTTGTGTAAAAGGTTAAGAATTTTTTGAATCTTCAGTAAAATAGAATAATTCATATACTTGACGCAAAACATTCTCTTTTTGCATAGAATCAAACAAGCAAGTATCCAGACTATCCCAAAGGCTTTACTTGGCCCTTTATTGAAATAAAAGATACAAAACATGATTCCTATAGTAGGTTAATCATGTGAACACATCAAAACAGAAGGTAAAAGTGTTGGGTTGTCTCCCAACAAGTGCTTTTCTTTAATGCATTATAGCTAGGCATGATCATTTCAATGATGCTCGTATAGGAATAATAATTGAAACATGCAAAAGAGCATCATGAATCTCTTGACAAGCACATTTAAGTATAACCCGCTTCCTATGCATAGGGGTCTTGTGAGCAAACAATTTGTGGGAGCAAGAATCAACTAGTACAGGAAGGCAAAACAAGCATAGCTTCAAAACCTTGAACACATAGAGAGGAAACTTGATATTATTGCAATTCCTACAAGCATGTCTTCCTCCCTCATTGTCGGTGCACTAGATTTTTGGGCTCTCCAGTTACTCATGCACGGGTAGTAGTAGCCACCCTGGCAGTGAGGCCCGATAGGGAGCTGCTAGATACAAGTACAGGAGAATCAAGACCAAAGGCAAGACCTTGTCGGGATGACCTTTGAACCCCCGGCAAGGCAAAGCCCCGGTAGGACCCAACAAGGCAAAGACCGGCAAGGCGAAGCCCCGGCAAGGCCTCGCCGTCGCATAGGCCAGGTGTTGCCCCGCCAAGGCACGTGTCGCGGCGTCGGCGATGGAGGAGCTAAGCGGTGCAGATGGGACGGGCTCCTATCCTGTCCCGTAGACAGTCAGAGATGCCTGACGGTGCATTAAATGTGCCTATCCTACTCCGTCAGTGTTAGCTATGATAGCACTGTAGCTCTACACACCCCATATACACACTATATGTCGCTCTTGGGATCCCCTTTGGGAGTGTAAGAGGAGGCCCAGGGCATTACACTAAGTGACTTTTTGGACTTTTGGACCTTTTGGATTTTCGACTTTTTGACCTTCTAGCTCATACGGGTAGTAGCTGTTCATAATGCTCCTGTAGATGGAACCCTAAAAACACCCACAATACAACCAAGAAAGATTATGGTTTTACGCATCTATGTGGCCCGAACCTGGGTAAAATCCCCATGCGTTGTTCATCAGATCTACTCCTTGTGGAGCCTTCCCCCCTGCCAAACCGAAAAGGGGTCCCCCCGATCCCATATGTGTTTGTTCCCCATGACATCTTTGGCATGCGAGGTAGGGGGTAGAGGTCACGTGAACCTGATCTAGTGACCAGCGCACCAGTTCCTTCTTAATCATTATCGCCATGGCCCCAAGAAGAAGGGCCTGATGGCGGTTGGGCCATCCACGTCCACTATCCCTATAGCTACACAGACAGGCGACGATGAAGACGCGGGTGGAGGAGGAGGCGGAGGTTCAGAACTTCCGCGATGCTCCAGTGATCAAGGCCAAGCAAGCGGCGATGCCCGCCATGGAGACGCTCATAGCGGCTGCGGGAACCCGCAAATCGCAGGGTCACAGGACGGAGTTGTATCGTCTGCGGGTGGTATGATGAACTCAGGGGATGGAAGGGTACCTTCCAAGACACCCACGCCAGCGTCTATGCCGTCACGTTCCCAGGGCGCACGCGAAGAGCAGCACCACAGGGCCCATGGTCCCCAACGTCCCCTTGGGAAAGCTCCTGCGCATCACTCCCAAGGTGCACAAGACCAGCATGATTGCCAGCATGCTAGTGGGAGTGGCATGCCATCGCGGGACCGCGACGGAGCTCCTTCTAATACCGTTAGGATTCATAGCACCTTGCATTCTACGCGTCGTTCTCTGCCGACCACGTCGGAAGAAGCAATGGTGTGGGCACAACTACTCCTGAACTTCCCTCCTGCTGCAGAGAAGCTCGACGAATGGAGAGACACCATTCAGATCCTCCTTAGTCTCACTAACAAGTTTCGGTCCACCGAGCTGGCTCACGCCAGTGGTGAGAAGGCCAGAGGTGGTGCGACAATAGTGCACTCTCGTCCACAGCAACAACATTGGTCACCAACTCGGTGGACTAACGCTTACGATGGTTACTCGACGGCATCATCCGACCCACGGACTCGTCGTGACCAGTGTCAAGTTCTTCGAGAACGAAGCAAGGAAGACACTCGAACTACAATCGAGCAACAGTGGGAAACGCGCCATTAATCTAATAAGCGCACAGGGCCCACTATTGACAAGCCTGTGCCGGGGTATCCTGCCAGCCTACCTTACAAGGTGGTTTGTCCAGCATTTACACGTGAGCTGCAGCAAGTCTAGTGGCCCAATTCCCGCACGTTCAAGCCAGAGGTCCTGGAGAAGTACGACGGCAAGACTCACCCATCATAGTTCTTGAGCTTATACACCATTGTGGTGAAGGCTGCCGGAGGTCGCGACGACAAGATACTCGCCAACTACTTCTTGTTTGTGCTTAAGCCCAATATCGGGAGCTGGTTGATGCACCTGCCAGATAATTCATCGCCTCCTGGGTAGACCTATGCCACGAGTTTGTTGGCGCCTTTACCGGAGGCCACCAAGATCCTGTGAAGAAAGCGATTTGCACATCATCCCTCAAGATCCTATGAAGAAAGCGATCCTGGGCAAGACTTTGTGCAAGTACATCCAAAGGTTTAGCCACGTACACCACAACATACCATACGTTCATCCTACCGCTGTTATTAGCGCGTTCCATGAGAATGTGTTCAACCGTAGGATGCGGGAAGAGCTGGCGATGAACATGGTCAGGGATGTTGCCGAGCTTTATGCTCTGGCAGATAAATTTGCTTGGGATGAAGAAGGGAGGAGACTCCTCGGCGAGGAAAAGGACGTAGGGGTCGACTCTGAGGATGAAGACACTGCCACCCCGGCAAAGAAAGGTCGGTGGTGGAACAAGAAGCGCAAGGGCAAGGCCTTGCTTGCCGTCGAGGGATGCAGCAACCCCGATCCACTAAGAAGTGCAAGGTTGATGAGCCCGGCAAGGATGTTGCATGGTGCGCCTCCTGCTAGGCAATGGTGGCTGCCGACAAGACGGAAGGCTCCGTCAAGCAGTATTGCAAGATCTATCGCACCAAAGGGCACGATCTCCAAGAGTACCGGCAAGTTGAGCAACTTGCCGAGAAGCAAAAAGGCCGAGTGCGAGAGGCGAGACGAGGAGAAGGGCTAGGATGGTGCGGAGGGGTCCGGCAAGAACGTGTTGGCCGAGGAGGTCGCTCAGCAAGCCCAAACAACAAAAAGACCGACTTGCTCGTGGCCGCGACAAGCAGGAGGGTGATGATGATGGTGTCGAAGAGGATGACGAGTCCAACAAGCATGAGTTCCATAAGGCTACAGAGATGATGTGCATAAAGGGAGGTGCCTTGTCGCATTCCTCTCACCGCTAACTTAAATAGTGGGCGCATGAGGTTAACGAGGAGGAGCCCTCTATCGATGCCCAGATACCTCTAAAGTTATCCAACACTCCTATCATTTTCGACGCCGAGGATCACCCTAACCACACATATGCGGTCGGGTGCCTGCCATTGTTGGTTTTGCCAACAATTTGCAACCTCAAGCTGATGAAGATGCTAGTCGACAGTGGGGCCAGCCTGAACCTGATCTCACCTAATGTCATCTAGAGGCTGAAAATTCCTGATGAAGATCTCGAGCCCACAGGCGCTTCCAAGGGGCCAATTCAGGGAGGACTCAGCCGAAGGGAAAAATCACGTTGTCGGATGTTTGGCAGTGACATAAATTTCAGGACAAAGAAGATCGTTTTTGACATCGCCAAGATCTCGTTGCCGTATAACGGTATCCTTGGTCGCCCAGCACTCGCCAAGTTCATGGCGGCCACCCACTTCGCTTACAATGTGCTGAAGATACCCGGGCCAATGAGCGTCATCACGATCAACTCCAACAAGAAAGGCGCACTTATCTGCTCCAACCAACTCTATCGGGAGGCAGTTGCAGCACCTGCCACCATGGCACTTGTTCCTACCACTGAAGCTCCTGGGGGGAAGAAGACCGCAAAGCCTCTGGTGCACTTTCCGGCAAGTGCGACCCCTTGGGGTGCTGCGCTCGCGTTGACGATGTGTCGGAGATCTCCACCGGCAAGAGAAAGAAGTCCAAGGCAGCTCCACCAGAGACTAAGAAGGTGCCCGCCAAGGAGGACGGTACGGGATGAACTTTCACCATAAGTTCCACCCTTGACGACAAATAGGAAAGCGTGCTCGTCGCCTTTCTACGGGCGAATGTCGATGTTTTTGCGTGGCAACCATCTGATATCCCCGGTGTTCCCACAAAGGTGATTGAGAACCACCTTGACTTTTGTCCACACGCATAGCCCATCAAGCAGAAAGTCCGAAACAAGGCTTTGGAGCGGCAATAGTTCATTGCGAAAGAGATCAAGAAATTAGAAGCGACTGGCCTGATCAGAGGAGTACTTCATCCAACGTGGTTGGCCAATCCAGTTGTAGTGCGCATGGCGAATAGGAAATGGAGGATTGCATTGACTTCATAGACATCAATAAAGCCTACCCCAAAGATCCTTTTCCCTTGATGCCTATTCCTGATATCATCAGATTTTCATGGCCAAGGAAGATGAAGAGAAGACTGCATTTATCACCCCATGTGGTATGTATTGCTTTTTTACTTATGCCTTTTTGGTTGAAAAGTGCTGGTTCTACATGTGCAAGAGCGGTCCAGATTGGTTTTGAGTCCCAACTACATAGAAATATGGAAGCTTATATGGATGACATTGTGGTCAAAACCAAGGACATGGCTATGCTCATATCAGACCTAGAAGAAACATTTGCAAATCTGCGCAAGATATACATGAAGCTCAACCCTGAGAAGTGTGTGTTCGGCATCCCATCCGTCAAGCTTCTCGGTTTCTTTCTATCTCAACGTGGAATTGAATAAAATACCGACAAGGTCAAAGAAATTGAGCAAATCAAAGCACCAAGACATGTCAAGGATGTGCGCCGGCTTGCCAGCTGTGTTGCTGCTCTGAGTAGCTTCATCTCAAAATCTGCTGAGCGCACCCTTCCCTTTTTCAAAATCTTGAAGAAGGCAGGTCCAATGAAATGGACTCCGAAAGCGGAGACAGCGCTGCAAAATTTGAAGCAGTGTCTCTCCTCTCCGCAAGTCCTAGTCACGCCAAAACCACAACAACCGTTGCTGCTATATCTAGTGGTAGAATACGAGTACACCGTCATGTCCAAAGATGACTTTTGTCACTCCTTATGGCCAATACGAGTACACCATCATGTCCTTCGGTCTAACCAATGCCCCAGCCACTTTCTCCCGCTTAATGAATTCGATCTTCATGGAGTATTTGGACAAATTTGTCGTGGTTTACCTCGATGACATCCTCATATACTCGAAGAACGAAGAAGAACATGCTGAGCATCTTAGGCTGGTATTGATGAAACTCCGAGAGCACTGCCTTTACGCCAAATTCTCCAAGTGTGAGTTCTGGCTGCCAGAAGTGACCTATCTGGGTTACGTAATCTCTGCGAAAGGTATTGCTATGAATCCCGAGAGAGTTCTAGTTGTCCTTGATTGGACTCAACCTGAATTGGTTAAGCAATTTAGGAGTTTCCTGGGCTTAGCGAGCTATTGTCGCCGCTACATTGAGAACTTCTCCAAAGTTTCCAAACCTCTAACTGAACTCCTCAAGAAAGATAAGAAGTTCGAGTGGACTCCAAAATGTGAGGAAAGTTTTCAGGAGTTGAAAAGACGACTGACTACTGCCCTGGTACTTGTAACCCCGGATTTCACAAAGGACTTCGTTATCTACTGTGATGCTTTGCGACAAGGTCTAGGTTGCATTCTTATGCAAGATTGTCATGTTATTGCCTACGCATCCCGACAGTTGCATACACATGAGGAAAATTATCCAACATACGATATGGAACTTGCCATAGTAGTCCATGCACTAGTCACTTGGCGACATTACCTTCTAGGTAATCGTTGTGAAATATTTAGTGATCACCAGAGTCTCAAATATATATTCACCCAATCGGATTTGAATCTCAGTTAAAGACGGTGGATTGAGTTTATTACGGAATACGACTTAGGATTATCTTACACCCGAGACAAAGGCAATGTCATGGTGATGCACTAAGTCGTAAATCCTATTGTAACAACCTCTTGTTGCTACAAGTCAACCACTTCTCCACGAGGAATTTCGTAAGTTAAATCTTCACATGGTTCCTCAAGGATTCCTTTCTACCTTGGTGGCGAAGTCAACTCTTGAGGATCAGATCATAGCTGCGAGAAACACGATATGGGAATATCTTGTATCAAGAGCAACATTTCCAAGGGAGTTGCTCGTTCTTTCTCGGTAAATGATCAAGGTGTTGTTTTATTTGAGGACCTCTTGGTGGTTCCCAAAAAGCAACAACTTCGAGAACCGATTCTCAAGGAAGCTCGTGAATCTCCTCTCACGATTCATCCCGGTAGTACTAAGATGTATCAGGACCTACGCCAGAGGTTTTGGTGGACCCGGATGAAGAGAGAAATCGCTCAATTCATTGCTAACTATGATGTTTGTCGTCGCGTTAAAGCAGTGCATCGTAGGCTTGCTGGCACCCTTCATCCCTTGGCTATTCCCGAGTGGAAATGGGACAAGGTCGGTATGGATTTCATCACCGGCTTTCCAAAGACTAAAAAAGGGAATGATGCCATCTTCGTGGTTATCGATCGCCTTTCAAAAGTTGCTCATTTCCTTCTAGTTCGAGAAAGTGTAACTGCTAGTCAGTTAGCGGATTTGTATATCTCTCGAATAGTTTCTCTTCATGGTATTCCTCTGGAGATTAATTCTGATTGTGGATGTCTTTTCACTTCTCGATTTTAGGAAACTTTCCAGAATGCTATGGGAACCCATCTCTCCTTTAGCAATGCTTATCACCCTTAGTCAAGTGGTCAAGTAGAAAGAGTCAATCAAATTCTCGAGCATATGCTCAGAACCTATGTTATCTCATTCGGAATGAACTGGGAGAAATGTCTTCCATTTGCCGAATTTGCTTATAACAATAGCTTTCAGTCTAGTCTGGGCAAAGCTCCTTTCGAAGTTCTGTATGGATGAAGATGTCGAACGCCATTAATTTGGACAGAAACCAGTGAAAGACAATTCTTTCGACCGGATATGATATAGGATGCAGAAGAGCAACTTCACATCATTCGTGAGAATCTGAAAACCGCCCAATCTTGTTAGAAGAGCCAATATGACCATTGTCAAGGACATAAGTTATGAGGTTGACGAGAAGGCTTACCTTCAGGTGTCACCTTTGAAGGGCACCCATCGTTTCGGTATCAAAGGCAAATTTGCTCCTCGCTACATTGGTCCTTTTTGCATTCTTGCTAAATGAGAAGAGGTTGCCTACCAATTGGAACTACCCCCGTAGCTTTCCAGAGTTCATGATGTGTTCCACGTTTCTCAGCTCAGGTGTTGCTTCAAGGATTCTATCCGCAAAATAGACCATGAAACGCTTGATCTTCAAGATGATCTCTCATATCGAGAATATCCTGTTCGTATTCTTGATGAAACTAAGCGCAGCACTTGACGTAGCAGCATCAAGTTTCTGATGGTTCAGTGGTCACATCGTTCCGAGGATGAAGCAACCTGGGAGCGTGAAGATCGACTTCGGCTTGAGTACCCCGCACTCTATCAGACTACTCCTGAATCTCGGGACAAGATTCTTGTTTAGTGGGGTCGAGTTGACACAACCCTAATATCTTTATGATTGCAAGAGCATTCATGCATGCATTTTTATTATCAAATGAAGATGAAATGAGGAATGATCAAGCCTCATGATTCGAATTTTTTTCAAATAAGCACTATAAAAAAATGGTTCAAACTACTCCAAGAAAATGTTCGTGGATCTCTAATAAAATATTGGACTGAGGTAAAATGCCACCCAATATTTTATAGATCATAGAAATATTTTATATTGGGTTTTAGCACTAATTTAACCCTATTTGCATTGGACTTATATTTATCATATATATAATATAAGTTCAACAACCCTGAAATTAATTATGTGGCACTAATAAATTATAGCTAGCTCATATACAAATTCCAGGATTTTATAAATTGGTTGGATATTTATTTTGAGCCAAAACAAAATGTTAGAAATAAAATAAAATAAAAAACAGAACAGGAAATAAAGAAAGAGGAGAAAAGCTTACCTGGCACGCAGCCCAGCAGGAGGCCTAGCCCACCAGGGGTAGCCTCGTCTTCTTCCTCCTGCCAGAAGGCAGAGGACGGAGCTCGCGGCGGTGGTGCCATGCCACCTGCCTGCCTAGCCATCCCGTCACGCTGGCGAGTGGGATGATCTCGCCAGGGTCGCGCTGGCCCCCTCCCCTCTCAATTTTTGTCCCCTGGCCCTCCATTCTCCTCCTTTGTCGAGCGTCGTCGTAGCCGCCACTCGCCGCTGCCCCAGCCTCCGGCCTCCCCACGGCCCTCTGTCGTGCCCCTTAGAACCATCGCGACCCCCTGGTTCACCCCATGGCACCAGAAGAACCCGGGAGCCCCTCGAAGCCGCCGTCATGGTCATCTTCATCCTTCGGATACGCCGAAGCTCCGTCGCCGATTTCGCCGCAGCCGGGACGTCCTCGAGCCATTGAGCCCCCTGCAGCCCCTCTATGAGCACGCCGTCCTTCTCCCTCTCTCCCCCCGTCTCCCCGTGCTCTCTAGCATCCTCCCCAACATGGCCGTATGGGCACCGCCATGGAAGAGCTCTCCAGCGAGCCCTCCGGTGACCCCGAGCCCGCCCTGACTAGCCCACTTGACGTGGTTGAACACGGGCTTCAACCTATTGCTCTCCGCATGTCGATCCAAGCCCCCTAGTGACTTCCAGCAAACCTACACCGAGTCAGATGGTTGCCGGCGACCACCCTATGGCCGGTGCCAACGTGGCCGGACGATTAGCCACTAATGCCCCTCCCTAATTAACCCACAACCACTAATGGTGGGCCCCATAAGTGGGTCAAACCCCAATCAACACGGGGATTAGCCCCTGATGCTGACACGAGGGCCCCACACAGTCAGGTTTGACCTGGCCTGTCCTTTGACTTGTTGATGTCATGATGACATCGGCCTGACGCATTAAAATAATTTGTAGAATAAAATTAATTCAGAAAATTCCAGAAAATCATATAAACTTCAAAAATTCATAGAAAATAATCTGTAAGTCAGATTAAAATATATTATATATAAAAATTTATCAGAAAAATTCAATGAATCTAATGGTGGCATTTCCATACATGGTAGAACAATCTAAACAGCCAAACTTGGACATTTTGTTCAAAACACAATAGGTCACCTCACTTTTGGATTTAAATTTGACCTTGGGTTCAAACTATCTTCATTTAATATGATGGTAGATGCATTAGCTAAAACCAGTACCATATTGACATGCTATTATCATGCATCATTGTGCAGCATTTGCCTTGTTTAGATTGTACCTTGTTTGATCCTATCGATAGACTTCCAAGACGTAGTTATTGACGACATCGAAGAACAGCTGAGTTCTTCTGGTAAACAGGCAAGCAACCCCCCTTGAGCATATTCGATACAATCTCGTCTCTCACTCTTGCTCTCATTTCAACGCATTAGGACAACGCTTTTCAACTGCTACTTGTGTTGCGATAGATTAACCCACTCCTTTGCATGACCTGTCATTGCCATAGTAAATAGCTAAACCAAGCAACCTAGCATACCTGGTAGATGCTTGAGCCATGTTTTGCTATAACCCTGTTATGCTTGCTATGCTTAGAGTTGTGTCAGGTCTGATTCATCTGGGAGATGAACCAGCGTGAAATGAATGTGTCGCGATGATGAGAGTTAGGTGATGAACCTGTTTTGGTAAAGGTAGCGATGAGAGGCCATGTAGGTGTACATGATGGGTTGTCTCATTGAAACCGCTCATAGGAGTTGAGTTCCGTGTTTGTGTTCCAAGACTAGCTACTACTGCACATTGGGGTCTGGTAACTCGACCTCTCTTGGCCTATTATCCTACCCTGTTCTCAGTCCAGGAGTCACAGTAGTTCCAAACGTTGATAGGTGTGGCACGGCCTGCGCAGTGGATGAACGGCCCAATCGGGACCGACTTGGGGCCCTGCTCACAATGTTTGAGGCCATGTTGGAAACCTCGGATGGACTTCCATTATGGGTTCCAACTCAGATAGGCGACTGCCTTGGACATGAGTCGTTGAAGGTTAACGTCCATGGCCGACTCCCTCGCTGGGCTTCCGCTTGAAGGTTGCCGAGGTGCCTTTTACGTGCACATGGCGATAAGTGATGGGAGCATGTGTGACGAAGTACACCCCTGCAGGGTAAATTATCTATTCGAATACACGCGTCCGCGGATATGGACTACCTGCATTCTTGCATTGTTCATAGACAACTTTAGTGGATATTCTAAAATGCACCGAACAAGTGTGAGTGCTATGGATGGCTTCACGTAGGAAGACGAGAGAGGATCCATAGTGGTGTTTTGAGATGGTGAACATGTGGGCTCGTGTGTGCTCTCTCGTAGGGAGACGAGAGAGTAGTGATACGTTGGTTACTTTGTTGTAGTCTAGGATAGCCAAAGGTCAAACCTGGCATTCTGTAGTAAACCCCATAATCCTATTCATTGATACATGATGCATATGTAGATAGTTCTGATGTAAGACTTGTTGAGTACCTTCGTACTCATTGTTGCTTATTTATATTTTTGCAGAGTTAGACATTGTGTTCGATTATGTTCTCCTAACGTTGACATCAACGGATTAGCTTAGTAACCCAGACAGAGGTCTGGTTCTTGTGGTAGGGTCGTTGTAGCTTTTGAGGCTCTTCTAGCCGCTTTTGTAGATGTCTGTACTCAGACATCTAACTTCTGCTTGATGTTTGTATGCTCTGAATGTTGGGTCATGTGACCCCTTCTGCTTGTAACATTATACTATGTTGGCTCCTTGGAGCCTCCTAAATAAATGTTATGTTGTAGAGTTTTGTTGTGATGCCATGTTGTATCTACGCATATCGTGCATAGTGTGTGTATTATTGAAATGCATTGGTATGCATGGGATTCGACACTTAGTTGTGTGCCTTTAGTAGCCTTCTTTATGCGGAAATGCCTCTTTGTGCTTCCATCGATCCTTGGTAGCTTGCTACTGCTCCGGACACATTGATTGACTGGCATGTATCCTTCTTTGCTGTTGTGTCTGTCCCTTCGGGGAAATGTCTCGCAGTGTAATGGTGTCCCAGTAGCCTGCTATGACTCATCTACGTGCAGTGATGACATTTATGTCTCACGGCATAAGGGAGTCCTTGTAGCTTGCTATGACTCGTCTACACACGCTGATGACTGACACCAGCATTGCTGGGTTATGTACGCCTGTCCATATACGGTTGTGCCACTTGGGTCTATAACTAGTCATGTCGACCCGGGTTCTCTGATGTGTGAATGCTAGCGACACGTTCATATCCGTGAGCCAAAAGGCGCAAGCGGTCTCGACCAAGGCAAGGTGGCAGCCGTGGCTTACCGTGCTTGAGGCCGCAAAGTGGTGTGACGTGTTATAGGCTGGATTCATATGTCTTAGGATCGGGGTCCCGACAGCAACTCCCCTAGCAAGATTTTGTGAAGAACTAGCAAAAAGGGTTCTTCTACATGAAGAATATGAATCCGGAGGAGGACGACATCAACCTCCCCGACTTCGTCAACCAGCTACTGGTCGCGATGCTGAACTATAGGACGGATCTACCCCAGTCACCTGAGACAGCAGACCGACTCTGCGAGCACCTCATGGTGATGACCAGGATGGAGGGAGTGACGGCCTTGGACCTTATGGCCTTGATGGTGGCATGCCGCATCCAGCCGCTCTAGAGCCAATCGCACCTCATCTGCTAGATGGGAGGGCGGCACGACCCTTGCCGGCTCTCCAACAAGGAGGTGAAGCTGATACAGGTGGCAAGGAGGGTGAACGCCATCTCGGCCGCCAAGATGAATGAGGAGGGATGGCAATGAGGGGAAAGCCACGTATAGGAGGAACCGTCCAGATCTGTGGGTACGTGACAAGCCGTCTCCCCGTCCCCTTCTCTTCTAGAGACAACACCATCCCTTGGCCTGACATCGGAGGGCTTCTCTTGTCTGCAGGTTTTCCTACAGCTGCAGAACTATGGGGAGTCAGCTGGCGATTTGGCAGAGTCGGACCTCGACGAGGTCGAGGACGCCGATGACATGGAGCCAACAGAGTCAAAGCGAGCCGGTGTGTCTGAAGCCTGCGGGGCGGAGACGGATACGGAGGCGACCAAGTCGACCAATAAGTTCCTTCCCCAATCGCTTTTGCGGGATTGGACCAATGATGACACTGAATCGGAGGGGGCGTGCAATGTAGCGGCCCCAAAGGACCCCAAACCTTCGGGGGATGACACCACGGCGTGGAGGAAGCGCGTTCGTGGCGCCGATCGCGAGCCCAGCCAGGGCGACGTGGATGTAGGTGGCAAGGGGAAGCGGCCGGCTAGTTCTAGGCTGGCACCCAAGTGGGCAGTCACCGGGCAGCCGGGCCGCAACAGTGGAGGCGGCAGGAAGAAGTTGCGGGTCACCTAGACGGGCCCCGTGAGGCGGGCGGTTCGTGTCAGCATCGAGTAAGCTTGTTTTCCTTCTGCCATGCTTGCTTGTCTTTCGGTCGACTACCTCTTCTCATCTCGTTCAACTAGGGAGCCGCGCACCCTGAGGAATACCACAGCCGTTGAGACAGCCGGGACATCAGCGCCGAGCACAGCCGAGGCGAGGGAGCGCGAGGCGTGGCGGTACCTGGAGGCGGCCAAGTGGGAGCAGCATGAAGAGGAGCACCACCCATGGTAGGAGGCTGTGCGAAAGCTGCAGCCGCAGGGAGGAGCCAGTAGGGAGGAAACCGGCGAGTCGTGGGAACATTTTCCCCAGGCCGAGAGAATAGGTCCAAGGACCATCACAACCATGCACGTCAGGAGGAGGCGGAACCGAAGGCTACGGAGGAGGCGCGCGCGGCTGCGGGCGCGGGGACCACCGGTGAAGGGGAGGAGACAGGCCGCGACATGGCCCCGTCAGGGGCGGACGACGTTCCACCGAGGTAGAGGTGCCCCCGGAGGTTGTCATTTTTTATCGCGAGGATCCGGCTCCAGAGGTTCCTGCTCCGAAGGTTCCGGCTCAGGAGGCGGGTCGGGGAGGTGCGCACGGAGGCGGAGTGCCAGGGGGGCGACCGCGGCGCCCGGAGGAACGGCTACCTCGGGCTCGTCGTCTGGGCCCCCCAACATGGTTGTGCTGGGAAAGGCCGGTCCCTTTGTGACCACTGCGAAAGGGGTGTTGGGCCCGCAGACGTGGGCCAGCCGTAGGAAACCTACGCCACAGCTGGTGGCTCGGCCATTGGCGACACGTCAACCGCCTTTGCATCCGCGGTGGCCGCCGTTGTAGAGGCATTCGCCGCCTGCCATACCTAGACCGCGCAAGATACCCGAGCTGCCAACGACCGGCTGGTGCACCTCGAGCAGTCCGTCGCGGTAAGAGCTCTAAACTTTTCTTCTTGCCTTGGTTTTTTCCAGCCAGCGCACCCAATCGGGCGTGTTCGGACGTGGGCGGGTTGAGTCTAATGATGCTTCGTCTTCTCCGTTGTTTGCGGGCTGCACAAGACCACCGGGTGGCCGCATACAACGCGCTACTGGGCTCATATCATGAAGCCGATGGCCGGCTAGCCGTCCTATCCACGGACCTGCAAGGTAAGGCCCTTGCGACTTTCCAGTGGGGGCGTGCGAGTGCACCCACTGGGTGTAGCCCCCGGGATTCGGGGTAGCTACCTCGGAGGCGGGCTGAATCCCTTTCCGTTTTTGCTTTCCGACAGAGGCGTCTTCATCCCGGGTAGGTACCCACGTCGAGACTCTCAGCCTCCGTCGCCAAGTGGTCTAGCTCGGCGAACAGCGAGACCTTCTGACCGCGGAGTGCGACCGGCTCCGCTAGGAGGCAGGACGGACGTAGGCGGAGAAGGACAAGAAAGAGGCGGCCCACTTCCGAGAGCTGGAGGAGCGCGAGGCGACTCTTTGTAGGGAGGCAGATGAGCAGGAAAAGGTTCTCCTCCAGGAGATTGAGGCCAAGGATGCCTCGCTAGCGAAGGCGACCGAGGAGGCGCAGATGGCCTGAGACGAGCATTAGCACTAGCTCTAGGAGTAGTTAGCCACGGAGGTTGTGCTGCAGGAGCAAGGCCACGAGATGGACCAGCTCCTGATCGCTAAGTCTTTGTTGTCTCGCTTTTCTCCGCACACTGCTTTTGGGTTGTTGGTTTTCTTCACTGCTCATCCCGCATCCCCTTCTCCCTTAGGGCTTTTCCCTGCTATGCAGGAGCCTGCGAATGTGACCATGGAGGCCCACCGTGAGGACCAGTGGGCGCAGGGCATCGTCGTTGGGTAGCTTGCCCCCTAGACCCTAGATGAGGAGGGATTGCCGCTAGGGTGCGACAGATAGAGGTGGTACGATATCTGAAGTGGCACCAGGTAGCTGGCATGGCGCTGGTTCGCACCCTCTGGCCAGGCGCAATGGATCCAACCTCGATGAGTAAGTTGTCGAGGTGGTTGGAGTTTAGGACCGAGCGGGTGAATGCCTGAAGGGATTCTACCGCGCACGCCGGTGCGGGCATGGCACTTCGCATTGCGGTCATGGTACCATGAGCTAGACTTGGGGTTGCTCACAGCCCAGCGTGCCGGCACCGGCGCGGAGTTGGAGGTGGTTGCCGACGCGCTAACCGTGAGCGTCAGCGACGTCGCGTCCTTCGCCGCGTGGGACGAGTACGTCCCAGAGCGCAGGGTAGACGGTGCGATGATCCCGAAGGACCCGTTCATGCTCGCCCTTGATGACCCGGAGGGTAGCACCATCGAGACGGGTGACAGAGATGCCGACTCTCGCACCAACGACTACGCCGCCTCCGAGCCGGCTCAGGAATTGGAGACGAGAGCCGACATGGATTGCACCATGGCCAAGGATGGGGCTTCTTCTCAGCCGCTGCGGAGGACGCCGGGGGAGAAGACAGTGCTCCCGCTATTTAGGGCTCTTTTATTTTCCTGCATTTTGTTAGACTGCAGTCCAACCCACAGAGGGTGTAACTGTAATGAACTCGTGGCCATGGGTCGTTTATTCTTTTTGTATATATAAGGTCTATCGAGATCTTGGTTGTCAAAATTTTGTTATGCGTGCTGGCTTGGCCTTAGCCCTATTTTTGCCCTTTTGGCTCCGTGTGCCCAAGGCCTTGTCCCTTTTGGCCTCGACCCAGCCAGCCGGACAGCCGAGAGTCGGTCTATAGCTGGGACGGGGAGTCCGCCTCGGGGGAGTCGGTAGTGAGCTTGGGGGCCGCGAGGGCGTTTTGGCTAAGGTAAGTGATAGAGGCTAAGAGATAGTGCTTCGGCTATTCCTGGCCGATGATCCCCTTGTGTCCAATTTTTTGTGTGCGGTAAGTTTTGTCATCCCAAGAACCCATTAGCCGGACAACTGGGATCCATTCTTTAGCTGGGAGGGGTGGGAGGGCTTATTTAGTTCACATTTCTTGACCAGCTTCGGGGAGCGATGCGAGGGCTAGCCGGCAAGCCCTAGGGACCGGGACCCGGGTCTGAGAGCCAGCGCGGGTCAAACAGCACTAGAAGGATACGAAAGGGGTGTGACCCAGGAGCTAGCCTGGGGCACCCATTTCATTCATAAGCTCAAAAAGGGGAGGGCATATACATATAGTGGTTCCTTAGCAGTAAAACGGGTGTAGGAGCGCTGCGTTGCACGGGCGCTCTGCCTCCTCGCCGGAGGCATCTCCTTGCATTTCTACAGCTTCTGGGCATCTATTTGATAGTACGCGTTGTTGTGTAGCACCTTGCTGATGATGAACGGGACCTCCCATGGGGAGGACATCTTGTGCTGGACGGCTGTTTGGTAGATCCGCCTGGGCACCAGGTCCCCCTCATGAAAGGACAGGGGACGGATCCGCTTGTTGTGGTAGTGTAGAAGTTTCTACTCGTAGATATCGGTCCAGCTGACCGCCAGCTCGTGGGCCTCCTCGAGGAGGTCGATGCCATCTTTCCTCGCCTCCTTTGCATCCGTCTCTGTGTACAGGGTGACCCGAGGCGAGTCGAACTCGATGTTTGTGGGGATGACCGCCTCGGACGCATATACGAGGAAGAAAGGTGTGAATCCGGTTGATCGGTTAGGCGTGGTTCCGAGGCTCCACAAGACGGCCGATAGTTCTTCTATCTAGCATCCGACTGACCTTGTGATCGGAGCCACGAGCTAGGGCTTCATGCCGGCCAAGATTAGTTCATTTTCCCTTTCGACCTCGTCGTTTGACTATGGGTGGACGACAAAAGCCAAGTCGAGCCAGATGTGTTGCGTGGTGCAGAAACGCGCTAGTGCCCCCTTGGCAAAGTTCGGGTCGTTGTCGGTGATGATGTTATGCGGGACGCCATAGCGGACTGTGATGTCCTCGATGAACCAGACGGCCGTGGAGCAGTCTAGCTTCTTGATGGGCATGGCCTCGATCCACTTAGTGAACATTTTGATGGCTACCAGCAAATGCGTCATGCCACCTCGAGCAGTCTTGAATGGTCCCACCATATCGAGCCCCCAAATGTCAAAGGGCTACAAAATTGGGATGGTCTTGAGCGCCGCAGCCGGCAGGTCGCTTTGCGCACGGAAGCGTTGTCACCCTTCACACCTGTTAACGAGCTGCATCGCCTCCTCCAGGGCAATCAGCTAGTGAAAGCCGTGGCAGAACGCCTTGGCTACCAGGGTCCTCGAGGCGGCGTGGTGCCCGCACTCGCCCTGGTGGATGTCTCGGAGGATCTCTTTACCCTTCTCGGGCTCGGCACAATGTTGGTACACGCCGGTTGTGCTGCAATGAACCAGCTCACGGTTGATGATGTTGTAGGCAGGAGCATGGAGTTGGATCCACCAGGCTTCCTCCTCGTCGGTAGGGAGATCGCCGTGCAAGAGAAAGGAAAAGATTCGCTGGGCCCATGCCGGAGCTAAGACCGGGGCCGACACCTGCACAGGCTAGGGAATCTGGGTATCCGGAGCCCCCGGGGCTGGCTGGTCGACAGCCATCAACATGATTGCAGGCTCGGAGCCGCCTACCAACAGAGCGACCATAGCCGGAGCCGGCGCAGTAGGTGGAGCCGGTGGAACAGGCGGAGCCGGCAGAGCAGGCTGAGCAGGTGTAGCTGGCGGAGCCCCCGAGCTAGTTGAGGGGCTGGCGAGATCCTTGGGCACGAAGATGGACTCTGGCTGGGCGGAGGGTTTGATCGACGGCTCGCGCAGCTGCTCGAGGGAGATGCGAGTCGGAATAGCCTGGAGGGTGGAGCCGATTTTCGCCAAGGCGTCCGCAACGTCGTTGTCTGCACGGGGGACATGGTGGAACTCACATCCCTCGAAGGATCCGGTAAGTTGTTGCACAAGGAAGTGGTAGCTGGCCATGGTGGCATCCCTGGTGTCCCATTCACCACAGACCTGCTACACCACGAGGTCAGAGTTGCCGAAACACAGGATGCACCGGATGCTGACCTCCTTGGCGAGCCGGAGGCCGTGGACGAGGGCCTCATACTCGGCCATGTTGTTGGAGGCGACAAAGTGGATCTAGAGCGCGTACTTGAGATGGTCTCCCTTTCAAGACGACAATACAATGCTGGCTCACAGGCCAGCCCGCATCTTCGAGCCGTAGAAGTACATGCGCTAATGCGTAGAGTCTGGGGGAGGCGGCACTAACTAGGTCTCAGCCCAGTTGACAAGGAATTCAGCCATCCCCTACAACTTGACAGCGGATCGTATTGTATTTTGTAGTCAGCAAGGGCGATTACCCACTTAGCTACCCAGCCGGTGGTGTCCCGGCCGCTCATGATCTCGCCTAGCGGCGTTGTGCTCACAACGGTAATGATATGCTCGGGGAAGTACTGCTTGATCTTCGGAACGGCGAATCGATTCTAGACTCACAGCTCGTGACCCCCTACCCGAGAGCCGCCGGTTTCGACACTGACGTTGGTGCTTTCATTGAGAGTTTCGCTATGACCGCCCAACGAATCGATATCTCGTCTTACCATCAACGAGGAGATCCGCAACATGGACACTTTCGTCCCTGGACAGACCTTCACCTTTGGTAGCATTGTGCTGCGCTAACCAGACTAGCCATCTAAGCCGTGTTGAAAGATTCACCCCTGGTCAAGAGGTCAAATTCGGGAAACTAGAGTTTTCGAGGGATCCTAGGGGTGATTTGTCACTAACCGGGCTCACAATCTCGTCTGCCATAACGGAATACTCTAAGGCTTTAACCTCGAGCTCCCTTCTTGTTCACGCCCACGGGGTTAACTCCGGCGCTGCCCCGACTCTTAGTCCAGATCTGGTCATAGTACCATAGGACCGGATACTTGTTCTTGCCGAACACTACACTCTCCTGGACACATCGGAGATCAACTCCGACAGCTCCGTGTAGTTTGACCCAATCGGACTCTTGACATTGAACGAGACCCTAGGTCGGATCACGTCGATGAAAATTACCAATGATTTAACCCTGATCTATGCTCGGATCGGTTACAGAGCTTGCCAAGACAAAATTTTCGACCCACCTGATAGCCATAGTCGAAGATTTGACTGAAATGGTGTACTATGCCTCCAATGAGGCAGAATACATGGATGAAGAGGAATGCGCTCCAACCCCTTTTAACACCGGGCGATGGGCCACCACTTCTACATATGACGTCTACATGGTGGACACTCCTGCTGCTAATGGAGACAAAATGCCTAATAACGATGGCGACAAGTCGGGCGATGCACCGTCAAGGCGCCGGAAATCGCACAAGCGGTCAAAAGGCAAAAAGGAAAGGAAAGCTATTATCGGCACCATGGACGGAGATATCCCTCAGGACCGTGGCGATCCCGATATCCCCAAACACCCATTAGAGGGTCAGGAAATGACTAAAGACCAAAGCAACCCCGACGACTTCAACAATTCCAAGGATGACAACTTCCTCCCTCCCGTCGAGGAGGAGGACATCCCGGAAGTCGATGACCTAGACATTCCTGATAATCCTAAAGACCAGGAACTGTTCACACAACAGCTCATAGCAACGGTCCGCGGCCTGAAAGCGAAGACGGGAACTTAAAGCCAAACAAGATGACCTCAACGATCTATGGACAAGCGGCCTCTCAGTTGAGGAGGGATATGGTAGCGGTCTGTCGGACCAACCTAAGAGTTATCCACACAGAAGACTGCTGCCGCAATTTGACGACGATCTCACTGATACCCCATCTCCCAAAGATAGACCATACGACAAGTCGGACCGCCCTCCTCGCGGGCGTGACAGTATGGCTGACGACACCGGTTATAGACCGGCTATGCCTTGAAGACGGCTAAAGGAGCCACTAGAGCCAAGTGACAGGTTCGACCTGCAAGACGACCTAGACTATAGAGCTGATTATACAAGATCCATCTATGGATCCAGAGGATACTCACCCAATAGACGGGATGGCTATAGACCATGGCTCGACCAAAACAATAACAGAGACTAGGAACGTAATCGAGCTAGAACAAACGGTGAATACAGGAGTGACATAGCTAGCGTTCAAGGCGCTAGTCACCCTCTGTGCTTCACGGATGAGGTGATGCAGCATTAGTTCCTAGAGGGGTTTAAACCAGTGAACATCGAACAGTACGATGGGACTGTTGGGAAACGTTGCATGGGAAACAAAAAATTTCCTACGCACATGCAGATCTATCCATGGTGATGAGCATCTACGAGAGGGAGAGTGGATCTACGTAACCTTGTAGATCGCTAAGCATGAAGCGTTACGAAACGCGGTTGGTGTAGTCGAACATCTTCGCGATCCAAATCGCCGAGCGTCCCGCGATCACACCACGATCCGTCCCGCGATCCAATCCCGATCTGTCCCGCGAACTCATCATGATCTATCCCGCAATCTCATCACGATCCGTCCCGCGATCTCATCACGATCCGTCCCGTGGACACATCACGAACCATCTCGCGATATTGTTCACGGTCCTTCCGATCTAGCGCCGAACGGACGGCACCTCCATGTTCAGCACACGTGCAGTTTGATGACGATCTCCACCATCTTGATCCAGCAAGAGGAAGTCGAGAGGGAGAAGAGTTCACCGGCAGCGTGACGGCGCACCGGTGATGGTGGTGGAGCAATTCCGGCAGGGCTTCGCCTAAGCACTGCGGAAATCCGATCTAGAGGAGCACCGGTGGAACGGGTAGCACGTGGCCGTAAAATCAAGTGCAAAACACCCAATACCTCCAATATATATAAGAGGGAGGGAGGAGGAGGGCTGGCGCACAAGGCAGCCCTGCCTTGCCTCTTGCGCAAGGAGGATTGGAGGAGTCCTCCAATCCTAGTAGGACTAGGATTGCTCCTTTCCTACTTGGAGTCTATTCCCACCTTTTGTGGTTTTTCTTTCTTTCTCAAGTCCAGCCGCATGGGCCTCTTAGAGGACTTCCACCAGCCCACTAAGGGCTGGTTTCCACCTTCCCACAGCCCATGTAGCCTCTTGGGTCGAAATACCTCTCCCGATGGTCCCCCGGTACACTACCGGCACTCCCGGTACACTACTGTTGAGCCCGAAACTTTTCCGGCGACCAAAATAGGACTTCCTATATATGGATCTTTACCTCCGGGCCATTATAGAGCTCCTCGTGACGTCCGAGATCTCATCCGGGACTCCGAACAACCTTCGGTCACCACCATACATGACTTTGTATTACCGAAACGTCACCAAACCTTAAGTTTGCAGACCATGCGGGTTCGAGAACTATGTAGAGATGACAGAGACACCTCTACGATCAATAACCAATGGCGGGACCTAGATGTCCACATTGGTTCCTACATATTCTACGAAGATCTTTACCGGTCGAACCTCTATGTCAAGGATTCAGTTAATCCCGTATGATGTTCCCTTTCTTCTTCGGTATATTACTTGCCCGAGATTCGATCGTCGGTATCTCGATACCTAGTTCAACCTCGTTACCGGCAAGTCTCTTTACTCGTTCCATAATACAAGATCCCGTGATTCACACTTAGTCACATTGCTTGCAAGGCTTATTGTGATGTTGTATTACCTAGTGGGCCCTAAGATACCTCTCCGTCACACGGAGTAACAAATCCCAGTCTTGATCCATGCCAACTCAACAGACACCCTCGAAGATACCTGTAGAGCACCTTTATAGTCACCCAGTTACGTTGCAACGTTTGATTCACACAAGGTACTCCTCCGATGTCAGTGAGGTTCATGATCTCATGGTCATAGGAACACATACTTTGACATGCAGAAAACAGTAGCAACAAACTAACACGATCATCTGCTACGTTTGTAGTTTGGCTCTTGTCCATCACATCATTCTCCTAATGATGTAATCCCGTTATCAAATGACATCACATGTCAATGGCTAGGAAACCTTAACCATCTTTGATCAACGAGCTAGTTCACTAGAGGCATACTAGGGACAGAGTGTTGTCTATTTACCCACACATGTAATGTGTTTCCATTCAATACAATTATAGCATGGATAATAAACGATTATCATGAACAAGGAAATATGATAATAACTAATTTATTATTGCCTCTAGGGCATATTTCTAACAGTCTCCCACTTGCACTAGAGTCAATAATCTAGTTCACATCACCATGTGATTTTCATTGTTATGAATCTAACACCCAATGAGTTCTAGGGCTCGATCATGCTTTGCATGTGAGATAGGTCTTATAATCAACAGGTCTATGACATTCAGATCCGTGTGTACTTTGCAAATTTTTATGTCAAACCGTAAAAACTGCTACCACACTCCACTTGGTACTATTCCAAATGGCTGGTCCACTATACATATCCAGATTGCTACTACGAGTCATCCGGATTGGTGTTAAAGCTTGCATCGACGTGACTCTTTACGACGAACTCTTTATCACCTCCATAATCGAGAAACATCTCCTTAGTCTTTTAGTTACTAAGGATAATCTTGACCGATGTCCAGTGATCCACTCCTGGATCACTCTTGTACCCCTTGACGGACTCATGGCAAGGCACACACAGGTGCGGTACACAGCATGTCATACTATACAGAGCCTATGGCTAAGGCATTGGGGACGACATTCGTCCTTTATCTTTCTCCTGCCGTGGTCGAGCTTTGAGTCTCACTCAACTTCACACCTTACAAAGTAGGCGAGAATACTTCTCTCTGACTAATCCATTTTGAACTCTTTCAAAATCTTGTCAAGGTATGTACTCATTGAAAGTCTTATCAAACGTCTTGATCTATCTTTATAGATCTTGATGCTCAACAATTAGGTAGCTTTATCCAGGTCTTCCTTTGAAAAACACTTTTCAAACAACTGTTTATGCTCTCCAGTAATTCTACATCATTTCCTAATAGCAATATGTCATCCCATATACTTATCGGAAACTCTATAGTGCTCCCACTCACTTTATTGCAAATACATGTTTCTTGCAAACTTTGTACAGACTCAAAAACTTTGATCACCTCATCAAAGTGTATATTCCAACTCCGAGATGCTTGCTTCAGTTCATAGAAGAATCAATGAAGCTCGCACACCTTTTAGCATCCTTAGGACTGACAAAACCTTCTGTTAGTATCTCATACAACCTTTCCTTAAGGAAGGAAACGATGTTTTGGCATCCATCGCCAGATTTCATAATTGAAAAATGCAGCAACTGCTAACATAATTCCAATAGACTTTAGCATCACTACGAGTGAGAAAGTCTCATCGCAGTCAACTCTTTGAACTTGTCGTAAACTACTTTGCAACAAGTCGAGCTTTACAAATGGTAACATTTACCATCAGCGTCTGTCTTCATTTTAAAGATCCATTTGTACTTAACGAACCGCCGTCTAACGAGCAAGTCCACCAAAGTCTATACTTGGTTTTCATACATGGATCATTTCTCCGATTTCATGGCCTCTAACCATTTGTTGGTTTCAAGGCCCATCATCGCTTCTCCATAGTTCGTAGGTTCATCGTTGTCCAACAACATGACCTCCAAGACAGGGTTGTCGTACCGCTCAGTAGCAGTACACATCCTTGTCGACCTATGAAGTTCGATAGTAACTTGATCCGAAGCTTCATGATCATCATCATTAACTTCCTCTTCAACTGACTTAGGCTTCACAGAAACATCTTTCTGCGTAGCGCCACTTTCTGGTTGAAGTGAAGGTTCAATAACCTCATCAAGTTCTATTTTCCTCGTAGGTCGATAGTAACTTGATCCGAAGCTTCATGATCATCATCATTAACTTCCTCTTCAACTGACTTAGGCTTCACAGAAACATCTTTCTGCGCTGCGCTACTTTCTGGTTGAAGCAGGGGTTCAATAACCTCATCAAGTTCTATCCTCCTCCCACTCAATTCTTTCAAGAGAAACCTTTTCTCAAGAAAGGACCCAGTTTTAGCAATAAACATTTTATGCTTGGATCTGAGATAGAAGGTTCACCCAACTGTTCTTAGGGTATTCTATGAAGATGCATTTGTCCGCTTTGGGTTCAAGCTCATTAGGTGAAAACATTTTCCACACAAGCGTCGTAGCCCCAAGCATTAAGAAATGACAGCTTAGGTTTCTATCAAACCATAATTCACACGGTGTCATCTCAATGGATTTAGATGGTGCCCTATTTAAAGTGAATGTAGTTGTCTCTAATGCACAACCCCAAAATTATAGTAACAAAACGATAAGAGACATCATAGCATGCACCATATCCAACAGAGCACGACTATGACGTTCGGACACATCATCACACTATGGTGTTCCAGGTGGCGTGAGTTGTGAAAACAATTCTCATATTGTCTAAATTTGTATGCCAAACTCATAACTTAGATATTCACCTCCACGATCATATCGCAAACATTTTTATCTTCTTGTCACGATGATATCAAAACTTCACTCTGAATTTGCTTGAACCTTTCAAACGATTCAGACTTGTGTTTCATTAAGTAAATATACGCTGTATCTACTCAAATCATCAGTGAAGGTAAGAAAATAACGATATTCACAGCACGCTACAAGACTCATTGGATTGCATACATCAACATGTATCATTTCCAATAAATCACTTGCCCGCTTCATCAAAACAGAAAACGGGGTCCATTAGTCATCTTCACCAAGAGGCATGGTTCGCATGTCTCAACAGATTCAAAATCGAATGAGTCCAAAGATCCATCAACATGGAGTTTCTTCATGCGCTTTATTCCAATATGACATTTTAGCGGCAGTGCCACAAGCATGTGGTACTATCATTATTAACTTTGTATCTTTTTGGCATTAATGTTATGAACATGTGTATTACTATGATCAAGTTTCAACAAACCATTCTTACTAGGTGCATGACCATTGAAGGTATTATTCATGTAAATACAATAACCATTATTCTCTAATTTAAATGAATAACCGTGTTGCAATGAACATGATGTAATCACGTTCATGCTCATCGCAAAAACACCAAATAACATTTATTTAGGTTCGTCACTAATCTCGAAGGTAGAGAGAGTGTGCAATGTTGATCACATCAACCTTGGAAACATTTCCAACACACATCGTCACCTCACACTTAGCTACTTCTCCGTTTATTCCGTAGCTTTTATTTCGAGTTACTAACATTTAGCCATCGAACCAGTATCCAATACCCAGGTGCTACTAGGAGTACAAGGAAGGTACACATAAATAACACGTATATCAAATATACTTCTGTCGATGTTGCTAGCCTTCTTATCTACCAAGTATCTAGGGTTGTTCCGCTTCAGCGACCTCTCTCCTCATAATTGAAGCACTTTGTCTCGGGTTTGGGTTCAACTTTGGGTTGCTTCACTGGAGCAGCAACTGACTTGCCATCCATCAAGTTTCCCTCCTTGACCTTGCCCTTCTCGAAACTAGTGGTTATACTAACCATCAACACTTGATGCTCCTTCTTGATTTCTACCTCCGCGGTGTCAAACATCGCGAACAGCTCAGGGATCATTAATTCTATCCCTGGCATTTTATAGTTCATCACCAAGTTCTAGTAGCTTAGTGAAAGTGACTTGGAGAACTATATCAATCACTATCTTGTCTGGAAGATGAACTCCCATTCGATTCAAGCGATTGTAGCACCCAGATAATCTGAGCACATGCTCAACGATTGAGCTATTCTCGTTCATCTTGTAGGCAAAGAATCTTATTTGAGATCTCATATCTCACAACATGGGCACGAGCCTGAGATCCTAATTTCAGCTCTTAGAACATCTCATATGTTCCGTGACGTTCAAAACATTTTGAAGCCTCAATTCTAGGCCGTAATGCATGAAGCACTAAACTATCAAGTAGTCATCAGCACGTACCTGTCAGATGTTCACAACATCTACAGATGACGCTAGAGGGGTTGGCGCACTGAGCGGTGCATTGAGGACATAAGCCTTCTGTGCAACAACGAGAACAATCCTCGGATCACGGATCCAATCCGTAATAATGCTACCATCATCTTTCAACTCTATTTCTCTAGGAACATATAAAAATTCAAGGGAGCTACAGCGCGAGCAAGTAATCTACAACATAATTTGCAAAGACACTACTGACAATGTTCATGATAATGAGTTCAATTAATCATATTACTTAAGAACTCCCACTCAAATTGACATCCATCCGGTCATCCGAGTGATACATGATCCAAATTCACCAACTCAAGTCTGATCATCACGTGAGTTGAGGTGGTTACAATGGTGAACATCATCATGTTGATCATATCTACTATATGACTCATGTTCGACCTTTGGGTCTCTTGTGTTCCGAGGCCATGTCTGTACATGCTAGGCTCGTCAAGTTTACCCCGAGTGTTCTGCGCGTGCAACACTGGCTTGCACCCGTTGTATGTGAATGTAGAGTCTATCACACTCGATCATCACGTGGTGTCTCAACACGACAAACTTTAGCAATGGTGCACACTCGGGGAGAACACAATTTATCTTGAAATTTAAGTGAGGGATCACCTTATAATGCTACCGTCGTACTAAGCAAAACAAGGTGCATAAAAGGATTAACATCACATGCAATTCATAAGTGACATGATATGGCCATGAACTTGTGCTTTAGATCTCCATCTTGAAAGCACCGGCATGATCTCCATAGTCACCAGCACGACACCATGATCTCCATCAACGTGTCGCCATCGGGGTTGTCACGCCCTGCATGCTTCTACTACTATTGCTACCATTTAGCGATAAAGTAAAGCATTACATAGCGCTTAATGATTGACACGCAGGTCATACAATAATTAAAGACAACCCTATGGCTCCTGCCGGTCTCCGTACTCATCGACATGCAAGTCATGAAATTCTATACATCACATGATCATCTCATACATCACATATATCACATCATGTAAGGGGCCATATCACATCACAATATACCCTGCAAAAACAAGTTAGACGTCCTCTAATTGTTGTTGCATGTTTTACATGGCTGCTACGGGTATCTAGCAAGAACAATTCTCATCTATGAAAAACCACAACGGTGATACACTAGTTGCTTTTCAACATTCTCAAGGTCCGCCTTTGTCGAATCTGATCCAACTAAAGTGAGAGAAACTGCCACCTCCAAGCCATCTAGGCAACAAGTTGCGTCGAGGGAACTGGTCTCTCGTAAGTGTACGAGTAATGTTGGTCTGGGCTGCTTCATCTCACAATACCGCTGAACCAAAATCCGACCAAGGGAGGAAGCAATCTAAGCATCAACGCCCACAAAACCTTTTGTGTTCTACTCGAGATCTCATCTACACATAGACCTAGCTCATGATGCACGGGAAACAAAAAATTTCCTACGCACACGCAGATCTATCCATGGTGATCAGCACCTACGAGTGGGAGAGTGGATCTACATACCCTTGTAGATTGATAAGCGGGAAGCGTTAAGAAAAGTGGTTGGTGTAGTCGAACATCTTCGTGATCCAAATCGCCGAGCGTCCCGCGATCACATCACGATCCGTCCCGCGATCCAATCACGACCCGTCCCACGAACTCATCACGATCCGTCCCGCGATCTCATCACAATCCGTCCCGTGATCTCATCATGATCCGTCCCGTGAACACATCACGAACCGTCTCGCGATCTTGTTCACGGTCCTTCCGATCTAGCGCCGAACGGACGGCACCTCCGCATTCAACACACATGCAGTTTGATGACGATCTCCACTGTCTTGATCCAGCAAGAGGAAGTGGAGAGGGAGAAGAGTTCACCGGCAGCATGACGGCGCTCCGGTGATGGTGGTGGAGCAATTCCGGTAGGGCTTCGCCTAAGCACTGCGGAAATCCGATCTAGAGGAGCACCGGTGGAACGGGTAGCACGTGGTCGTAAAATCAAGTGCAAAACACCCAATACCTCCAGTATATATAAGAGGGAGGGAGGAGGAGTGCTGGCGCACAAGGCAGCCCTGCCTTGCCTCTTGCGCAAGCTAGATTGGAGGAGTCCTCCTCCAATCCTAGTAGGACTAGGATTGCTCCTTTCCTACTTGGAGTCTATTCCCACCTTTTATGGTTTTTTCTTTCTTTCTCAAGTCCAGACGCATGGGCATCTTAGAGGACCTCCACCAGCCCACTAAGGGCTGGTTTCTACCTTCCCACAGCCCATATATCCTCTTGGGTCGAAATACCTCTCCCGATGGTCCCTTGGTACACTCCCGGCACACCCGGTACACTACCGATGAGCCCGAAACTTTTCTGGCAACCAAAATAGGACTTCCTATATATGAATCATTACCTCCGGACCATTCCGGAGCTCCTAGTGATGTACGGGATCTCATACGGGACTAAGAAGAACCTTCTATCACCACCATACATACCTCTATACTACCGAAATGTCACCAAACCTTAAGTGTGCAGACCCTGCGGGTTCGAGAACTATGTAGACATGACCGAGACACCTCTACGGTCAATAAACAATGGCGGGACCTAGATGTCCACATTAGTTCCTACATATTCTATGAAGATCTTTATCGGTCGAACCGCTATGTCAAGGCTTCAATTAATCCCGTATGAGGTTCCCTTTGTTCTTCGGTATATTACTTGCTCGAGATTCGATCGTCGGTATCTCCATACCTATTTCAACCTCGTTACCGGAAAGTCTCTTTACTCGTTCCGTAATACAAGATCCCCTGACTAACACTTAGTCACATTGCTTGCAAGGCTTATTGTGATGTTGTATTACCGAGTGGGCCCTGAGATACATCTCCGTCACACGGAGTAACAAATCCCAGTCTTGATCCATGCCAACTCAACAGACACCCTCGGAGATACCTGTAGAGTACCTTTATAGTCACCCAGTTACGTTGCGACGTTTTATACAGACAAGGTACTCCTCCGATGTCAGTGAGTTGCATGATCTCATGGTCATAGGAACACATACTTTGACATGTAGAAAACAGTAGCAACAAACTGACACGATCATATGCTACATTTGTAGTTTGGGTCTTGTCCATCACATCATTCTCCTAATGATGTGATCCCGTTATGAAATGACATCACATGTCAATGGATAGGAAACCTTGACCATCTTTGATCAACGAGCTAGTTCACTAGAGGCATACTAGGGACAGAGTGTTGTCTATTTACCCAAACATGTAATGTGTTTCCATTCAATACAATTATAACATGGATAATAAACGATTACACAAGGAAATATGATAATAACCAATTTATTATTGCCTCTAGGGCATATTTCCAACAGGGACAACTGACCCAACCGTATGGATTGAGGACTTCGTCCTGCATATCCACATGGCGCGAGGAGATGATCTCCACACCATAAAATAGCTCCCCCTAGACCTCAAGGAGCCTGCTCGGCCCTAGTTAAACAACCTCCTCGGAAAATCCATTGGATGCTAGGAAGACCTAGAAGACGCATTTTGATCTAACTTCCAGGGCACCTATGTTCGGCCGCCGGATTGCTCCGACTTAAGCAAGGTCGTTCAGAAGCCCATAGAGTCTGTGCGGCAATTCTAGAATCGGTTCTTGACCAAGATGGACCAGATTGTCGATTGCCCGGACGCTGAGGCAATAGCATCTTTCTGACATAATATTTAGTATGAATGGCTGGCTCGCCAGCTCAGCAAGGATAAACCGCGGACTATGTCTGCCCTTAAATCCCTCATGACCCGCTTTTGCACGGCGAGGATAATTAGCTAGCGAGACGCAGCCACAACTCTGAAGAAACCGGAAACTCCGGTGTTCGGGACGGCAACGGGAAACCCAAGCACAACAAGAACAAGCGCTAGCACAATAATAGTGATGCCGATGACACGGCTGTTAACGCCGGCTTCTACTATTCCTTACCTGGGCAGCCGAAGAAGCCTCCTAACGGCAATCGCGACGGACCAACCCCGCTGGAGAAGATCATGGAAAGGCCTTGGCAAATCCACGGGACTAGTGATAAGCCCGCCAACCACACACACCTTAACTGTTGGGTGTTTAAACAGGTTGGCAAGCTCCTTCCCGAGGATCTAGGCAAGAGCCCTAGCAGTGAGGATGAGGATGAGCCTCGGGGTCCGATTGGTAGCAGGCAAAAAAATTCCCTCCAGAAGTCAAAATGCTAAACATGATATATGCCACCCATATACCTAAGAAGGATAGGAAGCACGCCCTTCAAGAGGCCTACGTTGTAGAACCCGTGGCCCCGAAGTATAACTCATGGTCGGCATATCCAATCACTTTCGATCGACGTGATCACCCAACTAGTATCCATCATGGGGGTTCGGCTGCCCTCGTCCTAGACCCCATTATAGATGGGTACCACCTCACAAAATTCCTAATGGACGGAGGAGGTAGCCTTAACTTGATTTACTCATACATGGTGAAAAAAATTTGGGAATAGATCCATCAAGGATAACACCCAACAACACTACCTTTAAAGGAGTGATCCTAGGTGTTGAGGCCCGTTGCGCAGGCTCCGTTAGCCTAGATGTAGTGTTCAGCTCACTTGATAACTTTGGCAGTGAAGACTTAATCTTTGACATTGTACCATTTCGTGGCGGTTATCATGCCCTTCTCGGTCGGACAGCGTTTGCTCGCTTCAATGCAATTCTGCATTATGCATACCTAAATCTCAAGATGCCTGACCCCAAGGGGTCATTGCTGTTAACGGCAACACGGAGCACTCGCTCAAAACTGAGGAACATGCGCTGGCTCTGGGGACCGAGTTTAATTAAAACAATGATCGGCAAACTCCGACATATGCCGTAAAGGCAGGCAAGATGGCAAAGCGAGCATGGTTTCAGACCAAACTCTTAGAACTTTCATCTCCCCTTAAATAGGGATTCGCCACCACCACACAACCCTAGGACCAACAAGTACGTGCCAAGGAGGCACAACTCCACGCTCAAAATTCCATGGGCGGTGGTGGGGAAAAAAGGGTGTGTTTGGCTGGACCGACCTATTACCATTACAACGTCTTCAGACATATTGCAAGGACTATCAAAGGACCTAAACAAGGCGTAAAGATCATCAACACTTTGATGACTTCTCAAGACCTTGTTTGCAATATCCGTTCGCCGAACAATACCACCCATTGAGGTGCACCAAGACGCAGGAGTACCTTAGCGGCTGGGCACATCGATGACTAAAGGCCCCCAATCAAAGACCCCTGGTACAACCACACTTGTAGAATTTCTTCCTTTATTTTTTCATGTACCTGTAAGCAGTCACTTCGGCAATCCAAGCAATAAGAGTTCTTGAGAATATTATAGCATCATTATATATGTTTGTCTTATTGTCCTTTTTGGCACATATTTTCTTTCGACCTCTTCCCGCAAAACTATTCCGTATGTTGCGATGCAACCGGCAAATAGACTGGGGCTCGAGTCAAACAAAATCACCTTGTGCTCAACTTATTATGCGTTCGGCGTCGTGGAATTCACTTTATATGCATTGGACCTGAACTATGTCTTGGGTCAATAGTTGGGTTGCCCAACTCCTGTGCTTGCCCCTTTATGTTCTGCTCGTTCGGCTAAAAGGGCAAAGGGACAACCACTGTGATTGTGTTTCCGGATAGTCTGGTCAAGCACCTTAGGGGAGCATCTTATCTATCCAAACGACTAATCTTGTCTACTTTTATGCCTCAAATTTAAACTAAGCAATCTAGCAACAAAGGCAAGAAAGGGTCTTCATCTAGTAGCAACAATAAAAATGCTAAACCCAATGATGTTGCTTCTAGTAATTCTATTGATTCCACTAATGATGATTCTCTTAGCCAAGTTACACTCGAGCAATAAAATGCTTTATTGAAAGGAATTATAGAAAAGGGTATATACAAGAGTCTTTCCGGATGTATAGAATTTGAGGAAATTCTACGCAAGCACGGAGGATACCGGAAGAATCGTGGTGTTGGCTACTTTAACGCTAATGGAGTTGAGTGGGAAGAAGGTCAATATTCCAAGACCAAGTTTGTTCCTCAAAATGACAAGTATGAAAATACTCTTCCCAAGGGAACAAACACTCAAGATGACCTTCCACCACCAGACCACAAGCTCAAGGGCAAGAACAAGCTTCAAGAGGACATTGACTCATATGAAGATGAACCCCTAGCTTTGGTGGAGTGGGTTCCCAAGGCTACTTCAAGCTCAACTAGTACAAAGGCTACTTCAACAACGAGGATCCCCATCGACTTGATGTGGGTTCCCAAGAAGAAGAACTAGAAGGTTCTTGAGGGGTGACTCCACTAATGAAATTCGCACACATTCATTATTGGCAAGGACTTTTTGCACTCAACATCAACTCAATGCAATAGTTCAAGGAGTCACACATTCCCTCAAAGGTAAGCAAGGGACAAGGTAATCAACTAATCAATGGACATCATAACATATGCTTTGCACTCCATGTCCATAGATATCCTTGTATTTGTCTCTTGTGTGTTGGGACTAACCCATGTAGGTGAGAGGAGTAAGGAAACAACAAGGATGCTCCCAACTCTTGGTGATCTTCATCAACATTGAGCATCCACAACTACCTCACCAACATGAAGTCTTCATCGACAAAACTCAAGGTTAGTTTATCCCTCTTCTGGGGGATGTCACATTAAGGGGGAGGTTTACTCTAAGACTTGAGTCAAAGCATCTCTTAGTATGTGACCACATTAAATGCTTTATGTAAAAGTGGTAACCCCACTTGTGCTTAAACGATGAGTATGCCCTATGATCAACTACTCTTACTTGGATCCTAAGTCAAATACTCATATATATATATATAGATGAATTAGTCACCGCCCAAGTGCTTGTTAGATGATAGAGTGTTTGTGCATGTTTGTCATGATTTCGTTTGACATCTTATTGTGTGAGATTGTTGATCTGCATTTATTTTCTCATTCGAGGACAACCAATTGTTGTTATTTGGCTTTTGATTTATCTTTTACCAATTGGATGGACAAGAATGCCTAGGACCACTCTTTAGCTGTCTATGCTTTCTCAACTCATATTCTATTCATGCTGCATCATAAAATTTGAACAAGTGCTTTTCGATCCCTCTATGTGTGGAGCACTCGGAGTTCTGTATCAACAAGGACTGACCATTAAAACCTGCCACGTGCAACTCGGTGGAACCAATCCCAAAATCTCGGTCTCACCGATTGCCTAGGATTGATCTTGTTTTCAATCTCGGTACTACCAATTTCATATTCTCAGTTACATCAAGTTTCCCTGTCAGCAGACAGTTGTGGAACTCGGTGACACCGAAAACATAAAATCGGTATCACCGACAATGAAGGGTATATACGCTATGGACCCTGACGCTTTGAAATTCAATCTTCAATGTCACGCTTCAGAACCCTAAGCTGCCGCCTCGAGACCCCTGGTCATCGCCCTTGTCCTCCTGCGCCCATCCGCCATTGGGAATCGCCGCCGTCGATGAAATCTACACCATCGTCGCTCCCGTAGAGGATCCGCGCCAAGCTAGGGTACGGATTCGATCTCTAGTTTGCTCTCCATCCGATTCTTGCGCATTAGATACTTGATTATCATCTTTGCACCCTTTGCTCATACATCCATCCACATAAAACTGCAAAATCTCGAGTTAGATGGATTTTCTAGGGTTTTGCTGTCCGCCCGATATATCTCGGTGGAACCGAAACGAAAATATCGGTCTCACCAATATGCTTTTCTATGAGGGAGAGAACTAACTCGGTGGAACCGAGTAGCTCTTTTCGTTCCTACCGAAAAGGCTGCCAAGTTTCTGTTAACGAGTTGGTTTGTCTCAGTCTCACCGAAAATTTCTTTTCGGCTGCACCGGTATGTATGTGACATATTGCAAAACTTTTGAAAACTCATTGCTCAAATTTCAAAAACTAGAGTCATATTGTGATAACTCATCTACTTCTGCTCATTTACACTCTATTCACTGGGTCAGTATGTTAGGCCCAGAAGATAGGTAGAATGTGCCAGAGTAGGGAGTTGATATGAGTTCTGGAACAAGCCCAGAAGCCAGTTCTTTCTCAGATCGAGGCACCCCCAGCTCTCATGGGTTACCCAAGGCTGCCACCAAAACCGGGAAGAAGTTGAACTTAGATGAAGAGGATTTAGACTTTGTTGCAGAGGAGATTCTTGCTATGAAGCAAGAGAAGGCTGCCAAGAAGTCAGCAACTGAAGCTACTTCCTCTCGAAGAGTTGTCAGCAAGATATATGCTCCTGCTTCTACCTTCAAGGCTCATGAGACTGCCAGAGCAACAATATCTGTGGAGGTCTCCAAGAGGGCTATGCCTAAGAAGGCAGGAGAGAAGAAGTTAAGGAAGAGGATCATTCATGTGACTGGCAGGCCCACTTCCATGTATGAAGATCTAGAGGAAGCAACTGGTGATGCTGCTAAGGAGGACGATGAGCCAGCTACAAAGGCTCCTCCCAAGAAGAAGGCAAAGAAGCTTATGTCTGATGTTATGCCTAAGACCAGCACATCCAAGAAGGTTGCTGAGAAGCCTAAGAGGACAACTAGGTAGATTCCAGCTTCTGAGAAGAACAAAGGAACTGCTTCCAGAGTTGAAGATGTCGAAGACTTGACAACACAGATGAAGCTTAGACCACACCTTCTAGTACACAATGTCAGATACCCACTAGCTGAGGACATGAAGAAGAGGAAGGATTCTGGATTGAGGGCATGGAGAGCTATAGACCCTTATGCCCAGAGGAAGAAAACAGTTGTGGACTACAGGTTCTATACCAAGGAGCAATAGGACTTCTATGAGACTGTGCTCTTTGACAAGAGTCCAGCTGTCAGTGACATGCGTTACGTTGATTGGAAGTTAATCAAGGAGAATGAGGACTACTTTCCAAGTGTCTAGGACAACTTCCACTTCATAGGTCTGGATGAGTTTGTTGGCAGAGAATTCACTGCGTGGAATGATGAGATGATCATGCAATTCTACTCCACTGCACACTTCTAAGGAGATAGTAGAATTGTGTGGATGACTGAAGGTGCGAGATATGAATCAACTGTGGGGGCACGAAAAGGGGGCACGAAAAGGACTATGGGGGGCTGATGACTAGCCCCCGGTGTTTTGTGGTGTTCGGATGAACAACGGCTAAAGCCAATATCACATGGTTTGCATGAAGAACAAACCCCTCGTATGACATGGAGTATCATCTGACAAGGATATGAGAATAACACGTTAAGCTTGGATTCACAGACCGGTTCCCGCATACTATGACAGTCAGTTTTTGGCTTTCTCCACTGAGGTGCTTGACCAGACTAGCCGGAAACACAATCACTAGGTTTCTCCCTTTGCCCTTTTAGCCGAACGAGCAGAACGTAAAGGGGCAAGCACAGGAGCTGGGCAACCCAACTTTTGACCCAAGACATAGTTCAGAACCAATGCATATAAAGCGAATTCCAAGATGCCGAACGCATAATCAATTGCACGTAAGGCGATTTTTTTAACTCGAGCCCCTGGTCTATTAGCCAATCGCATCATCATATACCGAACAGTTTCACAAGAAGAGGGAGAAAATAAATATGTGCCAAAAAGGGCAACGAAATAAACACGTATAGCGATGTTGTATGTTTCTCAACAAATCTTATTGCTCAGATTGACGAAGCAACTATTTACATGTACGAGCAAAAATAAATTTTATAGGAGTGGTTGTACCAGGAGTCTTCTATTGGTGACCTTATGTCCTCGATATGGCCTGTCACTTGTCTATTCTTGCGCCTCCTGGGGAGTGGTGCACCTCGATAGGTGTTACTGTTCAGCGAATAGATCTTGCAAACAAGGTCTTGAGAAGTCGCCAAAGTGTCGATATGGTTTACGCCTTTAGCAGGCCCTTGATGGTACCTACAGTGTGTCCGGAGACATTTGATAGTAGTAGTTCAGTTTAGCCGAACACTTACCCTTTTTCACCACCGCCACCCATGGAATTTGAAGTGCAAAGTTGTGCTTCCTTGGCACGTACTTCACTAGTCCTAGGGTTGTGCAATGGGGGTGAGTCCCTATTTAAGGGGAGAGGAAGGTCTGAGAGCTCGGGCTGAAGCCATGCTCGCTTCCCAACCTTACATGCCTTTACGGCAGATGTCGATGTTTGCCAATATTCGTTGTAGTTGAACTCGGCCGCCATGGCCAACGCATGTTCCTCAGCTCGGAGAGAGCACTCTATATTTCTGTTGACAGTAATGATCCCCTTAGGGTTGGGCATCTTGAGCTTGAGGTATGCGTAGTGCGGGACGACGTTAAAGAGAGCAAATGTTGTTCGGGCGAGCAAGGCACGATAGCCGTTGTGGAAGGGTACAATGTCGAAGATCAAGTCTTCACTCCGAAAGTTGTTGGGCGAAACAAACACTACTTCCAGGATTACGGAGCCCGTGCACCAGGCCTTGATGTTGGGGTCAAAACCGGCGGATCTCGGGTAGGGGGTCCCGAGCTGTGAGACTAGAAGTGATGGTAATAGGAGACGAAGGGAAAAAGGTTTTACCCAGGTTCGGGCCCTCCTATGGAGGTAATACCCTATGTCTTGCTTGATTGTATTCATGATGTGGGAGTTATAGAGTTGATCTACCTCGAGATCGAATAGCTAACCCTAGATGAGTTATCCTGCCTCTACAACGTAAAACCCTCCGGTTTATATAGCACCGGGGGTACCTAGCGTTTACACATGGTCGGTTACATGTCAAAGAGATAAACATGCCTATCTATAGCTGACAATCTTGGAGAACACGTCGCAGCTCCTTGAAGCCTCCACCCTGGCAACGAGGTCCTTGATCACCCAATGGCCACTTTGCAACCCATTTAGTCCGGCACGTGGGAAATAGGTCAGCTACCCGTGGACCCCTAAATCCAGGACTCCTTCAGTAGCCCCCGGACTAGTCTTCAATGGCGATGTATATCCGAATGGTCTTCATACTCTTCGGCTTGCAAGGCGAGTCCCGTATTCCTTTTTATTCGGCAATCGACCAGTTGTCGGTGAAATCCCAAGTGTCACGGGCTCTTTAGGTCCATTATAATAACCACCAGCGTTCCTCAATTCCCGTGTATCATGGGGAGGCGAGCGGTTCAACGATTTTCTACGATGTTGCCCTTCTGTAACGGAAGTTACACCCATTTAAATAAATAGGATCGCGGTTTAGACCACATCCTCATCCTTCTCCCCAATGGAAAAACTCCTAGCAGAAGATCCATGAAAAACATGGCAAGCTCCCCTAGCTCTTCCGCGTGCCCTACGGCTCACATCCCGAGGACTGGACCAGCTGCTCCGTATCATTTCTGCGGTTGCGCAATCTCGAGACCGAGGGGTATCTCCCTTCTTTGGATATGGCGCTGACCCGCGCAGGTTTTACTACCTACAACAACGAGGTCTTCGCAGAACGTTTACCCAACCCTCAAAGGGGGGAACGCGTATGCTTCGTTCCCTTCCTCTTGCGGGCTTCGGGTTTCCCATCCACCCGTTCTTGAGGGGATTTTTGGAATTCTATGCGATCCAACTCCACCACCTCACCTCGGGCTCAATCTTGCACATCTCGGGATTTGTAGCCCTATGCGAGATGTTCCTGGGCTGCGAGGCGCATTTCGAGCTATGGAGGAAGTACTTCTGTCTTGTCCATCGAACTTGGGACAAGGCAATCTTGGAGGTCGGCGGAGCCGAAGTATGCCGTATAGCGGGAACGGGGTATCCGGTGGGTATGTCAAAGGAATCCGAAGAGTGGACTTCGGAGTGGTTTTACATTGAAGACGTCCCCATGTTCGAGCCAGCTCGGAGAGGTCTGCCCGAATACTCTGACGCCCCTTTGAAAAAAGGTATAACTGGCAGCCAAACAGTTCGTCCCAAGAGGACAGCACTGAAGTACAATGTTTGGAGGCCTAGTTGCGGATGCTTACCCACCACAACCTGACCATGCCCGGCGTCATGGCCCCTGCCATCAGCCGGTGCGTGCAGCCCCTCCAACAGAGGATACATCCCTTGTGGTGCTACAATGGTAAAAACAACACCACTTGCTCCCAGAGATTGGGACCCGCTATTCTGACGGTGTTGGCTGCCACCCTTGCCGACCTATATAAAGGAGAGGAAGAAGATTTTATTCACCGGACAACCAAGGAAGGGTATTCAAGCCAATACCATCGAATGGGTAAGCCTTTCTCCTCTGCGAACATAGTTTAGGGTTTCCATTCCGTTCTTTATTTGACTGAAGCCTTTTAATCTTACATGAATAGGAATGGAGGAGCTTCATCGAGACAGTCAACTGTCCAGCTCCCCAGACCGAAAACTATTCGCATGATGATGATCTGTGTTTCCATGAAGACCCGGATCTTCTAATTGAATTTGAAGACGGAGTCTTCTATCAAGAGAGCCTCGATCGATGTCATATGGCTATCATAGCCGATTACCCTAGATCGTTCTCTCTTCCTGCAACAAGCAGGAAGAAGAAGAGCTCGTCCCGCAAGAGGCAAGCATCCAACAGCTCCATGAATGTGTCGGCTTCTACTCCCAAGCCTCGTCGATCCACGCGCCATACACCGACGACCAAAACAGCACCTGGATCGGAAGCCAACAAGGGCCCAACTAATAAGCCGGCCGCGAGGATGAATTCACCTTCTTACTCAACCCAAACGTATTTTATTCAGCTGCCTGCTTGCTTACATAATTCATAGAATCTTACGGCAGTTTACATCGAAACACGTGCACAAAAATCCTAGGGCTCCTCTGCTGAAGAGGTCGCCAAGGTGTCTGGCAGCACTCAAAATTCCAAAGCTATGGCTCATGTTGACCCTGCTGCCGAGGCCCCTATGGCCAATCCGTCTCCCGTTGATTCCGATGATGGTGTGTCGGTCACTAAATCACAAGTAGTAAGCACCATGAACCACCAGCGACGACAGGAGGCACTACACCACCCGGTGTTTTCCGAACAAGAGTTCGGTGCCCTACGCAAAGCGGACGCACACATCGGCACAACCCGACCTGGGTTTGGTGAGGCCCTCAAGATGATATCGGCCAGTTTGCAGGTAAGTAATCGGCTTGAAAGAGTCTGGACACTCGTGTGAACCTAGTAGCCCCCCGAGCCTTAAATTGGTTCGGTACAATCGAATTAAGGTTCCTTAGGCTGTTTTACTGATAATGCAGGCTTTGAAGCAACAGAAGGAGCAACTGGCCAAGGAGCTAAAGGACAGCCAATCATAGGTACAATCTGTGAAGGCGGAGCTGGAGCAAGTGGAGAGCTTCACCCGAGAGGCCCATGGTGAGTATACTAGTGCTACTAATTTCTAGAAAATGTCCATGCTGACGCAAGGATTCTATTTAGCAGCTGAATCCATAGGGCATATGCAAAAGGAGCTAGATGAAGCCCGAGAAGCTCAGTGGTATGCCGAGTCCCAGCACGAGGCTTGCTGACGCGTTGTGAGCCGCATCCAGGAAGAAAATAAGCGACGGGTCAAAAAAATTGAGAATTTAAAAGCTCAATTGGCCCAATCCCAATAGGAAAACCAGAAGCTACAGAGGGGCATGTTCGGTAAGTTTGATTCCGATGTTTAGGAAGTACTTCCTATAAAGAATGTTAAATAAGCATGCCTTTGCCTCATATGTAGGCCTCCTGTCCAGGCATCCTGAAGAAGAGATCGGGTCCTTCCGGGGCAATTTGTTAAAAGATCTTTTTGCTCTTCACGAGCGTGCCCGCAAAACAATGAAAAGCATGGTAAAGGCGCTATGGCCTACCGAACAGCCTCCGGAAGGAATGGCCGAACTAGTCGATAGATGCAAGGGAGCCCAAAGTAGGTTCGAGATGTGGAAGACATCGGCAAGAAGTGCTTGGGTTGGTCCGGTGGGATCGGATTGGCAAGAAGTGCCAGTCCACCTGGTGTACGATCAGGTGATGCCTGTCGCCCGTCTGTCACAAGAAGACTGTTCCCTAGATACGATAATTGACAATCTTGACCAGCAGCCGAATGTGTAATCTTGTATACTTATGTATGAACAATTGAGTTGTTACTCTATTTGTGTTGTAAACTTTGTCTTAACCGGCCATCGGCTTCTCCCTCTAGTGCGAACAGCTTGGGAGTGTTCCTCATAATCTGTCACCCTAAAGGGGCGAATTGTGTTCAGGGAACTAGGCAATCCGGCCATGTGTTGCGAACGGACAGAAAGCACACGGAGAGGTATGTTATATTACTTCTTAGCGTAACAAACATGTTCTGAGGAAAATAGTACCCCCATCGATACCTTTCTTCAGGGTTCTACGATGATCATAGGTAGGGTCCGCATACTACTAGTCAGCGGCTAAGGGCCTTCGAGAAGGAGAAACCCAAATAGTGGTGATAGTTACCATCACCGTATTAAGTGTTTCCGTCACAGCCGACCAATTGTCTACGTAAGTTAGCTAGCTTTCGACTTCACCGGTCTGAGGAAGGTATTCGGACGACCTAGTCGTAACAATCACAGGGGTGCTCCCTTTACCCTCTAGCCGAACAATCGGGAACGTAGAGGGCAAACACGGTAGCGAGGCAACCCAGCTTGGGAAAGTCTTAGTTCGAATTGATGCATATGATGGCTTGAAGGTGACAAAGGAAACGTGTATACACGATTAGTGTAAATAAATGCTTACAATATAAAAGTGGTGGCTTCGGGAAGAAGCCCTCAGGTGTTGTGTTCGGATTTAACACTTAATGGTGTAAACCGATAACCTTAGTACAAGATCGATCGAGCTGAACATGGAAGGAAAAAATTCAATCCTACCAAACAACACAATGGGAGGTGAAAGGAAAAATACAAGGAAAAAGGAAAAAAAGAAAATATATTGAAATATTTAGACGACACCGGTTTATCGATAGAAGCGCCAAAGACGAGCTGCGTTCCATGGGTTCGGTTCAAGGCGGTTGTCTGACGGGTTCCGAAGACGGTAGGCTCCTCCCACGAGTACTTCGTTGATTATGAAGGGCCCCTCCCATTTGGGGTTGAGTTTATGCTTCTGCTTCTCTGGGAGTCGTAAGATGAGTTCGCCTACCTTATATACTTTTGCCCTAATCTCCCCACTCTGGTAACGTCGGACTTGGTGTTGGTAAGAAGTAAAGCGAGCCCGGGCTATGTTGCGCTCTCCTTCTAACGTGTCCAGGTCATCTTGCCGATCTAACTCAGCTTCCTTTTCCTCGTACATGTTCAACCTTGGTGCATCCTGAATAATGTCGCAAGGGAGGACTGCCTCTGCCCCATAGATCATGAAGAGTGGTGTATATCTCGTTGATCTGTTCGGGGTGGTGCGTAGGCCACATAAAACGGACTCGAGCTCCTCCACCCAATGATAGTCGGACTCATGAAGAGATTGGACCAAATGTGGCTTAATGCCGCTCATAATGAGGCTATTTGCTCGTTCGACTTGTCCATTGGTCTGCGGATGATAGACTGATGCATAATCGAGCTTTATACCCATTTTTGCACACCAGTCCTTGACCTCTTGGGCTGTGAAGTTGGATCCATTATCCGTTATTATATTGTGTAGGACACTGTAATGGTGTACCACGCGGGATATAAAGTCAATTATTGGTCCAGACTTGGCCGATTTGATGGGCTTTGCCTCTATCCATTTGGTGAACTTGTCGACCATGACCAGTAGGTATTTATTCTTCTTGGTCTCCCCTTTAAGGGGTCCGACCATGTCCAGCCCCCAGACCGAGAAAGGCTAGGTGATCAGAATAGGCCGAAGAGCTGTTGGGGGCATGTGACTTTGATTTGCGAAGAGGTGACACCCCATGCAATGTTTAACAAGCGACTGGGCGTCCGCCAGGCTGTAGGCCAAAAGAAACCAGCTCAGAAGGCCTTGCTAACTAAGGCTCTTGCCGCGGCATGCTGGCCGCCCATGCCTGCGTGGACTTCAGCTAGGAGCTCCCATCCTTCTTCCTTAGATATGCACCATGGTAATATTCCGGTGGCACTTTTCTTGTATAACTCACCCTCATGTACTTTGTAGGCCTTGGATCGTCAAACTATACGTCGTGCATATGTCTGGTCATCGGGGAGTTCCTTGCAAAGAACGTAGGTGAGGAAGGGCTCTGTCCATGGCGTGATTACCTCCATTACCTCATGGGCCGAAGGCATTTAGTCCATTACAGAGCTGATGATGATTTGATCTTCTGGTTCATTTATAGGGGGAACAAACTCGTCCGTTGTATTTAGACTAGCGCCCTTGTCATCATCCTGCCACACAACGGATGGCTTAAAGAGCCGCTCCAGAAAGGTGTTTCTCGGGACAGGGTCGCGTTTGGCTCTCATACGAGCTAGTACGTCGGCGGCTTGGTTGTTGTTGCGAGCGACGTGCTGACAATCCAAACCCTCGAACTGTGCGGATATCCTTAGTATGGCATTTCTGTACGCCACCATCTTCGGGTTTTTGGCGTCGAATTCGCGATTAATTTAGGAGATGGCCAAGTTGGAGTCTCCCCTTACCTCTAGCCACCGTATGCCCATCGACACTGCCATCCAAAGACCATGTAGGAGAGCTTCGTATGCGGCCACGTTGTTAGAGTCGGCATACAAGATCCGCAACACGTATCACACGTTGACGCCTGTGGGGATGTGAGATAACTCCAACCCCTAGTCCGGCTAGGGTTTTGGACCATCAAAGTACATTGTCCAATGGGAGTATGCACTATATTCCTTGGGGAGCTCGGCCTCCGTCCATTCAGCCAGGAAGTCTGCCAATACCTGAGATTTTATGGCACAGCATGGCTTATAGGTTATTTCGAAAGGAAGGAACTCAATGGCCCACTTGGCTATGCGGCCGGTGGCATCCCTGTTAATTATATCGTTCAGGGGTACTTCGGGTGACACCTTTACCGCGCACTCTTGGAAATAATGTCTGGGTTTCCTTGATGCCATAAACACTGTGTAGGCTATCTTTGGTAGTGCGGGTATCTGGATTTGTACTACGTTAGTACTCCTGACACGTAATAGACCGGCTTCTGAGTCCGGAACTTGTGTCCCTCCTCATCCCGTTCAACAACGAGCACCGTGCTGACAACTTGGTTGGTAGCTAATATATATAATAACATGGGATCACCGGCACCTGGTGCTGTGAGGATGGGATTGGTTGCCAGTAGTGTTTTGATTTCCTCTAGCGCAGCCGCTGCTTCGTTGGTCCACTCAAAATTGTTGGTCCGTTTCAAAAGTTTATAGAGCGGTAAAGCTTTCTCCCCGAGGCGGGAGATAAAGCGTCTTAACGCCGCTACACACCCTGATAGCCTCTGTACATACTTTAGTTCTGTAGGAATTGCAAGTTCCGATAGAGCATGGATTTTAGCCGAGTTTGCTTCTATTCCTCTATGGGAGACGATGAATCCGAGCAGTTTACCAGAGATAACTCCGAATACATATTTTTTTGGATTGAGTCGTATGTCAGACTCACGTAGGCTAGCAAAGGTTTGCTGTAGGACGTCAATCATCTGGCCGACGTGTTTGGTTTTAATTACCACGTCGTCTATGTATGCCTCGACTGTTTTGCAGACCTATGTCACGAGACACGTCTGGATCATGTGCTGCCCAGCATTTTTAGCCCGAAAGGCATCGTGTTGAAGCAGAATGGCCCGTAGGGGGTGATGAATGCAGTTGTCGCTTGATCGGATTCCTTCATTTTGATTTGATGGTATGCGGAATAGGTGCCGAGAAAACACAACGAATCATGTCCGGGTGTGGCGTCGATGATTTGGTCTATTCTTGGTAAGGGAAAAGGATCCTTAGGGCAAGCTTTGTTAAGGTCTTCCAAATCGATGCATAGTCGCCATGACTATTCTTTCTTTGGTACCATCACCAGGTTTGCCAACCACTCGGGGTGCTTAATATCCCGAATGAATCCGGCCTCTAGTAGCTTAGCTAATTCTTCACCCATAGCTTGTCGTTTGGGTTCGGAGAAGCGGCGCAGAGTCTGTTTGACGGCCTTAAAGCCTGCGATAATGTTCAGTTTGTGCTCGGTGAGCCGCCATGGGATGCCAGGCATATCGGAAGGATGCCAGGCGAAGATGTCCCAATTTTCTCAGAGAAATTTCCGCAGAGCCTCGTCCACAAGGGGATCGAGCTGAGCTCCAATGGACGTTGTCTTACTAGGGTCCGTTGGATGCACTTGAAACTTGATGATTTCCTCTGCGGGTTTGAAGGACGTAGGCTTGGGCCTTTTGCTAAGGATCATGTCATCCTTATCAACTGTTGGCCGTAGTGCGGTCAGTTCTTCGGCAGCGAAAGTCTCAGCTAATGCCTCAATGGTGAGCGTTGTCATCTTGTTTTTGGCTTGAAGGGCTATGTTTGGATCACTAGCGATTGTGATCACTCCATTTGGTCCTGGCATTTTAAGTTTCATGTACCTGTAATTGGGTACAACATGGAATTCTGTGAAGGCGTCACGTCCCAATAAGGCATGGTAGCCGCTTGGGAAGGGCACGCCGTGGAAGAGAAGTTATTCGGATCGGTAGTTTTCGAGCGTACCGAACACTACGTCCAGGACGATACGTCCGGAACAACGTGCCTCTTTCCCTGGAATATTCCCTCGGAAAGTTGTATTGCTATGTTTGATGCAAGATCGGTCGAACTGCATTTTTTCTAGAGTGACTTCGTATATGAGGTTTAAACTACTACCGCCGTCCATTAGAAGCTTGTGCAGCCTGTAACCGTCAATGATGGGGTTCAAGACTAGTGCAGCCGGTGAATGACTGGAAAGAATGGCTGGCTGGTTTGTATCTCCGAAAGTAATTGGTATGTCTGCCCATGCACTAGTTTCTACCACATGGTAGACCTGTTCAAGTTCTCTAAGAGCTCTTTTCCTCCTGTTCTACGAGGGGAATGTTTCGTAGACCATCGGAACTTTGGCATCGTATTCGAGCGATGATGAATAGCGCATGTTCAGCAAAAGTGTCTCAAGGATGTCGTCTCCTCTCTTTGCGACCTGCCTGATGACCCAACAAGCTCTAAGGCTGTGAGTCAGGCTCACGGTCAGCGGGATGGAATATATGGGGCAAGGTTTATCCAATAGTCCGTCAAGGACAATATCGGCCCATGAAAGGGGTCTGTTTCTTTTTTCGACAAGTTCGAATCTGGCTGGCCGCTTTAGAGGTATCCTCTTTTTTCGATCTCCACTAAGGTGTTCGGGGAAAGTTGGTTCTGAAAATAATCGTTCGGATTGCCAAGCACTTTCCATGGCACCGTGTTTTTGTACCAAATCGGATAGCTCGGAAAAGTCACAAATGTGTCGAAGAGCCAGGGCACTAAGAATCCCTTCATCGTGGTAGTTGTTACTGAAGGTTGCCATGACCTCTTGGTCACTAAGACCTTTTTCTCTGCTTCAAGCGAGTAGGAGTCTGGCCCAAAAGTGATGGACTGATTCTCCTGGTAATTGTTTAGTGTCCCAAAAGTCTGAAGACGCGGGATTTGTTGCGATAATGGAATAATCGTCTTGGGTGGTGGGTTGGAAACATTCCGACCCCACGCCAGATTGAGTGTTTGGATTCAAGGACTCTGAATTGTGTGATAAATCATGGACCGATGACGGCCAGTTTTAGAATAAATTTCGGCATTTGGATCGCCGATGAAGTCTTGGTGATCAGAGACCAGGGTATAGACTGTTTTCAATTCCGGCTGTCAGGATGAATCTTTAGCCAGACACTCGATGGTAGCAACAAGGTGGGTGACCAGGGGGACATGAATCTCCCTGTCGTTAGGCCTAATCCCAAGCCGGTCATAGACCAGAATCGGGTCATCCGTCACACGCATAGTTTCAACCCGATCGAACAACTCGTTTAATAACGAGGCAATGGTAAGATGCCTGTCGCTGAGCCGAGTGGAGTCAATGAGCAGAGTAATGGTTCCAGAGTTGCACGAAGGCGGCTCCGTGTTCTGCCCAACCATGGCGGATCCGGTCACATCAGCCGGCTTGGGCGTTCTAGATCGTCCGGGGGTGACGACTTTGTTGGGGGTGGAGCCCAATGTCTTCAGCTTCAAAGCGTCGATACTTATAGGCTCCTCCTCGAGGTTCGAGGGTTCCATAAGGATGAGTAATCCCCATGAATCGGCAACAAACTCTAAGGTTCCGAACCTGATCCTATGATAGGGGGGAAGTTTCCGATCTAGCCAAGGTCACTGATCGGGACGGCATGTGACAAGATGTCGCTGCCTGCGGGAGTTTGATCGGAGGTAAGGGTTCCCTGGATATAGACCTTATTGTATGCGATGAGGTGAGCCATCGATTCCTTCGTTGCTCACAGCGGAACTCTCAATGAAATCACCACCGTGAGTGTCAAAACCGGCAGATCTCGGGTAGGGGGTCCTGAGGTGTGAGACTAGAAGCGATGGTAACAGGAGACGGAGGGGACAAGGTTTTACCTAGGTTCGGGCCCTCCTATGGAGGTAATACCCTACGTCCTGCTTGATTGTATTGACGATGTGGGAGTTATAGAGTTGATCTACCTCAAGATCGAATAGCTAACCCTAGATGAGTTATCCTGCCTCTACAACGTAGAACCCTCCAGTTTATATAGACACTGGGTGTACCTAGGGTTTACACATGGTCGGTTACATGCCGAAGAGATAAACACACCTATCTATAGCTGACAATCTTGGAGAACTCGCCACAGCTCCTCGAAGTCTCCACCCTGGCAACGGGGCCCTTGATCACCCAATGGTCACTTTGCAATCCGTACAGTCCGGCCCGTGGGAAACAGGTTGGCTGCTCGTGGACCCCGAAATCCAGGACTCCCTCACTCGATGCCTGAAATCACTCCTTTAAAGGTAGTGTTGCTGGGTTTGATCCTTGATGGATCTATGCCCATCTTTTTCACCATATCTAAGTAAATCAGGTTAAGGCTACTTCCTCCGTCCATTAGGACTTTTGTGAGGTGATACCCGTCTATAATGGGGTCGAGGACGAGGGCTGTTGAACCCCCATGATGGATACTGGTCGGGTGATCACATCGATAAAAGGTGATCGGGTATGCCGACCATGGGTTATACTTCGGGGCTACATACTCTACAGCGTAGACCTCTCGAAGGGGGCACTTCCTCTCCTTCTTGGGTATATGGGTGGTGTATATCATATTTACTGTTTTCACCTCTGGAGGAAATTTCTTCTGTCCGCCACCCACCGGACCCCGAGGCTCATCCTCATCCTCGTTGGGAGGGCTCTTGCCTTGATCGTTGGGCGTGAGTTTACTGGCCTATTTCAACACCCAATAGTTACGGTGTGTGTGGTTGGCGGGCTTCTCTTGAGTGCCATGGATTTGGCAAGGCCTTTCCATGATCTTTTCCAGCGGGGTGGGTCCGTCGTGATTTCCTTTAGGAGGCTTCTTAGGCTTCCCAGGTCGGGAATTGCGGAGGCCGGTGTTAACGGCCATGTCATCGGCATCACTGTTGTTGTGTCGGCATTTGTTCTTGTTGCGTTTTGGTTTCCCGTTGCCATCCCAAACTTTGGAGGTTCCGGGATCTTCGGAGTTGTGGCTGCATCTTGCTAGCTAGTTATCTTATCCCATGCAAAAGCGGTTAATGAGTGATGTAAGGGCGAACATAGTCTGAGGTTTATCCTGTCCGAGCTGGCGAGCCAACCATTCATCCCGAATATTGTGTCGGAAGGAGGCTATTGCCTCAGCGTTCGGGTAGTCAACAATCTAATTTTTCTTGGTCAAGAACTGATTCCAGAATTGTCGTGCCAACTCTTCGGGCTTCTGAACAACGTTGCTCAAGTTGGAGGAATCCGGCGGCCAAACATAGGTGCCCTGGAAGTTAGATTGGAATGCATCCTCTAGGTCTTCCCTACATCCAATGGAGTTTTCGGGGAGGCTGTTCAACTAGTGTCGAGCTGGCCCCTTGAGTTTTAGGGGGAGATATTTATTGGCATGGAGATCATCTCCTTGCGCCATGTGGATGTGGAGGAGGAAGTCCTCAATCCATACAATTGGGTCAGTTATCCTATTGTACTGCTCGATGTTGACGGGTTTAAACCCCTCTGGGAACTGATGCTGCATCACCTCGTCTGTGAAACACAGTGGGTGGGCGGCGCCTCTGAGCCGACATTTGTCGCACCGGTATTCGGCATCTATTCTAGCCCTGTTGCATTCTCGACCTCTGTCATTGCGGTCGAGCCAGGGCCTGTGTCCGTCCTGTCTATCTGGTGAGTGCTCTCTGGATCCATAGGTGGATCTCGTACGATCTGCTCTGTAGTCCAGGTCGTGTCGTAGGTCAAACCTATCATAGGGCTCTAATGGCTCCTTTCCTCATCTTCGAGGCATTACCGGCCTATAACCGGTGTCGTCAGCTATCCTGTCTCGTCCTCGAGGAGGGCGGTCTGGCTTATTGTATGGGATATGTTTAGGAGGTGGTGTATCACCGAGCTCGCCGTCAAATTGTGGCAACAGCCTTCTGTGTGGATAGCTCTTAGGTTACTCCGACAAACCGGTATCGTATCCTTCCTCAGCTGCGAGGACTCTCGTCCATCGATCATTGAGATTATCTTGTTCGGCTTTAAGCTGACGTTCTTTTGTTTTTAGGTTGTGGGTTGTGGCTATAAGTTGTTGCCTGAACAATTCCTGATCTTCATGGTTATTAGGAATGTCGAAGTCATCGGCTTGTGGGATGTCCTCCACCTCGACAAGGGGGAGGTAGTTATCATCCTCGGAATCGTTGAGGTTGTCAGGGTTGCGCTAGTCTTCAGGCCTCTCCTGACCTTCTAGCGGGTTTTCGGGGGTAGCGGGGTCACCGAGGTCTTCCAGGGTAACTCCGTCACCAGTGCTAATGATAGCTTTCCTCCCCTTTTTTCCTTTTGACCTTTTATGCGGCTTTCGGCACCTTGACGGTGCTTCGCCCGACTTGTCGTTGTCATCATTAGGCGTGTTCTCGCCATTAGCGGCAGGAGTGTCCACCATGTAGACGATGTATGTGGAGGTAGCGGCCCACCGCCCGATGTTAATGGGGGTGGGATCGCGATCCTCGTCATCCATGTATTCTGCCTCCTAAGAGGCATAGTCCAGCATGTTTGTTAAATCTTCGACTATGTCTACCAAGTGGGTGCTGGGTGGGACAAAAAAATTGTCCTGAACCACCCTGTGACCGATCTGAGCATAGATCGGAGTTGGATCATTGGTAATCTTCCTCGACGAGATTTGATCCAGGTCCCTGTTGAGTGTTGAGAGCTCGATCAGATCAACCTGTCTAGAGCCTTCGGCGTTGACCTCCGACGAGTCAAGGCGAGTAGAGTGTTCAGCAAGAACAAGTCTCCGGATGTCGGGCGCTATGACCGGATCCAGACTAAGAGTCAGGTCATCGGCGGGATTCATCCCGTGGGTGTGACCAAAAGAGGAATCCGAAGTTAAAGCTTCGGAGTCTTCGGACGTGGCAGGCGAAACTGCAAGCCCGGTTAATGACAGGTCGCCTTGAGAGTCTAGGAAGAACTCTAGGTTCCCGAATCAGACCTCTTGATCGGGGGAAAAACTTCCGACACGGCCTAGATGGCCGGCCGGGTCAGCGTGTAGCATAACGCTGCCGAAGGCAAAGACCTGTCCGGGAACGAAAGTGTCCGTGTCATGGACCTCTTCGTTGATGACAAGGTGAGCCATCGATTCCTTGGGCGATCATAGAGGAACTCGCAATGAAAGCACCAATGTCTGTATCAAAACCGGCGGATCTAGAGTAGGGGGTCCCGAGCTATGAGACTAGAATCGATGGTAACAGGAGACAAGGGAGACGATGTTTACCCAGGTTCAGGCCCTCCTATGGAGGTAATACCCTACGTCCTGTTGATTTTATTGATGATGTATAGGTTATAGAGTCGATCTACCTCGAGATCAAAGAGCTAAACCCTAGATGAGTTGTTCTTGTCTACAACCTAAAACCCTCCGCCTTATATAGACGCCGAGGGTACCTAGGGTTTTACACATGGTCGGTTACACGCCACAGGGATAAAACATGCCTAATCGCTACATCAAACATGGAGGACAAGCCACAATTCCCGAAGCTTCCTTACTGGAGACAGGGCCTTCGATTGATCCAATGTTCGGCAAATAGCCCATACAGTCCGGCCCATAAGGAATAGGTCAGCCTCCCGAGGACCCTTTAATCCAGGACTCCCTCAAGGGGGTAGATCGGGTTTGAACATGCAGGGCCATGTAGTTGGATGGAGCTCCGACACGATGGTGAGGCAGCCCACCGTCTCGACGGGTGCTGCTGCATGTGTGAGCAGGGTCCGGTCTTGATGCTCCTGAGAGGCCGCCCCGAGTGGTGTCCGGTCGTGACGCCGGTCCGGTAGGGCGGGGAGCGCACGCACATTGACACACGGTCGGGGCACCTCTTGGCAGCTTACTTCATCTCTTGCCCTTGCCCGCGGCTCACGGGGCTGGTCATGCGGACGAGCTTCATGACTGGGCTTGGGGTCGACGTAGCGTTACGGGGGAGGTGGCGGCGCATCGGGGGCCATCTTGTCTGCCAGGTAAGGTCAGGGTCAAAACGAGTAGGAGAGCGCTAAAGCGTCGCCAGCAGCACTAATGAGCTCCACGATGCGCCGAAGCTAGTCGTCATAGCGGTCAGGGGTGAGGGAGTAGCGGAGCAGCTCGTTTGCCATGGGGAGTGCGCCCGAACCACACGCCGGCCCGGGCCGTACGTGGGAAGACGACTGGGTAGCTTGGACGATCGACGGAGTGGCAGTGTGGCCGTCGCGCCGCGCGGGGACCAGTTGGGAGGAGTCTTGTTGTTCGTGGGCATCCGGGCCCTTGGCAGCATTGGCCGCAGACGAGGGGGACTGGCGCGTGCCGGTACGGCCCACGGGTGCCTTCTGGGCAACGCGGGTAGCTCGGGCTCAGCGGGTGTCAGGCATCGGAGCGGCGAGGTGGGAGAAGAGCTTGGCTCGAGGAAGGCTTCAACATGCCCCCTACCTGGCGCGCCAAATGTCAGATTTCCAGCTCCGCAAAACCCTCAAGGTTCGAACACATGGGCTTGTGTGAAGATCCCCTGTAGCCTCATCCTACTTAGCTCGCTACTCGATGGTTACTACGGCAAACTCGCACGATGACGAGGAACAAGATGAACACGATGGTTTACCCAGGTTCGGGCCACTGGGAAGCGTAATACCCTACTCCTACTTTGGTGGATTACCTCTCGGGGAGGTGTGGTGGATGAAGTAGTATAGTGGTTTCGAGCCTCGCGAGGGTGCTCTAAGGGTATTTTTGGCACTCTTCCTTGTCTTGTGGTTCTCCGAGTGGTTCCGTCGGATGCTTTCGTCGTCCCCTTCTATGGTGTGGCCTAGCCTCTATATATAGCAATGGCCCAAGTCCTCTTCCCTTATCACAATGGCGGGAGGGGATCCCACAACGCCAAATTCGAAGGGGACATGAGTACACCCCCGCCCTATCCAAAGGTGGTCTTCGCCTACAAAGCATTTGTCGATGAAGCAGAGGTGGGATCGGCGATGACATCCTCCCTGTGGGGCTCGTGGTCATGGTCTTGTTGCATTGGAATGGAAACCTTTGGAGGCGCTTTGGGAACCCGCGTACGTCCCTCCTCCCTTTGCACCAAAGGGGAAACTGCACCGCCTAGCGCACTGGCTCCCACCTGTCCTTCGTTGCGTCATCTTTGACTCCCGAGGCTGGGTTCTGGATAGAGATCTCTGCTTCTCCGGATGGGGCCTGAGGAGGCCCATCCTTGCTGGTCTTGGTGTCATTCTTCCTCGTAAGCCTGGGGTTCTCGCGTGTAATGCCCAAGATGCGATCCTATCCTTATTCTGGCACGAGGGCCTCGATAGGGATAGAAGCACATCTCGTCGTTTTGCAAGAATGGATATCATTACAAGTACATGTACAGAAGAGATGAGTATATGGAATTGGCTTACACTCGCCACAAGCTACATCAAGATCACAATAATACAACAACATATTCAAACATCATACAGAAGAACAGGGTCCTACTATGGACGGAAACAAACGATAAAATGGCATCCATCCTTGCTATCCCAGGCTGCCGCCTGGAACCCATCCTAGATTGATGATGATGAAGAAGAAGAACTCCAAATCAAAACTAGCATCGCGGTCACGTCAAATCATCGCATTACCTATACCTGCAACTGTTGTTGTAGTAATCTGTGAGCCATAGGGACTCAGCAATCTCATTTCCAAGGGTATCAAGACTATTAAAGCATAATGGGTGAGGTATGGTTAAGTCGTGAGGCTGCAGCAAGCAACTAAGTATATATTTGAGTGGCTAACTTACAAATACAGATAATAAGTATGGTGGTCTATGCATAACGAACATGAACTAGTAATGATCACTAAGTGATCTTGAACCCCTACTTACGACAAACATAACCCCACCGTGTTCTCTCTCGGATAAAGACTCACGAGAAGAGGCAGTCATGGTTACACACACAGTTGGTGTATTTTATTTGAGTTTACTTCAAGTTTGCTATGACCGAGTGTTAAACAAAGTTTCCAAGTTGCCACATAACCGCGGGCACGGCTTTCCGAAAGATTTAACCTTGCTGGGGTGCTCCAACTAATCCATCACAAATTAACCACACGCCGCGTTGGAATTCCTCAATCGTGGAATCTCCCGTAGTATTTGCGGAGTCCCGATGGAAAATCTCAACTTCGAGATAGCTCGAAGTGTCGTCAAAATGCCACGGGCAAGACGTTCGACAAAGGTAAAACAAATCCAGCAAGGCCGCCCGACGTGTCGACAAACCCGATAGGAACCGCGTATCTCGTTCTCAGGACACGATCGGATGAGCAATACATATGGTGACCTGATAGAAATCCCCCGAGTTGCCCCGGGGTGGCCCCGCAAGTGGCTCTATTTTGGGCCAGCACCAGCAGCACTCTCCCCACTGTATTATGTTGAATTACTCCTCGGGTTCATGATGCCCTATGCTTTAATAACGGTGTTCAATATTATTATTTTAGGCAAAAATAGTACCAATGTTGGGCCTTGCCAGACAAGTTTTATCCTAAAAGGAATATCAAGGGGTCCCCATAACAACCCCGAGCATGTTAGGGGCGCTCAATTATGGAACATAACACTAGTTCACCAGTAACTAGAGCGGCAAGAGTGAAACAAAACACCGAGCAAAAGGCCAATCCTCCCACCCTTTACCAAGTATATATGTGCATTAAATTAAATAGCAGTATTATTGTGATAGCAAAAGAATGTCCATGTTAACACATGGAAGCAATTCACCTGCAGCTAGAAATGATATAAGAAGGGTTGAGCAAGCGGTAACATAGCCAAACAAAGGTTCGCTGGGATGTGAAGGGGTTAGAGGCTTATCATGACATATTTGGGAGGTTTGTCAAACAAGTGGTAAGTAGCGAGACATAATGATGGAAGGAAGACAACTAGCATAGCAATGATAGTAGTGGTATCCAAAGAAATGTGTCATCTTGCCTGAGATCCCGCTTGAAAGAACAACGAGTCCATGAAGAAGACGATCCGTGAAGTAGACGGACGAATCCTCACACTTCGAACGCTTTCAGAACTCGATCGAGAAGAAGCAATACGGAAACAACAATCAATACACGATACACCACAACATATGCATGACATGATGCGCAAATGAATATGATGCATGTCAAGTTTAAAAATATGCAAGGCATGGCAAAACACAACAATCAACTTCTACACATTAAGTGAAGCTCAATATGCAACGAGTTGCATATTGACGAAACTCCACATTCAAATATTTAGTTCATTCTCGTTTAGGTACTCATCAATATTAAATATTTATTAACATGGCAAGAGGTGAAGCATAAACAACCACAACATGTAGGCATTTTAAATGAGGCCGAAAGCAACATATAACATTTCTGAAATGACCCCATGTGCAAATTATGGATTCGGTCCAGATCTGTCATAAACACATTTTTATATTTGTTGAACATCAAAGTAAATGGTGTCATGAGATTCTACAATATTTTTCTAGTCAAGTTACATATGTAGAACATTTTCAACGGAGCTACGGTTAATTAGTTATAAAATAAATCATTTTCACATGACATTAACGCAAATTAAATGAAAATCACAAGTTAAATATTTTTATCATGGATGAAAGTGGGATATAATGAATCCACAAAAAATTCTAAGCAGTTAACATATATAAATCATTTTCATCCGACGCACGGTTAATTAGACATGAGCAATTAAAATGATGACATTTATAGTTGTGCAAGGCATTGAATACATAGTAAACTGCAATGGAGAAAAAAAAACATATACGAACCAAATGCAGTGCACTGGGCAAGCCCAGCAGGATATGGCCCAAATCGGCTGAGAGTTTGTGTGTGTGTGTAAAACAAAAGAAAAACATGGTAAAATCTGGGGCAGCTGGGAATCGAACACAGGTTCCCATGGATTTATGGATGAGGCCCTGGCAGGAGAATGGATCAATGCTAGCGGTTTGAACGGGCCTCGGCTGCTAATGAAACAGCCGCAGGAGCTGATGCTCTACAGACAAAGGAAATTGCAGAAAAATAAATGGGGAGGAGGGGGATTTGATCCCTGGTCGTTTGGTTAGGAACAAGGGTGCCAACCGCTAAGCCACAACTCAATTTGTGAACAGAAAGAGACTTTTCCGAACATGAACCATCACCGAACGACTCTGAAGCAAAACGAAACAACGGACAGAGACGACTTCCTTTCTTGCCGTAGCTGGGCATGCATGCTCGGTCGATCAACATGAGTTCAGCCGCGATTGGGAGGCAGTGCGTGGCTGTGTGAAGTGGTGCTGTCCGTGCATATGGGTGCAGCGAGGTGCTCTCGTGTGCGTGTGCGTGCAACCGGAAGGCAAAGGCTGAGCTTGCCTCGTGCCATGGCTGATCATGGCGATGGAGGCCTCGGGCGTGACGGAAGACGGCAGCTACAGCGACGGAATCGAAAAGGATGGGGAGATGGGGAGGAGCAGGGATTCACCTAGGGGTTGCTGCTGGAGTCGTGCGAGGTCGACGGTGACCGTATACGAAGTAAGGATGCGCTGATCGTGGCGGTGGTGCGCAGGTCCGTGAAGCATAGGAAGCAGGGGAACAAGAGGTCGCCGGTCTTGGCGTCCATGGCCTCGGTTCGTGGCGGGAATGGAACTGGGGCTGCGTCGAGGTTCGAGGGGACACAACACGGGAGGGCATGATGGCGAGCTAGGCCGACGGGGATTCCTTAGCCGAGCCGGCCTTGGCTCCACGAGCGATCGAGGCAGAGCCTGGGCAAGGAGAGGTGGAGCGGCGGTGGCACAGAGGAGAAGGAAAATGGAGTGAGGAGGAAACCTAGGGCGGGGGTAGGTTTATAGGGGCGCTGGGGTGGCTCCCGGACGTCAAATCAACGACAAAGTCCGATGTGGAGCTCCGGATGAACTGCCGTACAGGAGAAAGAAGAAGAACAGAGGCGCTCGACTGTGGTGGGGTGGGATTGACCGAAGGGGTAGGTTTGGTGGGCTACAGGTGAGTTGGGCCTTTCTCTCTTGGAATTACTTCTCGTGAATTAATAAAATAGATACTTAGAGAGAGAAAACTAAATACAGAGAGTGTCAGAGGAAGGATCCCACTAGGAGGCATATTTTTCTTGGCTTAAAAAAATATGTAGAATTTAGTAAAGTTGGTTAAGGAAGGATCCCACTAGGGGGCATATTTTTCTTGGCTTAAAAACATATGTAGAATTTAATAAAGTTGGTTAGGGAAATTTTACAGACTGTAAATTCAAACAAGTTTGAATCTAATTCGTTCTTGCTTGAATTTAAAACCTAACCAAACCAAACTTAAGTGGACTGAGATTTTTTACGGTGACCCTACAGAATAGATAATATTTATGGGCATCACAAGAACATTTATTTGAGCATTTGTATTTGCAACTCAAATAAATATAAGAAAAGGGAAGGAAGGAAGTAGCAGAGGATAGCATGGGAAGTATGGCAAAGGCATTGAGAATGAGATCAAGAGTGAATTGGTATGACACACAAGGTTGCAATGAATTGAACTAAGTTGAGCATGGCAAAAGGAAATGATCAAGGAGGGACTAGGGGTAGAAAAAAAACACATAAACAAAATAATGGGAAGCAATCACAACACGATGATGGAGATGATGCATAATGCATGATACCAATAAAAATAAAAATACATTATGACATGCAAGCATGAACATGACACAAAATAAAATGAGGTCTTCGTCGACAACGGGAAGAGACAACAACTACGGACGGAAGCGGGTATTGGAAAAATGATGGAAGTGGAGTGTCGATGCAATGTGAATGATGCGATGATGAATGCGACAAACAAACAATTAAGGCGGCCTTCCTGACAATGAGGAAGGCATTTGGAGCGTCGGACTCGGGCTATTACATCGCGAGGGCCTTGCCTTGAGCGGAGCCGTGCCAGGCCATGTCCTGGGCCACAGGCAGGCAGGTCTGGGTACCCCCGTTCCCAAAACGCCGACAATTGTGTCTCTAAAAGGAGGTATTACTGTTGTTACTAATGATAAAAATGAGCTTATTCCACAAATAATTGTTACTGGTTATAGGATGGTAATTGATTTTAGACAATTAAACAAAGCTACTTGAAAAGATCATTACCCATTGTCTTTTATTGATCAAATGATTGAAAGATTATCTAAGCACACACACTTTTGCTTCCTAGATGGATATTCCGGTTTCTCTCAAATACCTATGTCGAGAAGTGCCACTTTATGGTTAATGAAGGTACTGTGTTGGGGCATAAGATCTCCGAACGAGTATTGAGGTGGATCAAGGTAAAGTTGATGCATTTGAGAAAATGCCATGTCCTAAAGATATCAAAGGTATTCGAAGTTTCGTTGGTCACACTGGTTTCTATAGGAGGTTTATTAAAGACTTCTCAAAGATTTCTAGGCCTCTTACTAATCTTTTACAAAAGGATGTTCCCTTTTGTTTTTGATGATGATGGCATGGAAGCCTTTGAAATACTGAAGAAAGCCTTAACCACTACACCTATTGTTCAACCACTTGACTGGAGCTTGCCTTTTCAAATTATGTGTGATAATGGTGATTATGTTGTTGGTGTTGTTCTAGGACAAAGAGTTGATAAGAAATTTAATTTTATCCATTATGCTAGAAAAACTCTAGACAGTGCCCAAAGAAATTAAGCCACTGCTGAAAAAGAATTTTTAGCAGTCATGTTTGCTTGTGATAAATTCAAACCTTACATTGTTGATTCCAAAGTTACTGTTCACACTGATCATGCTGCTATAAAATATCTTATGGAAAAGAAAGATTCTGAACCTAGACTCATTAGGTGGGTTCTGCTGCTTCAGAAATTTGATTTACATATCGTTGATAGAAAAGGAGCTGAGAACCCCGTAGCTGATAACATGTATAGTTAGAAAATATTCTTGATGACCCACTACCTATAGATGATAGCTTTCCTGATGAACAACTAGCTATAATAAATGTCTCTCAAAACACTCCATGGTATGTTGATTAAGCTAATTACATTGTTGCTAAATATATTCCACCTAGTTTCACATACCAACAAAAGAGAAAATTCTCCTATGACTTAAGACACTACTTTTGCGATGACTCACATATTGTAACATCCCAAAATTCCGTTTTGGAATGTTATGAAATATAGCTGTGCATCATCATCATCATTGCTTGAATGTATGAAATAGTTGAAATGCTTCTTCTGACTTTCTGAAAGTCCCTTCCTATTTTTCAATATGTTGCTTTCACCTATTTGAAAACCTTGGAAAAAGTTCAATATAAGAGGGGAGTAACATGACACTCCACACCAGGGTCATCTTGGTGATATATTTCAACAATAAGAACTAGGGGGTCTTTTGAAAAATATTTGCAAAAGTTTTAAAACCAATTAGGCAAATTCTGAAAATATTGTTTTTTCAAAAGTGCTCAAATGACAGAATAAAAATGTTCAATAAATGGCATTTATTATTTTGTTAATTTTTATATATAATACTCCTATATTTGGAACTATATTGAATGCATCAAAAGGTTTTTACTGCGCTGATATTTGAAAATAGGAAAATCTTTAAAGCTTTAAAGGCCGGTCGGCCCATTCGCAGTTAAAGCCCGATCCGACTTGCCTAATTACCGGCCGACCAACGCCCCTCAAACCCCTCCCCTCTCACTGACTGCAGGCCCCACCCCGACCGCCCGCTGACCCCGCGCGGTCATCACTCACCTCGCGCCCGAACCCTCGTCGGCGATCTCTCCCCTCGCCGGATCTCCCTCTCCTTCCTTCCCCTCGCCCTGCCTCGCCCCTATATAAGTGTGGCCACCCTCCTCTATCCATTCCACACCGAAACCCCCTCCTCACCTCGCCGGAGTGCTGCCCCTCACCTCGCCGGAGTTCCTGCCCCGACCGAACCTCTCCAAGCATCGGGTCGTCGTCTCCCTTGTTCCCTCGCCCCACCGTCACCACCAACCGATGCCGGACGCCAACCGCCATCGCCTGGACCTCTCCGACGACCTCCCCGACCGCCAGAGCGACCTCCCTGACCACCTTCTGTTTCCGGCCGCCGTCGCCCTCACCGGAGACCTCCTCCCTCCCCTTTGTAAGTCACCAGACCTCTCTGGACCGTCAGATCTGTAGTCAACGCATAGGATTAGAACGTTTTAAAACCCGAATCGTTTTCCCCTATGGATCGGTCGATCGCCCGAAAACACCCGCATGCCTGAGCTAGCAACCAATAGGGAGTTGCCACGTAGCCCCGACCGTCCGTTAGTTTCATTTTCTATTTTCTGTTTTGTTTTAGTTAACAGAAGGTTTTCTGATTTTGTTTTGTTTATATCTTTTAAACTATTTAGTGTTTTGAATTGATTCTTTCTGCATTAGTTCACATATTTCATGTAGTTTCACCCTGTAGTCTTAGATTTTAAATTTGAGCTATAAAATTTGAACTTAATCAAAATTTGCTCAAAATACTCAAATCTGAATAACTAGAGTTTAAAAATAAATTTTTATATGAATATTTTTGCTACTGCTTCGTATTAGTTAGGACTATCATCATGCTTAGTTATTGGATTTTTAGGATGGATTTGTTTAGTGTTTTAACTATAAACAGAATCTGCCTAGTGGTTAGCATAGTTTAACTAATTTAGTTTTTAGTTAGTTTAAATCAGATTTGGTTATAATTGTTTTAGTAGGTTCTGTTGCTTAAACATTAGGTGTTTTACTTGATGATAATAATAATATATATTGCTTAGTTTATTTCTATATTGTTATAGGAATCTCAACTCCTTTTCAACTAAGTATAATTTGATTAAAACAAACTAGTTAGTAATAGTTTCTTTTAACAAAGTTTTAAAATTCTGTTTTCTATGAAAAGTGTTAGTGAATTCTTTTCTGTTAAGATAAATGTTTTGTTAATAAAAATATATTTTAGTTCACTCTTTTTGTTAGGAAACTCTAGCCCATTCATGTAGTAGAGTTTTATAAAAAAACAAATTAACTTTAGTAATTTTTCTTTCACAAGAGTTTCTATGAATTTAATTCTGTTTATTAATAAAATATTGTATTGTTCTTTTCTATCAACTATTGTTTTAGTTAATTATAATACAATTACATTCTATATTGTTATTAGTAGTTTACCACCAACTTCTAGAAAACCAAACTATGTGATGTTTTTCTTTTCTTGTGTTTGTTCCTTGTTTTGTCTTGAGTGATTCTAGTTCATTCCTGATTGTTGTGAGTTACAATATTTTGTTGTATGCTTATTGAGTGCTCTTGTTTGATTCGTTAGATCATCCGGAGTGCGAAGCTTGTTACCTAGAGTCCCTCGAGTACGAAGATCGTCAATTAGGCAAGTCACTTTGATCATATTTACCCATGTTTTTATTGCATTAGTTCTACCATTCCCCCAATTGCATGCAAAGTAGGTAATTGGAAACTTGGTTACTGTTGTAGTATCATGTGGTAGGTACCCCCCCTCAACCCTTGACACATTGGCCCCGGGAAACGTTGTTCTACATTTTGTTATGCTATTAGTAGACGGGGTTGGTTGTGTGATTCACGAGAGTTGTGAGATTCATTACAAGACCTACATAATGATCAAGACTTCAAGACTCCGAGTTTTCAACATACCTCTGGGTGGATGATGGTTGAACGGCGCCCTGGAGAAACCAGTGGTTAGCCTAGATGATGCTGGAGATGTGCCAGTATTCATGCGAAATGGTCCACCCAGGCACAAAGAGATGGATGGATGCTTCAAGACCCAAGGCTTACCTGCATAGCCACAAGTCATTATGGGCTCTGGCTTGGTTGGATATCGTGGTGACCCTAGACAGGTGGTGCTACGAGATGTAGAAGAACGGTAGGAAAGGATGGGCGCCGACAGAGTCGCAGGGAAACCCTTTGGAAGACCATGTTTTGGTCATCCGTTTCTCAAACACCCTGAAGTGCGAGAAATCAAACGGAGGCGACCAAATCTTGTGGGGAACGTGTGCAAAACTCTGCAGAGTACTCAACCTAATCGATTAGCCGTGTCCACGGTCATGGACAACTTGAGCCAAAGGAACTGAAACTATCTGGAACTCTCAACACAAATAATATGATGATGTGGGTATTAATAAATTGGGTACGAGAATTGGTTGGTGGAACCATCTCATTAATCAACCAACATTGTAGTGATTATGCTTTTGCCCTCTCTTGTTGTAGGAAAAATTGGCTTTACGCAAAACTTACTACCCCACCTGCCATATATGCATATAGATTAGATGATTATCTTTTCACCCCTCTCTTGTGACTTTGCCGGCATATTCAATATGCTGACCTATACGGCTGCAACGTATCATGTTGCAGAGTACTTTTCTGACCAGGAGTGAGGATACGCTGTATGCTCGGTGAGATGCCCTTGGAGTCAAATGGACTCATCTACCTTCGATGCTTCCGCAAGATTTAGATATTCTCATGAGTTGGCCTTCGTCCACTTTACTGTAATCTTTATTGTAATAAAGGACTCGATATGAGATTTATGATTAACAAATGATGTGTGATTTCCCTTTGATATATACATTGATGTATCGTGTGTGTACCAGCATGATCTTGGGATGGTACGGAAACACCGGAGATTCGACCTTTCAGGTCGGGTCGCTACACATATTTATAAAGAAGGCATAGATGGTATTATTAAACATTGTGTACCTGAGCATGAACAGGAACAAATCTTACGGAAATGTCATTCTAAAGCTTATGGAGGACATCATGCTGGAGATAGAACTGCTCATAAGGTATTACAATCTGGTTTTATTGGCCTACTCTCTTCAAGGATGCTCGTAAATTTGTCTCATCTTGTGATGAATGTCAGAGAATTGGTAATATCGGTAAGCATCAAGAAATTCCTATAACTATTCACTTGTTATTGAACCATTTTATGTTTAGGGTTTTGATTATATGGGACCTTTTCCTTCCTATAATGGGTATACTCATATTTTGGTTGCTATTGATTATGTCACTAAGTGGGTAGAAGCTATTCCAACTAGTAGTGATGATCAGCATACTTCCATTAAAATGCTTAAAGAAGTTATTTTCCCAAGGTTTGGAGTCCCTAGATATCTAATGACTGATGAGGGTTCACACTTTATTCATGGTGCTTTCCATAAAATGCTTGCTAAATATGATGTTAACCATATAATTGCATCACCCTATCATCCTCAATCTAGTGGTCAAGTTGAACTTAGCAACAGAAATAAAATTGATATTATAAAAAACTGTTAATAGGTCTCGAAATATTGGTCTAAGAAATTAGATGATACACTTTGGGCTTATATAAAAACATATGAAAATCCTATGTGTATGTCTCCATACAAGATGGTCTATGGGAAAGCTTGCCATTTGCCTGTAGAATTAGAACTTAAATCATTTTGGGCTATCAAAGAATTAAACTATGATTTCAAACTTGCCGGTGAAAAGAGGTTATTTGATATTAGCTCATTAGATGAATGGAGGACCCAAGCTTATGAAAATGCCAAGTTATTTAAAGAAAAAGTTAAAAGATGGCATGACAAAAGAATCCAAAAGCGAGAATTCAAAGTTGGGGAATATGTTCTTTTGTACAATTCTCGTTTCAGATTTTTTGCAGGAAAACCTCTCTCCAAATGGGAAGGACCCTATGTTATCGAACAAGTTTATCTCTTTGGAGCTATTAAGATTAATAATGCCGAAGGTACCAACCCGAAGGTGGTAAATGGAAAAACAATTAAACACTATATCTCAGGTACACCTATTAATGTTGAAAGTATTGTTATCCAAACCATGACACTGGAGGAGCACATAAAAGAAACCTTCTGGAATACTCGAGAATCGTGAAAATAAAGAGGTACATGATACGGTAAGTAAACAATCTCCAAAAATCCGCAAAAATATTTTTATCAGTTTTGTAATATTTATGAATTTTAGGAAATAGAAAATAATCCGGAAGGTAACCGAGGAGGGCACGGAGTACTAGGGCACGGTTCCATCCCTGGCACGCCTTGGTGGAGCGTTCCCACCTCGGGAACCTTCCCGGCTTCATTTTCCTTTCATTTGCTTGGTTTCCAAAATTCTCTATATATACCCTCGACTGTTTTGACCATCGCATCGCAAGATTTTCTTCTATTCTTGTTTCGTGTTGTTTTCTTGTCAGATCTAAATCTTCATGGCTTCTTCAAGCTCCCCCAAAGACAAGTTCTTCAAGAAGGTTATCAACCCGTATTTGCTGGAGTTGATGAAGCACCCTCAAACCATCAAGATGCGTGAGGGGGTGCTCCACATCTGGGATGTTCAGGTGCCCAAGAGGATTGGAAGCATGGAGGCCATGCTGGAAGCTATGGAGCAAGATGTCTTCAAGTGCAAAGGGATGGTGGAGCGTGGAATTAGTGCCAATCACTCCATGATCACGGAATTTACCCATGATCACATGGTGGATGGATAGTCCATGAAAGGAAATCCTCTTCAACTTCAACGAGCAAATCAACTTTCTATAGAGTCAAATTTATGATCTCCAAAATCAAGTTTTTGAGTATGAGGCGAGATTTAAAGGTATAAGCTTAGCTACCAATTGCTGGACTCCAGGGACTCGTGCCTCAACTTTTGATGGTGAATCCCTAGAAGCCGGAGGATAAACCTACTACTGTTTCATCACCACTACCTTCATTATGACCACCACCAAAGGAGATCCGAGTACACGGGTATGGGCACTCCCCTTGGCTTGAGCTAAGCTTGGGGGAGGTGCGTTGGTATCCTATCACCATCACTATGTACCTTTTGCTTTTTTATTTCGATCCTTAGCCTTTTGATGATTTAGTTGAATAAAAGGTTAGTATGATCTATTTTCAAATGCTAGTTTCGTGATCTATCCTTCTATGTAATCGAGTGAGAGTTATATAATAAAGTTTAGTGTCATCCTTTGCCCCTTTACTTTCTTGTTGCAATCTTGATAAAAGAAAATAAATGAAAAATATCATATGCTAATCTTATGGTGAGTAATGACATGACAATAAAGAAAAGTATAAGTGGTAAAATTTATTGGAGATTGGCAATCATAGCATTAGTCAATGATGCAGCTCATGAAAGAATTAATTAGGGAAGAGAAGATTCACATGCAAATATACTATCACGAACATCTTGTATGATTATGATCCCCCATTAAATATTATATGCCAAAATTGTTCACGTTGGACAAGAAAAGAACTTGAGAACTCCGGAAAATATTATAAGAGCCAAGTAATATCCTGGAAAAAACGTATGGGCTATGGGACCACTCAAAGGAAAAACACCGTTGAAACGATTGCTTAGGGAGAGAGATTGCAGCGGTACAAATGAAAACTTGATGAGATGATACCACTGAAATAGCTTAAGTGGATTTGTATGGAAACACGAATCTTCTGAGATATGCTGAAAACTCTGGATAAGAATAGAGAGACATGAATAAATAAGAGAGGCATGATTGAAAATTTCCAACACGATAGATTGAAAGCACATATGCTCCCTTGGTGGTTTTTATAATTCATGACAACATACATTGGCTGTTGGACTAATAGCTCTCTCTAGTTTATTTTGGATAAAGTCCACAAAGAGGATTGGCTAAGGATTGTGAGGAGAATTCCCAAGAAGAAGAAGAAGGGCGGGAATAGGATTGTCCAATCTTCATGCTTCAAGCTTGAAGACTCTATATTGTAGACTTTCCGAGAAATCACTTTTGAGTCCATAGGAAAGACAATACTATTAAAAGGGAATGAGAAATTATGATGATCTGGTTGCTCAAGTGCATAGAGAATAACCACCAAAAATACCCACCCACTCTCCCACAAAAACCTTCTGTCCAAATCCAAAATTCAAAATTCGGCGACACCAATATTTTCCATTCGGATCCACCGAGTTTTACCCTAGACAGAAGCCCAGCCAAACCCTAGCATCGTGGTACTACCAAGTTTTTATTCGGTGCAACCAAAAACCAGTGACTGATGCGTCCATTTTGCATCATGTTTTACTACTATTATTTATAATGTTTTTTATGCATAATAATGCTTTGGGGAGTAATTCGAATGCCTTTTCTCTCACAATTTGTAAGGTCTACATCAAGATGGAGAATACCGGCAACTGGAATACAGCACCCTGAAAAAGCATGTCAGAGAAACCTATTCTTCACAACTCCAATGAAGCTAAAAATTCATGGGGAATATTTTTATATTAAATAAGAATTTTTGGAGAAAAGATTTACCGGAGGGGGGCCACCAGGTGACTGCTACTTCTTGAGCTTGCGTTGGTTTTCCCTTGAAGAGGAAAGGGTGATGCAGCAAAGTAGATAAGTATTTCCCTCGGTTGTTGAGAACCAAGGTATCAATCCAGTAGGAGGTACAAGCAAATCCCCAATTTTCGCACCTACACAAACAATCAAACAATTGCACACAACACTATAAAGGGGTTGTCAATCCCTTCACGGTTATTTGCGAGGATGAGATGTGATAGAGATAGATATTGAAGATTACTAAAACAAGAAGTAAAACAAAAGTAAAAAGATTGCAGAAAAGTAGTTTTAGTATTTTTTGGTTTATAGATCTGAAAATATAATATGGAAAATAGACCCGGGGCCATAGGTTTCACTAGAGGCTTCTCTCATGAAGGAAAATAATACGGTGGGTGAACAAATTACTATCGAGCAATTAATAGAAAAGCGAATAATTATGAAGATATCCAAGGCAATGATTATGTATATAGGCATCACGTCCGTGTCAAGTAGACCAATACGATTCTACATCTACTACTATTACTCCACACATCGACCGACTCGTGCCTCCATCTAGAGTATTAAGTTCATGAAGAACAGAGTAACGCATTAGGTAAGATGACATGATGTAGAGGGATAAACTCAAGAAATATGATTAAAACCCCATATTTTTATCCTTGATGGCAACAATACAATACGTGCCTCCTACTCCTACTATGTCACTGGGTGAGGAGGCCACAAGGTTGAACCCAAAACTAAGCACTTCTCCCATTGCAAGAATTACCAATTATCTAGTTGGACAAACCAAACCAATAACTCGAAGAGACTTGCAAAGATATGAAATCATGCATATAAGAATTTAGAAAAGACTCAAATAATATGCAAGGATAATCTGAACATAAATCCACAATTCATCGGATCTCGACAAACACACCGCAAAAGAGTATTACATCGGATAGATCTCCATGAAGATCATGAAGAACATGGTACTAAAGTACAAAGAGAGAGAAGAAGACATCTGGCTACTAGCTATGGACCTGTTGGTCTATGGTGAACTACTCACGCATCATCGGAGGGGCAATGGAGTTGATGTAGATGCCCTCCGTAATCGAATCCCCCTCCGGCAGATTACTGGAAAAGGCTCCAAGATTGGATCTCTCGGGAACGGAGGCTTCCGATGGCGGAAAAGTATTTTCTTGGATTCCTTTGGTATTGGGGGAATATTTGGGAATTTATAGGCCGAAGAATAGGGTTAGGAGACCTGTTGGGGAGCCACAAGCTTGCCAGGCGCGACTAGGGGTGGTGGCCACGCCCTTGGCTTGTGACCTCCTGGCAGGTCTCTTGCCTTCCCCACCAAGTCTGGTAGATGTCTTCTGGTCCAAGAAAAATCATCACGAAGATTTCATTCTATTTAGGTTCTACCGTAGGCGCATCGCATGCAAATTAAAAATTTCCTATGCGCAGAACATCCAAGAACTTTCTATGGAGGTGGATCACAGATTGTTACCACTAGACACACAGTGTCGTGCAACGGAAGTAGACTTGGGGCAGCATGTTCGTGTGGTCTGTCTCCTCGTCATCCGATCTCCCTTGAATAGCCGATCCGATCTCCCTCGAACAGATGGTCACCAAATCCAACATACATGTTCGCCAGAGTAGCGCAGGTGCACTGCCTCTAATGGTATCCGCGCGTGTAGGAGGAACACCGTGCGGCGGAGTGCTAGGTCTGATCACATAGTCGGCGGCAATGAATGGAGGTGGCTAGTTGCAACTCATGCAAAACCTTAATGACGGTGCCGAAGGGATCAACCGGATGGGTGTGTCGCACCTCCACTATATATAGGCATCCGGCGCGGGCTCAACTCTTGGACCTCGCACGGATCCTAAGGCCCATGTGTTCCTTCCCTTAAGTGTGCGCCCCCTTAGGTTCTCATTCACTTGGTCGCGATTCATATCACATCCATCTCGACCAGTCAGTAGCGGCCTCTAGCAAGGCGTGCCGACTCCAAGTGTCTGATGAAGCTGGTTAGGCGAACCTATACTTGACACTTCCATTCCCTTTGCCACCCGATATATGTTGTCGTGCTCAAGGAGTCATGATCATCCTTGTTGTAGCACGACCTCTTTCTCGTTCCGATGAATCCGACCAACATTCGGTTTATCTCATAATCCTCATCACATGTCCATGCTTATTCAGGTCGGATCACCCGAGGGGCCCAGAGTATATCTCTCTTGTTTAGAGGGGCAAATCCCATCTTGCTCGACCATGTCTCGCAGCATGGGTCTGGACAAGCCCGGAACCTAACTTTGTAACTACCCAGTCATGGAGTACGTTCGGTCGACCCAAAGCAAGTCTGTCACCATCCTGAGTACATGTGCCAGCTCAGGTCTTTGGACATAGAACGTATGTTGTACTAGAGATTCACAAATGACCTATCACTGCGTCTCATAGTTGGGTATGTCCAACTCATACCTTATCTCAACTCGGACCCGACTATGTCGAATCCGACCAGATCTTTCTTGGTCCATACTATATGGCTAGCATCCAATGCCACATGGTTAGTGAGACCGAACCATCCACCATGTCATATGCTAGTCTGATTGGTTGCGTGTCCACACGACCCTCTCGACTAGGGACCATTTAGGATAGTCATCATACAATGCATAGTCTCACAAACAAGTCATGTACTTGTTAATACACATCATTGATAATGTCCAAGGACTATCTTTATTCATAAACACATAGGAAATATAATCATACATGATTGCCTCTAGGGCCTATCTCCAACAGGCACCCAGGCACACCTTCAGAGCCCATCTTCTTGTATTTAGTCCCAAAAAACTATAAAAGATTAGGAGAGGACTTTCGGGATAAAGCGCCACCGCCTCGAGGTGGAAATTGGGCAGGAGCACTTTTGCCCTCCGACAAAGCGATTCCGCCGGGGGAACTTCCCTCCTGGAGGGGGAAATTGAAGCCATCGTCATCACCAACAACCCTCTCATCTTGTGGAGGCCATTCTTCATCAATATATTCAACAACACTATCTCCTCTCAAACCTTGGTTCATCTCTTGTATTCAATCTTTGTACTGGAACCTCAGATTGGTACCTATGGGTGACTAGTAGTCTTGATTACCTTGTGTAGTTGATTCCTATATGGTTTATTTGGTGGAAGATTATATATACAGATCCATTATGATATTCAATACACCTCTGATCTTGAGCATGCATATTATTTGTGAATATTTACTTTTGTTCTTGAGGTCATGGGAGAAGTCATGTTGCAAGTACTCATGTGAATTTGATATGTGTTCGATATTTTGATGATATGTATGTTGTGATTCCCTTAGTGGTGTCATGTGAACGTCGAGTACATGACACTTCACCATCCTTGGGCCTAAGGGAATGCATTGTGGAGTAGTTATTAGATGATGGGTCGCGAGAGTGACAAAAACTTAAACCCTAGTTTATGCGCTACTTCGTAAGGGGCCGATTTGGGCCCACATGTTTAATGCTATGGTTAGACTTTGTCTTAATTGTTTTCTTGTAGTTTCGGATGCCTGCGAGGGGGTTAATCATAAGGAGGTTGTTAGTTCAAGTAAGAATAACACCTTAGCACTGGTCAACCAACATATCAAATGATCAAAGTAGAGAACACAAATCAAACCAACATGATGAAAGTGGCTAGATGAAATTCCCTTGTACCCTTAAGAACACTTTGCTCATCATAAGAGATACTTTTGGCTTGTTGTTCGCCAAAAAAGGATCGGGCTACCTTGCTACACCTTACCTATTGTTACCGCTACTTGATCGTTACAAATTACCTTGCTATCAAAACACTTGCTACTTACAATTTTAGTGCTTGAAGAAATTACCTTGCTGAAAAATGGTTATCATATCCTTCTGCTCATCGTTGGGTTCGTTACTCTTACTTATCGAAAGGACTACGTCTGATCCCCTATACTTGTGGCTAATTAGTGACCAACTTCCTGTTAACCAATTTCTTAGAATCGGACCCATCGAGTTTAAGGAATCGGTGACACCAAGATTTGGTAATTGTCTAGGCCACCCATATCCGTACCACCGAGATTTATATATCGGTCTCAGCAAAAAGGCCAAAGTTGCCACATTTTGCACTAGTAGGTGCAACCAGGTTTTTACTCCGGTTTCACCGAGTTGGGCAATAATGTTGTAATGGTTGGATTTTTGGAGATGCCCGTATATACCCCTCCACCACCGCTCACTCGCATGAGAAGCACTCAAAACATACACCCACTTGCCATATCCAATTTTCTGAGAGAGAGACACCTACCCTTGTGTTGAGATCAAGATCATCGACTCCAACCATATGTATCTTGATTTCTAGCCCCCCAAGTTGATTTCCATCCAACCAATCTATTCTACCCACGCCAAATCTGTGAGAGAGTGACTGAGTGTTGAGGAGACTATCTTTTGAAGCACAAGAGCAAGGAGTTCATCATACTACCACATCTATTACCTTTTGGAGAGTGGTGCCTCGTAGATTGGTTAGTGTAAGTGCATCTAGTGCCTCTTAGTGATTTTGGTGTATTGAAGACTTATAGGTTAAGATACTAATGTGTTTGTAAGTGTACACATGCTCTATGAGTCGCTGAGGAGTTTGATATATTCGGAGATTATCGACCCCTAAAATGAATGTCTTCAACTGAAGACTTTGGTGAAGACTTTGGTATTCCCTGAAGACTTTGAAAACAAAGAAGTTGGTGTGACCTTGAAGATATGAGCGAGGACTATGAAGTGTGAAGATTTGTTTTCATAGTTTCATTTCCTTTCTTTGAGTCATAGGAAACACCATACTATTAAAGGGGGTCGAGGTAATACTAAGGAAAATTTCCAACTGATGCTCAACTCAAAAGCCTCAACCTATCCAATCCTTCGAGTGAAGCCTTCGGAAATCTCTTGCGGTTCATTCAAGTTCTTCAGTGACAGAGACGAAGTTCTTCTGGTCTCTGAGGAAATTGGTCTAACTGAGCAGTTAGAATTTCGCTAGTGCGAATTGCCTACAAGTGAGGAATATGATAAGCTTGAGGACTTTCATAGTTCAAAACTCCTACCGTTGTTGTGCTTAGCGTGAGCTGTCCCCAATCACCACATCCACATAACGGTCATATCATTGGGGGCATTTATGTCTTATCATGTCAGGTTGCACCCTGGCTATAAATATCCACCCCCACAACCACTAGTTGGTTGGCTGTTCCGAGTGGGAATTGACACTTGTCATTTGAGAGCAACCCATCCTCCGAGGACTTTGAGAGAAAATCATCAGTGAGAAAAACCCAAATCCAAACCACCAAACCCAAAGTGATTGAGCATCACTTAAGAGATTCTTCGTGTGTGGAACCGACACTTGTTACCTTTGAACATTGTGTATCTTCCAGACGGTCAGGCATCATGGTCTAGTGCATCCTGCAGTCAACTGGGGATCACTGAGTGACCTTGGTCTAGAGCATCCAACAGTCATTTGTGGATCATCGGGTGACCAGTTTGTGAGCGTTTTGAAAGTCTACCCAGAAGACTTACCATGAGTGTTGGGAGAGGACTGTGTGACCTTAGATCAAGGAGAATACGGTAAGGATTGTGTGTCCTCTGTTTTAAATACCAGGCCGTTGCAAACCAGACGTACGACTATCACAATAGTTGGTACTGGGTCATCAAACCATTGTCTTCATCGAGCTACCTGGTTCTATTTCCTCAACACTTACATTTCCTCATATACTTGTTGATGAAATTGATCATTACTGTTTGAAGAATTTGACTGAAGACTTTCTCAATTTCCTCACCTCAAATTCTTCAAATTACCTTGTTCCTCACCTTCTTATCCTGTATCACACTACCTGTAATCCATGCATGCTTTATTTCATCATGATGACCATGCTAATTTTATGTTTCTCATGCACTTGGGTACTTATTCCGCTGCTAGTTATTCATCACATTTCAAATTCTTCAATTTGAAATTCCTCAGTGATGAATTTGTAAAAAATGCCTATTCACCACCCCTCTAGTCGATATAAAGCACTTTCAGTTAGGTGTCGCTTGGGAGCCTCCTTATTCATGATTGTGGAGTTCAACCAAGAAGTAAGGGCAAGGATATCACCTACTTCGTGAAGATCTATCCCGAGTAAGGCTAGTCCTCTCTGGACGTAGGCCATCATGGAATAAACAAGGTTGCTAGTTCATGGACCCCTTGTGGGTGGAGCCCTCCGTGGACTCTCGCGACCGTTACCCTCCATTGGTTGAAGTCTCCATAAACGTGGATGTACTATAGCACCACCTACCAGAACCGCAGGAAAAATCTTAGTATCAACTTTGTGTTTGATCTTCCTATCTCAACTCTCTTACATATGCTTGTCTTTACTTTCCGCTGCCATACACATTGACTAGCACGTGTGGGGTGCACTAGACTTGTTAGAATTGCTAAAATTTGCCAACCAATTAATTTGGGAAAATGTTATGTTTTAATTTTGTCAAGTAGTCTATTCACCCCCCCTATAGACATCCCTTCTAGTGATCCCACAGAGAGCATTGGACAGATGACTTATGATATTACGAACACCGAAGGTTGAATCGAATCCACCATGGTAGAAAACAAGAATGAATAATGATGAACTTAGCATTTGAGCATCTTCACAATGAATTACCGGATACAATACGGAAGAAAATATAGAGGAAGTATCAATGAAAAGAAAGGCACTTGGATGATACTTTAATCATTGAAGAAAAAAGGGCGGAAGGGTGGAAAAAACTAAGAAAACTTGGGACGGATGAAACGAACTCCGAAAAACGAAAATGAGGATAGATCTTGCAAATATTGGAGAGGAATGAATTACTTGAAGAGAAGCACTTCGGATGGAAAGAATTGACATGAAAATTTGATTGAGTATAAGGATTAGCACTCTATATAAATACGAGATAACCGGTTAGGAAAGATATGAAATCAACACTTGGCATCGAACCAACTCGAATTATCATATTCTAAGAAAACAAAGGGCGAGGCTTGTGGATTAATACAGAAACAAATATATGACAAAGTTTTCGCTCGATATTTTTGTGGTAAGCTCACACGGGCTCAAGCTTACAGTAACCATCATGTACAAGGAAGTGCACATGACATACGAAACGTCCCCGAATCATAGCAAGTTACAAGGATTCTTTAAGATGCAACGAGAACCGTTGTAAGAAAGATCGTCAACAAGCAAAACACTAGATGTAGAAACCCAGCCTCACATCATGCATCTGTAGGAAGATAATACTAGGTAACTACTTGAATTCCTACCTAAGAACTCCCGAAATCTTTTGGTTATGCAATCTGGTCCAATGGATAGAAGGAGCGAAATTCCATCATTGAACTCCTAGCATGATACTACTCTCCAATGTATCACATCCGTCAACACATGACCAGAGGTCTCAGAAACTCATCTATCTCAGACCCTCGTAATCACAGCGATACTAAACATGGCAGTACTTTTGGATGGTTCCATAGTACTGGCTCAGACCAAACTCCTGTCGCCACAAATAGTATTGAAGCAATTTCGAACATCTTCCTCCTCGGATATAAGGAAAGTGATCGATAGTGAGTGTGAAAAGAATCCCCTGGAGCTCTACTCCCCGAGACACTTTCTGACCCAAATTGACATGAGGCACCAGGAACAAAATCCCGGTCACAACAACATCATAGAGGTTCCAAAATACTCGCGTGATCCTAATATTTTTTGAGTGAGAAGACGGGTAGAATTAAAATAAGAAGAGTGAGTGATCGCTGGTGAGGAGATACAAGCATGTATTTGAGTGGCTAACTTACGAGTACAATAATAAGAAGAGTGATCTACGCATAAACGGACGTGAGCTAGTGACGATCAAGAAGTGATCCTGAACACCTACTTACGAGTAAAACATAACCCCACTGTGTTCCCTTCTTCGTTCAAACCTCACAATAAGAGACGGTCATGGTTACGCACACAATTGGTGTATTTTATTCCATTTTACTTCAAGTTTGCTATAACTAGGTGTTAAACAATTTCCAAGTTGCCACATAACTATGGGCATGACTCTTAGAAAGATTTAACCCTGCAGGGGTGCTCCAACTCATCCATCACAAACTAGCCACAAGCTGCGGTGGAAAACCTCAACCTCGAGATAGCCCAAAGTATCCTTGGAATCCCGGTGCACAAGACATTCGTTAGGTAAAACAAATCCAGCAAGACCACCCAGTGTGTCGACGACCCCAATAGGTGTTGCGTATCTCGTTCTCGGGACACAACTATCGATGCGTAGTGGACGATAGCCAGATACCTGAGTTGCATCAAGACGGCTCCACCGACTGCTAGGTAGGTGGACCAACACTCATGAGGAGCATTGGCCCAGGTTGTTGATTAATTATCCACAGGTTAATTACTCCCTATGCAAGTTTTATTAATTAGGCAAATGTAATACCAATGTTGGGCCTTGTCAGAAGAATTTTATCCCAAAACGAATATCAAGGGGGTCCTCATAACTGTTGGAAATATGCCCTAGAGGCAATAATAAAATGGTTATTATTATATTTCCTTGTTCATGATAATTGTTTATTATCCATGCTATAATTGTGTTGATTGGAAACACATTGCATGTGTGGATATATAGACAACACTCTGTCCCTAGTATGCCTTTAGTAGCCTAGCTCGTTGACCAAAGATGGTCAAGGTCTCCTAGCCATTGACATGAGATGTCATTTGATAACGAGATCCCATTATTGGGAGGATGATGTAATGGACAAGACCCAAACTATAAACATAGCATATGATCGTGTCAGTTTATTTTTATAGTTTTCTGCATGTCAAGTATCTGTTCCTATGACCATGAGAAGATGCAAATCACTGACACCGGAGGAGTATCTTGTGTGTATCAAATGTTGCAACGTAACTGGGTGACTATAAAAGTGCTCTACAGGTATCTCTGAGGGTGTCTGTCGAGTGCGTATGGATCAAGTCTGGGATTTGTTACTCCGTGTGACGGAGAGGTATCTTAGGGCCCACTCGGTAATGCAACATCACAACAAGCCTTGCAAGCAATGTGACTAAAGTTTTAGCCATGGTATCTTGTATTACGAAATGAGTAAAGAGACATGCCGGTAACGTGATTGAACTAGGTATACAGATATCGACAATCGAATCTCGGGCAAGTAACATACCGATGAAACAAAGGGAACAACATACGGGATTAACTGAATCCTTGACATAGAGGTTCAACCGATAAAGATCTTCATAGAATATGTAGGAACCAATATGGGCATCTAGATCCCGCTATTGGTTATTTACTGTAGAGGTTTCTCGGTCATGTCAACATAGTTCTCGAACCCGCAGGGTCTGCACACTTAAGGTTCGGTGACGTTTCGGTAGTATAGAGTTATGTATGGTATTACCGAAGGTTGTTCGGAGTCCCAGATGAGATCCTGGAAGTCACGAGGAGCTCCAGAATGGTCCGGAGGTAAATATTGATATATAGGAAGTCTCATTTTGGTCACCGGAAAAGTTTTGGGCTCATCGATAGTGTACCGAGAGTGCCGGGAGTGTATCGGGAGACCATCGGGAGGGGCCTTTCGCCCCAAGGGCATCATGGGCTGTGAGAAGAGGCATACCAGCCCTTGGTGGGCTGGTCTAAGCCTCCCCTAAGGTCCCATGCGGCTGGAGTAGAGGGAAAAAGGCAAAAGCTCAAAGGGGGAAGAATTTCCAAGTGGGGAGGAGTCCTACTAGGAGTAGGATTTGAGTTCAACTCCCTCTCCTCCTCACTTCAGCCACGCCAAGGGCCAGCCCTAGGGCGCAAGACTCCCTCCCCTCCCTCCTATATATACTGGAGGTTTTCAGGGCAGCGGTAACTCTAATTGCCACGTGCTGCCCTATTCCCTCTGGATCGTATTTCTCCTCTAGATCATTCCGATGGTGCTTGGAGAAGTCCTCCCGGAATAGTTCCACCACAATCGCCGCCACGCCATCGCACTACAGGAGAAATCGTCTACCTCTCCGCTCCCTCTTGCTGGATCAATAAGGCATAGATCGTTATTGAGCTGTACGTGTGCTGAACGTGGAGGTGTCGTCTGTTTGGCGCTAGATCGGGACGGATCGTGATTGGATCGCGCGACGCTCGGCAATTTGGATCACAAAGACGCTCGGCTACATCAACCGCGTTTCTTAATGCTTCCCGCTTAGCAAGCTATAAGGTATGTAGATCCACTATCCCTCTCGTAGATTCTCATCACCATGGATAGATCTTGCGTGCGCGTAGGAATTTTTTTGTTTCCCATGCAACGTTCCTCAACATTGGTCTCAGAGCTAGGTCTATGTGTAGATGAGATCACGAGTAGAACACAAAGGAGTTTGTGGGTGTTGATGCTCATATTGCTTCCTCCCTTGGTCATGTTTTGATTCAGCGGTATTGTGGGATGAAGCGGACCGAACCAACCTTACTCGTACGCTTACGAGAGACCGGTTCCATCGATTGACGTGTAACTTTGTTGCACAAAGATGGTTGGCGGGTGTCTGTCTCTCCTGCTCTGGTTGGATCAAATTCGACAAAGGCAGTCCTTGAGAAGGTTGAATAGCAATTTGTGTATCGCCGTTGTGGTTTTTACATAGGTGAGAATTGTTCTTGCTAGATACCCGTAGCAGCAGCGTAAAACATGCAACAACAATTAGAGGACGTCTAACTTGTTTTTGCGGGGTATGCTGTGATGTGATATGGCCAATTACATGATGAGATATATGTGATGTATGAGATTATCATGTTTTTTATAGAATATGACGACTTGCATGTCGATGAGTACAGCAACCGGCAAGAGCCATAGGGTTGTCTTTAATTATTTTCGCCGTTTTTACTTTACTTCATCGCTATGAGTTAGCAATAGTCGTGGAAGCAACAGTCGACGTGACCACCCAGATGGCGACACATTGATGGAGATCATGGTGTCATGCCAGTGACGATGAATATCATGTCGGTGCTTTGAAGATGGAGATCAAAAGCACAAGTTCATGGCCATATCATGTCACTTATGATTTGCATGTGATGTTAATCCTTTTGTGCATCTTATTATGCTTAGAACGACGGTAGCATTATAAGGTGAACCCTCACTTAAATTTCAAGATAAATTGTGTTCTCCCCGAGTGTGCACCATTGCGAAAGTTCGTCGTGTCGAGACACCATGTGATGATCGGACGTGATAGACTCTATGTTCACATACAATGGGTGCAAGCGAGTGTTGCATGTGTAGAACACTCGGGTTAAACTTGACAATCCTAGCATGTACAGACATGGCCTCGGAACACAAGAGACCAAAAGGTCGAACATGAGTCATATAGTAGATGTGATCAACATGATGATGTTCACCATTGAAACCACCTCAACTCACGTGATGATCAGACTTGAGTTGGTGAATTTGGAACATGTATCACTCAGATGACCAGTGGGATGTCAATTTGAGTGGGATCTTTAGTAATTTGATTAACTAAACTCATTATCTTGAACAATAGTCTTAGTAACCTTTGCATATTTATGTTGTAGATCAATGGCTCGTGAAGTAGTTCCCCTGGATTTTAATGCATTCCTAGAGAAAGCCAAGTTGAAAGATGATGGAAGTAACTTTGTGGACTGGGCCCGTAATCTGAGGACTATCCCCACGGCTTCCTACAAGGCTTATTTCCTTCAGGCACCGCTTGGTGACCCACCTGTTGGAAGACGTAGTAGTAAATCAAAATTTTCCTACGTTCACCAAGATCTATCTATGGAGAAACCAGCAACGAGAGGGGAGATATTGCATCTTCATACCTTTGAAGATCGCTAAGCGGAAGCGTTACAAGAACGCGGTTGATGGAGTCGTACTCGCAGCGATTCAGATCGCGGTAGATCCGATCAAGTGCCGAACGGACGGCACCTCCGCGTTCAACACACGTGCAGCCCGGTGACGTCTCCAACACCTTGATCCAGCAAGGAGGAAGGAGAGGTTGGGGAAGGGCTCCAACAGCAGCACGACGGCGTGGTGGTGGTGGAGTAGCAAGGTATTCCGACAGGGCTTCGCCTAAGCGCTGCGGAGGAGGAAGAAGAGAGGTAGGGCTTCGCCGTGAGAGAGAGAGATCAAATCTTGTCTCAAAACATCCAAAACCTCAAGTATATATAGGAGGAGGGACGTGGAGGGCTGGCTTGGCCTCTACTCCAAAGAGGAGATGGCCGGCCGAATTAAAGGGAGAGTCCACCTCCCACAAGGGAGGTGGATCTCCTCCTTTTAAATCCTTTTTGCCTTATCTCCTTATCTCCAGCCGCATGGGCCTTTAGCAAAAGTCTTGCCCAGCCCAATAAGGGCTGGCACACTTTATCTAACAGCCCATGTGGTCCTTTGGTCGTCACACCCCTCCCGGGGGTTATCCGGCACCCTCCCGGCACTCCCGGTACACTACCGATGAGCCCGAAAACTTTCCGGTGACCAAAACTGGACTTCCTATATATCAATCTTTACCTCCGGACCATTCCGGAGCTCCTCGTGACGTCCGGGATCTCATCCGGGACTCCGAACAACCTTCGGTAATCACGTATACCTTTTCCCTATAACCCTAGCGTCATCGAACCTTAAGTGTGTAGACCCTACGGGTTCGGGAGACACGTAGACATGACCGAGACACCTCTCCGGTCAATAACCAACAGCGGGATCTGGATACCCATGTTGGCTCCCACGTACTCCACGATGATCTCATCGGATGAACCACGATGTCAAGGATTCAATCAATCCCGTATACAATTCCCTTTGTCTATCGGTATGATACTTGCCCGAGATTCGATCGTCGGTATCCCCATACCTTGTTCAATCTCGTTACCGGCAAGTCTCTTTACTCGTTCCGTAATACATCATCCCGTGACTAACTCCTTAGTCACATTGAGCTCATAATGATGATGTCTTACCGAGTGGGCCCAGAGATACCTCTCCGTCACACGGAGTGACAAATCCCAGTCTCGATTCATGCCAACCCAACAGATACTTTCGGAGATACCCGTAGTGCACCTTTATAGCCACCCAGTTACGTTGTGACGTTTGGCACACCCAAAGCATTCCTACGGTATCCGGGAGTTGCACAATCTCATGGTCTAAGGAAACGATACTTGACATTGAAAAGCTTTAGCAAACGAACTACACGATCTTGTGCTATGCTTAGAATTGGGTCTTGTCCATCACATCATTCTCCTAATGATGTGATCCCGTTATCAATGACATCCAATGTCCATGGCCATGAAACCGTGACCATCTATTGATCAACGAGCTAGTCAACTAGAGGCTCACTAGGGACATGTTGTGGTCTATGTATTCACACATGTATTATGGTTTCCGGTTAACACAATTATAGCATGAACAATAGACAATTATCATGAACAAGGAAATACAATAATAACCATTTTATTATTGCCTCTAGGGCATATTTCCAACAGTCTCCCACTTGCACTAGAGTCAATAATCTAGTTCACATCACCATGTGATTAACACTTACATCACCATGTGATCATATCATCATGTGATTAACACCCAATAAGTTCTGGGGTTTGTTCATGTCCTGCTCGTGAAAGAGGTTTTAGTCAACGGGTCTGCGACATTCAGATCCGTGTGCACCTTACAAACTTTCCATGTCATATTTGTAGATACTACTCCCATGCTCCACTTGGAGCTATTCCAAATGGCTGCTCCACTATACGTAGCTGGATTTCTACTAAGAGTCATCCGGATTGGTTTTAAAGCTTGCATCATCGTAACACTTTACGATGAACTCTTTATCACCTCCATAATCGAGAAATATTTCCTTAGTTCTCAAGTTACTAAGGCTAACTTTGACCGTTGTCTAGTGATCCACTCTTGGATTACTCTTGTACCCCTTGACAGACTCATGGCAAGGCACACACAGGTGCGGTACACAGCATGGCATACTATATAGAGCCTATGGCTAAAGCATAGGAGATGACACTCATCTCTTCTTTATCTTCTGCCGTGGTCGGGTATTGAGTCTTACTCAATTTCACACCTTACAATACAGTCAAGAACTCCTTCTTTGACCCATCTATTTTGAACTCCTTCAAAAACTTGTCAAGGTATGTCTTCGTCGAAAAAACTTATCAAGCGAATAGATCTATCCCTATAGATCTTGATGCTCAATAAAATAGTAGCTTTATCTGGGTCTTCCTTTGAAAAACAAAACTTTTCAAACAACCCTTCATGCTCTTCCAGAAATTCTACATCATTTCCGATCAATAATATGTCAACTACATATTCTTATAAGAAATTCCATAGTGCTCCCACTCACTTTCTTGCAAATACAAGTTTCTCATAAACTTTGTATAAACTTAAACACTTTGATCACCTCATCAAAGCATATATTCCAACTCCGAGATGCTTGCTCCAGTCCATAGAAGGATCGCTGGAGTTTGCATATTATTAGCATCCTTAGGATTGACAAAACCTTCTGGTTGTATCACATACAACTCTTCCTCACAGAAACCATTACGGAAACCTTGTTTTGTCATCCATCTGCCAGATTTCATAATCGAAAAATGCAGCAACTGCTAACAAAATTTTAATAGACTTTTAGCATCGCTACAGATGAGACAATCTCATTGCAGTCAACTCCTTGAACTTGGCGGAAACTTCTTTGCGACAAGTCGAGCTTTATAAACGGTGACATTTCACCATTAGCGTCTATGTTTATCTCAAAGGTCCATTTGTACTCAATGACCCGCCATTCAACAGGCAAGTCTACCAAAGTCCATACTTGGTTTTCATACATGGATCCTTTCTCGGATTTCATGGCTCCTAGCCATTTGTTGGAATCCGGGCCCACCATCGCTTCTCCATAGTTCGTAGGTTCATCGTTGTCCAACAACATGATTTCCAAGACAGGGTTGTCGTACTACTCAGGAGCAGTACGCGTCCTTGTCGACCTACGAGGTTCGATAGTGACTTGATCCGAAGCTTCATGATCATCATCATTAACTTCCTTTTCAACTAAGTAGGCTCTACAGAAACATCTTTCTGTGTTGCGCTATTCTCTGGTTGAAACAAAGGTTCAACAACCTTATCAAGTTCTATCTTCCTCCCACTCAATTCTTTCGAGAGAAACTCTTTCTCAAAAAGGACCCGTTCTTAGCAACAAACACCTTTTGCGCTTGGATCTGAGATAGAAGGTATACCCAATGTCTCATTAGGGTATTCTATGAAGATGCATTTGTCTGCTTTGAGTTCGAGCTCGCTAGGTGAAAAACCCATTTTCACATAAGCGTCGCAGCCCCAAACATTAAGAAATGACAGCTTAGGCTTCTGTCAAACCATAATTCTCACGGTGTCATCTCAACAGACTTAGATGGTGCCCTGTTAAAGTGAATGGATTTGTCTTTAATGCATAACCCCATAACGATAGTGGTAAAACGATAAGAGACATCATAGTACTCACTATATCCAATAGAGCACGACTACGACGTTCGAACACACCATCACACTATGGTGTTCCAGGAGGCGTGAGCTGTGAAACAATTTCCACATTGTCTAAAATTGCATACCAAACTCGTAACTTAGATATTCACCTCCATGATCATATCATAGACATTTATCTTCTTGTCACGATGATCTTTAACTTCACTCTGAAACTCCTTGAACCTTTCAAACATTTCAGATTCGTGTTTCATTAAGTAAATATCCCCATATTTACTCAAATCATCAGTGAAGGTAAAGAAAAACAACGATATCCACTGTGTGTTTCAACACTCATTGGACCACATACATCAACATGTATTAATTCCAATAAGCCACTTGCCCGCTCCATCATATTGGATGACGGGGTCTCAGTCATCTTGCCCAAGAGGCATGGCTCGCATGTCTCAACCGATTCGAAATCGAGTGAGTCAAAAAACATCCATCATCATGGAGTTTCTTCATGCGATTTATACCAATATGACATTACGTGGCAGTGCCACAAGCATGTGGTACTATCATTATTAACTTTGTATCTTTTGGTACCAATGTTATGAATATGTGTACTACTACGATCATGATTCGATAAACCATTTCGAGTGGGTGCATGACCATTGAAGGCATTATCCATGTAAACAGAATAACCATTATTCTCTAACTTATATGAATAACCGTATCGCACTAATCATGATCTAATCACGTTTATGCTCAACGCAAACACCAAATAACATTTATTTAGGTTTATCACAAATCCTGAAGGTAGAGAGAGCGTGCGATGGTGATCACATCAATCTTGGAAATACTTCCAACACACATCGTCACCTTTCACCTAGCTAGTCTCCATTTACTCCGTAGCTTTTATTTCGAGTTGCTAACACTTAGCAACCGAACCGGTATCTAATACCCAGGTGCTACTAGGAGTACCAGCAAGGTACACATCACTAACACGTATATCAAATATACTTCCATTGACATTACCAGCCTTCTTATCTACCAATCATCTAGGGTTTTTCCGCTTCAGCGAACATTCTCCTCATAACAGAAGTACTTAGTCTCGGGTTCGGGCTCAACCTTGGGTTTCTTCACTAGAGCAACAACTGGCTTGCCATTCCTGAAGTTTTTCCCTTCTTGCCCTTGCCCCTTTTGAAACTAGTGGTTTTCACTTAACCATCAACACTTGATGCTCCTTATTGATTTCTACCTTCGTGGTGTCAAACATCACGAACAACTCAGGGATCATCTTATCCATCCCTGGCATGTTATAGTTCATCACGAAGCTCTAGTAGCTTGGTGGCAGTGACTTGGAGAACTGCATTAATCACTATCTCATCTGGAAGATTAACTCCCACTTGATTCAAGTGATTGTAGCACCCAGACAATCTGAGAACACGCTCACCGATTAAGCTATTCTCCTTTATCTTGCAGGCAAAGAATCTTGTTGGAGGTCTCATACCTCTCAACATAGGCACGAGCTTGAGATCACAATCTCAGCTCCTAGAACATCTCATATGTTCTGTGACGTTCAAAACATTTTGAAGCCTCAATTCTAAGCCGTAATGCATGACGCACTGAACTATCACGTAGTCATCAAAAAGTGCCTGTCATATGTTCACAACATCTACAGACAACGCTTGAGGGAGTGATGCAGTTAGCGGTACATCAAAAACATAAGCTTTCTGTGCAGCAATGAGGACAATCCTCAGATCACGGACCCAGTCCGCATTATTGCTACCATCAACTTTCAACTTACTTTTCTCTAGGATTGTATCAATAAAACTGGGGAGCTACAGCGCGAGCTATCTACGACATAATTTGCAAGGACATTTTTAGACTAAGTTCATGATAATTAAGTTCATTTAATCAAATTATTAATGAACTCCCACTTAGATAGACATCTCTCTAGTCTTCCAAGTGATACATGATCCATGTCAACTAGCCCGTGTCCGATCATCACGTGAGACGGACTAGTCATCCATGGTGAACATCTCTATGTTGATCGTATCTTCTATACGACTCATGTTCGACCTTTCGGTCTTCCGTGTTCCGAGGCCATGTCTGTACATGCTAGGCTCGTCAAGTCAACCTAAGTGTTTCGCATGTGTAAATCTGGCTTACACCCGTTGTATGCGAACGTTAGAACCTATCACACCCGATCATCACGTGGTGCTTCGGAACGACGATCCTTAGCAACGGTGCACAGTTAGGGTGAACACCTTTCTTGAAATTTTATTGAGAGATCATCTTATTTACTACCGTCGTTCTATGCAAATAAGATGTAAACATGATAAACATCACATGCAATCAATATAGTGACATGATATGGCCAATATCATTTTGCTCCTATGATCTCCATCTTCGGGGCACCATGATCATCACTGTCACCGGCACGACACCATGATCTCCATCATCATGATCTCCATCATTGTGTCTTCATGAAGTTGTCTCGCCAACTATTACTTCTACTACTATGGCTAACGCTTAGCAATAAAGTAAAGTAATTACATGGCGTTTATGATTGACACGCAGGTCATACAATAAATAAGACAACTCCTATGGCTCCTGCCGGTTGTCATAATCATCGACATGCAAGTCGTGAATCCTATTACAAGAACATGATCAATTCATACATCACAATGCATCACATCACATCCTTTGGCCATATCACATCACAAGGCACATGCTGCAAAAACAAGTTAGACGTCCTCTAATTTGTAGTTGCAAGTTTTTACGTGGCTGCTATAGGTTACTAGCAAGAACGTTTCTTACCTACGTCAACACCACAACGTGATTTGCCAATTGCTATTTACCCTTCATAAGGACCCTTTTCATCGAATCCGATCTGACTAAGGTAGGAGAGACAGACACCCGCTAGCCACCTTATGCATCTAGTGCATGTCAGGCGGTGGAACCGGTCTCACGTAAGCGTACGTGTAAAGTTGGTCCGGGCCGCTTCATCCCACAATACCGCCAAATCAAGATAAGACTAGTAGCGGCAAGCAAATTAACAAACTCGACGCCCACAACTGCTTTGTGTTCTACTCGTGCATAGATTCTACGCATAGACCTAGCTCATGATGCCACTGTTGGAAGACGTAGTAGTAAATCAAAATTTTCCTACGTTCACCAAGATCTATCTATGGAGAAACCAGCAACGAGAGGGGAGAGATTGCATCTTCATACCTTTGAAGATCGCTAAGCGGAAGCGTTACAAGAACGCGGTTGATGGAGTCGTACTCGCAGCGATTCAGATCGCGGTAGATCCGATCAAGTGCCGAACGGACGGCACCTCCGCGTTCAACACACGTGCAGCCCGGTGACGTCTCCAACACCTTGATCCAGCAAGGAGGAAGGAGAGGTTGGGGAAGGGCTCCAACAGCAGCACGACGGCGTGGTGGTGGTGGAGTAGCAAGGTATTCCGACAGGGCTTCGCCTAAGCGCTGCGGAGGAGGAAGAAGAGAGGTAGGGCTTCGCCGTGAGAGAGAGAGATCAAATCTTGTCTCAAAACATCCAAAACCTCAAGTATATATAGGAGGAGGGACGTGGAGGGCTGGCTTGGCCTCTACTCCAAAGAGGAGATGGCCGGCCGAATTAAAGGGAGAGTCCACCTCCCACAAGGGAGGTGGATCTCCTCCTTTTAAATCCTTTTTGCCTTATCTCCTTATCTCCAGCCGCATGGGCCTTTAGCAAAAGTCTTGCCCAGCCCAATAAGGGCTGGCACACTTTATCTAACAGCCCATGTGGTCCTTTGGTCGTCACACCCCTCCCGGGGGTTATCCGGCACCCTCCCGGCACTCCCGGTACACTACCGATGAGCCCGAAAACTTTCCGGTGACCAAAACTGGACTTCCTATATATCAATCTTTACCTCCGGACCATTCCGGAGCTCCTCGTGACGTCCGGGATCTCATCCGGGACTCCGAACAACCTTCGGTAATCACGTATACCTTTTCCCTATAACCCTAGCGTCATCGAACCTTAAGTGTGTAGACCCTACGGGTTCGGGAGACACGTAGACATGACCGAGACACCTCTCCGGTCAATAACCAACAGCGGGATCTGGATACCCATGTTGGCTCCCACGTACTCCACGATGATCTCATCGGATGAACCACGATGTCAAGGATTCAATCAATCCCGTATACAATTCCCTTTGTCTATCGGTATGATACTTGCCCGAGATTCGATCGTCGGTATCCCCATACCTTGTTCAATCTCGTTACCGGCAAGTCTCTTTACTCGTTCCGTAATACATCATCCCGTGACTAACTCCTTAGTCACATTGAGCTCATAATGATGATGTCTTACCGAGTGGGCCCAGAGATACCTCTCCGTCACACGGAGTGACAAATCCCAGTCTCGATTCATGCCAACCCAACAGATACTTTCGGAGATACCCGTAGTGCACCTTTATAGCCACCCAGTTACGTTGTGACGTTTGGCACACCCAAAGCATTCCTACGGTATCCGGGAGTTGCACAATCTCATGGTCTAAGGAAACGATACTTGACATTGAAAAGCTTTAGCAAACGAACTACACGATCTTGTGCTATGCTTAGAATTGGGTCTTGTCCATCACATCATTCTCCTAATGATGTGATCCCGTTATCAATGACATCCAATGTCCATGGCCATGAAACCGTGACCATCTATTGATCAACGAGCTAGTCAACTAGAGGCTCACTAGGGACATGTTGTGGTCTATGTATTCACACATGTATTATGGTTTCCGGTTAACACAATTATAGCATGAACAATAGACAATTATCATGAACAAGGAAATACAATAATAACCATTTTATTATTGCCTCTAGGGCATATTTCCAACACCACCCGCTCCCATGTCGTCCGAAGATGTTAAGAACGCTTGGGCGACATGTTCTGGAGATCACTCAATAGTTCAATGTGCATTGTTGTATGGCTTAGAACCAGGACTTCAAAGACGTTTTAAACGTCATGGAGCATACGAGATGTTCCAGGAGTTGAAGTTTATCTTTGAGAAGAATGCCCAGAAAGAGAGGTATGAGACCTCTGATAAGTTCTATGCTTGCAAGATGGAGGAGAACGGGTCTATCAGTGAACATATACTCAAAATGTCTGGGTATTCGAACCATCTGGTTGAGTTAGGGATGCCCCTTCCGCTGGAGGCGATCACTAACAGAGTTCTTCAGTCATTGTCAGCTAGCTACAAGAGCTTCGTGATGAACTATAACATACATGACATGAACAAGTCAGTTGTCGAGCTGTTTGCGATGCTGAAAATCGCTGAGCCTGAAGTTCAGAAAGAACATCAAGTATTGATGGTCAATAAAACCACTAGTTTCAAGAAGAATGGAAAGGGCAAGAAGGATAACTCCAAGAAGAGTGGAAAAGTAGTTGCCTCTCCCGTGAAGAAACCCAAGACTGGACCAAGCCAGAAACTGAGTGCTTTGATTGCAAGGGAGCTGGTCACTGGAAGTGGAACTGGCCCAAGTATCTGGCGACAACAAGGTGGCCAACACCAAACAAGGTATATATGATATACATGTTATTGATGTGTACCTTACCAACTCTCGTTGTAGTGCCTAGGTATTTGATATCGGTTTGGTTGCTCACATTTGCATCTCAAAACAGGAGCTACGGAATAGACGAAGGCTGGCAAAGGACGAAGTGACGATGCGCATGGGAAATGGTTCCAAGGTCGATGTGATCGCCGTCGGGATGCTCGCTCTTCGATTACCATCAGGATTAGTGATGAACCTGAATAATTGTTATTTAGTGCATGTGCTAAGCATGAACATTATATCTGGATCTTCTTTATTGCGAGACGGTTACTCATTTAAATGCGAAAATAATGGTTAATCTATTTATATGAGTAATATCTTTTATGGTCATGCACCCAATGTGAGGGTTTTATTCATATTGGATCTCGATAGTGATGATACACATGTTCATAACATTGATGCCAAAAGATGTAGAGTTGATAATGATAGTACCACTTTCTTGTGGCACTGCCGTTTAGGTCATATTGGTGTAAAACGCATGAAGAAGCTCAATGCTGATGGACTTTTGGAGTCACTTGATTTTGAATCACTTGACACATGCGAACCATGCCACATGGCCAAGATGACTAAAATCCCATTCTCTGGAACAATGGAACGGACGAGTGACTTGTTGGAAATCATACATACTGATGTGTGCGGTCCAATTAGCATTGAGGCGTCCGGTGGATATCATTATTTTCTCACCTTCACTAATGACTTAAGTAGATGTGGGTATATTTACTTAATGAAGCACAAGTCTGAAATGTTTGAAAAGTTCTAGCAATTTCAGAGTGAAGTTGAGAATCATCATAACAAAAAGATTAAATTCCTACAATCTGATTGAGGAGGTGAATATATGAGTTATGAGTTTGGCAGTCACTTAATACAGTGTGGAATTGTTTCACAATTGACACCGCCTGGAACACCACAGCGTAATGGTGTGTCCAAACGTCGTAATAGAACCTTATTAGATATGGTGTGTTCTATGATCTCTCTTGCTGATTTGCCACTATCGTTTTGGGGTTATGCATTAGAGTCAGCTGCATTCACTTTAAATAGGGCACCATCGAAATCTGTTGAGACGATGCCATATGAACTGTGGTTTGGCAAGAAGCCAAAGTTGTGGTTTCTTAAAGTTTGAGGATGTGATGCTTATGTCAAAAAGCTTCAGCCTGAAAAGCTGGAACCCAAAGCGGAGAAATGCGTCTTCATACGATACCCAAAATAGACAATTGGGTATACCTTCTATCTCAGATCTGAAGGCAAAATGTTTGTCGCTAAGAACGTAACATTTCTTGAGAAAGAGTTTCCCTCGAAAGAATTGAGTGGGAGGAAAATAGAACTTGATGAGGTTATTGAACCTTTACTTCAACCAGAGAGTAGCGCAGCGTAGAAAGATGTTCCTGTAGAACCTGCATCGGTTTAAGAGGAAATTAATGATGATGATCATGAAGCTTTGGATCAAGTTACTATCAAACCTCGTAGGTCAAAAAGGGTGTGCACTGCTCCTGAGTGTTACGGCAACCCTGTCTTAGAGGTCATGTTGTTAGACAGCGATGAACCTACGAGCTATAGAGAAGTGATGATGGGCCTGGATTCCGAGAAATGGTTAGAGTCCATGAAATCCTAGATGGGATCATGTATGAAAACAAAGTATGGACTTTGGAAGTATTACCTGAAGGGCAAAAGGCCATTCAGAATAAATGGATCTTTAAGAGGAAGATGGACGCGGACGGTAATGTCATCGTCAATAAAGCTTGACTTGTGGCAAAGGCTTTTTCACAAGTTCAAGGAGTTGACTATGATGAGACCTTCTCACCTGTAGCGATGCTTAAGTCCGTCAGAATCATGTTAGCAATAGCTGCATATTTCGACTATGAAATTTGGCAGATGGATGTCAAAACAACGTTCCTTAACGGTTTCCTTAAGGAAGAGTTGTATATGATACAACCACGCAGTTTCATTGATCCAGAGAATGCTAACGAAGTTTGAAAACTCCAGCGATCCATTTATGGACTGGTGCAAGCATCTTAGAGTTGGAATCTGCACTTTGATGAGGTGATCAAAGCGTTCGGGGTTTATACAAGTTTACGGAGAAGCTTGTATTTACAAGAACGGGAGTGGGAGCTCTATAGCGTTTCTAATATTACATGTGGATGACATATTGCTGATTGGAAACAATATAGAAATGCTGGAAAGGGTGAAGGAATATTTGAACAAGAGTTTTATATTAGGCATTAAGACCTATAGAGATAGATCGATACGCTTAATAGGACTTTCACAGAGCACATACCTTGACAAAGTTTTGAAGAAGTTCAAAATGGATCAGTCCAAGAAGGGGTTCTTTCCTGTGTTGCAAGGTGTGAAGTTGAGTAAGAATCAATGTCTAGTGACTGCAGAAGATAGAGAAAAGATGAGTGCCATCCCCTATGCTTCAGCCATGGGCTCTATCATGTATGCAATGTTGTGCACAAGACCCGATGCTAGCCTTTCCATAAGTATGGCCGGAAGGTTTCAAAGTGATCCAGGAATGGAGCATTGGACGGCGGTCAGCAATATCCTTAAGTACCTGAAAAGAACTAAGGAAATGTTTCTGTTAATGGAGGTGATCAAGAGCTCGTCGTAAAGGGTTAGGTCGATGCAAACTTTGACATTGATCCAGATGACTCTAAGTCGCAAACCGGATACGTATTTATTCTCAATGGGGGAGCGGTAAACTGGTGCGGTTCCAAGCAGAGTGTGGTAGCCGATTCTACATGCGAAGAGGAGTACATCACAGCCTCGAAGGCAGCGAAGGAAGGTGTCTTGATGAAGGAGTTCATGATAGTTCTTGGAGTAGTGCCTAGTGCACTGAATCCAATGGATCTGTTCTGTGACAACACTGGTGCCATTGCTCTAGCCAAGGAACCAAGGTTTCACAAGAGGACCAGACATATAAAACGACGCTTCAATTCCATCTGCAAGTAAATCAAGGAGAAGGACATAAATATTAGCAAAGTGCACACGGATCTGAATGTTGCATACCTGTTGACTAAACCTCTTCCAAGGGCTAAACATGATCAACACCAAAATTGTATGGGTGTTAGATTCATTACAATGTAAATCACATAGTGATGTGAGCTAGATTATTGACTCTAGTGCAAGTGGGAGATTGTTGTAAATATGCCCTAGAGGCCATAGTAAAATGGTTATTATTATTTCCCCTTGTTCATGATAATCTTTCATTATCAATGCTATAATTGTATTGATTGGAAACACATTGCATGTGTGGATATATAGACAACACTATGTCCCTAGTATGCCTCTAGTAGACTAGATTGTTGATCAAAGAAGGTCAAGGTTTCCTAGCCATTGACATGATATGTCATTTGATAACTAGATCACATCATTGGGAGAATGATGTGATGGACAAGACCCAAACTATAAACACAGCATATGATCGTGTTAGTTTATTGCTATAGTTTTCTGCATGTCAAGTATCTATTCCTATGACCATGAGATCATGCAACTCACTGACACCGGAGGAGTACCCTGCGTGTATCAAATGTCGCAACATAACTGGGTGACTATAAAGGTGCTCTACATGTATCTTCGAGGGTGTCTGTTGAGTGGGTATGGATCAAGACTGGGATTTGTTACTCCGTGTGACGGAGAGGTATCTTAGGGCCCACTCGGTAATACAACATCACAACAAGCCTTGCAAGCAATGTGACTAAAGTGTTAGCCATGGTATCTTGTATTACGAAACGAGTAAAGAGACTTGCCAGTAACGGTATTGAACTAGGTATACAGATACCCACGGTCGCAATCTCGGGCAAGTAACATATCGATGACACAAAGGGAACCACATACGGGATTAACTGAATCCTTGACATAGAGGTTCAACCGATAAAGATCTTCGTAGAATATGTCGGAACCAATATGGGCATCCAGGTCTCGCTATTAGTTATTGGCCGTAGAGATGTCTCGGTCATGTCTACATATTTCTTGAACCCGTAGGGTCCGTATACTTAAGGTTTGGTGACATTTCGGTAGTATAGAGTTATGTATGGTGGTAATTGAAGGTTGTTCGGAGTCGGGGATGAGATCCCGGACATCATGAGGAGCTCCAGAATGGTACGAAGGTAAACATTGATATATAGGAAGTCCCGTTTTGGTCTCCGGAAAAATTTCGGGCTCAAAGGTAGTGTATCGGGAGTGCCGAGAGAGTACAAGGGGACCATTAGGAGGGGCCTTTCGCCCCAAGGGCCTCATGGGCTGTGAGAGGAGGCAGAGCTGTCACACCCAAGATGCGATCCTACCCTTATTTTTGCACGAGGGCCTGTACAGGGATAGAAGCGCATCTCGTCGTTGTGCAAGAATGGATATCATTACAAGTACATATACAAAAGAGATGAGTATATGGAATTGGCTTACACTCGCCACAAGCTACATCAAGATCACATCAATACAACAACATATTCAAACATCATAGAGAAGAGAAGGGTACGACTGCGAACGAAATCAAATGATAAAATGACATCCATCCTTGCTATCCCAGATTGATGAGAAGAAGAAGAACTCCCAAATCAAACCAAGCATCACGCTCACGTCAAATCATCGCATTACATGTACCTGCAACTATTGTTGTAGTAATCTATGCACCATAGGGACTCATCAATCTCATTTCCAAGGGTATCAAGACTATTAAAGCTTAATGGGTGAGGTATGGTTAAGTGGTGAGGTTGCAGCAAGCGGCTAAGCATTTATTTGAGTGGCTAACTTACGAATAAATAAAGTAAAGTATGGTGGTCTACGAATAATGAACGTGAACTAGCAATGATCACTAAGTAATCCTGAACACCTACTTACGTCAAACATAACCCCACTGTGTTCTCTCTCGGATAAGGACTCACGAGAAGAGACAGTCACGGTTACGCACACGGTTGGTGTATTTTTTTTAGTTTACTTCAAGTATGCTATGACCGGGTGTTAAACAAAGTTTCCAAGTTGCCACATAACCGCGAGCATGACTTTCCGAAAGATTTAACCCTGCAGGGTGCTCCAACTAATCCATCACAAATTTACCACACGCCGCATTGGAATTCCTCAACCGCGGGATCACCCGTAGTATTTCCGGAATCCCGACGGAAAATCTCAACTTCGAGATAGCCCGAAGTGTCATGAAAATCCCACATGCAAGATGTTCGAGAAAGGTAAAACAAGTCCAGCAAGGCGGCCCGACGTGTCGACAAACGCAATAGGAGCCACGTATCTCGTTCTCAGGACACGACCGGATGAACACTACGTATGGCAACCTGATAGAAATCCCTCGAGTTGCCCCGAGATGGCCCCACAAGTAGCTTTGTTTTGGACTAGCACGAGCAGCACTGACCCCCCTGTATTATGTTAAATTACTCCTCGGGTTCATGACGCCCTATGCTTTAGAAACGGTGTTCAGCATTATTATGTTGGGAAAATGTAGTACCAAAGTTGGGCCTTTCCAGACAAGTTTTATCCTAAAACGAAAATCCAGGGGGTCCCCATAACAACCCGAGCATGTTAGGAGCGCTCAATTATGGAACATAACAACGGTTCACAAGTAACTAGGGTGGCAAGAGTGGAACAAAACACCAAGCAAAAGGCCAAGCCTTCCAGCCTTTACCAAGTATATATGTGCATTAAATTAAATAGCAGTAATATTGCGATAACAAAAGAATGTCCATGTTGACACATGGAAGCAATTGCACCTGTAGCTAGAAATGCTATAGGAAGGCTAAGCAAGGAGTAACAGAGACAAACAAAGGTTTGCTGGGATGTGGAGGGGTTAGAGGCTTATCATGGCAATGTTGGGAGGCTTGACAAACAAGTGGTAGGTAACGAGACATAACGATGAAAGCGAGACAACTAGCATGGCAATGATAGTAGTGGTATCCAGGGAAATGTGTCATCTTGCCTAAGATCCCGCTTGGAAGAAGAACGAATCCATGAAGAAGACGATCCGTGAAGTAGACAAACGCATCCTCACACTCCGAACAGTTTCGAAGTTCTATCGAGAAGAAGCAATTCGGAAACAGCAATCAACACACGATAAACACCACAACATATGTATGTCGTGATGCGCAAACAAATATGATGCATGCCCAATTTAAATATGCAAGGCATGGCAATTCACATCAAACAACTACTACACATTAAAGTGAAGCTCAATATGCAACGAGTTGCATATTGACGAAACTCCACGTTCGAATTATTTAGTTCACTCCCGTTTAGGTACTCATCAATATTAAATGTTGTTAAACATGGCAAGAGGTGAGGCATAAGTAAACTAAATCACCTAGGCACTTTAAATGAGGCTGGAAGCAACGAATAACAATTCCGGAACGACCTCATATGCATGTTTTAAGTTTGGTCCAGATCTGAACTAACCATATTTTAGAGTTGTTAAACAACAAAATAAATGTCACCATGATATTCTACACATTTTCTAGTCAATCTACATATGTAAAACATTTTTAACGGAGCTACGGTTAATTAGTTATGATATAAAACATTTTAGCATGGCATTTATGCAAATTACATGAAAACAGCAAGTTAAACATTTTAAACATATGTGAGAGGTAGATATTGTCAATCTACACGAAATTCTAGTCATCTTTCATATATATATACATATATATATATATATTATTTTCATCCGATGCATGGTTGAAAAGTTATTAAATGAATGAACTAGGGGTTTTTCTACAAAAACAGTAATTCTAACATAATGGACAAATTCACAGGACCTAAAAAAACATATACGGGATGAAATTGTGGGCGCAAGATAACCATATATCGCTCGGGCGGGGAATAGGATGATGGCGCTCACCTCGCTGGGCTTCGGGCCGACTAGGTGAGGAGGCCCATGAGGGGGTGGCGAGGCAGTTGGGCCGGCAAGGAGGGGCAGCTGGGCCTCGGGCTGGAGGAGGCCCTCGAGGTGGCCCGCCCGGTGCAGAGCGTCGGGGCTTTGTCCCCGAGCTCCCGCACGACAGGAGGCAGGGCGGTGGCCTGGGTCAACGGCACCATGACGGGCGCGTCCGGTGGTCGAGGGTGGCCGGTGACGGTCGGGGAAGGGCAGATCCGGAGCCGGGGCGGTCGGATCCGGTGATCCCCTGCCAGATCTGGGCGGCGACTCCGAGCTTGAGGCCGGATGTCATGGCTGCTGCACAGAGAACATGACAGGGAGAGGGATTAGAGAGAGAAGAGAGGACCGGGAGGAAGGAGGAGACGACCGGGGTGAGGTCTGGCCTACACAGGCCGAGGTCGTCGGTGATAGCAGGGCTCGGCGGAGGGCCGCGGAGGCAGGGGCGCAACTCTGGATCAGGATCTCCTCTCTCGATCTGAAGCGCTCGGGCGCAGCGATTGCGGATTAGGCCCGGGGTGGGCCTGGATGGGCTTCGGCGGGCCCACTGGGAAGTGGGAGGCTGCTGGCGGTGGTTGGGGGCACAGATTTCGAGGCAGGGAGGGAGGACGTCAAATTAGGGAAGGGAGCTGCCTTAAATAGGAAAGAGGGTTAGGGTTAGCTGGTTGGCTCCGTTTTCGGACCGTCTGATCTCGATCGGACGGTCCGGAAGCGAAGGGGGAACTAGGTGGGCTAGTGGGCTGTGTAGGTGGGCTTGGTGAGGATGAGAGGGAGGTTTGCGGCCCGGCATGAAGTTTTATAAACCAAAAACGTCCGATAATTAAACTGATGACCATGCTACTACGATCGACCGTTCGAGTATCAAATGACCTCCGATTGCGGCGAAATTTCGCAGGCGGTCTACCTACAACAAAAGAAGACCGTGCGCAAACTTTCAACCCAATCCAAGAAATTTTTTATGCACTTTAAAAAAAATATTTTTATCAATGTCGCGGGCGCGTGCATGTGTGGTTGGTCTCAAAATGGTTAGTGACACGAACAAAGAGAATCGGCAGCTACGGACGAATGCAAGTTTTTGAAAACGAGTGATGATGTTATGCAGATGATGCGAATGATGCGATGATAAATGCAACAACCAAACGAAACACAATACGATAATGGAAACAAAAGGGGAATCTTCTGGAGCGTCCGTTCTGGGCTGTTGCAAGACCAGCCCCTGGTGGGCTGGCCTAAGCCTCCCCTAAAGGCCCATGCGGCTGGAGTAGAGGGGAAAAGGCAAAAGCCCAAAGGGGGAAGAATTTCTAAGTGGGGGAGGAGTCCTACTAGGAGTAGGATTGGAGTCCAACTCCCTCTTCTCCCCACTTCGGCTGCACCAAGGGCCAGCCATAGGGCGCAAGCCTCCCTCCCCTCCCTCCTATATATACTGAAGGTTTTGCGGGCAGCGGTAACCCTAATTGCCACATGCTACCCTATTCCCTCTAGATCGTAGTTTCTCCTCTAGATCGTTTCGATGATGCTTGGTGAAGCCTTGCCGGAATTGTTGGCGAACGTTGCATGGGAAACAAAAAATTTCCTACACACACGCAAGATCTATCCATGGTGACGAGCATCTACGAGAGGGAGAGTGGATCGACATACCCTTGTACATCGCTAAGCGAGAAGCATTAAGAAACGCGGTTGGTGTAGTCGAACGTCTTCGCAATCCAAATCGCCGAGCATCCCGCGATCTAATAACGATCTGTCCCGCGATCCAATCACGATCCATCCCGCGAACTCATCACGATCCGTCCTGCTATCTCATCATGATCCGTCTCGCGATCTTGATCACGGTCCTTCCGATCTAGCGCCTAACGGACGGCACCTCCGCATTCAACACACGTACAGCTCAATGACGATGTTCTCCTTATTGATCTAGCAAGAGGGAGCAGAGAGGTAGATGAGTTCTCCGGCAGCGCAACGGCATTGCAGCGATGGTGGTGGAGCTATTCCAGCAGGGCTTCGCCTAAGCACTGCTGAAAACCAATCTAGAGGAGAAACTGCGATCTAGAGGAGAGGTAGCACGTGGCTATTAGTGTTAGCTTTTTCCCCCTAAATCCTCTAGTATATATAGGAGGCAGGGAGGGGAGCAGGCAGCCTCAAACCCTCAAGGTTTGGTCGAAATTGGAGGTGGAGGAGTCCTACTCCAATCCTATTAGGAGTAGGATTCCTCCTTTCCACCTCTCCACCTTTGGATTTTTTCCTTCTCAAATCACTCCAGCCGCATGGTCCCTTAGAGGAGACTTCAGGCAGCCCACCAGGGGTTGGTTTACCTCCTCCCACAGCCCATGTAGCCTCTTGGGTCGAAATACCTCTCCCGATGGTCTCCCGGTACACTATCGGCACTCCTGGTACACTACCGCTGAGCCCAAAACTTTTCCCGTGACCAAAACAGGACTTCTTATATATCAATCTTTACCTCCGGACCATTCCAGAGCTCCTCGTGACATCCGCGATCTCATCTGGGACTCCAAACAACCTTCGGTCACCACCATACATAACTCTATACTACCGAAACGTCACCAAACCTTAAGTGTGCAGACCCTGCGGGTTCGAGAACTATGTAGACATGACTGAGACACCTCTACGGTCAATAACCAATAGCGGGACCTGGATGCCCATATTGGTTCCTACATATTCTACAAAGATCTTTATCAGTCGAACCTCTATGTCAAGGATTCAATTAATCCGATATGATATTCCCTTTGTTCTTCGGTATGTTACTTGCCCGAGATTCGATCGTCGGTATCTCCATACCTAGTTCAACCTCGTTATTGGAAAGTCTCTTTACTCGTCCCGTAATACAAGATCCCATGACTAACACTTAGTCACATTGCATGAAAGGCTTATTGTGATGTTGTATTACCGAGTGGGCCCTGAGATACCTCTCCGTCACACGGAGTAAGAAATCCCAGTCTTGATCCATTCCAACCCAACACACACCCTCGGAGATACCTATAGAACACGTTTATAGTCATCCAGTTATGTTGCGACGTTTAATACACACAAGGTACTCCTGCGGTGTCTGTGAGTTGCATGATATCATGGTCATAGGAACAAATACTTGACATGTAGAAAATAGTAGTAATAAACTGACACGATCATATGCTACGTTTGTAGTTTGGGTCTTGTCCATCACATCATTCTCCTAATGACGTGATCCCGTTGTCAAATGACATCTCATGTCCAAGACTAGGAAACCATAGCCATCTTTGATCAACGATATAGTCTATTAGAGACATACTAGGGACATGGTGTTGTCTATGTATCCACACATGTATCTGAGTTTCCGATCAACACAATTATAGCATGGATAATAAATGATTATCATGAACAAGGAAATATGATAATAACAAATTTATTATTGCCTCTAGGGCATATTTCCAACAGTCTCCCACTTGCACTAGAGTCAATAATCTAGTTCACGTCACCATGTGATTCGCATTGTTACGAATCTAACACCCAATGAGTTCTGGGGCTCGATCATGCTTTGCATGTGAGAGAGGTCTTATAGTCAACGGGTCTGCGACATTTAGATCTGTGTGTACTTTGCAAATCTCTATGTCAAACTTTAAACACTGCTACCACACACCACTTGGAGCTATTCCAAATGGCTGCTCTACTATACGTATCCGGATTGCTACTAAGAGTCATCCGGATTAGTGTCAAAGCTTGCATCGACGTAACTCCTTACGACGAACTCTTTCTTACCTTCATAATCGAGAAACATTTCCTTAGTCTTTTAGTTACTAAGGATGATCTTGACCGCTGTCCAGTGATCCACTCCTGGATCACTCTTGTACCCCTTGACAGACTCATGGCAAGGCACACACAGGTTCGGTACACAGCATGGCATACTATACAGAGCCTATGGCTAATGCATAGGGGATGACATTCATCCTTTCTCTTTCTTCTGTCGTGGTCAAGCTTTGAGTCTCACTCAACTTCACAACTTACAAAGCAGGCGAGAACACTTCTCTCTGACTAATCCATTTTGAACTCTTTCATAATCTTGTCAAGGTATGTACTCATTCAATGTCTCATCAAGCATCTTGATCTATCTCTATAGATCTTGATGCTCAACAATTAGGTAGCTTTATCCAGGTTTTTCTTTGAAAAACTCCTTTCAAACAACCCTTTATGCTTTCCAGATATTCTATATCCTTTCCGATCAACAATATGTCAACCACATATGCTTATCAGAAACTCTATAGTGCTCCCACTCACTTTAATGTAAATACAAGTTTCTCATAAACTTTATATAGACTAAAAAACTTTGAGCACCTCATCAAAGTGTATATTCCAACTCCGAGATGCTTGCTTCAGTCCATAGAAGGATCATTGAATCTTTCTCACCTTTTAGCATCCTTAGGACTAACAAAACCTTCGGGTTGTGTCACATACAACTTTTCCTCAAGTAAACTGTGAAGGAAATGATGTTTTGTCATTCATCTGCCAAATTTCATAATTGAAAATGCAGCAACTGCTAACATAATTCCAACAGACTTTAGCATCACTACGAGTGAGAAAGTCTCATCACAGTCAACTCTTTGAACTTGTCGGAAACTTCTTTGTGACAAGTCGAGCTTTATAAATGGTGACATTTACCATCAGCGTCTGTCTTCATCTCAAAGGTCCATTTGTACTCGATGACCTGCCGTCCAACAAGCAAGTCTACCAAAGTCTATACTTGGTTTTCATACATGGATACTTTCTCAGATTTCCTGGCCTCTAACCATTTTTCAGAATTCGGGCCCATCATCGCTTCTCCATATCTCGTAGGTTCATCGTTGTCCAACAACATGACCTCCAAGACAGGGTTGTCATACCCCTCAGGAGCAGTACGCATCCTTGTCGACCTATAAGGTTAGATAGTAACTTTATCCGAAGCTTCATGATCATCATCATTTACTTCCTCTTCAACTAACATAGGTTCCACAGAAACATCTTTCTTTGCTGCGCTACTCTCTCGTTGAAACAAAGGTTCAACAACCTCATCAAGTTCTATCTTCCTCCCACTCAATTCTTTCGAGAGAAACTTTTTCTCGGGAAAGGACCCATTTTAGCAACAAACACTTTATGCTTGGATCCGATATAGAAGGTTCACCCAACTGTTCTTAGGGTAATCTATGAAGATGCATTTGTCCGCTTTGGGTTTGAGATCATTACGTGAAAACATTTTTCCACACAAGCATCGCAACCCCAAATGTTAAGAAATGACAGCTTAGGTTTCTATCAAACCATAATTCATACGGTGTCATCTCAACAGATTTAGATGGTGCCCTATTTAAAGTGAATGTAGTTGTCTCTAATGCATAAGCCCACAACTATAGTAGCAAAACAATAAGAGACATCATAGCCCGCACCATATCCAATAGTGCACGACTATGACGTTTGGACACACCATCACACTACGGTGTTCTGGGTGGCATGAGTTGTGAAACGACTTTCACATTGTCTAAAGTTGTATGCCAAACTCGTAACTTAGATATTCATCTCCACGATCATATCGCAGACATTTTTATCTTCTTGTCATGATGATCTTAAACTTCACTCTGAATTTGCTTGAACTTTTCAAATGATTCAAACTTGTGTTTCATTAAGTAAACATACACTATATCTACTCAAATCATGAGTGAAGGTAGGAAATAACGATATCCACTGCATGCTACAAGACTCATTCGATTGCATACATCAACATGTATCATTTCCAATAAATCACTTGCCCGCTCCATCAATCTGGAAAACGGGGTCCTTAGTCGTTTTGCCCAAGAGGCATGGTTCACATGTCTCAACCGATTCGAAATCGAATGAGTCCAAAGATCCATCAACATGGAGTTTCTTCATGCGCTATATACCAATATGACATTTAGCGGCAGTGCCACAAGTATGTGGTACTATTAACTTTGTATCTTTTGGCATCAATGTTATGAACATGTGTATTACTATGATCAAGATTCAACAAACCATTCTCATTGGGTGCACGACCATTGAAGGTATTATTCATGTAAACAGAATAACGATTATTCTCTAACTTAAATGAATAACTGTGTTGCAATAAACACGATCTAATCACATTCATGCTCAATGCAAAACACCAAATAACATTTATTTAGGTTTGTCACTAATCCGGAAGGTAGAGAGAGCATGCGATGTTGATCACATCAACCTTGGAAACATTTCCAACACACATCGTCACCTCACCCTTAGCTAGTCTCCATTTATTTCATAGCTTTTACTTTGAGTTACTAACATTTAGCAACCGAACCGGTATCCAATACCCAGGTGCTATTAGGAGTACTAGCAAGGTACACATCAATAACATGTATATCACATACACTTGTGTCGATGTTGCCAGCCTTCTTATCTACCAAGTATCTAGGGTTGTTCCGCTTCAGCCACAACTCAACTTATAATAGAAGCACTTAGTCTCGGGTTTGGGTTCAACTTTGGGTTGCTTCACTGGAGCAGCAACTGACTTGCCATCCATGAAGTTTCCCTCCTTGCCCTTGCCCTTCTCGAAACTAGTGGTTTTACTAACCATCAACACTTGATGATCCTTCTTGATTTCTACCTTCGTGGTGTCAAACATTGTGAACAACTCAGGGATCATTATTTCTATCCCTGGCATTTTATAGTTCATCACCAAGTTCTGGTAGCTTAGTGACAGTGACTTGGAGAACTATATCAATCCTTAACTTATTTGAAAGATCAACTCCCACTCGATTCAAGCGATTGTAGCACCCAGACAATCTGAGCACATTCTTAACGATTGAGCTATTCTCCTTCATCTTGCAGGCAAAGAATCTTGTTGGAGATCTCATATCTCACAACATGGGCACGAGCCCAAGATCCCAATTTCAGCTCTTAGAACATCCCATATGTTCCGTCACGTTCAAAATGTTTCGGAGCCTCAATGCTAAGCCGTAATGCATGACGCACTAAACTATCAAGTAGTCATCGGAACGTGCCTTTCGGATGTTGACAACATCTACAGACGACGCTAGAGGGGGTGGCGCACCAAGCGGTGCATTAAGGACATAAGCCTTCTGTGAAGCAATGAGGACAATCCTCAGATCATGGACCCAGTCCGCAATATTGCTACCATCATCTTTCAACTCTATTTCTCTAGGAACATATAGAAATTCAAGGGAGCTACAGCGTGAGATAGTAATCTACAACATAATTTTGCAAAGACACTACTGACTACGTTCATGATAATGAGTTCAATTAATCATATTACTTAAGAACTCCCACTCAAATTGACATCCCTCTGGTCATTCGAGTGATACATGATCCAAATTCACCAACTCAAGTCCGATCATCACGTGAGTTGAGGTGGTTTCAATGGTGAACATCATCATGTTGATCATATCTACTATATGACTAATGTTCGACCTTTAGGTCTCTTGTGTTCCAAGGCCATGTCTGTACATGCTAGGCTCGTCAAGTTTAACCCGAGTGTTCTGCATGTGCAACACTGGCTTGCACCCATTGTATGTGAACGTAGAGTCTATCACACCCGATCATCACGTGGTGTCTCGACATGATGAACTTTCGCAATGGTGCACACTCGGGGAGAACACAATTTATCTTGAAATTAAGTGAGGGATCACCTTATAATGCTACCGTCGTCCTAAGCAAAACAAGGTGCATAAAAGGATTAACATCACATGCAAATCATAAGTGACATGATATGGCCATGAGCTTGTGCTTTTGATCTCCATCCTTAAAGCGCCAGCATGATCTCCATCATCACCGGCATGACACCATGATCTCCATCATCTTGATCTCCATCAATGTGTCGCCATCTGGGTTGTCACGCCCACCATTCTTCTACTACTATTGCTACCGTTTAGCGATAAAGTAAAGCATTACATAGCGCTTAATGATTGACATGCAGGTCATACAATAATTAAAGACAACCCTATGGCTCCTGCCGGTTGCCGTACTTATCGACATGCAAGTCGTGATATTCTATACAACACATGATCATCTCATACATCACATATATCCCATCATGTAATTGGCCATATCACATCACAACATACCCTGCAAAAACAAGTTAGACGTCCTCTAATTGTTGTTGCATGTTTTACGTGGCTGCTATGGGTATCTAGCAAGACCAATTCTAACCTACGCATAAACCACAACGGTGATACATAAGTTGCTTTTCCACCTTCTCAAGGACCGCCTTAGTCGAATCCGATCCAACTAAAGTAGGAGAAACAGACACCCGCCAGGCATCTTTGTGCAACGAAGTTGCACGTTAGTCGATGGAACTGGTCTCTCGTAAGCATATGAGTAAGGTTGGTCCGGGCCGCTTCATCCCACAATACCGCTGAACCGAAACACGACCAAGGGAGGAAGCAATCTAAGCATCAACGCCCACAAGCTCTTTGTGTTCTACTCGAGATCTCATCTACACATAGACCTAGCTCATGATGCCACTGTTGGGGAACGTTGCATGGGAAAAAAAAATTCCTATGCACATGCAAGATCTATCCATGGTGATGAGCATCTACGATAGGGAGAGTGGATCTACATACCTTTGTAGATCGCTAAGCGGGAAGTGTTAAGAAACGCGGTTGGTGTAGTCGAATGTCTTCACGATCCAAATCGCCAAGCATCCCGCGATCTCATCATGATCCGTCCCGCGATCCAATCACGTTCCGTCTCGCGAACTCATCACGATCCGTCCCGCTATCTCTTCATGATCCATCTGGCGATCTTGATCACGGTCCTTCCGATCTAGCACCGAACGGACAACACCTCTGTGTTCAGCACACATACAGCTCGATGATGATCTCCGCCTTCTTGATCCAGAAAGAGGGAGAGGAGAGGTAGATGAGTTCTCCAGCAGTGCAACGGCGTTGCAGCGATGGTGGTGGAGCTATTCCAACAGGGCTTTGCCTAAGCACCGCTGAAAACCGATCTCGAGGAGAAACTGTGATCTAGAGGAGAGGTAGAAATGGCTATTAGGGTTAGCTTTTTTCCTCCAAATCCTCTAGTATATATAGGAGGGAGGGAGAGTAGGAGGCAGCCTCAAACCCTCAAGGTTTGGTCGAAATTTGAGGTGGAGTAGTCCTACTCCAATCCTATTAGGAGTAGGATTCCACCTTTCCACTTGGAAACTCTTTCTCCACCTTTGGATATTTTCCTTCTCAAATCACTCCAGCCGCATGGGCCCTTAGAGGAGGCTTCAGCCAGCCCACCAGGGACTGGTTTACCTCCTCCTACAGCCCATGTAGCCTCTTGGATCAAAATACCTCTCCCGATGGTCCCCCGGTACACTACCGGCACTCCCGGTACACTACCGATGAGCCCGAAACTTTTCCGGTGACCAAAACAGGACTTCAAATATATCAATCTTTAGCTCCGGACTATTCCAGAGCTCCTCGTGACGTCCGGGATCTCATCCGGGACTCTGAATAACCTTTGGTCACCACCATACATAACTCTATACTACTGAAACGTCACAGAACCTTAAGTGTGCAGACCCTGCGGGTTCTAGAACTATGTAGACAGGACCGAGACACCTCTACGGTCAATAATCAATGGCGGGACCTGGATGCCCATATTGGTTCCTACATATTCTACAAAGATCTTTATCGGTCGAACCTCTATGTCAAGGATTCAGTTAATCCCGTATGATGTTCCCTTCGTTCTTCGGTATGTTACTTGCCCGAGATTCGATCGTCGGTATCTCCATACCTAGTTCAACCTCGTTATCGGCAAGTCTCTTTACTCATTCCGTAATACAAGATCCCATGACTAACATTTAGTCACATTTATTGCAAGGCTTATTGCGATGTTGTATTACCGAGTGGGCCCTGAGATACCTCTCCATCACACGGAGTAACAAATCCCAGTTTTGATCCATGCCAACCCAACAGACACCCTCGGAGATACCTGTAGAGCACCTTTATAGTCACTGAGTTATGTTGCGACGTTTGATACACACAAGGTACTCCTCTAGTGTCAGTGTGTTGCATGATCTCATGGTCATAGGAACAAATACTTGACATGCAGAAAAACAGTAGCAATAAACTGACACGATCATATGCTATATTTGTAGTTTGGGTCTTGTCCATCATATCATTCTCCTAATGGCGTGATCCCGTTATCAAATGACATCTCATGTCCATGACTAGGAAACCATAGCCATCTTTGATAAACGAGCTAGTCTATTAGAGGCATACTAGGGACATGGTGTTGTCAATGTATCCACACATGTATCTGAGTTTCCGATCAACACAATTATAGCATGGATAGTAAACGATTATCATGAACAAGGAAATATGATAATAACCAATTTATTATTGCCTCTAGGGCATATTTCCAACAGGAATAGTTCCACCACCATCGCCGCCATGCCGTCGCGCTGCCAGAGAACTCATCTACCTCCTCCGTCCCACTTGTTGGATCAAGAAGGCGGAGATCATCATCAAGCTGTACGTGTGCTAAATGTGGAGGTGCCGTTTGTTTGGCGCTTGATCAGGACGGATTGTGATTGGATCACGGGACGCTTGGCGATTTGGATCGCAAAGACGTTCGACTACATCAACCGTGTGTCTTAACGCTTCCCGCTTAGCGATCTACAAGGGTGTGTACATGCACTATCCCTCTCGTAGATGCTCATAACCATGGATAGATCTTGTGTGTGTGTAGGAATTTTTTTGTTTCCCATGCAACGTTCCCCAACAATAACAACCCCAAGCATGTTAGGAGCATTCAATATGGAACATAACACCGATACTCTGAACCTAAGACGACAAGAGTGGAACCAAACTATTGGGGAATGTAGCATGGGAAACAAAAAAATTCCTACGTTCACGCAAGACCTATCCATAGTTATGAGCATCTACGAGAGGGAGAGTGGATCTACATACCCTTGTAGATCGCTAAGCGGGAAGCGTTAAGAAACGTGGTTGGTGTAGTCGAACGTCTTCGCAATCCAAATCGCCAAGCATCCTGCGATCTAATCACGATCCGTCCCACGATCCAATCACGATCCGTCCCACGAACTCATCATGATCCATCCCGCGATCTCATCACGAACCGTCTCGCGATCTTGATCATGGTCCTTCCGATCTAGCGTCGAACAAACGGCACCTCCGCGTTCAACACACGTACAGCTCGATGATGATCTCTGCCTTCTTGATCTAGCAAGAGGGAGTGGAGAGGTAGATGAGTTCTCCAGCAGCGTGACGGTGCTGCGGCGATGGTGGTGGAGCAATTCCGGCAGGGCTTCGCCAAGCACTGCAGAAAACCGATCTAGAGGAGAAACTATGCACTAGAGGAACGGGTAGCTCGTGGCTGAAAAAACTAGTGCAAAACCCTAAAACCTCTAGTATATATAAGAGGAAGAGAGGAGGAGGATTGGCCAAAGGGACAGACCTAGGAGGCTTCGGCCGAACCAAGGAGGATTGGAGGATTCCTCCTCCAATCCTAGTAGGACTAGGACTCCTCCTTATTTTTGCCTTTTTGCCTTTTTCCACCTTTTTCTCTTTGGGATTTTCTTCCCAGCTGCATGGGCCTTGTGTGGGACTTCCACCAGCCCACTAAGGGCTGGTATTCACTCTCCCACAGCCCATGTAGCCTCTTGGGTCGAAATACCCCTCCCGATGGTCTCCTGGTACGATATCGGCAATCCCGGTACATTACCGATGAGCCCGAAACTTTTCCGGCGACCAAAATAGGACTTCCTATATATCAATCTTTACCTCCAGACCATTCCGGATCTCCTCGTGATGTCCGGGATCTCATCCGGGAGTCCAAACAACCTTCAGTCACCACCATACATAACTCTATACTATCGAAACGTCACCGAACCTTAAGTGTGCAGACCCTGCGGGTTCGAGAATTATGTACAGATGACTGAGACACCTCTACGGTCAATAACCAATAGCGGGACCTAGATGCCCATATTGGTTCCTACATATTCTACGAAGATCTTTATCGGTCGAACCTCTATGTCAAGGATTCAGTTAATCCCGTATGATGTTCCCTTTGTTCTTCGGTATGTTACTTGCCCGAGATTCGATCGTCGGTATCTCCATACCTAGTTCAACCTCTTTACCGACAAGTCTCTTTACTCGTTCCGTAACACAATATCCCGTGACTAACACTTAGTCACATTGCTTGCAAGGCTTTTTGTGAAGTTGTATGACCGAGTGGGCCCTGAGATACCTCTCCGTCACACGGAGTAACAAATCCCAGTCTTGATCCATGCTAACCCAACAGACACCCTCGGAGATAAGTGTAAAGCATCTCTATAGTCACACAGTTACGTTGCGACGTTTGATACACACAAGGTACTCCTCCGGTGTCAGCGAGTTGCATGATCTCATGGTCATAGGAACAAATACTTGACATGCAGAAAACAGTAGCAATAAACTGACACGATCATATGCTACTTTTGTCGTTTGGGTCTTGTCCATCACATCATTCTCGTAATGATGTGATCCCGTTACCAAATGACATCTCATGTCCATAAATAGGAAACCATAGCCATCTTTGATCAACGACCTAGTGTATTAGAGGCATACTAGGGACATGGTTTTGTCTATGTATCCACACATGCATCTAAGTCTCCGATCAATACAATTATAGCATGGATAATAAACGATTATCATGAACAAGGAAATATGGTAATAACTAATTTATTATTGCCTCTAGGGCATATTTCCAATAGTCTCCCACTTGCACTAGAGTCAATAATCTAGTTCACATCACCATGTGATTCACATTGTTATGAATCTAACACCCAATGAGTTCTGGGGCTCGATCATGCTTTGCACGTGAGAGAGGTCTTATAGTCAATGGGTTTGCGACATTTAGATCCGTGTGTACTTTTCAAATCTCTATGTCAAACTGTAAACACTGCTACCACACTCCACTTGGTACTATTCCAAATGGCTGCTCCACTATACGTATCCAGATTGCTACCACGAGTCATCTGGATTGGTGTTAAAGTTTGCATCGGCGTAACTCTTTACGATGTACTCTTTATCACCACCATAATTGAGAAACATCTCCTTAATCTTTTAGTTACTAAGGATAATCTTGCCCGCTGTCTAGTGATCCACTCCTAGATCACTCTTGTACCCCTTGATGGACTCATGGCAAGGCACACACGGGTGGGTACACAGCATGGCATACTATATAGAGTCTATGGCTAAGGCATAGGGGACGACGTTTGTCCTTTCTTTTTCTTCTGCCGTGGTCGAGCTTTGAGTCTCACTCAACTTCACACCTTACAAATAAGGTGAGAACTCTTTCTCTGACTGATCCATTTTGAACTCTTTAAAAATCTTGTCAAGGTATGTACTCATTGAAAGTCTCATTAAACATCTTTATCTGTCTCTATAGATCTTGATGCTCAACAATTAGGTAGCTTTATCTAGGTCTTCCTTTGAAAATCACTTTTCAAACAACCGTTTATGCTTTCCAGAAATTCTACATTATTTCTGATCAACAATATGTCATCCACATATACTTATCAGAAATTCTATAGTGCTCCCACTCACTTTATTGTAAATACAAGTTTCTCTTAAACTTTGCATAAACTACAAAATTTTGATCACCTCATCAAAGTGTATATTCCAACTCCGAGATGCTTGCTTCAGTCCTTAGATGGATTGCTGGATGTCGCACACCTTTTAGCATCCTTAGGACTGACAAAACCCTCTTGTTGTATCACATACAACCTTTCCTCATGTAGACTGTTAAGGAAACAATGTTTTATCATCAATCTGCCAGATTTCATAATTGAAAAATGCAGCAACTGCTAACATAATTCTAATAGACTTTAGCATCGCTACGAGTGACAAAGTCTCATCGCAATCAACTCCTTGAACTTGTCAGAAACTTCTTAGAGACAAGTCAAGCTCTATAAATGGTGACATTTACCATCATCGTCTGTCATCACCTCAAACGTCCATTTGTACTCGACGACCTGCCGTCCAACGAGCAAGTCTACCAAAGTCTATAATTGGTTTTCATACATGGATCCTTCCTCAGATTTCATGGCCTCTAACCATTTGCTAGAATCCGGGCCCATCATCACTTCTCCATAGCTCGTAGGTTCATCGTTGTCCAACAACATGACCTCCAAGACAGGGTTGTCATACCGCTCACGAGCAGTACACATCCTTGTCGACCTACGAGGTTTGATAGTAACTTGATCCGAAGCTTCATGGTCATCATCATTAACTTCCTCTTCAACTAACGTAGGCTTTACAAAAACATCTTCCTGTGCTGCGCTACTCTCTCGTTGAAACAAAGGTTCAATAACCGCATCAAGTTCTATGTTCCTCCCACTCAATTCTTTTGAGAGAAACTTTTTCTCGGGAAAGGACCCGTTTTAGCAACAAACTTTATGCTTGGATCTGAGATAGAAGGTTCACCCAACTGTTCTTAGGGTGTTCTATGAATATGCATTTGTCCGCTTTGGGTTCAAGCTCATTAGGTCAAAACATTTTCCACACAAGCGTCACAGCCCCAAACAGTAAGAAATGACAGCTTAAGTTTCTATCAAACCATAATTCACACGGTGTCATTTCAACGGATTTAGATGGTGCCGTATTTAAAGTGAATGTAGTTTTCTCTAATGCATAACCCCAAAATTATAGTAGCAAAACAATAAGAGACATCATAGCAAGCACCATTTCCAATAGAGCACGACTATGACGTTCGAACATACCATCACACTATGGTGTTCCAGGTGGCGTGAGTTGTGAAACAACTTTCACATTGTCTAAAGTTGAATGCCAAACTCGTAACTCAGATATTCACCTCCACGATCATATCGCAGACATTTTTATCTGGTTGTCACGATGATCTTAAACTTCACTCTGAATTTACTTGAACCTTTCAAACGATTCAGACTTGTGTTTCATTAAGTAAACATACACTATATATACTCAAATCATCAGTTAAGGTAAGAAAATAATGATATCCACCGCACGCTACAGGACTCAATGGATTGCAGACATCAACATGTATCATTTCCAATAAATCACTTGCCCACTCCATCAAACCAGAAAACGGGGTCCTTAGTCATCTTGACCAAGAGGCATGGTTCGCATGTCTCAACTGATTCGAAATCGAATGAGTCCAAAGATCCATCAGCATGGAGTTTCTTCATGCGTTTTATACCAATAGGACATTTAGCGGCAGTGCCACAAGTATGTGGTACTATCATTATTAACTTTGTATCTTTTGGCATCAATGTTATGAACATGTGTATTACTACGATCAAGATTCAACAAACCATTCTCACTGGGTGCATGACCGTTGAAGGTATTATTCATGTAAACAGAATAACCATTAGTCTCTAACTTAAATGAATAACCGTGTTGCAATAAACACGATCTAATCACGTTCATGCTCAACGTAAAACACCAAATAACATTTATTTAGGTTTGTCACTAATCCCGAAGGTAGAGAGAGCGTGCGATGTTGATCACATCAACCTTGGAAACATTTCCAACACACATCGTCACCTCACCCTTAGCTAGTGCTCCGTTTATTCCGTAGCTTTTATTTTGAGTTACTAACATTTAGCAACCGAACCGGTATCCAGTACCCATGTACTACTAGGAGTACTAGCAAGGTACACATCAATAACACGTATATCAAATATACTTCTGTCGATGTTGCCAGCCTTCTTATCTACCAAGTATCTAGGGTTGTTCCGCTTCAGCGACCGCTCTCCTCATAATCGAAGCACTTAGTCTAGGGTCTGGGTTCAACGTTGGGTTGCTTCACTGGAGCAGCAACTGACTTGCTATCCATGAAGTTTTCCTCCTTGCTCCTGCCCTCGTCGAAACTAGTGGTTTGACTAACCATCAACACTTGACGCTCCTTCTTGATTTCTACCTTCGCGGTGTCAAACATCGCGAACAGCTCAGGGATCATTATTTCTATCCCTGGCATTTTATAGTTCATCACCAAGTTCTAGTACCTTAGTGACAGTGACTTGGAGAATTATATCAATCACTATCTTATCTGGAAGATCAATTCCCACTCGATTCAAGCGATTGTAGCACCCAGACAATCTGATCACATGCTCAATGATTGAGCTATTCTCTTTCATCTGGCAGGCAAAGAATCTTGTTGGAGATCTCATATCTCACAACACGGGCACGAGGCTGAGATCCTAATTTCAGCTCTTAGAACATCTCATATGTTCCGTGACATTCAAAACGTTTTGGAGCCTCAGTTCTAAGCCATAATGCATGACGCACTAAACTATCAAGTAGTCATCAGAACGTGCCTGTCAGATGTTCACAACATCTACAGACGATGATAGAGGGGTTGGCGCACCGAGTGGTGCATTAAGGACATAAGCCTTCTGTGCAGCAATGAGGACAATCCTCAAATCACGAACCCAATCCGCAATATTGCTACCATCATCTTTCAACTCTATTTCTCTAGGAACATATAAAATTCAAGGGAGCTACAACGTGAGCTAGTAATCTACAACATAATTTTGCAAAGACACTACTGACTATGTTGATGATAATGAGTTCAATTAATCATATTACTTAAGAACTCCCACTCAAATTGACATCCCTCCGGTCATTCGAGTGATACATGCTCCAAATTCACCAACTCAAGTCCGATCATCACGTGAGTTGAGGTGGTTTCAATGGTGAACAGCATCATGTTGATCATATCTACTATATGACTCATGTTCGACCTTTAGGTCTCTTGTGTTCCGAAGCCATGTCTGTACATGCTAGGATCGTCAAGTTTAACCCGAGTGTTCTGCATGTGCAACACTGGCTTGCACCCTTGTATGTGAGCGTAAACTCTATCACACCCACTCATCGCGTGTTGTCTCGACACGACGAACTTTCGCAATGGTGCACACTCGGGGAGAACACAATTTATCTTGAAATTAAGTGAGGGATCACCTTATAAAGCTACCGTCGTCCTAAGCAAAACAAGGTGCATAAAAGGATTAACATCACATGCATATCATAAGTGATATGATATGGCCATGAACTTGTGCTTTTGATATCCATATTGAAAGCACCGACATGATCTCCATTGTCACCGACACGACACCATGATATCCATCATCTTGATCTCCATCAACGTGTTGCCATCAAGGTTGTCACGCCCATCATGCTTCTACTACTGTTGCTACCATTTAGTGATAAATTAAAGCATTACATAGCGCTTAATGATTGACACGCAGGTCATACAATAATTAAAGACAACCCTATGGCTCCTGCTGGTTGCTGTACTCATCGACATGCAAGTCGTGATATTCTATACAACACATGATCATCTCATACATCACATATATCACATCATGTAATTGGCCATATCACATCACAACATACCCTGCAAAAACAAGTTAGACGTCCTCTAATTGTTGTTGCATGTTTTACGTGGCTGCTACGGGTATCTAGCAAGAACAATTCTCACCTACGCATAAATCACAACGGTGATACATTAGTTTCTTTTCAACCTTCTCAAGGCCACCTTTGTCGAATCCGATCCAACTAAAGTAGGAGAAATTGGCACCCGCCAGCCATCTATGCAACAAGTTATAGTTGAGGGAACCGGTCTCTCGTAAGCATAATAGTAATGTTCGTCCGGGCCGCTTCATCCCACAATACCGCTAAACCAAAACACGACCAAGGTAGGAAGCAATCTAAGCATCAACGCCCACAAACTCTTTGCGGTCTACTCGAGATCTCATCTACACATAGTCCTAGCTCATGATGCCACTGTTGGGGAACGTCGCATGGGAAACAAAAAATTTCCTACGTTCACGCGAGACCTATTCATGGTGATGAACATCTACGAGAGGGAGAATGGATCTACATACCCTTGTAGATCGCTAAGCGGGAAGTGTTAAGAAACGCGGTTGGTTTAGTCGAACGTCTTCGCGATCCAAATCGTCGAGCACCCCGCAATCTCATCACAATCCATCCCATGATCCAATCACGATCCGTCCCGTGAACTCATCACGATCCGTCCCACGATCTCATCATGAACCGTCTCACGATCTTGATCACGGTCCTTCCGATCTAGTGCCGAACGGACGACACCTCCGCGTTCAGCACACGTACAGCTCGATGACGATCTCTGCCTTCTTGATCTAGCAAGAGGGATCGGAGAGGTATACGAGTTCTCCAGCAGCGTGACGGCGCTGCAGCGATGTTGGTGGAGCAATTCCGGTAGGGCTTCGCCAAGCACTACAGAAAACCGATCTAGAGTTGAAACTATGCACTAGAGGAACGGGTAGCACGTGGCTGAAAAAACTAGTGCAAAACCCTAAAACCTCTAGTATATATAAGACGAAGAGAGGAGGAGGCTTGTCCAAAGGGCCATCCGTAGGAGGCTTCGGCCAAACCAAGGAGGATTGGAGGATTCCTCCTCCAATCCTATTAGGACTAGGACTCCTCCTTATTTTTGCCTTTTTGCCTTTTTCCACCTTTTTCTCTTTGGGCTTTTCTTCCCAGCCGCATGGGCCTTGTGTGGGACTTAAACCAGCCCACTAAGGGCTGGTATTCACTCTCCCACAGCCCATGTAGCCTCTTGGGTCGAAATACCCCTCCCGATGGTTTCCCGATACACTACCAGCACTCCCGGTACATTACCGATGAGCCCGAAACTTTCCCGGCGACCAAAATAGGACTTCCTATATAACAATCTTTACCTCCGTACCATTCCGGAGCTCCTAGCGACGTCCGGGATCTCATCCGGGACTCTGAAAAACCTTCAGTAACCACCATACATAACTCTATACTACCAAAACGTCGCCGAACCATAAGTGTGTAGACCCTGCGGGTTCGAGAACTATGTAGACATGACCGAGACACCTCTACGGTCAATAACCAATACCATGACCTGGATGCCCATATTAGTTCCTACATATTCTACGAAGAACTTTATCGGTCGAACCTCTATGTCAAGGATTCAGTTAATCCCGTATGATGTTCCCTTTGTTCTTTGGTATGTTACTTGCCCGAGATTCGATCGTCGATATCTCCATACCTAGTTCAACCTCGTTACCGGCAAGTCTCTTTACTCGTTCCATAACACAAGATCCCGTGACTAACACTTAGTCACATTGCTTGCAAGGCTTTTTGTGAAGTTGTATTACCGAGTGGGCCCTGAGATACCTCTCCGTAACATGGAGTAACAAATCCCAGTCTTGATCCATGCCAACCCAACAGACACCCTCGGAGATAAGTGTAGAGCATCTTTATAGTCACCCAGTTACGTTGCGACGTTTGATACACACAAGGTACTCCTCCGGTGTCAGCGAGTTGCATGATCTCATGGTCATAGGAACATATACTTGACATGCAGAAAACAGTAGCAATAAACTGACACGATCATATGCTACGTTTGTAGTTTGGGTCTTGTCCATCACATCATTCTCCTAATGATGTGATCCCATTACCAAGTGACATCTCATGTCCATGACTAGGAAACCATAGACATATTTGATCAACGAGCTAGTCTATTAGAGGCATACTAGGGACATGGTTTTGTCTATGTATCCACACATGCATCTAAGTCTCCGATCAATACAATTATAGCATGGATAATAAACGATTATCATGAACAAGGAAATATGATAATAACTAATTTATCATTGCCTCTAGGGCATATTTCCAACACAAACACCACGGAAAAGGCCGAGCCCTCCACACATTACCAAGTGTACTAGTAGAATGCCCGTGCGTTGCCATGGGCCTCTTAATGTGTTTTCCAGATTACACTTATAAATATATAGCATATCTGTCTCTCGCTCCCTCACCCTATCTATCACCCTCCATCTCTCTCCCTCCCCTTCTCTCCCTCATACTCTCTCTCTCTCTCTCTCTCACACACACACACACACTCATTCTCCCCATCTTCATCTCCAAAGACTCAAAATTTATTTTGGCTCTGCTCATATTTCGCTTAGTGTTGACATTCATTGGCTACAACATATATATCCTAGAATCTCACCACGGTTATGGAATTCTTTCCGCCAATGTGACATTCATGAGAGATTTAATTGGTTCTAGACTTGAATCATGGAACATCTTGATATAACGCCTTAGTATAACGCCTTGGTACCATAGTGCAACTGTCGCAAGGGACCAATGTATTTCATTGGAACCTACACACGAGTGGTAATTTCTTGGTGGAGTCCATGTATAGAGCATTGATCCAGCCAGATGTGCTAGTTGAGGTTAATAAAATGATTTGGAATATGAAGATATCACTTTAGATTAAATTCATTGCACGGTATCTTCGTCAAGCAGTCATTTTTATCAAAGATAAACTTATTAGGAGGATTTAGCATGGAAAATGCACATTGTATTTTCTCAGCATGATGCCATAAAACACTTGTTATTTCAATGCAAATTGAGTCGTTCTACATGGTCAGTCATTCAAGTAGATTATGGCTTGTAGCCTCCATGTAGTGTTGCTAATATTTTTGGCAACTGGTTACATGGGATCAATAACAAGTTTGGAATTCTACGCTTGCCGTGATATGGTCACTTTGGCTATGTAAAAATGATAAAGTGTTTAACGATAAAAGTTCTTATCTTTCGCAGAATGTTGTATGATCCTTATGGTCTTCTCTACATCGTTTGAAAAATTGAGACCTATTTACAAAGGTGTGCACATGCTTGAAGGTCATGGCGAGGGATATTTTTACTCGACATGGATGGAAGCATGATCTTCGGATTGGCTCTCCTATGTCTTAGGCATTATACAAACTACACATGATTAATTGCATTCCACCTTTTTCAATTTTTTTGAAACTCGGACCTGGTTATGGTTGTGTGCATCTTAGTTCTAGAGGCCACGTGTAATAAAACACCCTTTATCGTATTTTCTAGAAGCTAAAACTATTGGAAATATGCCCTAGAGGCAATAATAAATTAGTTATTATCATATTTCCTTGCTCATGATAATCGTTTATTATCCATGCTAGAATTGTAATGATATGAAACTCAGATACATGTGTGCATACATAGACAACACCATGTCCATAGTATGCCTCTAATAGACTAGCTCGTTAATCAAACATGGTCAAGGTTTCTTGGCCATGGACATGAGAGGTCATTTGGTGACAGGATCACATCATTAGGATAATGATGTGATGGACAAGACCCAAACTATAAACATAGCATATGATCATGTTAGTTTATTGCTATAGTTTTCTGCATGTCAAGTATCTATTCCTATGACCATGAGATCATGCAACTCACTGACACCGGAGGAGTACCTTGTGTGTATCAAACGTTGCAACATAATTGGGTGACTATAAAGGTGCTCTAAAGGTATCTCCGAGGGTGTCTGTTGGGTTGGCATGGATCAAGACTAGGATTTGTTACTCCGTGTGACAGAGAGGTATCTCAGGGCCCACTCGGTAATACAACATCACTATAAGCCTTGCAAGCAATGTGACTAACGAGTTAGCCTTGGGATCTTGTATTACAGAACGAGTAAAGAGACTTGCCGATAAAGAGATTGAACTAAGTATAGAGATACTGACGATTGAATCTCAGGCAAGTAACATATCGAAGAACAAAGGGAACCTCATACGCGATTAACTAAATCCTTGACATAGAGGTTCAACCCACAAAGATATTCGTAGAATATGTAGGAACCAATATGGGCATCTAGGTCCCGCCATTGGTAATTGACCGTAGAGGTGTGTTGGTCATGTCTACATAGTTCTCGAACCCGTAGGGTCTGCACACTTAATGTTCGGTGATGTTTTGATAGTATTGAGTGATATGTGTTGGTGACTGAAGGTTGTTCGGAGTCTCGGATGAGATCCCGAACGTGATGAGGAACTACGGAATGGTCTGAAGGTGAAGATCGATATATAGGACGAAGGGAATCAAAGTCCGGAAGCATTCTAGGGGTACCGGGTTATGACCGGGAGTACCAAAAGGTGTTTCGAGGGGCCTCGACAAGTGTTGGGGACTCATGGGCCAAGGGGAGGAGGCACATGAGCCCACAAGGGGGCCGGGCGCCACCCAAACCCTAGCACACTTCGTCCAAGGTTGGGGGAGCCCATCTAAGGGGCTGCCACTAGGGCACCCCCTCTGCCTTGGCCGCCACTCCCTAGATGGGATCTAGGGCGCCCCACGTCCTCCTCTCCTCCTATATATAGTGGAGGAAGATAGAGGGAAGCCCACCTGAAAAGGCATGTGCTTCCCTCTCTCCCTCTAGATAGCTTCTCCTCCAGATATGTTCGGTATGCCTCAGTGAAGCTCTGCCGGATCAGCTCCACCACCACCGCCACCACGCTGTAGTGCTACCGGAGAACTCATCTACCTCTACACCCTCGCTTGCTGGATCAAGGAGGTGGAGATCGTCATCGAACTGTACATGTGTTGAATGAGGAGGTGTCGTCCGTTCGGCGCTAGATCGTAAGGACCGTGATTGGATCGCGGGACGGATCGTGATTGGATGGCGGGACGGATCCTGATGGGATCGCGGGACAGCTTGCGATTTGGATCGCGAAGACGTTAGACTACATCAACCGTGTTTCTTAACGCTTCCCTCTCAGCAATCTACAAGGGTATGTAGATCCACTCTCCCTCTCGTAGATGCTCATCACTAGGGATAGATCTTGCGTGTGCGTAGGAATTTTTTTGTTTCCCATGCAGCATTCCCCAATAGTGGCATCATGAGCTATGTCTATGCGTAGATGAGATCATGAGTAGAACACAAAGGAGTTTGTGGGCGTTGATGCTCAGATTGCTTCCTCCCTTGGGATTTTCTTGATTCAGCGATATTGTGGGATGAGGCGGCCTAGCCAGCCTTGCTCGTGCACGTACGAGAGACCGGTTCCATCAACTGACATGTGACTTTTTTGCATAAAGATGGTTGGCGGGTGTCTGTCTCTCCTACTCTAGTTGGATAGGATTTTACAATGGCGGTCCTTGAGAAGGTTGAATAGCAATTTGTGTATCACTATTGTGGTTTTGCGTAGGTAATAATTGTTCTTCCTAGACACCCGTAGCAGCCACGTAAAACATGCAACAACAATTAGAGGACGTCTAACTTGTTTTTGCAGGGTATGTTGTGATGTGATATAGCCAATTACATGATGAGATATATGTGATGTATGAGATGATCATGTTTTGTATAGCATATCACGACTTGCATGTCGATGAGTATGACAACCGACAACAGACATAGGGTTGTCTTTAATTATTGTATGACCTGCGCGTCAATCATTAAGCGCTATGTAATGCTTTACATTATCGCTAAGCGGTAGCAATAGTAGTAGAATCATGGTGGGAGCGACAACGCCGATGGTGACATGTTGATGGAGATCATGGTGTCATGCCGGTGACGATGCGGATCATGCTGGTGCTTTATAGATGGCGATCAAAAGCACAAGTTCATGGCCATATCATGTCTCTTATGATTTGCGTGTGATGTTAATCCTTTATGTACCTTGTTTTCCTTAGGACGACGGTAGCATTATAAGGTGATCCCTCACTAAAATTTCAAGATAAAATTGTGTTCTCCCCGAGTGTGCAGCATTGCGAAAGTTCGTCGTTTCGAGACACCACGTGATGATCGGGTGTGATAGACTCTATGTTCACATACAATGGGTGGAACCCAGTGTTGCACATGCAGAACACTCGGGTTAAACATGATGAGCCTAGCATGTACAGACATGGCCTCGGAACACAAGAGACCAAAAGGTCGAACATGGGTCATATAGTAGATATGATAAACATGATGATGTTCACCATTGAAACCACCTCAACTCACGTGATAATCATACTTGAGTTGGTGAATTTGGATCATGTATCACTCGAATGACCGGAGGGATGTCAATTTGAGTTGGAGTTCTTAGGTAATATGATTAATTGAACTCATTTGTCATGAACATAGTCTAAAGTTGTCTTTGCAAAGTTATGTTGTAGATCTATAGCTCACGCTATAGCTCCCCTATGTTTTTAAATACGTTCATAGATAAAATAGAGTTGAAAGATAATGGTAGCAATTATATGGACTAGGTCCATGATTAGAGGATTGTCCCCAATTGCTTCAAATAAGGCTTATGTCCTTGATGCACCACTCAGTGCACCACCCCCTTAAGCATCGTCTGTAGATGTTGTGAACATCTGACAGGCAAGTTATGATGACTACTTGATAGTTCAGTGCGTCATGCATTACGTCTTAGAATTAAGGCTCAGAAACGTTTTGAACGTCACAGAACATATGAGATGTTCTAAGAGCTGAAATTGGGATCTCAGGCTCGTGTCCGTGTTGAGAGGCATGAGACCTCCAACAAGATTCTTTGCCTGCAAGATGAAGGAGAATGGCTCAATCAGTGAGCATGTGCTCAGATTTTCTGGGTGCTACAATCACTTGAATCTAATGGGAGTTAATCTTCCAGATAACATAGTGATTAATATAATTCTCCAAGTGACTGGCACCAAGCTACTGGAGCTTCATGATGAACTATAACGTGCCAAGGATGGATAAGATGATCACTGGGATGTTCACGATGTTTGACACCGCGAAGGTAGAAATCAAGAAGGAGCGTCAAGTGTTGATGGTTAAGTAAAACCACTAGTTTCAAGAAGGGCAAGGGCAAGAAGGGAAAAACTTCAGGAATGGCAAGCCAGTTGCCACTCTAGTGAAGAAACCTAAGGTTGAACCAAAACCCGAGACTAAGTGCTTCTATTATGAGGAGAACAGTCGCTGAAGCGGAACAACTCTAGATACTTGGTAGATAAGATGGCTGGCAACGTCAACAGAAGTATATTTGATATACGTGTTATTGATGTGTACCTTGATATTACTCCTAGTAGCATCTGGGTATTAGATACCGGTTCGGTTGCTAAATGTTAGTAACTCGAAATAAAAGCTACGGAATAAACGAAGGCTAGCTAAGGGTGAGGTGACGATGAGTGTTGGAAGTGTTTCCAAGGTTGATGTGATCACCATCGCACGCTCTCTCTACCTTCGGGATTAGTGATGAACCTAAATAAATGTTATTTGGTGTTTACGTTGAGCATGAACGTGATTAAATCGTGTTTATTGCAATACGGTTATTCATTTAAGTTAGAGAATAATGGTTATTCTGTTTACACGAATAATACCTTCAATGGTCATGCACCCAATGAGAATGGTTTATTGAATCTTGATCATAGTAATACACATGTTCATAACATTGATGCAAAAGATACAAAGTTAGTAAAGATAGTACCACATACTTGTGGCGCTGTCGTTAAATGTCATATTGGTGTAAAGAGCATGAAGAAACTCCATGTTGATGGATCTTTGGACTCATTCGATTTTCGAATCGGTTGAGGCATGCAGACCATGCCTCTTGGGAAAGATTACTGAAACCCCGTTTTCCGGTATGATGGAGTGGGGAAGTGACTTATTGGAAATGATACATGTTGATGTATGCGGTCCAATGAGTGTTGTAGTGTGTGGTGGATATCGCTATTTTCTTACCTTCACTGATGATTTGAGTAGATATGGGCATATTTAGTTAATGAAACTCAAGTATGAAACGTTTGAAAAGTTCGAGCAAATTAGGAGTGAAGTTTGAGATCATCATGAAAAGAGGATAAAAATGTATACGATATGATCATGGAAGTGAATATCTGAGTTATGAGTTTGGTATACAACTTAAGACAATGTGGAAATTGTTTCACAACTCACGCCACGTGGAACACCATAATGTGATGGTGTGTCCGAACATCATAGTCGTGCTCTATTGGATATGGTGCGTACTATGATGTCTCTTATCGTTTTGCCACTGTCGTTTTGAGGTTATGCATTAGAGACAACTAAATTCACTTGAAATAGGGCACTATCTAAATCCACTGAGATGACAACGTATGAATTATGGTTTGGCAGAAACCTAAGCTGTCATTTCTCAGAGTTTGGGGACGCAACGCTTATGTCTGATGAGCTTGAACCCAAAGCGGAAAGGTGCATCTTCATAGGATTACCTAAGGTAACACTTGGGTATACCTTCTATCTCAGATCCGAGGGGAAAAGTGTTTGTTGCTAAAAATGGGTCCTTTCTCGAGAAAGAGTTTCTCTCAAAAGAATTGAGTGGGAGGAAGATAGAACTTGATGAGGTTGTTGAACCTTTGTTTCAACCAGAGAGTAGCGCAATGCAGAAAAGATGTTTCTGTGGAACCTACGTCAGTTAAAGAGGAAGTTAATGATTATGATCATGAAGCTTCATATCAAGTTACTATCAAACCTCGTAGGTCGACAAGGACGCGTACTACTCCTGAGTGGTATGACAACCCTGTCTTGGAGGTCATGTTATTGGACAACGATGAACCTATGAACTATGGAGAAGCGATGATGGGCCCAGATTCCAACAAATGGTTAGAGGCCATGAAATCCAAGAAAGGATCCATGTATGAAAACCAAGTATGGACTTTTGTAGACTTGCCTGTTGAACGGTAGGTCGTTGAGTACAAATGGACCTTTAAGATGAAGACGGACGCTGATGGTGAATGTCAACATTTATAAAGCTCGACTTGTCGCAAAGAAGTTTCCGCCAAGTTCAAGGAGTTGACTGCGATGAGACTTTCTCACCCGTAGCGATGCTAAAAGTCTGTTGAAATTATGTTAGTAGTTGCTGCATTTTTCGGTTAGGAAATTTGGCAGATGGATGTCAAAACATAGTTTCCTTAATAGTTTCCGTGAGGAAAGGTTGTATCTGATACAACCGGAAAGTTTTGTCACTCCTAAGGATGCAAAAAAGGCGTGCAAGCTCTAGCAATCCTTCTATGGGATGGAGCAAGCATCTTAGAGTTGGAATATACGCTTTGATGAGGTGATCAAAGTTTATGAGAAACTTGTATTTACAAGAAAGTGAGTGGGAGCACTATAGAATTTCTGATAAGTATATGTGGATGACATATTGTTGATCGGAAATTATGTAGAATTTCTGGAAAGCATAAAGGGTTGTTTGAAAGGTGTTTTTCAAAGGAAGACCTGAATAAAGCTACTTAATTGTTGGGCATGGAGATATATAGAGATAGATCAAGACGCTCGATGAGACTTTCAATGAGTACATACCTTGACAAGATTTTGAAAGAGTTCAAAATGGATGAGTCAAAGAAGTAGTTTTGCCTGATCTGTAAGGTGGGAAGTTGAGTAAGACTCAAAGCTCGACCACGACGGAAGAAAGAGAAAGGACGAAGGTCGTCCCCTATGCCTTAGCCATAGGCTCTATATAGTATGCCATGCTGTGTACCGCACCTGTGTGTGCCTTGCCATGAGTCTGTCAAGGGGTACAAGAGTGGTCCGGGAGTGGATCACTGGACAACGGTCAAAGTTATCCTTAATAACTAGAGGACTAAGGAAATATTTTATCGATTATGGAGGTGATAAAGAGTTCGTCGTATAGGGTTACGTCGATGCAAGCTTTAACACCAATCCGGATGACTCTTAGTAGCAATCCGAATACGTATAGTGGAGTATCCATTCGGAATATCTCCAAGTGGAGCGTGGTAGTAGTGATTACAATATGACATACAGATTTGCAAAGTACACACGGATCTGAATGTCGCAGACCCATTGACTAAAACCTCTTTCACATGCAAAACATGATCGAACCCCAGAAATCATTAGGTGTGAGATTCATAAAAAATCACATAGCAATGTGAGCTAGATTATTGACTCTAGTGCATGTGGGAGACTGTTGCAAATATGCCCTAGAGGCAATGATAAATTAGTTATTATCCTATTTCCTTGTTCATGATAATCATTTATTATCCATGCTAGAATTGTATTGATCGGAAACTCAGATACATGTGTGGATACATAGACAACACCATGTCCCAAGTATGCCTCTAATAGACAAGCTCGTTAATCAAAGATGGTCAAGGACTCAAGGTTTCCTGGCCATGGACATGAGATGTCATTTCATAATGGGATCACATCATTAGGAGACTGATGTGATGGACAAGACCCAAACTATAAACATAGCATATGATCGTGTCAGTTTATTGCTATAGTTTTCTGCATGTCAAGTATTTGTTCCTATGACCATGAGATCATGCAACTCACTGACACTAGAGGAGTACCTTGTGTATATCAAACGTCGCAACATAACTGGGTGACTATTAAGGTGCTCTATAGGTATCTCTGAGGGTGTCTGTTGGGTTGGCCTGGATCAAGACTGGGATTTGTTACTCCGTGTGACGGAGAGGTATCTCAGGGCCCACTCGGTAATACAACATCACTATAAGCCTTGCCAGAAATGTGACTAAAGAGTTAGCCACGGGATCTTGTATTAAGGAATGAGTAAAGAGACTTGCGTGTAACAAGATTGAACTAGGTATAGAGATAGCGACGATCGAATCTCGGGCAAGTAACATACCGAAGAACAAAGGGAACATCATACGGGATTAACTGAATCCTTGGCATAGAGGTTAAACCGGTAAAGATATTCGTAGAATATGTGGGAACCAATATGGGCATCCAGGTCCCGCTATTGGTTATTGATGGTCGAGGTGTCTTGGTCATGTCTACATAGTTCTCAAACACGCAAGGTCTGGACACTTAACGTTCAGTGATGTTTCGATAGTATTGAGTTATATGTGTTGGTGACCGAAGGTTATTCGGAATTTCGGATGAGATCCTAGATGTTATGAGGAACTCCGGAATGGTCCGGAGGTGAAGATCAATATATAGGACGAAGGGAATCGGAGTCCGGAAGAGTTCCGGGGTACCGGGTTATGACCGGGAGCACCAAAAGGTGTTTCGAGCCCCCGGCAAGTGTTGGGGACTCATGGGCCAAGGAGAGGGGGGACACCAGCCCACAAGGGGGTTGGGCGCCACCCAAACCCTATCCCACTTCGGCCAAGGGTGAGGGAGCCCATCTAAGGGGCTACCACTAGGTAACTTGGGGGCCAAGCCACCGTAGGGTTTCCCTAGGGGGCGCCCCCTCTACCTTGGCTGCCACTCCCTAGATGGGATCTAGGGTGCCCCACCTCCTCTTCTCCTCCTATATATTGTGGAGGGAGAGGGAGGGCAGCCCACCTGAAAAGCCACGTGCTACCCTCTCTCTATATATATATATCTTCTCCTCTAGATTTGTTCAGTACGGCTTAGCGAAGCTCTGCCGGATCAGCCCCACCACCACTGCCACGACGTCGTTGTGCTGCCAGAGAACTCATCTACCTCTCCACCCTTGGTTGTTGGATCAAGGAGGTGGAGATCGTCATCGAGTTGTACGTGTGCTGAACGCGGAGCTGCCGTCCGTTCGGCGCTAGATCAAAAGGACCATGATTTGATCGCGGGACATATCGTGATTGGATCGCGGGACGGATTGTAATGGGATCGCGGGACGGATCGTGATGGGATCGAGGGACGGCTTGCGATTTGGATCGCGAAGACGTTAGACTACATCAACCACGTTACTTAATGCTCCCCCCTTAGCGATCTACAAGGGTATGTAGATCCACTCTCCCTCTCGTAGATGCTCATCACCATGGATAGATCTTGTGTGTGCGTAGGAATTTTTTTGTTTCCCATGCAACGTTCCCCAACAAAAACATTAAACAAAACAATAATGTAATGAATGAAACAAAGGAGTAAATAACATATGTAAAGTTAACTAAACTTTTGAAAGTAACAACAATGTTCTCCACCTTTTGAGAGTAAATAATATGGCCACGTCGGACTCGACCCACTTGATCAGCTCTTTAATGCACCCACCTTCCAAGTGCTTCACCTCTCAAGAGCAATTGTATTGGTGTAAAATGACAACTGTTAGATCCTCCATCTTGTTCACATGAATCCAAAAACAGCAGTTCATAAGCAGAAGAAATTAAAAACATATGTCACAACTAGTAAATAATGACAACAAAAAATGATAAATAACAATAGGATCTTGAAAACAGAACCTCCACACGCACAAGTAATTTTACAACTGTAAATCCTCTCCCACTCATGACATACGCTTACAAAAGAATTCAGAATATACACTACGAATCCAAAATTTTGAGTCCAAAATAACTGGATCCTCCTACATCATTGGCTAAGTTGCCTATTTTATGCCGAGACACGGACTTTATCATTTCCGTATTTAAGCAGATATCATTTTAAAGGGATACTTTGGAGCCGGCAACATTAGTAACATCAATTGGACAACATAACCTTCTGTCTATTGATCCTAGAGCACTGCATATTGTTAATAATTAAGGTTCAGCAAGAACAATATGTGTCAATGAAGAACTAACAATAAGTACATCTTGTCTTCTTTAACAATGTTTCTCAAATAATATTAAAATAGGTAAGATATTGATATTCCAATTTTCATTCTCTACATTAAGTTTCCTGATGGTCTGCACAGACCGTCAGATTGTTGGAAAAAGATTACATACTAATATGGTATACTTGTAATACTCATGTTCTCAAAAAGCTCCACATGCACACTAACAATAAATGCAAACCTGAGAAATGTCGACATTTTAAAATACTGCAATCAACAAGAGTTTGTGCATCGTGCTAGATAGGTTTAGATCCATATCAAAATATAAATACTCTCATATTACTCGAGGATGTAACTTATTAGCATTTTATGAATATCCGATATCAGTAACCGTTCATGATTTATTGTGATTAACTCATTTACTGGATGATGTGGTCAATGTCTCATCTAATATTGAATGTTGATGTTCTGCATAATTACTAAAAGAAAACAAAGAAAATTTCTGCATATAGATAACTGAATTTGTGTATTATTATCTCTATATACTCACAAAACAACAAGCTGCATTAAGGTCAGGGAGGGCTGCATGGGCGCCAACCACAACATTTTCGTTGTCACTGGCCTTGCTCACTGCTGCTTGAGCTCGATGAGAAGGGCCATCTTTCTCAATCAATGAAGATTGCAGCACAAAGAAAATATAAAATCATTGTACAACAACAACAAATAAATCGAACCGTCGGGCAATTCGAGCAAAGATTCAGTTGTGGAATACATCTTAGATAATAACCAACTAGTGAGATGCTGACTTGTTTGATTACTTGTCAAAATCGTCTGCATAGTAAATATACTACTATTTATGGAAGAAGTCTTCCTTTATTAGTCCACCTGTTTGCTGACAAAAAGCAAAGCTTATATATTTGATGTCTAAATCAACTAAGGAACAAGATAAGCTTCAGTGTAACCCACAACCCTTTTCGACCTCGGCCACATCTTTTCTCTAAAAAGTAACTTAGTACATACTGAAACATTAAAGCTTATTGAAACCATGAACGCACATATTCATTATATTAGCAACATATACTGATTTCTAACAATTATTCAAACTTTGCGGTATTAACAATTAAAATAATTTCAAAGGACAACTTAAAGTTAGCTGGGTAACTAATCAATTCAATTACTACAAATATTTTCCGCTTCTATTTCCAAAAGGTCAATGTGTAAGACAAAGTATCAATTACCTCAGTGTCACAATTTTTCGTGTTCTGCTTATGATGGGATGATGTGTTCAAACAAAAAATACCGGTGAGACAAACATGAAGTGAGACAAACAAATATATGAATGAAGTTGCCATAGTTTGAGAATTAGAAAAAATTACTTAACCACTAACATAACGTACATAATTGGCTCCCATATTATGAGCAGCATGTAAGTGCTTTTATAATGTGATATAAAGTGTCTTCTTGTCAGGTACCTGATTACTCTGCGACACAACGAGAATTACAAAGGTTTGTTTGTCATATTTGTCATTTGCGAATAATAGATCAGATGCTAACATCCCAACTAAGAAGTGGCGGAGCCAGGAATGAAGCAAACCTTGGGCCAAAATTTTCTTCGACAACATGTAATTTTTCTGGTTCTTGTAGCTACCCAGAAACACCTCGTAGCATCTCTAAAAATGCCTCATGCGAAAACATACAATATAAACTTATAAAGTTTGATTGCTCATCAAATCAAGATTTTAAACTCAATGTCCAATAGTCCAACAAAACAGATACTAGAATGTGACAGAAGTACAAATAAAAATAAGGGGATACAAAAATACCAAATCGATTGATTACTTCATTGGATCTTCCCATAATTTCATCAACGGTAGAAAGCCCAACAGCGCCCAAACTACAAAGAATCAAAGAAATTTAGCATAATAATGAAGTTCGGGGGCAAACGGGGCGCACGCAAGGCAGCAGGGGCATGCCTGGGGAAGTGGAGGGACAAGGCAGTCGGTAGACGGTGATGGCGCTAGCCGCCACGGCGGCCGAACAGGGAGGCAATGACGCGATTCCTGTGCATGGGAGCAGATTAGGTCATGCTTGCATATTTTTTTGAGAGAGAGTAGTACGTGCGTGGGATTTACTTTTTTTAGGCAAACACACACTTTTATTAGCTCTCAAACAAAATGTTTACAGGTATAGTCAATGGATCATAAGGAGTATCGAGCCATACATGGCAACCAATACCTAATGATGTAGCATACTTTGCTAGGCTATGAACCTCAAAATTATTGTTCCTATTCTCGAACAGAAAATTACAGCTAGTAAAACTAGCTTGGCGAGCTTTGATCTCTTGAATAATTGTGTCATAGTTTGAAGTTGTACCCTTCTGAATTTCCTTCACAAGTCCTTGGCAATCTCTAGCAGTATGAACTCTTGGTACATTCAAATCCTCTGCTAGAGTGAGGCCCTCCCGGCAAGCCAGTGCCTCCATACAAGCTGGATCATTTATATTATCTACAACAATGGCTGCGCCCCTAAGTAGACCCCTTGTTCATTTCTGAAGAAGGTTGCAGCAGCACCAGCCGTTCCGTTTCTGGAAAAAGCACCATGAACAAATATGTATATATATGCTCACCGGCTGTTTCCTAAGTTTGTGCGTGGGATTGACTGTATCGCTGGCTTCTCGTCTGTTCGGTGCGTGTGCGTCGTCGGTTTTCACAAAGCTCAGTCAAAGCAGGCCCAAAACCAACGATGCACGCACCGGACAGGCGAGAAGCCAGCGATCCAGTTAATCCCATGCACGCACTTAGGGAACGGCTGGTGAGCATATATACATATTTGTTCATGGTGCTTTTTCCAGAAACGGAACGGTTGGTGCTGTTGCAGCCTTCTGCAGAAATGAACAAGGGGTCTACTTAGGGGCGTCAACCATTGTTGTAGAAAATATGAATGATCCAGCTTGTATGGAGGCATTGGCTTGTCGGGAGGGCCTCACTCTAGCAGAGGATTTGAATGTACCAAAAGTTCATATTGCTAGAGATTGCCAAGGCCTTGTGAAGGAAATTGAGAAGGGTTCAGCTGCAAACTATGGCACAATTATTCCAGAGATCAAAGCTCGCCAAGCTAGTTTTACTAGCTGTAATTTTCTGTTCGAGAATAGGAACAATAACTTTGATGTTCATAGCCGAGCAAAGCACGCTACATCATTAGGTATTGGTTGCCATGTATGGCTCGATACTCCTTATCATCCATTGACTATACTTATAAACATTTTGTTTGAGAGCTAATAAAAGCGTGTGTTTGCCTAAAAAAGTCAATCCCATGCACGCACTACTCTCTCTCTCTCTGTCTCTCTCTCTTTCAAAAAAATACGCACACATGACCTAATCTCCTCCCATGCATAGGAATCGCGTCGTTGTCTCCCTGTTCGGCCACCGTGGCAGCTAGCGCCATCGCCTGCTACCGACCGCCCTGTCCCTCCACTTCCCCAGGCAGGCCCTGCTACCTTGCATGCACCCCGTTTGCCCTCACGCTTCATTACCGTGCTAAATTTCTTTGATTCTTTGCAGTTTGAGCGTTGTTGGGCTTTCTACCATTGATGAAATTATGGGAAGATCCAATGAAGTAATCAATCATTTTGGTATTTTTGTATCCCCTTATTTTTGTTTGTACTTCTGTCATATTCTAGTATCTGTTTTGTTGGACTATTGGACATTGAGTTTACAATCTTGATGTGATGAGCAATTAAACTTTATAAGTTTATATTGTATGTTTTCACATGAGGTATTTCTAGAGATTCTACGAGGTGTTTTTGGGTAGTTACAAGAACCAGACAAATTACATGTTGGCGAAGAAAATTTTGGCCCGGGGTTAGCTTCATTCCTGGCTCCGTCACTGCTTAGTTGGGATGTTAGCAGCTGATCTATTATTCACAAATGACAAATGAACCAGATGAGAAACAAACCTTTGTAATTCTCGTCGTGTTGCAGAGTAATCAGGTACCTGACAAGAAGACACTTTATCACATGATAAAAGCACTTGCATGCTGCTCATAAAATGGGAGCCAATTATATACGCTATGATAGTGGTTAAGTAATTTTGTCTAATTCTCAAACTATGGCAACTTCATTCATATAGTTGTTTGTCTCACTCTGTGTTTGTCTCACCGGTATTTTTTGTCTAAACACATCATCCCAACATAAGCAGAACACAAACAATTGTGACACTGAGTTAATTGATACTTTGTCTTATACATTGACCTTTAGGAAATAGAAGCAGAAAATTTTCTATAGTAATTGAATTGATTAGCTACCCACCTACCTTTAAGTAATCTTTTGAAATTATTTTAATTGTTAATACCGCAAAGTTTGAATAATTGTTAGAAATCAGTATATGTTGCTAATATAATGAATATGTGCCTTCATGGTTTCAATAAGCTTTAATGTTTCAGTAGGTACTAAGTTACTTTTTAGAGAAAAGACGTGGCCGAGCTCGAAAAGGGTTATGGGTTACACTGATGTTTATCTTGTTCCTTAGTTGATTTAGACATCAAATATATAAGCTTTGCTTTTTGTCAGCAAACAGGTGAACTAATAAAGGAAGACTTCTTCCATAAATAGTAGTACATTTACTATGCAGATGATTTTGACAAGCAATCAAACAAGTCAGCATCTCACTAGGTTGGTTATTATCTAAGATGTATTCCACAAGTGAATCTTTGCTCAAATTGACCGACGGTTCGATCTATTTGTTGTTGTTGTATAATGATTTTCTATTTTATTTGTGCTCCAATCTTCGCTGAGAAAGATGGCCCTTCTCATCGAGCTCAAGCAGCAGTGAGCAAGGCCAACGACAACGAAAATGTTGTGGTTGGCGCCCATGTAGCCCTCCCTGACCTCAATGCAGCTTGTTGTTTTGTGAGTATATAGAGATAATAATACGCAGATTCAGTTATCTATATGCACAAATTTTCTTTGTTTTCTTTTAGTAAGTATGCAGAACATAAACATTCAATATTAGATGAGACATTGACCACATCATCCAGTAAATGAGTTAATCATAATAAATCATGAACGGTTACTGATATCGGATATTCATAAAATGCTAATAAGTTACATCATCTAGTAAAATGAGAGTATTTAGATTTTGATATGGATCTAAACCTATCTAGCACGATGCACAAACTCTTGTTGATTGCAATATTTTAAAATCTCGACATTTCCCAGGTTGGCATTTATTTGGTAGTGTGCATGTGGAGCTTTGTGAGAACATGAGTATTACAAGTATAACATATTTGTAAGTAATCTTTTTCCAACAAGAACCTTAATGTAGAGAATGAAAATTGTAATATCAATATCTTACCTTTTTTAATATTATTTGAGAAACATTGTTAAAGAAGACAAGATGTACTTATTGTTAGTTCTTCATTGACACATATTGTTCTTGCTGAACCTTTTTTTTGAAACTACCAGCAACTGCTGGCTTTTATATTATGAGATAGGGAGCAGTATTTACATGGCCGTACTGACGGTCTGAGGAAGAAATTCAAAGAATAGAAAGAGAAGGAAAAGAAAAGAACTCAGCGTGCAGAGTTAATCTCTCACGGTGGATCCCCGCGTTTTTCCCTCGCCAATCTCCATGCTTCCATGGCTCCTCGAACTGCCTGGATGAACACCGAGGGTGCGGCAGTCTTCTTCTGAAACACTCTGCGGTTTCGCTCCAGCCAAAGCTCCCACGAGATGAGGATGGTGAGAGACCTTATTCCTTTCTGATGCTCAGCAGGTGTTTCATTGAGTATATGCGTCCAGTACGTCTCTGAGCTGCTGCCCTCCGACCAAGTGCACAGATCGAGGGCGTCGCAGCCGTGCCAGCCGGCCGCCGTGCGCCATATCTTCCGTGCTTCCCGGCATTGCCATAGCAGGTGGACAGAGGTTTCCAGGTTGTGGACACACAGTGAAAACCTTTTTTTTGACTTGTGTTCTTGCTGAACCTTAATTGTTAACAATATGCAGTGTTCTAGGATCAATAGACAGAAGGTTATGTTGTCCAATTGATGTTACTAATGTTGTCGGCTCCAAAGTATCTTTTCTGCATGATATCTGCTTAAATATGAAAGTGATAAAGTCCTTATCTCGACAAAAAAAGTACGCAACTTAGCCAATGATGTAGGAGGATCCAGTTATTTTGTTGTTCCTAGTGTCCATTTTATTTGCTTTTAGGCACATTAAGAGTTCCTTATTTTTGAGTTTCTTTTATTTGGTCGACAACAGATAACTAAAACTTAATAGTGTGCTGGAGATTATGAATAGACATAAATTATGAAGATAAATCTTTTTGTTCAACATTCTCATACTACTTTTTCCATTTTATTTTCTTTTAGGCACAGTTAACAGTTCCAGCAGGATCGGGAAGGACGCGCTTGATCCGCCCATCCCCGCCGCAGCCCCGATTCCAGCGGGATGAGCTGGTCAAGGAGAAGCTCGTCGGACGGCCCTGTCTCCTTGACTCCGCCATTAAGGTCCGCAAGCCATCTATGTGTAGCCGATTCAGCATGTGTGCATGCTATTGGTTTGCTCCAGGCTCTCCTCTTAGCGGCGGCCTAGGACGCGCCAGAAGCAGCCGTCCTCGTGGCGACGGCCCCTGTTCCAACGGGATGACATCGGGAATGAGAACTTCGCTGGCCTCCCCCGCCTTCTCGGTGCCACAATCAATGCCGCAAGGTACGTATGATTGGTGTTCTGATCTGATATTCTTATGTTTCTTGTCACTTGCTGGTTGCTCGGTGCTTGCTAGCTTAACTGGACGAGGACAGCGATCTACGGAGTACAGCTGAAGCTCATCTTCTCCTGTTTTCTTCACTCCTTTTATTCCTTTGCTCACACGAGACGTAATTTTTTTTGGAAAGGGACACGAGACGTAAGTAGCCCGTTGCTTCAACGGTTGTGCAGTCCAATGCTTGAAATGGCCCACAATGTTTATCTTCTCCATTTCCATCTATGACAACAAACTCCTAAAACAAAACAAAAAAAATAATCTGCTGCAGGTAATTGATGGTCGACGCTCCGCTTCCTCTCCCCACGATGTCCACAAGAAATTGATAGGTTCGGTTTTAAAGTTGCTGCCCCACTCTTTTTATTCCCATCATCCTCCCCATATGGGTGGGTGTCCGCCATACGTCGCTCATACTGCTGCAAGTGGTTAGCAACGGTCACCTCTCTCCTAGCCATTCCCTATGCCAGCCATCTTGGTTATTCTTCCCTCTCTTCATACTTAGGCGCCTCAGGTTCCCATCCATCACGAATTCTGAATTTTTGCGTGTTTCGTTAATATGTAGATATAATTTTGCTTGATTGAATAGATAATTTTCAATTTTTGTTCTTCCTCTATTCTGGGTGTTTGATTGATATGTTCATTTGCTTGATTGAATACACAACCTTGCATTTTAATTCTTTCCCTATTCCAATTCTGAATTTAATTTCGCTTGATTTAATATGTAGCCGTCCATTTAAATTCTTCAGGTTTCTTCTCAGCTGTCTTGGGATTGAGCCACTGTTTTCTTACTGAATTACTTCCCACACACTCTCCAATCTGAAGGTAGATGTCACGCCCAAGGTGCGCGCCTATCCGTTTAAGGCACGAGGGCCTCGCAGGGGATAGAGGCGCATCTTGCCGTTAGCAAGAATAATATCATCACAACATCCAATACTGAATGAGAAGAGTATACAAGTTGTCTTACACTCGCCACATGCTAACTTACGAAGACACTCAAATCATGGCATCAAGATGAACACAGGGTCCGACTACGGACGAAATCAAATGATAAAAGAAGTTGCAAATGATACTATCAAGCTGTCCCAACGATCACGACCAGGTCCTCTACTCATCCGGATATGTCACGTACATCCTGCCTCTCTCCTCATCATACTCCCACTGGAGCTGAGTAAGATCATCCTGCACAAACTCATCTGAACCAGCACCTGGATTATTGTAGTAAACCGTGAGCCACAGAGGACTCAGCTATCATGTGCCCGGGTACCAAGACTATTTAAGCTTTAGGAAAGAAGGGTGATGTTTAGTTTGCAGCAGCACTAAGCATTATATGGTGGCTAACTTACGCTACAAGAATGTAAAGTGAGTGGTCTACGTAAAGCGATCGAATCTAGAGTAATCTCTAAGAGATCCTGAACACTTACTTACGTCAATCATGACCCCATCGTGTTCTCTCTCGGATCATGTTCACGAGTGGAGACAATCACGGTTACTCACACAGTTCATGTATTTTAATTAGAGTTTACTTTAAGTTGTCTAAACCGGGTGTTAAACAAATATGCAAGTTGCCACATAACCGCGGGTACGGCTTTCTGAAAGATTTAACCCTGCAGGGGTGCTCCAACTAATCCATTACAAAATTAACCACACTCCATGGGAATACCTCGACGGCGGACCTCGCGATCATCATAGGTGATTCCAAAGGAATTCCAACACCTCGAGTAAAACCCAAAGAAAATCAGTCTCCACACGCAAGACACTCGATAAAGGTAAAACGAATCCAGCAAGACCACCCGACGTGTCGACGAACCCGATAAGAGCTGCGTATCTCATTCTCAGGACACGACGGACGAACGACGGTTACCACTCCAATCACCGAGTTGCCCCGGGCGGCGTTCATAAGCTGCTCTGGGTTGGACCAACACTCATGCGGAGCATTGGCCCAAGGTTGATTAAATTATCCACGGGTTTGCAAGACCCTATGCAGTTTTATTAAGTTGTTAGGCAAATGTAGTACCAATGTTGGGTCTTGCCAGACAAGTTTTAATCTCAAACGAATAACAAGGGGTCCCCATAACAACCCCGAGCATGTTAGGAGCGCCAAGTATGGAGAACATAACACCGATAACAAGGAACTAATGGCGGTAGCAGCGGAACAAAACACTCAGTAAAAGGCTAAGCCTTCCACCAATACCATATATATATGTGCATTAAATTAAATAACAGAATTATTGTGATAACCAATCCATGTTGTCACATGGAACAAGCTGCACCTGCAACTAAGAATGCTATAAGAGGGGCTGAGCAGCGATAACTTAGCCAATCCACGGTTTGCTGGGATGTGGAGGTTAGAGGCTGTCATGGCAACATGGAGGATGATATCATGTGGTAGGTAGCGCAATTGCAACGATAAGAACGAGAAACTAGCAAGAAAAGATAGTATTGGGATCCGGGTACGATCATCTTGCCTGTTGGTTCTTTAGAGGAACAAGTAGCGGGATCCTCGTAGTGGTACTCTCCAGGGTCCTCGAACTCAGTATCGACACTCGCATCTACCCAAGAGAAACAGCAAATAAATAACCAACCAAGGTGCAATGCACAACCAAGATGATGCATGATCAATTTAATGAAGGTTTTAACATGGCAATCCAATTCTAGTCAAGTTTCGCATGCAAAGTTTGTATATTAGTGAATCTGGACAGAACCTCATGTTAAGTTATTTGGACATGCATGAACATGGCAAATATGGATGCATCATGCAAAATTGATGGAAATGCATATAAGGATCGCGAGAAACGGAGCTACGGTTCTCGAGATACGCTCACGACAAGGAACGGAGGCAAAACACAAGACATCAAAGACCTGGGCTAATTCTTGGCATTCCAAGGTAGCCACTGGTTAGGTGATGAAAAATCAATCATATTAGGCTCAAGAATCAATCCATTCCATGGAGTATAACTCCCACAACTCACAAAACAAGATATCACCCAATCTGCCACAAAACAGCAGCATAGCAATTTTGAAAAGCTCACAACTATTGCTACAGGAACTCTACAGCCACAAACAAGACATGAGCATAAACTACACCACACACAAACCAATTCATCCAACTACGCAATCAGCAAAAGAGCTACACATCACTATGCATGGAGCTGTCAAGTAGGCATGATGAAACAGGTTTTTAGGGACTTGGTGAAAATTCTAGTTTTCTGGAATCTGGGTTAATAAAGTAGCAAGTTGACAACAATGGTTAAATATGCTAGAGAGCTCCAAATATCATGAAAATTAGCAGGAAGATTTAACCAAAGAGCGCCCTTATAAACTTGGCCCCGAAGAGCTGAAAGAGTTGAAGAAGCAGCTAGATGAGCAAGAACGTCTGGGTCTGATCAGACCAAGCTCTTCTCCATGGGGTTGTGGAGTTTTGTTTGTCAAAAAGAAGGATGGCACGGATCGTCTATGTGTGGACTATCGGCCACTGAATAAGAAGACAATCAGAAACAAGTACCCACTCCCTAACATCAAAGAGTTGTTTGAACAACTAAAAGGTGCCAAGGTCTTCTCCAAGTTGGATCTTCAAATGGGTTATCATCAAATTCGCATTCATGAAGAAGACATTCCCAAGACCGCTTTCAGGACGAGTTTTGGCTCTTACGAGTACACCGTTATGTCGTTTGGTCTTGCGAATGCTCCTCCAACCTTCTCAAGAATGATGAATTTCATCTTCTCTCCTTTCAAGAATGAGTTCGTCTTGGTCTATCTGTATGATATCCTTGTGTTCTCGGAGACAAAAGAAGATCATGCAGAGCATCTCCGCCTCGTGCTTGACAAATTAAGGGAACATCGGTTCTATGCCAAGTTTTCCAAGTGTGAGTTCTGGCTCAATGAAGTGGTGTACCTCGGGCATGTCATCTCTGCCGAGGGAATTAAAGTGCACCCTGAGAAAGTCGAGGCAATCTTGAAGTGGGAACCTCCTCAGAATGTGAAGCAGCTTTGGAGCTTCCTCGGGCTTGCTAGTTATTGCAGAAGATTCGTGGAGAACTTCTCTCAAATTGCTAAGCCTCTGTCCAATCTCCTCCAGAAGAGCGCCAAGTATGTTTGGTCTCCTGAGTGTGATGTGGCGTTCAATAGGCTCAAGCAGAGACTAACTTCAGCTCTAGTTCTTGTTCCTCCTGAGCAGTCCAAGCCTTTCCAAGTTTTCTGTGATGCTTCAATCCAAGGTCTTGGTGGTGTTCTCATGCAAGACAAGAAGATTGTTGCTTATACCTCGTGGCAGTTGAAGCCTGCCGAGAAGAATTACCCCACTCATGATCTTGAGTTGGCGGCAATTGTGCATGCTCTAATGACTTGGAGGCATTGGTTGTTGGGTAGACCAGTTGAGGTGTACACCAATCACAAGAGCTTGAAGTACATTTTCACTCAACCCAATCTCAATCTTCGACAGTCTCGTTGGGTGGAAATGCTTGAAGACTTCAACCCAAGCATTGAGTATACTCCGGGGAAAGCAAATGTCATTGCAGACGCGCTCAGTCGTAAGGCGTATTGCAATAGTCTAATTTTGAAGCCTCTTGAACCCAAGCTTTGCGAAGCATTCCGTAAGCTCAACCTTCAGATGATTCCGCAAGGGCCACGGCAGCGAGCATTCCGGCGAGCACACGGGGTCTCTGATGACGCGGATGGGCGGAATCGAAGCGGGGCACTACGGGTTTCCCATCCCTCGTCTCTTCTCGCGAAGAGGGGGACGGAGGCGAGCAGCAGGTGCTCACTAGCGAACGGTGGTGACAGACGCGACGGCAGACACGGCTACAGAGCAGGAGAGGGGAGGAGGAGCTCCGGTTGCTCACCTCGAGGGGCTCGAGGAGAGGCGGAGCGCGACAACGAAGGGGAAGGAGAGGCGGGGACGCGACGACGATGAAGAGGAAGAAGATGGCGGAGCAGGACGTCCGGCGACGACGTGCTCCTCGCTGCAGGGCTCCTCCGAGGCCCCTAGCAGCGGAAATGGAACGACGGGAGATCCCGCGCACCCCACGCCATCTTGGACGCGGCGAGGAGCCACCGAAGACGCGCTGCGATGGCGACAAAGACCCGGCGGAGCTCACTGACTACCTCTGAACCTTACCTTGACAGGGAGGAAGAAGAGAGGAGGGAGAGCGGAGGAGAGCTCGATGGGGGCTGCAGCGGCGGCGGAGGGAAGAGGAACCCTAGGCAGGGACGCACGCACGCCGAGGGGGAACTAAATACCACGGGGCTGACGGCGACGGCGACGGAAAAGGCGACGCGGGCGACGCTCTCTCTCTGAACCAACTGACGGAGGAGGACGATGGGAGGCAGGTGGCCGTCGCTGCTCACGTGGGCTGGGCTCGGCCCACCTGCTCCCTCTCACACATGCTGGGAGCAGAAAATAACAGGGTTTTTCCTTATAAATAAACAGCCACAACAAAAATAAACCCCAGAGCAATAAAAAGGATTTTTAAAGTAAAACAAAAATAGTTTTGAGAAGGGAAAATTAAGCCCTTGTTTATAAAAATGTCAAATGGAATTATTTAACAAGTTAATTTTAATATATTAATAAAACAGCCCCTGTTTTGAATAGGTTTCAAAAACCAAACATATCCAAATAACCAAAGTTTCACTCCCAATATTAATAGCAACATTAGGGCCACCTCATGGACATTTTTAAAAGATTTTTAAAACAACTTAATTCTGCCAAGTATTCACATTGGGAATAAAAGCAATGGGAGGGGTTTTAGAGAAGGAAGAGAAGATAGGTAGAAGAGGGAGAGATGCACACAAGCAATCCACCACTCTCAAGCGAAAACAACACAAGGCACATACACATGCACATGGTCCAATACAAGACACACAAACACAAGCATAACATGAAAGGCATGATGAATGGCATGATGATGAAATGATGGATGCCATGATGCATGAATGCAATTCAATCACATGGGGCAAGGTGCAATCATCACATAGCTCATGACACAAGGTTCATACATATGGTTACATGCCAAATAAGGTAGGGACAGCACTTGGGCTGTCACAATAGATGTGAGGTAAAGTTTCTCAGTAATTGTATTAGAGGGTATACACATGGCTCGCTTCAGATTATGAGAAGACTACTATTTAGTTTCTGACTGTATGCGTTTCTGAGCGTTTGTGGGAAGATTACTATTCAGTTTGTGACTACATGCAAATTTATGTTTCAGTTTATGAGTGTTTGTGGGAAGATTCTTATCCAGTTTCTAACTATATGCAAATTTATGTTTCAGACAGGGACCTTTGTCTAATTTATATTTTCTTACTAAAGATTACTTCCCAGACACGCTCCAATCTAAAGGTGTATGCAAATTTGCATGTTTTACCGCAAAGCATGTTGGCTCACTTCCTTTTTTTGTTGAAGTTCCACTATAGTTCTTCTACACTTCCCTCTGTGTAATTGTTCCATGTAGATTTTAGGTAAAGAGCACAAACTATGGATGCATTAGTTGCTTATTTTCGAGTTTCTTTTGTTTGGTCGACAATAGATAACTAAAACTTAATAGTGTGCTGGAGATTATGAATAGACAGAAATTATGAAGATAAATCTTTTTGTTCAACGTTCTCATGCTACTTTTCCCATTTTATTTGCTTTTCGGCACAGTTAAGAGTTCCTGGTGTCACAAGCTTACTCCAAATACCACAAATACAAGTGTGTAACGACTATCTTGGTACACAACACAGATAAAAAAAATCAATTAAGGTCTATCGATTGATCTAATTTTTCTTAATACATTGTGATTGTGCAAAGCCTGATTTTACAGCACATGTTCATTGGTGCTTCCGTTGGACTGCGTGTCATGGGGTTGAAGCCTCCTGATCAAGGTGCATGCTTCAAGGTATAGCCTCCACACGCTCTCTCATAGCAATCTCGATGGAGGCAACCTCTCTTCCCGACCTTACTCATTTGCTATTTTTTTCTATCTCAATTTCATTTGCTCGTAATTGCTACCTCGCCTTCAAATGTACAGGTTCTTAGTTATGGTTAACCCTTGTTTGCAACAAGTTATATTGGATTCGTTGCAGCAATCACAGGTACACTCACGTATAAACATGTGTCAGTCAATTTAGTTCTACTTTAAACTCTAATGTGTTACATCCGCTAGCTCACCTGGGCTAGAAGGTTCTGGTAGTAGGGATGGAGATGGGGTGATTACCTTCTCCCTAGTGAGACGATTTGCCGCCGGTGGCCATCGATGAAGGGCAACGGCGATGGCAGCAGAGAGATCGAAGGTGGTGAGGTCGACGGTGAAGTGACTTGTGGCGCTTCCCATCGCTTCAGTGACTCCCTCTCGATCGGACTAGGGTTAGGAGTGGGGAATAGTGGCGGCGGCGAACCTCGTGTCCTGTGCCATAGTCCCCACCTCCTCTATATGGCACTGCGCGACAAGGGCCCACCAGCCTCGCTTGGGCTAAACGCCCCCGATCAGGGCGTGGGTCAAGGGTCCAATGGACCGTTGGGCCCATTGGGGATGAGATCATCCTAACATTCTCCCCCTTGATCTCAACTTTTACTTTTGACCTTATACTTTTACTTTACTCGTTTCATAACAGATCAATACATAGGACATGTTTCATCGTCACAGCTCAATTGCCGATAGAATCAGACAGCCACAATGTACCTCTCTGTTTTGAAACAAATTCTTTAACCTTGGGCTCTTTATTGTCCGGAAATCTTAGACTATACCATAAAACCCATGTCGACTGTGTGTTCTCCGAACACACTGGGCGGCAAGCCTTTAATAAGCAGATCTGCAAACACTTGTCTATTGCTTTTATGCTTCCAGCATTTCTACATAATTCCGGACGTTCTCCTTTGAAACGCATAACTCTGTGTCAGTGTGTTTGGCATCGACACTTGACAACACTTGACTCGTTGTTATAGGAGCAAAAAACTTAAAATGGTTATGCTGTTGTCAACCATTATCAACTCCGGGTACAGGTCTCCTTAACCATTTTGCCTCTCCCTCGGCCTCATATCATGCTAAAACATGTTTTTGCATCACATTGATGATAATTGTTTCATTCTTTGGAGATTTTCCACACAAAAAACTCAAAGTGTGAAAGTTAGCAACAATTGTGGATTTCTCTACACATTTCACAAGTCTTGTCTTTGTACTCACAATCCTTTTAGAGCACTTATTTCCTTTAGCATGAGGCCTATATCTTTGACTCCATTCCAATGATCTATATATGGACTGGACTTTGCCAAAACAACCCGGATACGTGAACTGTGTCAGGGTAATACATTGAGCTTCTAACAGCTGAAGCATATGGTACCATATCCGTTTTCAATATTTTATCATCAACTTTTGGAACACCATAGTTTCCAGTTCCATTACCCTTGACTATAAGAAGATGCGTAGGTTTTCTCGCATGCATACTTTAGAGACCTTTCTTAGCATGTCCATTCGACATTCCTAATACCCCTTTTATTCTTTTCTTGATGAATCTCGATACTTATAATGAGAGACACTCTATTGAGAACATTCTTTTGAACTTTGAGGACAAGAACTTATTTTCTCCTCCTGCAATAGATTGACATCACCACTAGCAAGTAGGACGTCATCCACATGCACAGGAATTAGGTAATGAATTTCCCATTCTATAACTTCGCATGAATACAATTGTCCTCTCATTTTCTTTAACCTAAAATAACATCTGATTCTTTTAACTTTAAATGCCACTGTCTAGAGACTTGCTCTAGTCCATACAAGACTTCTTGAAGCAGTATGCCTTGTGTTCTTTACTTTCATCTGATGTAACTCAGATCATGATGTGCCACTAACACTCATTGTAATATATTCATACTTTATGCACATAATCTTTGGATTTAAATCGCGCTTTACACCATTACATATTTCCTTTGGAGTCAGATTGACCTTGTAGACCCATTACAACCTACTGTTTTGGCTCCATTGGAAATTTACTTATGAGTCCCAAACCATCGTTGGGATTCACCAATTTTCTTTCGTATCACATAGTCTCTTATCATTTAGACAAACAGACACTTCTCAAAGCTCGATTGAGCGCTTTAAATGACGTGGGATCAACCTCCATTTGAATTTCACTAACATAGACTTTATAGTAATCAGAAGTATCTGATTTTCTCATTCCTTGAGACCATCTGTGTCTCAGGTACTGGCACTTCTTTTCATATGGGACTGTTGTTGCTCTGTCATTGCCAAGAGGCAAAATAATTGTATAGTCTTTCATTTCCAAGAGGCAATAGGTTTTACAGGGACCTTTATCACAAGATCCACGTTTTCTCATTCCTCCTTTATAGAGCTAACAACAGGTGTTGTATAGGTCATACAACATGCTTCCCTAGATTACTCCATCTTCACTAAAAATGGCGTATCTTTAAACTTTATTATTTGGGTTTATTCCGTTAAAACTTTCTTCTTTATGGCACTTTAAGCACCGTCTTAGTATTCCTTAGTCTGCATTCAGAACTGTAAAAGATCTAGAAATACAACTATTTCTTTTCTTTAGAGGTATTATTATTTATCTCATACTTCTTTCTCCCCCTCGAAATGTGGCAAGAACTTTTCTGCCACAATTTCGAAAAACAATTCATAACTCTTGTGAATTGAGGAAACTCCGATTATCTACTTCATATATATACGAAATGAAGTTATCTGTTAACTGGTATTGGAGTACTTTTTCCTCATTCCATTTCAGAAACGCAGTAGAGTTCTTTATCATTAGTACTTTTGCAAGTCACACTTGCATATCATTCTTATCTTTAGGTTCGTCTATAACTTTTATTATTTTTGGATTTATTGAGTGCTTAATGACCGTTACACATAAGGTGTACGGTCGATACTAGGAAAACATAATAGCTACTCCATACTTTTCTCCCAAAGTGGGACATGTTAAACGCACATGAGTCGTCATATCTTTCTACTATCATACAAGATAAGTCCTTTGCCAAAAATTTCTTCCACCATACAAGATTTTTGACATAAGACTATGTCAACTTTACCCAGTTATGCAGGCTTTTTTTCTCAGACTTTTCCTGCCATGCGGGTTTTATCATAATGATATTTTTCCTACTATGCGGGTAATTCCCTATAAGGGACATAAATGCTAGAATTGGCTCTTTGACTGCATATTCAATCATCAAATTCAGAAATAAATCCAAATGCTCTTTGACACACATGCTTGATCCGGCATTGGTCAAATTAAACACGCATGTTGCTTGTTCCATCTCAAATCATGTTGATGGGAAAAATCTTCTTCATAGAGAGTACATAAAAGACATTCGTCAACCAAGACCCTCAATGATCTATTTCTTTTCTTTTCTTGGATCAATATCCAAGGATTCTTTTCTTTTGAAGCCATTCTTTAGAGAGAACATACTCCCTCACGTTATGACATTTCTTGGTCATCTTTCGGGTCACAAGTACCCAGCCATTCGCTTTCACGAATGATGGCAAGGAAAACTTTTAGTCTGAGAAAACATAGCCAATTATCAACAATAATGAGCATAAAAAATAACCCTACGTTGGTCTGGTTAAAAAATATGCACATTAAACCTTTTAAAACTTGCTTTTTATATTCTAGATCACCGCTATGGTAGAATTAGAATAGAACATCATCCTTCTACATTAATTCCATATCACCGTTGGGCGGAAATGAAAATAATGCATACAACTCATAAACAATATGATGATAGTATTTCTATTAAACAACTTTGCTAAGAAATAATCATCATCATCAACTTTATTGCAGCGGAAACAGAAAATATACATTTCTCTAGTTCAAGAGCATTTCTTGATCTTTATCTGTTCTCTGAAAATTGATCACTTTGATACAAAATTTATCAAAGATTTAAGCTTTGAACATAAGACTCATAGAATTATAGTACTGTTATCATCAACGTTGGTCAGAAAATAACAATACCATATTTTAACTTTAAAACCAATATCTTTCTTTTGTCATAGCAGAAACTATCTGAATCTTATTTCACCCACAGGAGAAAAACATTGCTAAGAACAGTTCTTCCAATTAAATTTTCTCGTTGGTTCCAATTTAATTGGAAGATAAAACTTTTACTTTGCAGCGGAAACTTTGAATACAAAATTCATGAACCTTTTATACTTTACAGAAACTTTATTTTACTAAATAAAAATTCATGAACATTTTTTTCCCGAAAATTTATATTTTTATTTTCTGAAACTTTTCCATTTACTTTTCTATTTTCTAAACACAATTTTCGTTGGAAAATAATGCATAGAGAAATGAAAACTATTTCCATCTGCCCAAAACGGGACAGATAGATAAAATCAGAAGCGGCCAAGGCTGTCTGGGCCAAAACCGGCCCAACCATCCATCACCCCAGCCTGGGGTGCCGGCTCTGCCGGCCCAGTCCATCGCTTTTCGGGCCAAATGGCCCAGCTTGGGCTAGGGTTTCGCCTGCGCCGTCGGATGAAATCTGACGGTCGACCGCAGCGATCGGGAGACCAAAACATGGTTTGGCCGTCAGGGGAGAGAAACGCTATCTCATTCCCCTGCACGCGCCGCTCTCTCTCGTCCCGCGCGTCGAGCGCCACCGTCCCCAGGAGCTCCCTCCGAGCGGCGGCTCCTCCTGCCGCCGGTGACGATGGAGATCCCCCCTGTCGCGCCGCTCTCTCCGCTCGAATCCTTCCTCCCTCTCCGTCCCCCTGTGCTACTTAAATCGATTAACAGAGAGAGAGAGAGAGAGAGGAACACGGGAGGGCTTCCTCAGCTCCTCCGCTCGCTCGACGACGGGGAAGGGCCTCGTTGGCCGCCGGCGATGGTCGTCTGGCCGCCGCGACGCGCGAGCCGCAGGCCCCCTTTCCCCTTCCTCTTTCCCTCTTCAGAGAGTGAGAGATGCAAGCCCCTCCTGTGTCCTTCTCAGCGCGTCCATACGGACGGCGTTCTATGGTGTCGTTGCCTCCCCTTTTGACGTCGTGCGCTCCTTTGCGGTGAGCGCGCCGCCGTCGAGTGGGTTGGCCGCGGTGCACTTTGCCCCTCGCGGGGTATGGAACTTCGTCCGGTGCCCCTTCTGGCTGCTCTTTTCTTCTCCCTTTCCCCTCTTTACTCTTTAGGGTTAGGGTTTCTTTTGATTGTAGATTTCTTTCTCTGTTTCTTTCTTTCTACCAAAAATCAAACCAGAACCCAGTGGCCTCTGATACCATTGTTACATCCGCTAGATCACCTGGGCTAGAAGGTTCCGATAGTAGGGATGGAGATGGGGTGATTACCTTCTCCCTGGTGAGACGATTTGCCGCCGGTGGCCATCGATGAAGGGCAACGGCAGTGACAGCAGAGAGATCGAAGGTGTTGAGATCGATGGTGAAGTGGCTGGTGGCGCTTCCTATCGTTTCAGTGCCTCCCTCTCGATCGGACTAGGGTTAGGAGTGGGGAACAGTGGCGGCGGCGAACCTCGTGTCCTGTGCCGTAGTCCCCACCTCCTCTATATGGCATTGCACGATAGGGGCCCACCGGCCTCGCTTGGGCTGGATGCCCCCGATCAGGGCGTGGGTCAAGGGTCCAATGGCCCGTTGGGCCCATTGGGAAAGAGATCATCCTAACATAATCGACCCGTATTATTATTTTTTGAATCTCAATCTTATAATGGCTAGCAGAGAAATCAACCTTGTGCCATGGTAATGCTGAAGTCTCCCTTCATCTCCATCTTATGCATCGCACAACTGGCTCGCCGGTTATTATGATATTTTATGCTTCTCCCTCAAGCTGTCAGCTTGCAGCCTAAGTTTTACATAATGCAGAAGCATGCATAGTTGCGCATCAGAGAAGGCAAAAATAATAATAATTAGAGGTGCCTAGGTATACTATCGTGAATTGCAGCCCAAAATAAGTAGCAGTATGCTGCACAAAATTGTTGTGCTGAGAAGAGTAAAAAGTGAGCCTCTTGATTTATAGGTGACCTTTTTATTATAGAAAATCAGATTATGTGTAAACCCACATTTTATATAATTTTCTATGGAATGCACAACAATATTTTCTATGATGCTGTGATTGTTTTAGGTTTTACAAATGGATGAGATGTCTCTATTATCTCTACTTATCTTTTTTTCCTGTTCACCTTGATGATAAGCTCTGAAGGTAAGGAGTTAAAGAAAAAATTCACATAGACACATTATTTGGCTATTCGTCATGCTTTCTCAAGATGCTTTAAATAATATTTCTCTAAAAAATTCTTTGCCATTTTCATATACAATGTTTTGATAATATCTTTTGTTTTTAAACATCAAATATTTTTGAGCGGTTCCCCGCAACAACGCGTAGGGTATCATCTAGTTAATTAATAGAGCACACCACATGCAAATTTGTCAAATTGGGAGACTGTTGGCAGATGGAGATGGCAACAAGGCATGTCTTCCAGATCACCCTAACAAAAAAGTAACACCAAATATAATCATTAGGAAACAAATAAAATATTTGGTTGCTTTTTTATTTTTAAAGATGAAATCTTTAGATGTATCTTCACATGTAGTGAGCTACCTTCTCACACAACAATCAACTTGATTAAAAACGGAAAAAAAGCTTGATCAATTAATCCATACAAAAATATTAGGGAAAAGATAATGTCCACACGTGTGGGCGTTATTCTAACTCGTCCACATGCGTGAAGCTTGCACGAATCTTGACAACTTTTGGCAGATTTTCTGTGCCGTGTAGGAAGGGACTAGTGTGTGGTTGTTTATCAGTTTCCCCATATGCCTGTTTTACGCATGCAAACCTCGTGGCTGCCAACCCGACGTGTGGTGGAACTGGCATCGCGCCTGCACGTCTGTCAATTGTCATGTCTTTCCAGTGTTATCTGGCAACTGAGTGGAACTGACGTCGTACACCCACACGTCTGTCAGTTGACATGTCTTTTTCAGTATTACATGGCAACTCGATGAAACTGCCGTCGCGCGTCCATATGCCTGTCAGTTGTCATGTTTTTCTAGTGTTATATGGCAATGCAGTTGTTCGGACATGACGACTGTAGTTGAGCAACCATGGCAACTGTAGTTAAACAAACAGTCGCCACGGTTCAACAATCATGACAACTGTCACGCGGGACCGCAAGGTGGCAGGCCGGACGTGCGGGCCGCGAGGCAGGAGGCCGAACGTGTGGGCGTTAGCTGTTTTGCCCACGCATAGACGTACAGATTATTTCTCTTACACACCATCCCTCAATGCCTATACGTGTGGGCAATATCAAAATCCAAACATTAAAAAGTGAAGTCCGAAATAAACCTTAAAGTTATAGAGGCCGACGAAAATGAACTCTCACCTCTAAATCCCTGGAATTTATATTCTAACCTTTATCCCGGTCTATCTCTCATTGTGGTGTGGGTCAACACATAATAGCCATTTTTCCTCGTTGCCATCTTGCAGCGACGAGCTTGAGTAGAGGGGAGCAGCACAAGATCGCAACCACTGGACGACGACCACAGACATAGAGTCCGGCAGCCAATATATATGGCGCCGAGCTCCAGGCGTGGTTGCAAAGATAGGGCCACGCTGATTAATTTGCTTAGTATTGTGTTGTTGTATGCATAGCACATAGCACAAGGACGACTTGATTGTAGCATGTGTCGCGTGCATATTTGCTCTTTCTATGTGGGCATTGGCGGCGAGAGCACAAGCAGTAGCAGTATGTGGCGGCAAGCAGCAGCAGTGCATGGTGCTGGCCAGCGAGGGCAGCGGCTGCTTGTGGCCTGGAGCATCGCCAGCCGCAGCAGTACGCGATGCCAGCGAGCGATACCAGTAGTAGGACGACGTTTGGTGAGATGGGCCCACTTCACCGACCACGCCTCGCGCCTCACGAAGTTCAGGGACAACCAAGACGCTCAGGCTGCCGCCGGCGGTACTCCCGCCACCGTCGTTGCCGACGCCGTCCACGAACTGGCCGGGCCGGATATGGGGCTTCTGAGCAGTGGCGGAGCTTCACAGAAAAAGCTGGGCGGGCCAGATTGTAGAAAAGTATAAATATTTAGAGGTTAGTCAGTATTCAGTACCTTTTGTTCTTGCTAAATTTTCTCTCTATGTTACACAAGAGGGTAACCTTGTTTCGATACATTAAAATGCACTAAACCAAATTAAAATCATTGAGGAGGTCACGCGGAGGGGTTGCGGCTGGCTCAGCGACGGTGCCTATCGAGATGCCACCGGCTGTGCGGGTCCTGTCGTGTCCTTGCTTAAGACCTTTTGAGGCTGGGGTAAACTGTGATGATGCTTTATCTCTTGGTCTTTGTGATGGACTGGGCTTGGTGTACTATGAAGCAACACAGGTATAAATATAATAATATATTCATGGAATCCTGGGCGGGCCATGGCCCAGTTCTGCCCTCACGAAGCTCTGCCCCTGCTTCTGAGGTGCGTGGAGGGCGTTGCCAAGCAGCTGCTCCCGGTCACGGTGGTTGCCTGGCCGTTGCAGGGGTCTTCCGATAGCTACTGACGGTGCCGCACGGACACCTCAAGTCAGAGGAGGCGTCAAAGGCCGAGTACGAGCTTAGCCGTTTCCCGGCGTCCGTTTGTTTCTTTTGTGTACTTTTTTTTGAAAGATCCGGGGTTGCCGGCTTCATTCATTTAGGAGAAAGCAAGCGGGAAGAACACCGTTGATCAAGTGATCATGGTTACAAGAGACGAGAGTAGTGACTGAGACAGAAAGGAAAACGAGGTCTGCTATCTCGCTACATCTTTCCCCCGAAGGGGGGCTCTAGGCATCGTGCTCCTGCTAGTCGTCACAGTTTCAGTGTGCCCTTGATGGCGCGCTGGACATCTTCAGTTTGTGGCAGCTTGCCTCTGAAGATGCACGCATTTCTCTCCTTCCATAGCTCCCAGGTAATCAACAACATCATCGACTTGAAACCCTTTCTAAAGCTTGGTGGCGTCAGGGCGGTTAGCCTTTCCCAATGCCTGAGTGAGCTGTGCTGCGTTTCCCGCTATTTCTTCATTGCTGCATAGCCGGACCTTGAGGACGCCTTCTGCCAGATCGAGCAAGAGAAGGGGCTGTCCTAGAAGAGATGCGTTGAGCTCACGCCTTTGCAGACGATCGTTGCACCATAGCCTGTCATTGTGAAGCAGCCAGGCAAAGATTTTCACGGTGCCTGGAGCCAAGACCTTCCAGACTGCTGCTTTGATTCCCAATGATGGGGCTCCATTAATTTGGAGGTTGTATGCAGCACTGGCCGAGTAAGAGCTTCCTCCTCCGGCCACCCAGCTGATCTTGTCCTCTTCAAGGGAGAGGACAATGCCTGCCCTCTAAATCTTCCGCCACATTTGCAGGAACTCGAGAACAATGCTTTCCGTGTCTCCATGCTACGGTCCCGTATCCATTTGTCATCTGTCAAAGCTTCCTCAGCTGTCCTGTTCTTCCTTGTTGTATGCTGAAACAAGTCTGGAAATTCGCGGTACAGGGCCACGGACCCGAGCCAAATGCTTGTCCAGATTCTTGCAGTTTTTCTGTTGCCCAGCTCGCGGTCCTCTTCTTCACATGGAGCTGGGAAGTTCATCCATTGCCGCCGCGGTTGCTGCCATGCGAGCCAGATCAATCTGAGCGTAGTGCCATGCTGAACCGATGGAGGTCCAGGATGCCGAGCCCCCCTTGGCCACGGGTAGGCATAATTTGTCCCAGGCGAATTTGCATTTGGCGCCCGTTATGTTTCCATCCTGTGCCCAAAGGAATTGTGTAGGATCGAAAGTAGGTCTAGATGGGAGGGGGTGATTATACTACTTGACCAAATAAAAGTTTTGCCTTTTTCCCAATTTTAATTCTTGGCAAGTTTTAGCATTCATAGCATATCAAGTACACCCTACACATGCAAGTCTAAGAGTATAGTAGTGGAAAGTAACAACAAGCATGAGTAAAAGGGATAGGGTAAGAAGATCAAACGCAATTGTAGTTCTGATAGGTGGTGCTATCGTACATCCACGTTTATGGAGTCTTCAACACACGGAGGGTAACGGTCGCGAGAGTCCACGTAGGACTCCACCCACAAGGGTCCACGAAGTAGCAACCTTGACTACTCCACACGGCTTCCGTCCACGAAGGACTAGCCTCACTATGGTATATCTTCACGAAGTAGGCGATCTTCTTGCCCTTACAAACTTCTTGGTTCACTCCACAACACGAAGTAGGAGGCTCCCAAGCGACACCTAACCAATCTAGGAGGCACCACCCTCCAAAAGATAATAGGCTCGGTAATGACGATGAACTCCTTGCTCTTGTGCTTCAAGATGATAGACTCCTCAACACACAATCACTCTCTCACAGATTTGGCTTGGCAGAAGACATGGGATTGGTGGAAAGCAACTTGGGGAGGCTAGAAATCAAGATCCGTATGGTTGGAGTGGAAGATCTTGATATCAACACAAGGGTAGGTGGTTCTCTCTCAAAAAACTGAGTAGGATAGGTATGTAATAGTTCTGAGTGCTTCACTTTCGAGTGGGTGGTGGTGAAGGGGTATATATCGGCATCCCTAAAAATCCAACCGTTACACACAAAATGACCAACTCGGTGACACCGATGTGTTAATCTCGGTGGTACCGAAGTGACCAAAAGTGGCAACTTTTGAATCTCGGTGAGACTGATATAGAAATCTCGGTTGCACCGACAAGGTGACCAACGGTCAGAATTGATAAACTCGGTGATGCCGATTCAACATTCTCGGACATACCGAAAGTGTGAACTTGCGTAACAGAAAGTTGGCAACCCAACTCGGTGGCACCAAAAGCAGTGTTGGCTGCACCGAAGTGTTAGGGTTTGGCTGAGTCTGTCTAGGGTTTGGAATCAGTGGCACCGGAATAAAAATGTTTGTTGCACCGATTTTGAATGTTTGGCTATAGACTGACTTTGGCAGGAGAGCTTGTGTATGTTTTTGGTCTCTATCACTTGTGCACGTATGAGCATTTTGTTCACCAACAAAACCTTACCCTCTTTTAATAGTATTGGCTTTCCTATGGACTCAAAGTGGTTTCTCACAAATGTAAAATGTAGAGTCCTCTTGCTTGAAGCTTGGACAACCCATTTCCTTGCATCTTGGGGTGATTCCACAATCTCCACAATCCTTTCATTGAACTTTTCTTGAAATATACTTGGTGGAAACATTAGTTCAATGACTTATATGTTGTTATTAATTACCAAAACCACCAAGGGAGCAAATGTGCTTTAAATCTCCCCCTTTTTGGTAATTGATGACAACATATAGATCAAAGCTTCGACAAAGATGTAATCAATGAATATAATAGTCGCTTTGAGAAGTATGTGATAAGCAAGAGCTCCCCTTAAATTTATGCATTATTTTAAATTTGCGTTTGAATGCAAATGCACAATCTATTAGGTATATGGGTCACTTCTTACATCTCACATACCACTTGGTGGTGTGCGAGAATAATGAGAATGAACATCATAGCACAACACAATCAAGCAAAGATAAATGATCATCACATAAGCATTACGATGATAGGAAATAGTAGCATCACACATTAAAGTGTATGATCAAACATCATCAAGCATGTATCACAATCAACCAAAAGAGTATCATAGCAACCAAAAACAATTGTTTTGGATAAAGCAACAAACACCAAACGCTCTCTCACTCGAAGCCTAAAGATCTATATACACTTCTCCCCCTTTGGTAACAAGTTACCAAAAAGTTCAAAGGCATATATCTAAGCATTCTTGGGCTAATCTCATCTGGTTGTTGATGAAGGAGTCGAGAGAACAGCGTTGGCGAATATCTCTGTAGATGTCGTCGATGGAGCTGGAGTGGATACTGGAGGAACTAGAGCTGATGGAGCAGGAGCTGTGCTGACACTAGCAGGAGCTAATGAACAGGGCCTCAAGTCTGGTGCAGGCACTGTGGCTGATATAGCCTGAGTAGTGAACTGTGTGCTCGGCCTGAGAAGTGACCCATCCTCATCATCATCATCAAAGGAAGAAGTAGAAGAGACACGAGGGATGTGCACTGAGTCAACTTCCTTGTGAAGCTCTATGACTGCCTTTGTCACCTTGTCCACCTTATCACCAAGAGTCTTGATCCTTGTTTCAAAGATCCTCACAAGACTATTCTGGTTGTCCAGAATCCCCTTAATATCCTTCCGCATGCCTGAACTACTGAGATCAAAAGATTCATTTGCTCATTTCTGGATCTAGGGACTTGAGCACTAGCGGCTCGAACTGCCTTTGCCTCTGCCTGAGCTGTAGCTGATGTGGGATGATCTGGGTCCATCACCATGATGTTATCCTCAAGCTCTGGCTGTAGGGGCAAATGTGGAGGATCTAGAGAAAATATGTGCTTTTCCAACTGAGAGTTGATAAGCATCTGGATGTAGGGTGCATAGCAGCAAGAGCACTTTTGATCAGCAGCAACCCTCTTAATTGTCTCCACAATTAAGTTCATAACTCTAATCCCGGTGTTCCTGTCAAGGTGGATCAACATGTTAATGGAGTAGCCTCGGATGTCATCTCCTAACTTGGGCATCAAGGTATGCCTTAGAATAGTGTTCATGGTATGGAGGCCAGCTTGTAGATAGTAGATGGATCCTAGCTTGTGAGATTGCACCTTGTCTATAGGGATAGGAGTATACATATCCTTCATGGCATTGTGGCTTGCCTTGGATTCTGAGTATACATCCACATCACCATCCTGAACCTCTAGAACTCCTATAAGTATAGCCCACTCATCAACAGTATATTCATACCTTGCTCCTTCAGCCATCCATACAATCCTACCATCTCCGTAGAAATGTGTAGTGGAGAAGAATTGCATGATCACCTCATCGTTCCATGCAGTAAGCTCTCTGCCAATGAACTCATCCAGACCAATGCAGTGGAAATTATCTTGGACACTTGGAAAGTAGTCCTCATTCTCCTTAATGAATTTCTAATCAACATATCTCATATCACTAACAGCTGGGCTCTTGTCTAGCAGCACTGTTTCATAAAAGTCTTGCTGCTCTGGTGTAGAACCTGTAGTCAACAGCAGTTTTCTTCCTTTGGGCATATGGATCTATAGCTTTCCAAGCCCTCAATCTTGAATCTTTCCTCTTCTTCATATCTTCAGCAACTAAGTGGTTGATATCATGTACTGGAAGATGTGGTCTGAGCTTCATCAATGTTGTCAAGTCATCATCATCTTCAACTCTGGAAGCAGCTCCTTTGTTCTTTTCAGAAGCTGGAATCTGCCTGGATGTCGTCTTAGGCTTCTCAACAGCAACCTTCTTGGATGTAGACTTGGTTCTCTTGGATGTGCCAGTATTTGGCATAGCATCAGCCATAAGTTTGTTGTCCTTCTTATTGGGAGGAGCCTTTGCAGCTGGCTCATCCTCCTCTTCCTCAGCAGCAGCACCAACAGCCTCCTCTGGATCTTCATACATGGAGGTAGGCCTGTCAGTCACATGAATAATCCTCTTTATGGCTTTCTTCTCCCTGCCTTCTTAAGCATAGAATTTCTTGGGGGATCAACAGACATTGTGGCCCTAGCACTCTCATGTGCTTTGATAGTTTCAGAGCTAGCATAGATCTTGCTGACAACTCTCCTAGAAGAAGTAGCTTCAGTAGCAGACTTCTTAGTAGCTTTTTCTTGCTTCTTGGCAAGAATCTCCTCAGGGATAATGTCTGAATCCTCCTCATCTGAATTAAGCTTCTTTCTGGTCCTTGTAGCAGCTTTGGGCAACACATGGGAGCTGGGAGTACCTGGATCTGAAAAAGAACTGGACTCTGGGCTTGTGCCTGAACTCATGTCAACACCCTGCTATGGCAAATTCTGACTGTCCTGAGCATCTGACATATTGACCCTGTGAATAGAGTATAGAAGATCAGAACTAGATGAGTCATCACAAAATGAGGTTGGTTTTTGAAAGTTTGAACAATAGATTTTCAAAGTTTTTGCATTCTGTCAAATGAATATCGGTACAGGCGAAGCAAATTTTTTGGTGCTACCGAGACTGACTGTCTCTCTTAACAGAACCTTGGCACTCTTTTCGGTGAGACCGAAAAGAAGTACTCGGTTCCACCGAGACAGTTCTCAGCAACACAGAAAGGCAAATCGGTGAGACCGATTTGTTTGCTTCGGTTCCACTGAGTTCCATTGAACGGACGTCAAAACCATAGAAAATCTAACATTCGCTATACTGCTGGAATTTTGTGTGGATAGGAATACGTGCATTGAGTTCCTTATAGATAAAATCAAATCCAATGCGCAAGAATCGGACGAGGAGCGCAAGGGAGGTCGAATCCGTACCCTAACTTGGCGTGGATCCGCTAGGGCGGCGACGATGGAGAGGATTTCGTTGACGGCGACGATTCCTAACGACGGAGGAGCGCAGTGAGACAAGGGCTACGACCAGGGGTCTGAAAGCGACAACTTAGGGTTCTGAGGCGTGACTATTTGAGGATGAAATTCAAAGCGTCGGGGTCCACAGTATTTATACCCACCACTGTCAGTGACACCGATTCTAACTTTTTGGTGTCACCGAGTTCCTCAACTGTTAGTTGACATAGAAACTCGGTGTAACCGAGAAGATGGAATCGGTGGTACCAAGATTGAAATCAGATTAACCCTAGGCATTCAGTGAGACCTAGATTTTGTGGTTGGTTCCACCGAGATGCACTTGGGAGGTTTTAATGGTCAGTCCTTGTGGATACGGAACTCTGAGTGCTCCACACACAGAGCGATCGAAAAGCACTTGTTCAAAATTTGTGATGCAGCATGAATAGAGTATGAGGTGAGAAAGCATAGATATCTAAAGAGTGGTCCTAAGCATTCTTGTCTATCCAATTGGCAAAAGATAAATCAAAAGCCAAATAGCAACAATTGGATATCCTCGAATGAGTAAATAAATGCAGACCAACATGCTCACACAATAAGATGTCAAATGAAATCATGGCAAACATGCACAAACACTATAGCATCTAACAAGCACTTGGGCGATGACGAAGTCATCTATATATGAGCATTTGACTTAGGAGCCAAGTAAGAATACTTGATCATAGGTCATACTCATCGTTTAAGCACAAGTGGGGTTACCACTTTTACATAAAGCATTTAATGTTGTCACATACTAAGAGATGCTTTGCCTCAAGTCTTAGAGTAAAGCCCACCCCTTGATGTGACATCCCCTCATAAGAGGGATAAACTAACCTTGGTTTTAACGATGAAGATTTCATGTTGGTGAGGTAGTGGTGGATGCTCAAGGTTGATGAAGACCACCAAGAGTTGGGAGCATCCTTGTTGTTTCCTTACTCTTCTCACCTACATGGGTTAGTCCCAACACACAAGAGACAAATACAAGGATATCTATGGACATGGAGTGCAAAGCATGTGTGATGATGTCCATTGATTTGTTGATTACCTTGTCCCTTGCTTACCTTTGAGGAAATGTGTGACTCCTTGAACTATTGCATAGGGTTGACATTGATACCAAATAGATCTTGTCAGTAATGAATGTGAGTGAATTTCATTGGCGGAGTCACCCCTCAAGAAATTTCTAGTTCTTATTCTTGGGGACCCACATCAAATTGATGGGGATCCTTGGTGTTGAAGTAGCACTTGTAGAAGTTGAGGTTGTAGTAGCCTTGGGAACCCACTTCACCAAAGCTTGGGATTCATCTTCATAAGAGTCAAAGTCCTCTTGGAGTTTGTTCTTGCCCTTGAGCTTGGTGTCTTGTGGTGGAAGGTCATCTCGAGTGTTTGTCCCCTTGGGAAGAGTATTTTCATACTTCTCCTTTTGAGGAACAAACTTGGGATTGGGGTATTGACCTTCTTCCCACTCAACTCCATTAGCGTTGAAGTAGCCAACACCACGATTCTTCCGGTATCCTCCGTGCTTGCGTACAATCTCCTCAAATTGTTTGCACCCGACAAGACTCTTGTCGATACCTTTCTCTATAATTCCTTTCAATAAAGTATTTTCTTGCTCAAGTGTAACTTGGCTAAGAGAATCATCATTAGTGGAATCAATAGAACTACTAGGAGCAACATCATTGGGTTTAGCGTTCTTATTGTTGCTACTAGATGAAGAACCTTTCTGGCCTTTGTTACTAGTTTGCTTAGATTTAACTTGTGGCATGAATGTAGACAAGAGTAGTCATTTGGCAAGATAAGATGAAGTCTTCTTTTGGAGATCGTCATTGATAGCTTTAAGAAATTCATGTTCTTGATCCAAATTGAGATTCTTGAAGCGTAGCTTCTCATGAGTTCTTACAAGATCTTTATGATCTTCAAGAGTAGTTTCATGGGCTAACTTAAGAGTGTTAAGTTCTTTAGTTAGTTCTTCTATTTTCATCTTATCATCATCAATTGACCTATCTTGACTAGCATGAGAATTATCAAGTTCATTTTGATCAACATCACTAGTTTTATCACATAGCAAGTCATCATCATAAAACAAATCATCTTCATCACTATTGAAATCAAGATATTCGGGGTGTGATACCTTGGGGCATTTAGCCATGAAGCAACTTCCACTCCCTTCATTTGGTGAATCAAATAGATCATAGGAGTTGTGTCACGCCCAAGATGTGGTCCTATCCTTATTTCGGCACGAGGGCCTCGACAGGGATAGAAGCGCATCTTGATGCGTTTGCAAGAATGGATATCATTACAAGTACATGTACAAAAGAGATGAGTATATGGAATTGGCTTACACTAGCCACAAGCTACATCAGAGTCACATCAATACATTAACATACTCAATCATCATACAGAAGAGCAGGGTCCGACTACAAACGAAATCAAACGATAAAATGACATCCACCCTTGCTATCCCAGGCTGCCGCCTGGAACCCATTCAAGATTGAAGAAGAAGAACTCCAAGTCAAATCAAGCAACGTGCTCACGTCAAATCATCGCATTACCTGTACCTGCAACTGTTGTTGAAGTAATCTGTGAGCCATAGAGACTCAGCAATTTCATTTCCAAGGGTATCAAGACTATTAAAGCTTAACAGGTGAGGTATGGTTAAGTGGTGAGGCTGCAGCAAGCGACTAAGCAATTATTTGAGTGGCTAACTTACTAATAGAGAAATTAAAGTATGGTGGTCTACGCATATCAGACGTGAACTAGTAATGATCACTAATTGATCCTGAACACCTACTTACGTCAATCATAACCCCACCGTGTTCTCTTCCGGATAAGGACTCACGAGAAGAGACAGTCACGGTTATGCACACAGTTGGTGTATTTTATTAGAGTTTACTTCAAGTTTGCTATGACCGGGTGTTAAACAAAGTATCCAAGTTTGCCACATAACCGCGGGCATGGCTTCTCGAAAAGATTTAACCCTGCAGGGGTGCTCCAACTGATCCATCATAAATTAACCACACGCAGCGGGAATAACCTCAACCACGGATCTCGTGATCATCCTAGTCCATTCCAAAGGAAATCCAACACCTCGAGATAGCCCTAGAATAATAGGAATTCCTCACTCAAGACGTTCGAGAAAGGTAAAACAAATCCAGCAAGGCCGCTCGACGTGCCGACAATCCCGATAGGAGCCGCATATCTCGTTCTCAGGGCACGACAGATGAGCTACGCGTACAGTGGCCTGATAGAAATCTCCCAAGTTGCCCCAGGTTGGCCCCGCACATTGCTCTAGTTTGGACCAACACTCATGAGGAGCACTGGCCCGGGGGTTGGTTAATTATCCACGGGGCCCGGAAAATCCCCTATGCAAGTTCATTAGTTATTAGGCAAATGTAGTACCAATGTTGGGCCTTGCCAGACAAGCTTTATTCTAACCCGAAAATCAAGGGGGTCCCCATAACAACCTTGGAGTGCTTGTTTATGGAACATAACACTAGTTCACAAGTAACTAGGGCGGCAAGAGCGGAAAAAATACCGAGCAAAAGGCCAAGCCTTCCACCCTTTACCAAGTATATATGTGCATTAAATTAAATTGCAGCAATATTGTGATATAACAAAAGAAAGTTCATGTTGACACATGGAAGCAATTGCCCCTGCAGCTAGCAACGCTATAAGAAGGGCTGAGCAAGCGGTAACATAGCCAAACAAAGGTTTGCTGGGATGTGGAGGGGTTAAAGGCTTTCATGGCAATGTTGGGAGGCTTATCAAACAAGTGGTAGGTAGCGCGACATAGCGATATAAATACGAGACAACTAGCATGGCAATGATAGTAATGGTATCCAAGGAAATGAGTCATCTTGCCTGAGATCCCGCTCGGAAGAAGAACGAGTCCATGAAGAAGACGAACCAACGAAGTCGAACGAATCCTCACACTCCAAACGCTTTCGGAACTCTATCGAGAAGAAGCAATCCGAAACAAACAATCAACACAAGATACACCACAACATATGCATGACATGATGCACAAACAATATGATGCATGTCTAGTTTAAATATGCAAGGCATGACAATACACATGAAACAACTACTACACATTAAAGTGAAGCTCAATATGCAACGAGTTGCATATTGATGAAACTCCACGTTTGAATTATTTAGTTCGTTCCCGTTAGGTACATGACAATATTAAATGTTGTTAAACATGGCAAGGGGTGAAGCATAAGTAAACTAGCTATCTAGGCATCTTAAATTAGGTCGGAAATAACTTATAGCATTTCCGAAATGACCTCATATGTTAATTTCGAAATTGGTCCAGATCGGAACTAATCATATTTTATATTCGTTAAACAACAGAATAAAGCATACCATGTTATTCCACACGTCATTCTAGTCGTTTAACATATATAGAACACCTCAAACGGAGCTACGGTCTAAAAGATATGAGCAACACAAGATGCACATGTCATGAATGCAAATGCATGGAAAAAACCACCACAAACATTTCAAATCATGAATGCAACAAGTTATTATGAAACTACATGAGATTTTATGCAAGTTTCATATATGGAATGTCCAAAACGGAGCTACGGGTCAACCACAATCAACGAAACAAGTTTTAGTTGAAATCTGCCAAAAACAGCCACATGGCATTTTGAACATATGAAAATAACAAGTTACAATAATCTAAAATGCACAAACTAAGCATGGGGCAATATACTACAACATCCACTTCATTTCAACTTCACAAATCATATTCAAAACATGCATGGATCACTCGGTAGGAAGCTCACAAGAAGGCTACTTGATAACAGTTTCAGACTTGGTGAAAATAGCAGTTTTAGACAGTGCAGTTTTATCACGAAGGCATATTGACAAAAGTGAAACTATATGCTACAAATCATATTATGTCATGAAACTTAACAGCATACTAAAGGACATCATCAACAACAAATAACTCCATTACACCTACCACACAAGAGTTCTAGATGACTAGCAAATCGCATGGCAAGACAGCAACAAAATATAACAGATTCCAGACTTGGAAATATTTTAGCATCCTGAAAACAACAGAATTTTATAGCAAGTTGACAACAACAAAACAACACCTAAACATGCATTTCTATGACAAGCAAAATTTCCATGGGCTGGGACACATATCCAAGAGCATTTCTCATGTTAAAAATTAATTTATATCATGTACGAATTAAATTCTACGAAAATGACAAAAGGGCATCGCGGCATAAATGGCATGCACACAAAATGCTCAAATGACAAAACTAAATGCATAGATAAATCACATGGATTTTTCTACCCCGGAAACATATATAATATGCATATATTCATGTGGAAAATTAATCACAATTAAATATGCGGGTATTAGGCCTATTCACGTGATAGCAATCCATTAATGCAAAATTGAATGCAACCAACATACCAACATTCTTATCATGCATGAAAATGCGGTGCGAATGAGATGAACATTTTTAATTTGAGATTCTATTAATTTTGATGCATGGTTTATTAATTATGAAAATGCAATATTATGACATATATGCAAATGGCAGGAAAATGACATGTTAATTATTTAGGCATGGGTGAAAATGACATTTATTAGTCTACATATTATTCTAAGCATTTTACATGTTGAAAGTATTTTGAATCGGTGCACAATTTATTTTATAATGCATTAACAAATATGCAATGGCTAAAATGAAAAAAATGAAAAAACTAAATGGGGGAGCTGGGCTCACACTGGCCCATGGGCCGGTGGTGAAGAAGCGGGCCCGCTGGCGCTGGCTGGGCCAGCTCGGGGCGTTGGTGAGGCCCACGAGCGGCGCGCGGGGCAACGCTCGGGTCGAGCGGCTCGTCTCGCTCGCTCCCTCCCGAGTGGAGGCAGGGCATAGCGGCGCCGGCTGGCAGGCGGCGGGGCAGGCGAGGCCGGGAGACGGAGGTGACCGGGACCGAGAGGATCCGGCCGGGACTACCCGGATCCCGCGCGGAGGGAGGCCGGCGGTAGCTTGCTGGGCGGCGGGAGCTCCGGCGGCGGGGCAACCTGCACCAGGGAGAGAAGCTGACGGGGAGGAAGGAGAAGGGAGGAAAGGGAAGGAGAGGAGAGGGGCCGGTCCGGCGGCGGCGAGGCGGCGAGCTGCGATGGCCGGCGGCCGGCTGGAGGAAGCCGCGGGGACGGGGCTGGCATGGAGCTCGGGCAGGAGCTCGGGACTCTGCGCCATGGGGTAGCTCGGGGAGCTCAGGAACGGCAGGATCCGGGCCCGGATGGGCTCGGGCAGGCTGGCTGGAGGAGGGAGAAGGAGAGCTAGGGTTGGCACGCGAAACGAGGTGGAGCTAGGGGCTATAAATAGGAAATGGGGGGCTAGGGTTATCTGACGTTGTGCGTCTCCAGATTACCGGCTGACGATCCGACGTCCGGAAGCGGAGAGGGGGTTACAACGACTGTGCAGAGGAGCTAAGTGGGGAAGAGAGAGAGAATGGTGGCCCGTGACACGAAGTTAGAAAACACCAAAAAATGTCCGATGATAACCGATAACCTCACTGCTGCGACTGTCCGACGGGGCATCGAACGAACTCAGATCGCGACGAATTCGACATGCGGTCTACCTATGCTCTAACGAGACCGCACGCCAAGTTTCAACTCAATCCGAGAAGATTTTTGCGCGCACTAAAATCGGTTTTATTTTCACGGTGCCGCGGGCGCGTGCGTGTGTGGTTGGTCTCGAAATGGGCAACGGCACGAACGGAGAGAACCGGCAACTACGAACGGATATAAGTTTACGAAAACGGGTGACGATGCTATGCAGATGATGCGAATGATGCGATGATGAATGTGACAACCAGATGAACACATGATGAGAACAGAAATAAAAGGGAATCTTCTGAAATCTTCTGGAACGTCGGTCCCGGGCTGTTACAAGTTGGTTGTCACTAGTGCAATTCCGGCAACACCTTCATCTTGACTATAGTCGAAGTTGGAGTGATAGCTTCTCTCGGAGTGGTTGTCAGAGTCGGAGCTGAAAACCATTCACCAACATGAGCTTGATGTTTCCTTCTTGAGTAGCTCTTGGTGTACTTGTCCTTCTTCTCCGAGTCCCTACTTCTCCTTGAGGGTCTTTGTTCACAACAATCATCTCTACTCCTTCTCTCTCTTTGATGTGATTCATCTCTTGAGCTTCATCTTCTTGGTGAGTCTTCTCTTCATTTGTAGGGAGCCGTGCACTCATTAGAGTAGTGTTCGGGCTTCCTACAATTGTAGCAGTTTCGGTCACGACTTGACGAACGCTTCTCTTCATATCTTGAGTTGGAGCTTCAATCTTTGCTTCTATTCTTGTAAAACTTGTTGAATTTCTTGACCATGAGGCTTATCTCTTCATTTGTGACAAGATTGTAGCTTGAGGTAGCAGGAGCATCACTTGTGGCTTTGTAAGCACCGCTAGACTTGTGGTGAAGCTCTTCCTTGCCTTTGAGTGTCATATCATGAGCAACAATTCTACCAATCACTTCCGTTGGTTTGAGATCTTTGTAGTTGGGTATCATTTGGATCAATGTGCACATGGTGTCATATCTCTCATCCAAAGCTCGAAGTATCTTGTTGATTAACTTGTCAGTCATTTCTTCGCGTCCTAAGACGGCAATCTCATTGGTGATGAGAGCTAGCCTAGAGTACATTTTAGCGACTCCTTCACCATCCTTCATCTTGAACTTGTCAAGTTGACCTTGAAGAACATCTAACTTGGATTCTCACATGGACTCAGTTCCTTCATGCATATCAACCAAAGTATCCCAAATATCTTTTGCGTGTTCAAGACGGCTGATTTTGTTGAATTCTTCGGGGCATAGGCAGTTGAAGAGAATGTCACATGCTTGAGCATTGAGTTGCAACATCTTCAATTCATCCGCAGTCGCTTCATGATCGGGTTCCTTTCCTTCCGCAAAGAATTCACCTTGCAAGCCAACACGAACAACAGCCCAAATGGCAGGATTACGACCAAGCAAATGCATTTCCATTTTATCCTTTCAACTAGAAAAATTAGTGCTATCTAAGTACGGACCTCTACGGTGATAATTTCCCTCACTAGATGTCATACTTCTCCAAGGTTGTGAAACCAATGCAATGGAGACCAAAGCTCTGATACCCCTTGTAGGATCGAAAGTAGATCTAGAGGGTGGTGATTAGACTACTTGACCAAATAAAAGTTTTGCCTTTTCCCAATTTTACTTCTTGGCAAGTTTTAGCATTCATAGCATATCAAGTACACCCTACACATGCAAGTCTAAGAGTACAGCAGCGGAAAGTAACAACAAGCATGAGTAAAAGGGATAGGGTAGGAAGATCAAACACAATTGTAGACACGATGATTTTTCCCGTGGTTCCGATAGGTGGTGCTATCATACATCCACGTTTATGGAGTCTTCAACCCACGGAGGTTAACAGTCGTGAGAGTCTACGTAAAGCTCCGTCCATAAGGGTCCATGAAGTAGCAACCTTGACTATTCCATACAGCTTCCGTCCACGAAGGACTAGCCTCACTATGGGTAGATCTTCACGAAGTAGGCGATCTCCTTGCCCTTAGAAACTTCTTGGTTCACTCCACAACACGAAGTAGAAGGCTCCCAAGCGACACCTAACCAATCTAGGAGGCACTGCCCTCTAAAAGATAATAGGCTCGTTAATGACGATGAACTCCTTGCTCTTGTGCTTCAAGATGATAGACTCCTCAACACACAATCACTCTCTCACAGATTTGGCTTGGTAGAAGAGATGGGATTGGTGGAAAGCAACTTGGGGAGGCTAGAAATCAAGATCCATATGGTTGGAGTGGAAGATCTTGATCTCAACACAAGGTAGGTGGTTCTCTCTCAGAAAGTTGAGTAGGATAGGTATGGAATAGTTTTGAGTGCTTCACTTTCGAGTGGGTGGTGGTGAAGGGGTATATATAGGCATCCCCAAAAATCCAACCGTTACACACAAAATGACCAACTCGGTGACACCGATGTGTTAATGTCGGTGGTACCGAAGTAACCAAAAGTGGCAACTTTTGAATCTCGGTGAGACCGATATAGGAATCTCGGTTGCACCGACAAGGCGACCAATGGTCAGAATTGCCAAACTCAGTGACGCCGATTCAACATTCTCGGATGGACCAAAAGTCTGAACTTGCGTAATAGAAAGTTGGCAACCCAACTCGGTGGCACCGAAAGTAGTGTCGGCTGCATCGAAGTATTAGGGTTTGGCTGAGTCTTTCTAGGGTTTGGAATCGGTGGCAACGGGATAGGAATGTTGGTTGAACCGATTTTGAATGTTTGGCTATAGAGTGACTTTGGTGCGAGATCTTGTGGATGTTTTTGGTGTCTATCACTGTTGCACGTATGAGCATTTTGTTCACCAACAAAGCCGTACCCCCTTTTAATATTATTGGCTTTCCTATGGACTCAGAGTGAATTCTCACAAATGTAAAATGTAGAGTCCTCTTGCTTGAAGCTTGGCCAACCTATTTCCTTGCATCTTGGGGTGATTCCACAATCTCCACAATCCTTTTTGCCATCCCTATCATTGAACTTTTCCTGAAATATACTTGGTAGAAACATTAGTTCAATGACTTATATGTTATTATTAATTTATCAAAACCACCAAGGGAGCAAATGTGCTTTCAAATTGCCATCACATTTTATACACCTCCTTGAGTATTTTCTTGGGCACCTTGAGGACTGTCATAGCGAAAACTGGCAGAGCTGATAACACTACACGCACCAACACCTGCCTGCCAACCATGCTCATCAGTCTGCCCTTCCATCCCACGAGCCTCGAGCAGACCCGATCAATGATGACTGGAAATGAACCAGTCGTAGTTTTCTTGGAGAGATTGATATGCCTAGATATGTTGTCGGGAAAGCAAATTGTTGGCCACCAAAATTTTGTAGCACCTCTGATAACTGAATCCCCCCGCAGTTTATTGGAATGACACTTGACTTTGCTTAGTTCAGTTTTAGGCCTGTGGACTCCCGAAGCTGTTCAACGGAAAGAGCAATGTGTCCACCTCTTCCTTTTCTGGGTTCGCAAAAATGACCGCACCATCTACATATAGGATGATTCTCATACTGATGTCGCGGCCCGGTAGTGCATCGATCGTTTCTTCCGTTGCAGCAGCCTCAAGGAGATGGTGCAGAGGATCTATTGCCATGATGAAAAGCAGAGGCGAAAGCGGGTCGCCCTGCCTAAACCCACAACCATGGAAGATGGGCGGCCTTGGCGTTCCATTTAGCATGCAAGAGGAGGAGGCCGACGATAGGAGCAGTGCAATCCAATCTCTCCATCTCAGCAGGAAACCCATCTGCTGCATGAGCTCCTGCAGGTACTCCCAGGACACTGAATTGAAAGCTTTTGCTATGTCTAGCTTGAAAAACAATGCTTGCTTCTTCATTCTATGCAACATATTAACACAACTCTGCACATATTGGTAACTATCATGGATGCATTTTCCTTTTTGAAACGCAGTCTGCGCCGGGGATACAATTGCACCGAGTGCCCCAGCCAATCTTGTTGAAAGCACTTTTGAAATGAGATTTGCAACTGAATGAATCAGGGTGATCGGGCGATAATGGTTAACTTCAGAAGCCCCGTTTTTGTTTGGCGGCAGCACGATTAGGGAAGTGTTGATTTCTGCAAAGTTTTGACCAGCAAGTTGGTGGAACTTGTGAAACTCTGCCATGATATCACCCTCAATGATGTGCCAGCCCGATCGGTAGAATTGGCCTGTGAAGCCGTTTGGCCCAGGAGCTTTGTCGGTCGGGGAGGAGATGATTGCTTCCCAAACCTCAACCGGAGAGAAAGGCGCCTTGCGGGTCGATCGTGGGAATGTTCAGTCTGTCCCAATTCAGAGTGGTTTGACGAGCCTCTTGCTTGCCCAAGAACCTTGTGAAATGGTCATGAATGATCTTCTCCTTCCCCACATGGTCAAAGACTTCCGAGCTTCCCTCTTTGAGAGAATGAATGAAGTTTTTTCTCCTTCTTTCTTTCATTTTTGCATGGAAAATCTTGGTTTTTGCATTCCCTGCGCGCAACCAGGTGATCCTGGATGCCTGCTTCTTCCTTGCCCTCTCAATGGCTGGCAGACCAAGGACCTTTAACTTAAGGTGCTTCCTCAAATTGAATTCTGCTGCCGTGAGCCTTCTGTTTTCTTACGCCATGTCGAGTAGGAGGATAACTTCATTTGCAATATGGAGTTGCATTTTTGCTTTACTAAACGTGGCCTTGCTCCATATCTTAAGATAAGTCATTGTTCTCTCTACTTTCTTCTTGATTCTGACAAAAGGGCAGTCATGCGGCATCGGCCTTTGCCAAGCATGGAGAACACTTTCCGTAAAGTGTGGAAATTTGGGCCAGAAGTTTTCGAATCTCAAGCGAGCCTTTCTGTAGGGCATATCTGCAGCAGCTAGAACTAGCGGGCAGTGGTCCGAGAAGGAAGTTGAGGCTGCTACTAACAAGTGCTCGGGGTGTAGTTCTTCCCATTGTGAATTGTAGAAGATTTTGTCAATGCTGCAGAGAGTCGGGTTTTCCCTTTCGTTGCTCCACGTAAAACGACGATTTTTGCACTTGATCTCCTTCAGCCCAGCCAGATCGATGGCTCTATGGAAATTTCCAATCATCCTCCTGTTAATATTTGAGTTGCTCTTGTCTCTTGTTTGGTAGATCATGTTGAAGTCGCAGTTAATCAGCTAGGGCTCGTGAGCAGGTGGAGCAGCTACAGCAATTTCAGCTAAGAAACTATCTTTTTGCGCGTGGTCTGTCGGTCCATATACCGTGGTCATCCAGAAGTGCAGCCCAGAGTGCAGCTCCTGCACCCTAGCGGTGATGGAGAAACTACCTAAACGGTGAGATACTACGTCAACTTAAGTTTTGTCCCAGAAGATCGCCGCACCACCTCTAGTCCCGATCGCCAGCAGCACCACACAACCTTGCATCCTACTGCCTCCTATTTCTATAGCGAGCACCATCGACCAAGATTCTATCTTGGTTTCCTGTAAGCAGAGCACCACTACTCTATGCGTAGAGGCCGCGTCGCTAATCACCGTACGCTTTGCCGGGCAGTTTAAACCATACAGCACACCGAGGGGCGGCGACGCCCACCAGTAGGCCCAAAACCCCGTCATCGAAGAACCAGCCACGCCACGAGAGAACTAAGCATCAACACTAAACCTAACTCGAACTAGTGGAAGACCAGTCGCTGACGGAGTCTAGCTACTACTACTACTAACATGCTGAACCGTGCATGATCTCCTCAGCTTTAGAAATCCCCGCCATGCCCGCAACGATCTCGAGGGTGCCTTGGCCGAGTCCTGTGAGCTTTGCAATTGCAGCAATGTCGCCGTCGGAGAGGGGTTCCTGAAAACGCTTCATGACCTGCGTTGTCGCCTTTGGGGTCATCTTGTCTTTTGGGCCAATCTGTCCTAGCTCCTCGACAAGGCACAGTACAACCCTTTAGGCCACCGGGGTAGATATGCCCGTAGCTGCCTGACGAGCACTGCGACGAGAGGGGGCAAAGGATGCCCTGGACTTGGGTGGAGCGGAGTGGCGAGGACGAGGCGGATGGCTTGGGAGGACCGAAGGTGGCACAACGGCGAACAACTCAGTCGCGTACTCTTGGCCGTTGTTGATTTGCATTGTGCCCACCCTTTGGGTGACCGTGTCCATTTGGAAACCCACCATGGCTGCTGCAAGGGAGCTGCTGCAGGGCAGCAGGCACGGCAGCATCTCCGGGCTCTCCAACTCGGCAGGTCCGTCGCAAAGACAAGGAGGGGAGCGGCCACCGTTCTCAAAGGCAAGAGGAGCATCCAGGGCTTCAAGAATGGAGTTCTCCATTTCCAGCTGCATGCAGTCCGTGCGCAGGGGCAGGGCAAAGCGCATCCGGAGGTGGAGAAGGAGGAGAACTAGACCATCGGGTCCACCTCTGCCGACGGGGGGGGGGGGGCACCAGGCGGAGGGGGAGAGGCGGGGTGGCGCGCAGAACTGGCGCACCGGAGTCCTTCTCTCCTTCAGGGCGGCCACAACGCCCTGTCGTGCGGTGCCGGGCCACCGGCGTTTTGCTGCGACGGCGGTGTGCCTCCTTGACGACGTCTGCACCGCTTTCTTTGGCATGACAGCCACGGTCGAGAAGACGGTCCCTGCAGGACCGGCCGGAGCCACCACTTCCTCCTCCCTCATCATGGCCGCGACCGCCTCCTCCGAGCACAGGGCCAAAACCCGCTGCCTTGACGCGCGGCGCTCTGTTGCGGGCCCTGCCCTGTCCATCTTCCATGTGGGCCACCCAAGTGCTGAGCTTGATGCACGAGAAGTGGCGATCGTCGTCTTCGTCCGAGGAGGGCATCCCACTCTGCCCGGAGAGAGAGGAGCGCAGCGAGAGGGGTGTCCAGTCCTCCAGCAGGTCGATGTGGATCAACAGGTTGTGGCGTCAAACACAGGGCGATGGGGGGATGCGACGGCCAGCAGGGGCGAGGCCGATGATCTCGTCAGCTCAGCCCGCACCCCGTTTGAGCACCCAGAGAGCGTGCTTGGTCGGGATGTGGGCAACATCCTAGAACCAGAGCCAGAAAGCAAAGGTCTTGGTGTGGCCCCTCTCCAGGGTGCGTAAGTCTAGCCGGTCGACGCGGCGAACGTCGCAGAGGGCCTCCTCGGTGCCCAGCAGAGAACAAAACTGCATGGGCAGGTATTCCACCATGACACGCACATGGTGGTTGAACTTGAGGAGCGCTGTGTAGTCGTCCTCGTTCCAGGCCCTGATGAAGTACTTGCAGCCCTTGACCTTGATGATGCCGTGGCGCACGACGTTGTCCCGGTGCGCAGGGAGGTCGAAGTGGACGAGGAAGGCTTCGGACTGGTGGGCGGTGACATGGATCTGGTGCGACAGGGTGGATAGCTGCTCGAAGATGACCCTGCCCATGGCCACAGGGGTGGTGGAGTGCGAGACGTCCGCGGCGGTGAGGGTGACGGCATGCTGGCACAGGAGGTGCTCCTTGATCTCCAGCGCTGGGGTGGCCACGATCACCTTGTTGCTCTCCCGTGGCCGCCTGGCTGGGTCACAAAGGGTGAGGCTGTCCATGGGCGTAGGGGGGCGGAGGCGGGAAGACAAGGTGGTCCTGGACCGGAACTTTTCCCGCGACAGGAGGCTTCATACGAGCACGGACAGCCCCTCCCGGGCCCTAGTTCCCTGGGTTTTGCGAACACTCCTTGCTGAAATGCCCAGCGCGCTTGTAGATGGTGCAACAAAGGGGATCGCGACAGTCGGCGCGACGGTGGCGTTTGCTAAGGCAGCGGAAACACTTCCCCTTGAACTTGCTTAAAAAGGTGTCCCTCCCCGCGGCCATATTGAAGGATCTGCACCGGTCCGAGCGCGGGATCGAGGCACGCCCTCCTTGATCCGTTGAGCGGGAGCCGACCCTCCCTTTCTTTCGGAAATGGACCTCTGTCCATCCCTCCTCCATCGATCCATCCTGGCCCGAAGAGGAAACATTGACCCGGGAGGGAGGGCGAACCACCACGGATTTAAGGCGCGCCGGCCCTTCGTAGGGAGACGAGCAGAGATCTAGCGGTCCGAGCAACGCGCCTACCTTGGAAGAGCCACCGCGCAGCAGGATTTGCGGCGTCAAGGCTGGATCTAATGCCACAGTCGTTGAGGCCGCGGACAATGGGGAGGAGGTCTGCGAGAGGCCACCGTATCAGAGCGAGCCCCCAGCGGGCGGCGAGGAGCACCGGCCAAGGGAGATGAGGTGGTTGGAGGCAGGGCTAGCGGCCATAATGGCCGGATCTGGTGGCCGCCGCAGTCGGAGCGGCCAACGGCACGGGGCAGTGGAGAGGGGAGCGCGCGACCAACGGAGGTACCAAACACAAGAACCAAGTGTCTTTCACTTGCACACAACGATTAGCCGACGGCTAGAATCGATCCACCCGTCGTGCACGGCAATGGTGCTCATAACGATGCCCAAGGAGAGTAGGTCCTTGAACTCCAGCCACACCTCCTCACACTTGGAATTAAGGAGATTGGGGAAGGGGATGCATATGACAGATGGGTCCATGCAGTAAGATATAGTAGAAATCAATCCCGACTGGAATCATGCCTTTCCATTTCACCAAACAAGACTTTACTCATACAGGGTGTGGATTGGTTGGGATCTGTAAATACAGGGTATAAACTTTAGGATTTTTTTGAGAGTACGCCAATGGCGTACCGTATTTTTATAGAAGAGAGCAAGATCATATACAAGATAGCCATGTGCCCTGCGAACAGGGCCACGGCTAAACACCCACACCAACACCTAAACAGCCTAGGCTACTCTCTCGCTAATCTATGTAGACTTCCGGCACTGGCCTTCTTCCATTACTCGATCTCGTCGATGATCTGAGCTTTTAGTTCAGAGGGATCTAGCTGCTGGGCTGTCCTACCAAAGACCCTGGCATTGCGTTGCTTCCAGAGAGATCAGGTCGTGATCATGGCCAAAGATTCGAAGCCTTTCTTCCATCACTTGTCTAACACACTCCTGGCAGAGAACCACCAATGTGTGAGCATGGTGCCAGTCGAGGGGACCGCAATTCCAAGCCCAAAGTGTCCAAGGATAAGGTGCCAAGTCTCTGTGACGTATGGGCATTGGGCCAGGATGTGATCCATGTTGTCTTCCACTTGCAGGCAAGTAAAGCACGCCACGGATGTCTCTTGGAGACCATGTCGGGCTCTCCTGTCCGAGGTCCACACCCTGTAGTGAGTCGCCAGCCATAGAAAGATTTTACACTTTAGCGGCGCCATGCCTTCCATATGAGGGCAGTCAGCTTGAAGACAGTCACACCCATGCATAATCTGATGTAGGTGGACTTGGCCATGTATTGGCCGGATCTATCGGAGGGCCAAGTGAACCGGTCCTCGGTTTCCTTGTTTCTCTCCACTTGAGCAATGGCCTGCTGTAGCATGTACAATTGCATGTGCATCGTGAAGTTAAGATCTCCTTGGATGTCCATATCCCATCTCCTATTTCCCAGCGCCTGGTGGACCGTGCGGGCATTGGTAGTGCGTGTGGGTACCTCCTCGGCAATCAGGGGTGCGATATCCCTCACCGCTCGTCCATTGAGCCATTGATCACACCAAAAGAGGGTCTTCTTTCTGTTTCCTACCAAGATCATGACAAGGCTGTCGAACACTTGCCTCGCCTCATGATCAAGCACTAGCCTCAAACCTTGCCAAGAACGGGCATCATCTGTTCTTTTGAGCCACTCCCAACAAACTGGGAGAGCAGTGGCCTGGAGAATGAGATATTTTACCCCGAGCCCTCCAAATTGGTACGGACGATAGATGGTGCTCCAGGAAATCATGCATTGACCTCCATTGATCTTTTCTTTGTCAGCCCAGAAGAAAGTGCGTAGCCAAGAGTTGATGTCATCATAGACCCATTGTGGCGCATTTAGTATCGTGGGATGATCAATCGGCCTCGCGACAATCACTGATTTGATGAGGATGAGTCTTCCCGGGCACTGGATGAGTCTGCGCTGCCACGCTGGGACAAAATGCCTTACTTGATCGAGAAGTGGATGCCAGTCCAGTCTAGTGAATTGCGACATCACGAGTTGGATTCCGAGCTATTTGCAAGGGAACGATCCAATAAAGCAATGTAGGATGCCCAGCACCCGGTTGCGATCGATTTTAGAACCGTGTATCATGATAGCCGAGGACTTCCTGTAGTTGATGCGCAAGCCAGACACGGCTCCGAAGATCTCCAGTGCATATTCGAGGAAGCATAGGTCCAGGGTGGTTGGCTTAACGAAGAGGGTGACGTCGTTGGCGTAGATCAAGAGGCATTGGGAAGTAGTCACACTCTGGAAAGCGGAAACAACCCCCTCCTGTTCGGCTTTGGAGAACACCGCCGATAAGACCTCAATCACAATCACAAACAGCAACGGGGAGACGGGATCCCCCTGCCTTAGGCCCTTGGCATGGGTGAAGCTGTGGCCCGGAACTCCGTTGACCAACACTTTTGTCGAAGCAGTTTATAACAGAATCGCGATCCATCTTAGCCAGCGGGATCCAAACCCTTTCTACCGAAGAGCCTCGAATAGAAACAGTCAGGAGAGGGAGTCGAAGGCCCTTGAGATATCGAGCTTGAGGAACACACTTTTTTCCTTACGTCCATGGGTCTTCCTCGCCACCTGCCTAACCAGTAGGAAATTGTCGTGGAGGCTTTCTTCCAGAGATGAAAGCCGATTGATTTGCTGTTACAATATCCTTCATGCACGACCTAATTCTAACTGCCATCAGCTTGGCGAACAGCTTGGAGAAGCTATGTGGCAGACTAATGGGCCGATAGTCCCCAATCTCCTCGGTGTCAGGCTTCTTTGGAATGAGCACAATCAAGGCCTTGTTGAGTTTGCCGAATCCTCGCCCGTCCCCCCACATAAAGTTTGTGGAGCCTTGCCATGATATCGTTCTTGATCACTGGCCAGGCCTTCTAGTAGAAGGCATCGCTGAATCCGTCAGGCCCAGTAGCTCCTTGATATTGCTCCAAACTTCCTCCTCCGTGAACATGCACTCTAATTCCGATAAGTTGACTTGCTCGATGCCCAAGGCTCCAAGGTCGGTCGTGTGGTCACGTACTCTGTCGCTGCCCAAGATCCCAATGAACTCCTGGGCGACGGCTTATTGCATGCGATCTTGTTCAGTTATGACCTCCTCTTGGATTTTGATGCGGGGGATGAAGTTTTTCGACCCTCTCCCATTCGCCACGACCTGGAACAATTTGGAGTTGGCATCGCCATCTTGTAGCCAATGGATCCGTGACCGCTGCCTCTGAATGGTTCTTTCCAGTGAAGCTAGGTCCAGGGTGGTCTTCTTGTAGGTGCAGCGCAGCCAAATTCCTATGAGGTGAGCGGCCTGTGTTCCTACGCTTGGTAGAACCTCAGGATGATCCAGTGAGCAACGGCCATGAGAAATTTGGTGTTACCAACTCTCTGTTGTCCACATGCTTGCAGCCCAGCAGCAGCGTCGCGAAAGAGCGCGTCTAGTCTGTTGAAAGCATTGATGATCGCCTGGTCGCAGTGGCAAATATCCCTGATGGTTTGATTGAAACCCTCCATCCTCGTCCAAAACATCTCGAACCTGAATCGGCATTTGGGATTGCTCAAGGCGTTGGTGGAGAGGTGTAAGGGGGTATGATCAGAAACTCCCGAGGATAGGGCTTGAAGGAGGCAATTGGGGTATGCCAACTCCCAGTCGACCGAGACGAGCACTCGGTCAATTTTCGTCATGGTGGGGTTATCACATTCGTTCCATGTAAATCTACGACCATGCATGTAAATCTCTTTCAGTTCGTTGTTGTCCACAAAGCTCATGAATCTGTTCATCAGGGTGATGTTGAGGTTATCATTGCTCTTTTCAGAGGCCTAGAGGATCATGTTGAAGTTCCCCAGAAACATCCACTATCCGGGACACGCCGCTCTCCGTGCCGTAACGTCAGTCAGAAACAAGGTTTTGTCTTCGTCACTTTGTGGGCCGTAGACCGCCGTGATCCACCAAGTATTCCCATCCTTCTAACAAACACGCCCTGTAATGCAGTGAGAGTCACGCACTAGGTTATCGATGGACACCACCATGGTTTACCAAGCCAGCAAAATACCACCACGAGTCTCCGACGCCGGCAAATAGTCAAAGCCGTCATAGCGAGGCCCGACACATTGCATAACATCAAACTGGTTCATTACATGAAGTTTTGCCTCCTGCAACATACTATGTTAGTCTTAACACTCTTGACAAACTCCTGACCACCTTTCGCTTTGCTGGGTTATTTAGTCCCCGCACGTTCTAGCAAAAAATCTCCGGGTTGTGATCCATGGATTAGAGAGGACTCCAACACCATGACAATCATCATTCCTGCTCAACGAGCGAGGACCACCACGGCGTCAGCCCTATTGAGCTCTTCTGAAGATGGCAAGGACTTGCCAAAGATGGCCGCGAAGACTCGCACATGATGCTCCCTGAGTGGCGAGTCGAAGAGCTCTTTGAGGTCCCGAACAATCCCATCGTCCACCTGAAGGTCCTCCGCTGCAATTCCTAGGGCTTGAAGGAGAACATTCTCCACCAGGGTCACCTTGGTAGGGTTAGTGGCTGCATGCTTGGCAGCGCATGTGGTACGATGGCCCACAAGTATAGGGGATCTATCATTGTCCTTCGATAAGTAAGAGTGTCGAACCCAACGAGGCGCAGAGGGAAATGACAAGCGGTTTCCAGTAAGGTATTCTCTCCAAGCACTGAAATTATCGGTAACAAATAGTTTTGTACTAAGATAATTCATAAAGAGTAACAAGTAACACGTGTAGCAAAGGTGCAGCAAGGTAGCCCAATCCTTTTTATAGCAAAGGACAGAGATGGACAAAATCTTATATGAAGCAAAGTGGTCCCGAGGACACATGGGAATTTGTGTCAAGCTAGTTTTCATCATGCTCATTTGATTCACGTTCGTTACTTTGATAATTTGATATGTGGGTGGACTGGTGCTTGGGTGCTGCTTTTACTTGGACAAAACATCCCACTTATGACTAACCCCTATCACAAGCATCCGTAAATACGAAATAAGAATTAAGGTAAACCTAACCATAGCATGAAACATATGGATCCAAATCAGCCCCTTATGAAGGAATGCATAAACTAGGGTTTCAGCTTCTGTCACTCTAGCAATCCATCATCTACTTATTACTTCCCAATGCCTTACCCTAGGCCCAAATAATGGTGAAGTTTTATGTAGTTGACGTTCACATAACAACACTAGAGGAGAGACAATATACATCTCATCAAAATATTTAACGAATACCAAATTCATATGATTACTTATAACAAGACTTATCCCATGTCCTCAGGAACAAAAGTAACTACTCACAAAACATGTTCGTGTTCATGATCAGATGAGTATTAATTATCATAAAGGATCCAAATATATGATCTTCCACCAAGTAAACCAACTAGCATCAACTACAAGGAGTAATCAACACTACTAGCAACCCACAGGTACCAACCTGAGGTGTTGAGACAAAGATCAGATACAAGAGATGAACTAGGGTTTGGAGAGGAGATGGTGCTGGTGAAGATGTTGATGGAGATTGACCCCCTCTCTAGGAGAGGATCATTGGTGATGACGATGGCTTCGATTTCCCCCTCCGGGAGGGAAGTTTCCCCTACAGAACAGCCCTGCTAGAGCTTTAGATTGGTTTTGCCCAAGTTCCGCCTCGAGACGACGACACTTCGACCCGAAAGCTCCCTTCTGAAATTTTCCAGGTCAAAATGTTTCCTATAGGATAAGATGGGCGTCTGAGGAGCCACAGGGGGCCCACAAGCCTGCTAGGCGCGACTAGGGGGGTGGTCGTGCCTAGCAGGCTTGTGGCCTGCTGGTGGCCCCCCTCTGGTTGATTCTTGCGCCAATATTTTTTATTAATTCCAAAAATATTCGCCGTAAATTTTCAGGACTTTTGGAGTTGTGGAGAATAGGTATCTCAGATTTGCTCCTTTTTCACTCCAGAATTCCAGCTGCCGGCATTCTCCCTCTTCATGTAAACCTTGTAAAATAAGAGAGAAAAGGCATAAGTATTGTACCATAACGTGTAATAACAGCCCATAATGCAATAAATATCAATATAAAAGCATGATGCAAAATGGATGTATCAACTCCCCCAAGCTTAGACCTCGCTTTCCCTTAAGCGAAAGTCGAGATTGGTGAATGTATCCACATGTTTAGAGATAGAGGTGTCGATAAAATAAAATACGAACATGAGGGCATCATGGTCAACTTGAGAACAACAATACTCATTGTATGAGATTCTTTATACTAGAGTAACAATTCATTCACAAGATCAAGTATGAACCAAGAACTATGTTGACAACCAACAAACTATGATCTCAGTCATTGAAGCAATTGACAATTTATCATAACATCCGAAAGAGTCAATACAAGAGCTTGTAAAGCAAATCCACATACTCAATCATCTTTTAGTCTTATACAATTGCTAGCACTCACGTGGTACCCACGAGATCAAAGCTTCAATCAGACACAGAGAAAGATAGGGGCTTATAGTTTTGCCTCCCAACTATTCACCTCAAGGGTGATTTCAATAATAATAACTCATGATCACCCACATCCGAGTGGATATATGAGTCTAGCCCCAACACATAATGCTTGCCAAGAGAGAGGGAATATAGGAAGTGGCAAAAACCACCAAGACTCTTGCATAAAGGTAAGTACTAGAAAGTAAAAGTAACAGATAGGCCCTTCGCATAGGGAAGCAGAGGTTGTCATGCGCTTTTTGTTTTGGATGCATAAACTCTTAGTGTAGAGGAACACTGCATTGTATTTCCCTTTGTGATAGAAACCTTTATTATGCATTTTTTCGCTTTTATTTCTTCACTATCACAAGTTCGTGCAACGCTTATTTCCCTTAGAATAGAAGATCATCAATATTTAGGAGCAATTTGTATTGCCTTTTTGCATCGATGACAACTTACCTGAAGGATCTTATTCAATACCTAGGTAGGTATGGTGGACTCTCATGGCAAAACTGGGTTGAGGTGTTTGGATGCACAAGTAGTGTCTCTACTTGGTGCAGAGGTTTTGGCTAATATGACGTGGAAGCAAGCACAACATGTTGGAGTATTTAAAACCATATAACTTCTATCCGTATGCAAGCAAACATAACCTATTATGTTGTCTTCCTTTTCCAACATCAACTTCTTGGCATGTAATATTTGAATTAGTGGTCACATTCATAAAAGATGTCCAAGATAATATATTTATATGTGTCTCTCTTTTGTTAGCACTTCCTTTAAATTGCACCAATGACCAATTACTGTGTTTGTTAACTCCCAACAAATTTCAATCACCATACTTTTTATATGTGAAGTCATCACTCCCCATAAGATCACTACGTACTCTCTTTGCTTTTGTTCTATTATTCTTTATTCATTACTTTCAAGAGCATAGTAATCTAGCAAAGCCCTCTCATCAAAACTATTTTTTATTATCTATATCTCGGACTTGCTTACATAAGGGGAACAAAAGCAAAAACTAGGAGGGGAGATGATACTAATTTTTTTATTCTACTAGATCAAAAAAAAAGGATTGAACTAGGGAAGATGAAAACAAAAAGGAAATAGGAAAAAGGTGTGATGTGATACGATACCGGGGCACCTCCCCCAAGCTTGGCACAAGCCAAGGGGAGTGCCCATACCCATGAGGTCAGATGTCCTTCCTCGAAGGTAATGGTGCTATGTTCTTGGCGATGATACCCTTCAGAATGCGATTCTCCTCTTCAAGCTTATTATTTTGCCGCCTGAGATCCATTACTTCCTTGTGCAGTTTTCCATCAACGGATAGAGATCCCTTCACCTAGGGATGTCTCATTGCTGCGGGTGAAAAGATAACACTCTTTTTCAAATTTTCATAACTAAGGAATTTAGCATTGGGAGGAATAACCAAATTCGGGATTGCTGCGCTCAGAAGTTCCTCCAATATGACCCCAGGTTGTGGATGAGAGTTAACTTCTTGGTCTTCCTCCATGGCATCCACCCTTTTTAAGTCAGCCTCCATATCCTCCTCTGTGGTTCGCCCAAAGTGGTTAGCTTCAATGTACGCCTCGGTCTCCTGTGCCGGGTGAGAAACACGACTCTCCCCGGTCGATTCTTGGGACGACATCTTGCTCTAAATCTGCTACAAAAACAACTCAAAATGAAAACATGAGGTATTGTCATGATACGAAAGTCGAAACCTTTAGGGAGATTGTATAATGAATTTTTGCAGACCCGGAGGGGTGTTTCACAAGAAAACAGAGTCCAGGGGGTGCATGGGGTGGTGACAAGCCCCCTAGGCACGGCTAGGGGGTGGCCGCGCCTAGCAGGCTTGTCGCCTCCCCGTGCTTCCTTCAGACAGCTTTTTATTTTCCTAATTTTCTAAATATTCCAAAACTGAATAAAATTGCTACTGGAAAACTTTTGGAGTCGGTTTACTTACTGTACCACGTACCTATTCCTTTTCAGAGTGTGAAACGTTCTGGTAAGTCTCCCTAATATTCTCTTTGGGAGTTATGGTATTGATGACATTGGTTTCAACATTAATGGCAGTACCTGAAATATAGTGTTTGATTCTTTGCCATTTACCGCCTTTGGATTTATGCCTTCGGTGTTGTTGATCTTGATGGCACCGAAATGATATACCTCCTCGACGATGTATGGTCCTTCCCATTTAGAGAGAAGTTTTCCTACAAAAAAACATAAACGAGAATTGTATAGCAAGACATGATCACCTACATTGAATTCATGCTTCTGTATCCTTTTATCATGCCATCTCTTAACTTTTTCTTTAAACAACTTGGCATTCTCATAGGCCTGGGTTCTCCATTCATCAAGTGAGCTAATGTCAAATAACCTCTTCTCACCAGAAAGTTTGAAATCATAGTTGAGCTCTTTAATTGCCCAATAAGCTTTATGCTCTAGCTCTAGAGGTAAGTGACATGCTTTACCATAAACCATTTTATAAGTAGACATACCCATAGGATTCTTGTAAGCAGTTCTATAAGCCCATAATGCATCATCAAGTTTCTTAGACCAATTCTTCCTAGATCTATTAACCGTCTTTTGCAAGATCAATTTTAATTTCTCTATTGCTTAATTCTACTTGACCACTAGACTGAGGATGATAAGGGGATGCAATTCTATGATTAACATCATACTTAGCAAGCAATTTACAGAAATAATCATGAATAAAATGTGAACCACCGTCAGTCATTAAATATCGAGGGACTCCAAATCTAGGGAAAATAACTTCTTTAAGCATCTTAATAGAGGTATTATGATCAACACTACTAGTTGGAATAGCTTCTACCCACTTAGTGACATAATCAACAGCAACTAATATATGAGTATACCCGTTGGACGTTGGAAAAGGTCCCACATAATCAAAACCCCAAACATCAAATGGTTCAATAATGAGAGAGTAGTTCATAGGCATTTCTCGACGTCTACTAATATTGTCAATTCTTTGACATTCGTCACATGACAAGACGAACTTAGAAGCATCCTTGAAGAGAGTAGGCCAATAAAAACCAGATTGTAATACCTTATATGCAGTCCTATCTCCAGCATGGTGTCCTCCGTAGGCCTCAGAATGACACTTCCGGAGGACCTGTTCTTATTCATGCTTAGGTACACAACGTCTAATAAAACCATCTAGTCCTTCTTTATAAAGGCGTGGGTCATCCCAGAAGTAATGTCTTAAATCATAGAAACACTTTTTCTTTTGTTGGTATGTGAAACTTGGCGGTATAAATTTAGCGACAATGTAATTAGCATAATCAGCATACCAAGGAGCATTATGAGAAGCATTTATGACAGCTCATTATTTATCAGGAAAGCTATCATCAATAGGTAGTGGGTTATCAAGAACATTCTCTAACCTAGACAAGTTATCTGCTACGGGGTTATCCACACCCTTTCTATCAGCAATATGCAATTCAAATTCTTGTAGCAGAAGAACCCATCCGATAAGTCTAGGTTTAGCATCTTTCTTTTCCATGAGATATCTAATAGCAGCACGATCAGTGTGAACAGTTACTTTAGAATCAACAATATAGGGTCTAAACTTATCACAAGCGAACACAACTACTAAAAATTCCTTTTTAGTGGTAGCATAGTTTCTTTGAGCATTGTCTAAAGTTTAGCTAGCATAATGAATAACATTTAAGTTCTTATCAACTCTTTGACCTAGAACAGCACCTATGGCATAGTCACTAGCATCACACATAATTTCAAAAGGTAGGTTCCAATCAGGTAGTTGGATAACAGGTGCAGAAATCAAAGCATTCTTAAGAATTTCAAAAGATTCTACAAAATCATCATAAAAAACGAAGGGAACATCTTTTTGCAGAAGATTAGTGAGAGACCTAGAAATCTTAGAGAATTTTTTAATAAACCTCCTATAGAAACCATCATGACCAAGGAAACTTCTTATACCTCTGATATCCATAGGAAACGACATTTTCTCAATAGCATCAACTTTAGCCTTATCAACTTCAATACCTCTTTCGGAAATTTTATGTCCCAAGACAATGCCTTCATTCACCATAAAGTGGCACTTCTCCCAATTCAAGACAAAATTAGTTTCTTCACATCTCTACAAAACTCGATCAAGGTTGCTCAAGCAATCATCATTAGAAGTTCCGTAAACGGAAAAATCATCCATGAAAACCTCAACAATCCTTTCACAAAAATCAGAGAATATAGCAGTCATGCATCTTTGAAAGGTAGCAGGTGCATTGCATAAACCAAAAGGCATACGTCTATAAGCAAAGGTACCAAAAGGACAGGTAAAGGTGGTCTTCTCTTGGTCCTCTTTTGACACAGGTGTTTGAGAGAAACCAGAATAACCATCTAGAAAGCAGAAATGTGTGTGTTAGGATAATCTTTATAGGATTTGATCATTGATAGGTAGTGGGTAATGATCTTTTCTAGTAGCTTTATTCAATTTCCTATAATCAATTACCATTCTATAACCTGTAACAATTCTTTGCAGGATTAATGCATTTTTATCATTAGGAACTACGATAATACCTCCTTTCTTAGGGACACAATGAACGGGACTAAGCCATCTAGTATCAGCAATAGGGTAAATTATACCTACCTCCCGAAGCTTTAATATTTCATTTCTTACCACTTCCTTCATTTTAGGATTCAACCGTCGTTGGTGATCAACAACAGGTTTAGCATCAGGCTCCATTTTAATTTTATGCTGACATAGAGTGGGACTAATGCCCTTAAGATCATCAAGTGTATATCCAATAGCAGCACAGTGCTTCCTCAGAGTTTTCAATAATCTCTGTTCTTCATGCTCTGAAAGGTTAGCACTAATAATAATAGGATATATCTTCTTTTCATCAAGATAAGCATATTTCAAAGTATCTCGTAATTGTTTAAGCTCAAACACGGGATCACCGTTGGGTGGAGGGGGGTCCCCAAGTATTTCAACAGTCAAGTTGTGTTTCAGAATAGAATGCTGATCAAATATAATACTATCTATTTCATTTCTTTCATTCATATGCATGCCATTTTCCTGGTCTAGAAAATATTGCTCTAAAGGATCAGTAGGAGGCACCACAATAGAGGCAAGACCAATAATTTCATCCTTACTAGGCAATTCTTTATCATGGGGTTACATACGAAATTTAGAGAAATTAAACTCATGGTACGTATCCCCAAAACTTACGGTAACCGTTTCCTTCTCACAATCTATCCTGGCATTAACAGTATTCAAGAAGGGTCTACCAAATACAATGGGACAAAAATCATCTTGTGGGGAACCAAGAACAAGAAAATCAGTAGGATATTTTATTTTCCCACACAAGACTTCAACATCTCTAATAATACCAACTGGTGATATAGTATCTCTTTTAGCAAGTTCAATTGTAACATCAATTTCCTCTAACTCAGCTGGTGCAGGATCATTCACAATCTCTTTATATAAGGAAAAGGGAATTTCACTCACACTAGCACCCATATCACATAAGCCATGATAACAATGATCTCCTATTTTAACAGAAACAAGAGGCGTGCCAACAACGGGTCTATGTTTATCAACCAAGAGATCCTTAACCATAGCAATACTAGGCTCAACTTTAATTTGCTCATGGGGTGTAGGTGTTCTAGCAGAGATCTTACGAACCACAATTGAAGCTTTAACATGATCCTTTATTCTAACAGGAAAAGGTGGTTTCTCAATATAAGCAGTGGGAATAACAATATCAACATTATAAGTAATAGTTCTCTCTTCAACTTTAATAGGTTCAACTACTTTCACTTAAATGGGAGGATGATATTTAAACCACTTCTCCTTGGGGAGATCAATATGAGAAGCAAAAGATTCACAAAAGAAGCTACTATCGCAAAGTCAAGTGCATATTTAGTGCTAAATTGACGAAAAACATTGGTGTCTACGAAAGATTTAACATAATCAAACTTAAGGTTCATACCTAACTCCTTACCTTCGTCGAGTTCCCAATCTTTAGAGATGCATTTGATTCTTTCCAATAAATCCCATTTGAAGTCAATATCTTTCTTCATATAGGAACCAACACAAGAAGTATCGAGCATGGATTGATCATTACGAGAAAGCCGAGCATAAAAATTCTGAATAATAATTTCTCTTGAGATCTCATTATTGGGGCATGAATATAAAATTCACTTAAGCCTTCCCCAAGCTTGAGCGATTCTTTCTCCTTCATGAGGCCAAAAGTTATAAATATAATTCTGATCACGATGAACTAGATGCATAGGGTAGAACTTCTGATGAAATCCCATCTTCAATCGGTTGTAGCTCCATGATCCAATATCATCACATAGCCTATACCATGTCAATGCCTTCTCCTTCAAAGATAAGGAAAAACCTTCTTCTTGACGTGATCCTCGGGTAGACCTGCAAGCTTAAATAATCCACAAACTTCATCCACATAGATTAGATGTAAATCAGGATGTAGTGTTCCATCTCCTACATAAGAATTAGCCAGCAGTTTCTCTATCATACCCGAAGGAATTTCATAATGAATATTTTCAGTAGGTTCAGTAGATTGAGGGACAAATCTTTATGTTTTCGACCGAGGTGAAGATACCCCAAAAAAGCCCCTCAAAGGATTACTTTCCATAGTGACAAGTGACAGTAAATTTCAGCACACTATATAAAGTTTTCCTTACCAAATTGCACTTACCAAAGGCACTTCACTCCTCGGCAACGGCGCCAGAAAAGAGTCTTGATGGCCCACAAGTATAGGGGATCTATTGTAGTCCTTTCAATAAGTAACAACATCGAACCCAACGAGCCGCAGAAGGAAATGACAAGCGGTTTCTAGTAAGGTATTCTCTGCAAGCACTGAAATTATCGGTAATAGATAGTTTTGTATTGAGATAATTCATAACGAGTAACAAGTAACAAGTGTAGAAAAGGTGCAGAAAGGTATCCCAATCCTTTTTATGGCAAAGTACAAGCGTGGACAAACTATTAGATGAAGCAAAGCGCTCCTGAGGACACATGGGAATTCCTGTCAAACTAATTTTCATCATGCTCATTTGATTCGCGTTCGTTACTTTGATAATTTGATATGTCGGTGGACCGGTGCTTGGGTGCTTCCCTTACTTGGACAAAACCTCCCACTTATGATTAGCCCCTATCGCAAGTATCCACAACTACGAAACAAGAATTAAGGTAAGCTAACCATAGCATGAAACATATGGGTCCAAATCAGCCCCTTACGAAGCAATGCATAAACAAGGGTTTAAGATTCTGTCACTCTAGAAACACATCATCTACTTATTACTTCCCAATGCCTTCCCCTAGGCCCAAATAATGGTGAGGTGTTATGCAGTCGACGTTCACATAACACCACTAGAGGAGAGACAACATACATCTCATCAAAATATCGAACAAATAAAAAATTCACATGATTACTTATAACAAGACTTATCCCATGTTGTCAAGAACAAACGTAACTACTCACAAAACATGTTCACATTCATGATCAGAGGAGTATTAATTATCATAAAGGATCTGAACATATGATCTTCCACCAACTAAATCAACTAGCATCAACTACAAGGAGTAATCAACACTACTAGCAACCCACAGGTACCAATCTGAGGTGTTGAGACAAAGATCGGATACAATAGATGAACTAGGATTTGGAGAGGAGATGGTGCTGGTGAAGATGTTGATGGAGATTGACCCCCTCTCAGTGAGAGGATCGTTGGTGATGACGATGGCTTCAATTTTCCCTCCGGGAGGAAAGTTTCCCTGACAGAACAGCCCTGTCGGAGCTCTAGATTGGTTCTGCCCAAGTTTCGTCTCGAGACGACGGCACTTCATCCCCAAATCTCTCTTCTAATTTTTTCTAGGTCAAAAAACTTCATATAGGAGAAGATGGGCGTCAGAGAGCCATAGGGGCCCCACAAGCCTGCTTGGTGCGACCAGGGGGTGGGTCACAGGATGCGTCCAAAGGAAGCCTCTCATTGTTTTCTTCCATTGCTTTGCCGCAAGACCGGGCCGGTGAGTGGATCACCACAGTGTACAACAAAGTATGCTTTTCTCTAGGTGGTCCTGGTGGTAGGTGCGAGTTGTCCTCCTTCCAATTGGCCACAAGCGGAGCTCCAATGAGTGCCCCATCCTATGGAGCACGCGGGGCCTGCGAAGCACCCCTCGGATCCTTCTCCCCCGCGCCCTTAGTGCGCCTAGTTAGTCGGTCAAACGCAGAGACCCTGACCGAGATCTTGTCATGGAAAGGTGTGTGCTGACACGATGGGGGCGCCCGAGGTTCCTCCATGGGCGGCAAGTGCCAATCCAGGGCCGCCAAGCTCCGGCCATATCCGCCGTCGCCACCCTGCCGACCGTTCACAGCGCCGCCGCTGCTCCCATCAGCAAAGTCCCCCCTGTGATCCCGAACTCCAAACTGCCAGGCGTGCCTCCTAGGGGTGGGACCCCCATCGCTCGGTCTGTCATCCTTTGGAACTCCGCTCTGACCACTGTTGGAAGAACCTCCAAAGAACCATGGCTCCTCCACCTGAGAAAACTCTGTTGATTCAGCAATGTGTATGAGAACCTTGTATTGCAGCAACGTCGGCACCTCCATGTGCTCGTATGGTCCTGGCTCTAGGACAGACAACCAACGGAGGGAGGGGATTAGCTCTAGGTCCGTTGTCCATGCCGAAAGCTTGAAGGAGGAGAGATTCCGCCTTGAGCTCGTCTCTAGGGCCAAGGACTCCACCAGGCAGGAGGGGGCCAATAGTCTGTAACAGCCCGAGACCGTCGCTCGAGAAGATTCCCCTTTTTCCGTTGTCATCATATGATTCGGTTGTTTGTTGCATTCATCATCGCATCATTTGCATCATCTGCATAGCATCGGCACCTCGTTGCCATCATTTTTTTATCAAAACTTGCATGCCATGTGATGTTTCTTCTAGTTTATTTTTGCACCATACATCTTGTTCATGTTGTTGTGATGTTTTTGTTCTCTTGAGATTGTGATTGCAACTCCTACTCCTTCTCTTTGATCCTTCCATAAACCTGATGTATTTTCGTATATAGATCTGCACCACTTTTATTTTCCCGATGCTCCAACTCCAACTTGGTTTCACCCAAGATCCAATATCTCAAAGTGCAATTTTGTTTCTCTCCCTATTCATTTTGTTTATTTGAGAGCTAATGTAATTGCTCAAAAAAATGTTCTTTTTTGTGCCCATAAATCATACTTATTATGTAGGGACACCCTCTAAAATGGCAGCCATTTTGGGTTTGGTTTGGTTAGATTTTAAATTCAGTCAACTTTGAAATAAATTCAAACTTGTCCGAATTTACAGTCTGCAAAAATCCCCAAACCAATTTTACCAAATCCCTTGTATTTTCCTGAGTGTAGGAAAAATATCTCTCATGTTCAAATTCCCACTCTACCCCTCTTGTTATTTCACTCAAAATTTATGTCTTTACAAAATAAAGGAGGATAAACACAAAGGGAGAGAGAGGAGTCAACCTAGTAGCCCCTAGCCAACCCAGCCCAGCACCGATGTCCTTGTTCTTCTTCTACCCCCGTACGTCACTTCATCCGTTGACTCCATGTTGGCACCCTTGTTGATTTGACGGCCGGAGAAGCTCCCTAGCCTCCTATAAAACATGCCCTAGAGTCTTCCCTAACCCTCCTTTTTCCTTTCCCTCCTTCCCCTGTCCACGCCGCCACCCAGGTAAGCCTCTCCATGCCAAGCTGTCGCCATGGCCGAGTGGGAGCCCGAGCTCATCTCTGGCATGATCCAACCCGCAGCGGCTGTCTTCTTCACGGGAGCGTCGCGAGCATCATCGTCTTCCTCAACTTTTCCCATGACCGCAAGGAACCCATGGGGCTTCCTTCACGACGGCGTCTTCTCTGCTTCCTATGCTACATGGAGCTGAACGCCGCCTCCATAGGCGCATCGCTTCTTCCTCTCCGTCGCCTCTCCATCCGGACCGTCTCCTCCAGCACCACCATGGTGAGCAACTCCTCCTCCCACCTTCCTTGGCCTGTCACTTCTGTATGCGTAGTAGCCATCCCGTACAAAAGTTGTCAGCGCCGCGTCCATGACCACCTTGGTCGCGAGCATGCACTCGAGCGCCTGCACCATCGCATGCCCGCACGCACTCCACCGTAGTCCCTGGATGCACGCACGCATGCCCCTCGTCCTCGCCATGCCCATGCCCTCTCTCTCTTTCTTATTTCCTTCCCCTGTTTCTTTTCCCTCTCTGAATTCCATCTTGGTCTTGCTTCTTTAGGTGACATCAGGTGACATCTTGGCCATCTGTCATGCAGGATGCCTCTCATGGGGTTCCCTGCAGCCTTCCGCTCGTGCCGCCTTGCCGGAGTCCCGCGCCAAGTCCTGCAGCTGCTCGAGCCCGCGCTTGCATGCCCTGCTTCGCCTCTGTCGCGCTGTTGCCAAGGCCCGATCGAGCAGCTCGAGCTCGAGCCCCCGTGTTCAACCTTGTCACTGAGCTGCGCCATGACCGCGAATGGGACCCCCGCATGATCCCGCACCCCCGCCGACACACCACATCCTCGGATCTTGCATCCTCGCTCGCCGGCGTCGTCACAAGATTCTGCTGTGCAAGGTAGAAGAAAGCCTCGCCTCTCTTTTACTCTGGTTATAACTGTGTCGCACCTCTCGTTTGAACACACACACACACACACGCAGTAGCGTAGTAGCTAGTGCCGCTCCCCATATTTTTACCTTGCCTTATAATTGTAGTGTGAGGCTGAGATCCTTGACCCACCTGTCATACGCCATCTGGATCTGGGCCTGATTTTCAGATTCATCCTGTTACGTTTTGTGTCTGTGTTTTCAGTGTTAAATTCTCAAATATTCAAGACATTGCATATTTAGAAATGCCATGTATTAATGCACTAATAACTAAATAAGTGTGTATCGGATTAAAATGATGTAAATTTGTAAAATGACTAGAATTTTGTGTGGATTAATAATAACCAACTTTCATCCATGATAAAAATATTTAAACTTGTTGTTTGTGTTAATTTGCATTATTGTTATGCTAAAGCGATTTATTTCATAACTAATTAACCATAGCTTCGAAACAAATGTTCCGCATATGTAACTTGACTAGAAAAATGTGTAGAATAACATGGTAGCATTTATTTTGCTGTTTGATAACTCTAAAATTGTGTTCTAGACAGAACAGTAGCAAATTCGAAAATTACATATGTGGATTTTCTCGAATTATTGTTCATTGTTCCGGCCTCATTTAAAATTGCCTAATGTGTAGTCTATTTGTGATGCACCTCTTTTCATGTTTAACAACATTTAATATTGATGAGTAGAATAAACGGGAGTGAACTAAATAATTTGAACATGGAGTTTCGTCAATATGCAACTAGTTGCATATTGAGCTTGATTTAATATGTAGTGTTTGATTGTTGTGATTGCCATGCCTTGCATATTTAAACTGGACATGCATCATATTTCTTACGAATCATGTCATGCATATGTTGTGGTGCATCATGTGTTGATTGTTGTCTTCGGATTGTTCCTTCTCGATAGAGTTCTGAAAGCGTTCGGAGTGTGAGGATTCGTTCGACTACATCCCGTTCGTCTACTTCACAGATCGTCTTCTTCATGGATTCGTTCTTCTTCCAAGCAGGATCTCAGGCAAGATGAACATTTCCCTAGATACCTCTACTATCATTGCCATGCTAGTTGTCTCGTTTTTCTATCGCCATGTCACGCTACCTACCACTTGTTTGACAAGCCTCCTAAATATGCCATGATAAGCCTCTAACCCCTCCACATCCCAGCAAACCTTTGTTTGGCTATGTTACCGTTTGCTCAGCCCCTTTTATAGTGTTTCCAGCTACAGGTGCAATTGCTTCGATGTGTCAACATGGATATTTTGTTCTATCACTGTATTATTGCTATTAATTTAATGCACATATATACTTGGTAAAAGGTGGAAGGCTTGGCCTTTTGCTCGGTGTTTTGTTCCAATTTTGCCGCCTTAGTTACTTGTGTACCGGTGTTATGTTCCATACTGAGCACTCCTAACATGCTCGGGGTTGTTATGGGGACCCCCTTGATTTTTGTTTTGGGATAAAACTCGTCTGGAAAGGCCCAACATTGGTACTACATTTGCCTAATAACTAATAAACCTACATAGGGATTAATTAACCTAAGGATCTTTAATCAACAACCCGGGCCAGTGCTCCTCATGAGTGTTGGTCCAAAATGGGCTGCCTGCGGGGCCGCCTCGATGAAACTCGGGGGTTGGTTTTCCTTGTAGCTAGTCCCATCCGGTCATGTCCTGAGAACGAGATACACAGCTCTTATCGGGTTCGTCGACACATCGGGCGGCCTTGCTGGATTTGTTTTACCTTTCTCTAACGTCTTGTGCGCATATTTACTTATGTCGGCGTCCTGGGAACGGGGGAATCTAGGCCTGCCTGCCTGTGGCCCAGGGCATGGCCCACTTCACCAACCAAATAGGACCAGATGCGGCTCCACTGATGACAAGGCCCTCGCGAGGGCCCTAGCCTCGCGGGGAAGAATAGCAAAAAGACCCGCAAAGGATGGGCCTCCTCAGGTTCCTTCCGGAGTGGCAGAGATTTCTATGCAAGGGCACGGCCTCAGGAGTCAAGGATGAAGCAAGGAAGGACAGGCGGGCATCAGTACGCAGGTGGCACAGTTTCCTCTTTGGTGCAAAGGGAGCAAGGACATACATGGGTTCCCAAAGCACCACCCAAAGATTTCCATTCTGGTGCAAGAAGACCACAACCACCCATCTTGTAGAGCGGATGTCATCGCTGAGCCCGTCCCTGCACCGCCGACAACAACTTTGCAGGCGAAGACCGCCTTTGGGTAGTGCGATCACATACTGCTGTCCCCCTTCGAAATAGGTTGTTGTGGGATCCCTTCCCGCCATTGTGATAAGGGATGAGAACCCGGGCCACCGCTATATATAGAGGATAGGTTGCACCGTAGAGGGGGACCCTCGATCCATCGAGAGTCCATTCCACCACTCATCCACCACCAAGCCACAGAGGGCCTCGAGCACCTCAAGAGAACCATCAGGAGGCCCAAGAACACTATACTATTTCATCCACATCACCTCCTCGAGAGGCAATCCACCAAAGCAGGAGTAGGGTATTACGGTTCGCACTGGCCCGAACCTGGGTAAACTGCCATGTTCATCTTCTCCCTCATCTTCGTGCGAGTTCGTCGTTGCATCCATAGAGTAGCGAGCTAGTGTGACGAGGCCATAGGGATCTTCGCACACGCCCCTGTGTTCAAATCTTAAGGGTTTTGCGGAGCCCAAAATCCGACATTTGGCACGCCAGGTAGGGGGCGTGTCGAGGTCTTCTCCAAGCTCCATTCTTCCCCGGCTTCATTGCTCCGATGACTGACGCCCCACAAGCTCCTCCCCAACGCAGGGCCGCCCCCGCGGTCACTTGCATCCTCGGCGATCGCAGGCACAATCCTTCGGCCGCCGCATCAAGCATTTCCTATGCCACGTAGGAGTGGCTCGGCCGTAGCCTGAGCCCGTGTAGCATCGCGCATGGATGGAGATCGACATCATCTTCGGACGCGATGACCACCCTGAGACAACGACGGTTGTTGGAACACTTCCCACGGTGTGCACACTGACCATACGCGGCGTCGCTGTCTCTAGGACCCTCATAGACGGTGGCACTGGCCTCAACCTCATCTCTGTGGACGCCTTCGATGCGCTTCAACTACCTCGTGACCAGATCCCGCCTTCAAGGCCTTTCTTAGGGCTGGTTGGCGGATCCATCGTCCCCGTGGGGCGGGTGCGCCTCCCCGTCACCTTCGGCACTCGCTCCAACTTCTGCACCGAGAAGATTGACTTCGACGTTGCCCACATCCACCACTTGTACAATGTGATACTCGGCTACCCCGCGCTCGCTAAGTTCATGGCGGCAATGCACCCAGGCTACAACGTCGTCAAGATGCCCGGGAGCGGCGGCATCCTCACCGTCGTCGAGGATGTCAAGGAGGTGTCACACATACTCAAGCTCTCCTACAAAGCTGCGGTTGTAGCACGCATTAGTGCGGGGAGCACCGCGAAAGTCACAGAGGACCCCGAGGACACCTTCCCTGATGTCGCGCCCATAAAGAAGAGGCAGCTCTCCTCCCAGAGTTGAGCGGAGACGAAGCAGGAGCCGGTGGACAAAAGAGACCCCGACCCCACCGTCACCATCGATGCCAACTTACCCCAAGATCAAGTGGAGGCGTTGGTGACATTCCTCCGGGTGAACAAAGACGTGTTCGCACGGAGCGCCTCCGACCTGGTGGGAGTCCCAAGGGACGTGATCGAGCACCGTCTCATAGTGTGCCCGAACACGTGTCCGGTAAAGTAGAATGCAAGAAGACAAGCCTCGAAGAACAGACATTCATTGCTTAAGAGGTCGACAAGCTCAAGAAGGCGGGGGTCATCTGGGAGGTCCGCTACCTAGAGTGGGTCGCAAACCCGGTGGTCGTCTCGAAGAAGTGCGTGAAGGAGCGCATATGCGTTGATCTCATGAGCCTCAACAAGGCACGCCCTCAGGACCCGTTCCTGCTACCGCACATCGACCAGATCATGGAGTCCACCGCGAAGTGCGACCTCCTGTGCTTCCTGGACGCCTTCTCAGGTTACCACCAGAGCCAGATGGAGGTGGAGGACGTCGAGAAGACGACATTCCTTACTTCATGTGGTGTTTTCTGCTATACGTGCATGCGCTTTGGGCTGCGGAACACCGGTGCGACCTTCCAGCGGCTGATGCCCATCGCCTTGGGACCGCAACTCGGGAGAAATGCGGAAGATTCGATGACATTGTGGTCAAGTCCAAGGCAGCCAAGACCCTGGTCGAAGACTTGGAGGAGACGTTTGCCAGCCTGAGGGAAGTGAACTTGAAGCTCAACCGTAAGAAGTGCGTCTTCTGGGTTCCCTTAGGCAAGCTGCTCGGTTCCCTTGTGTCGCACCGGGGAATCAAGGCGAATGCGGAGAAGGTCAAGGCCATCTGCAAGATGAGCCCGCCCCAGACCCTTAAGGAAATGCAGAAGCTGGCAGGATGTGTGACCTCCTTAGGAGCGTTTCATCTCCAAGCTTGGTGAGAGGGCCTTGCCGTTCTACAAGAGCATGAAGAGGAAGGGTCCCTTTGAATGGACCCCTGAGGCGGACGCGACCTTTGAAGAACTCAAGCGATACCTCATGAGCCTGCCGGTGATGGTAGCACCTCACCCTCAGGAGCCCTTGCTACTATACCTAGCTGCCACCCTCATTCCACTAGTGCTGCACTGGTGGCGGTCATGGAGGAGCGGGAAGTCATGCGCACCAAGATCGTAGGCGATGGCGGGCCCCCGGCCCCGGCGCCAGGGGCTCGCGGGATCCTCAGAGCCTATTTCCCGAAGCACCAGAGCTCCAAGCTGTTCCGGTGGTCCCTGAAGCACTCTACACTCCTGAGGACCAGGCCGCTCCAATGGTCTCCAAAGCACTTGACCCTCATCAGGCTTCCTCCGTCTTGGAGGCCCTCGAGGAGCCCAAGACCCCTGGGCCTGTGGCGGGGTAGGACACTACCGAGGGCTTTACTCTCGTCGAGCACCCAGTGTATTACGTTAGCACAGTGCTGCGGGACGCGCACTTGTGCTACCCCATGTAGTAGAAGCTCCTCCGAGTGCTCCTTGTCGCTTCGAGGAAGCCGTGCCATTACTTCCAGGGGCATCCCATCAAGGTCGTCTCTTCTTACCCCTTGGGGAAAATCCTGGATAACCCCAGTGCAGCGGGAAGAGTCGCCGAATGGAACATCGAACTACATGCCTTCAACATCAAGTTCAGCACGACCAGGGTCATCAAAGGGGCAGCCCTAGCGGATTTCATGGTGGAATGGACAGACGCCAAGGACAGGGGGGCTTGACGGGATCCAGTCCCTCGTCCCTGGCGATGAGGCACCAGGAGGATGCATCATGCATTTCGATGGAGCGTTCACGCACAAGGGGGCTGGAGCTGTGGTCGTACTCACTTCCCTAACGGGAGACAAGCTCAGTTATGCTGTGCAGTTCTGCTTCCAACATGGCGAGAAGGTCTCCAACAACATCACGGAGTATGAGGGACTCATCACCGGCCTCAAGGCGATGACAACTCCGGGGATTCGGTGCCTCACCGTCAAGGGCGACTCTCATCTCCTCGTCAATTTCTCCAACAAGGAATATACGCCCAAGGAAGAGCACATGGAGGCATATTTGGAAGAGGTATGTAAGATTGAAAAACATTTTCAGGGCTTGGAGTTACAACACATCCCGCACAGCACGAGCAAGGAAGCCGACGATATCACCAAGAGGGCCTCGTGTCGTGAGCCCCATGGACCAGGCGTGTTCGAGGAGCGGCTCTTCAAGCCCTCCGAGGCACCGCATGCTGAAAACCTAGCACCACAAGGAGAGGAGCTCCCCCCAGCACCAACATCAGTGCTCTAGACTGTGGCCAAGCCTCAGGAGTCCGACTGCTCCTGGCCTTGGAGCCTCAGGACGAAAGCTGGATGCAGGAGCTTATGGCGTATCTACTTCATGGCACGTTGCCGAAGAAGGAGGAAGACACGGAGTGTGTGGCCCGACAGGCCATGGCCTACTGCCTCCGAGACGGCGACTTGTACTGTAGGCGCCCTAACAACATCGTGCTGCGGTGCATCTCCAAGGAGCCAAGACGCGAGCTGCTGGCCGACATCCACGGAGGAGACTGCGAGCATCACTCCTCCTTGCGCATGCTTGTAGGGAAGGCATTTTGACCGGGCTTCTATTGTACCTAAGTGCTTGAAGACAGCATCGAGCTGGTTTGGTCTTGTGAGGTCTGCCAGTTTCATGCCAAGCAGATTCACCAACCCACGCGGGGCCTCTAGACCATTCCGCTCTCCTGGCACTTTGCGGTCTGGGGGTTGGACATTCTGGGGCCTTTCCCGTGGGGAGCGGGCGGATACTGCTACCTCTACGTCGCCATCAACAAGTTCACCAAATGGGCGGAGGTGGAGTCCGTTCGCACCATCCCGGCCGGGTCGACCGTCAAGTTCATCAAGGGCCTCGTGAGCCACTTCGGCATCCCCAACCGCATCATCACCGACAATGGTTCGTAGTTCACCAGTAACCTCTTCAAAACCTATTGTGTTAACCTTGGTACGCAAATATGCGGCCTTGGTGGCCCACCCAAGGAGCAACGACCAGGCGGAGCACGACAACATGGAAGTCCTGCGCGGCCTCAAGGCAAGGAGCTTCAAGAACAAGCTTGAAGCATGGGGAAAGGGTTGGGTCGATGAGCTTCAGTCGGTGCTGTGGTCCATCCGCACCACCCCGACTAAGCCCATTGGCGAAACCCTGTCCTTCCTCGTCTACGGAGCCGAAGTTGTCCTCCTCCACAAGATCAAGCACCGGTCCTCACGAGTCTTGGCATTTGACGAGGAGCGTCATGATGTCGAGTGGGGAACATACCTCCTGCTTGGAGAGGAGGAGCGACGTCGTGCCTCGCTCTGAGCTGCGTGGTACCAGCGAGCCCTATTGCGCTACCACTACGGCAACATTCGTTCTAGGACCCTCGAAGTCAGAGATCTTGTCCTGAGGTGGGTTCTCTCCACTGAGGGCTTGCATAAGCTCTCGCCCATGTGGGAGGACCCGCTCAAGGTTGCTCACGTCTCCTAGCCTGGTGTCGTGCGCTTGGAGACTCAGGACGGGGTCCCCATCCAGAACGCCTGGAACGTCCAGCACCTCCGGAAGTTCTACCCGTGACACTCTCACATAATAATGAGCGAGCTGTATATGCTTGGAGCCCCCCGAGGATGCGAAGGGGTTCCTCCCACACAATGTGGCAGCCAAAACCCGAAGCTGGTGGAGAAGACAACACTGCCCATCAACGGCTATGCCCATGCAACGTGGATGCCCTACGCTCAGCGCTGGGGGAAGACGAAGGCCAATCTAAGTGCCGGACGCGGCCGTTATTTCTGTTTCTCTTGTTTGGATTTGCCAGTCTTTATGAAATCAAACTCAGGGTCTTTCCAAATCGCGTTTTAGTCAAAAAGGTTAAAGATTAGTTTTCATTGCCTTCTCTTATGTTGTTTTCTTGCTCCAAGTTAAGAATTCACCTGCTCCCCGCCCCCTCGTACCCCGCGAGCAGGGGCTGGGGATAAGGTGCTTACAACTCGCCAAGACCTTGGCGCCCGGATCCTCGCATGGTACTCACGGGTGGGTTAGTAGGCGCATGCCGCCTCGTACTCGCCCAGAGGATCCATTCTTGGCCTGACGAGCCTTCTTGGAAACGAAACAAATTGTTTTGCACACAGCTTGAGCGTCTAAGGGGCCTCCTGAGCATCGCGCCTCAGGAGCCTTACCGGTCACAATGCCACTCGACCCTCCTAGTGTCGTCCTGGTTTCCGGTTGGCATTAGGAGTGCCATGGCCTCATCTAGTGAAGTGAGTCCTTGGTTTCCGGTTGTACCTAACGTGGTGGGGAAATGCGCGGCACTGGGACCTGTCGATGCAGGGCTACTTGGACTACAACTAGAAGCCTCAGGAAGCCTTAGGGAGCCTAGCCTTCCCGGAGCAGGAAACAGAATTTTCGAGGGCCACTCGATCGTCTAAGGGGGCTCCTGAGCATCGCGCCTCAGGTAAGGGGGTTCCTGCAGCCAAAGGCCGGTAAACCCTCCGACTGACAGGGCCTTCGTGAAGAAGTTCGGGAGCTAGAACCAAGCGTTTTCTGGCATATTTGCCCACGTCACGAATTATAGAGCCGAGTCGGCCGAATAGAGCCGCGGGCACGGCTGTCGGGTGGCCATCGCCGACCTCCCACCTCGGCCGCCACAGCATTCACCGCCAGGGCCGCCCGCGCTGGACGGTGTTCCACCATGGGCGCCGCGGCATGCTTGGCACGGCTATGCTTGCTGGGAGCCGTCGCCGGTATCGCAACATATTTCCGAGGGTGACCGCGGCCCCTCCAGGGCGGCGGGCCGGCATGGCTGTCCCCGGGAGCCTTCCCCTTCTCTGTAGAAGAAAACTTCCTCATCGACACCATTGCTGGGAGGGGACGGTTCGAGACATGTGGAGACAAAGAAGACGAAGATGGGTGAGGTTTTTCTCACCCTTGCCAGTTTATATGCAGCCAAAGACCGCCGGCACCCCCTCGCATTCCGGGGGCGCGTGGCTTGTTGAAACGTCACATACGCAAGGCCCAGAGCAGCAACGACATTTAATGGGAAGTAATGATGGCCGGCATTGTGCTCAGGCATCGCGTTGGTTTGACTGGGTGCAGTTCCGGACGCCCACCAAGCTTCGCCGTAAGGCAGCTCGACCGCGCCTTGGGCCCGAGGGCTATTGTCGGTGTCCTGGGAACGGGGGTACCCTGGCCTGCCTGCCTGCGGCCTAGGGAGTGGCCGACTTCGTCAACTAAATTGGACCAATCGCGACCCCACTCAAGACAAGGCCCTCGCGAAGGATGGGCCGCCTCAACACCCCTCCAGAGTGGTGGAGATATCTATGCAAGGTCCGGCCTCAGGAGTCAAGGGTGACACAAGGAAGGACAGTCGGGCATGAGTACGCCTGACGACGCAGTTTCCTCTTTGGTGCAAAGGGAGCAAGGACGTACGTGGGTTCCCAAAGCACCCCCAAAGGTTTCCATTGCAAGAAGACCACAACCACCCGTCTCGCAGAGCAGATGTCATCGCTGAGCCCGTCCTTGCACCGTCGACGGCTATTTTGCAGCCGAAGACCGCCTTTGGGTAGGGCAAGCTCGTACTACTGTCCCCCTTTGAAGTTGGCCATTTTGGGATCCCTTCCCGCCATATTGATGAGGGAATAGGACCTGGGCCACCGCTATATATAAAGGATAGGTTGCACCGTAGAGGCTGGAAAAATCTTTTTGTCCCTCATTGTCGTCGTCTTCTCGCGACAGATGCCATGGGTAGGCTTATCGAAGGTGGTTGGGGCCGGGGGACGCCGACGGGCTCCGAGGGAGGGATTAGACATAAGTGGTGGCGGACACATGATGTACCCAGGTTTGGGGCCCTCCGTGGGAGGTAACACCCCTAGCCCTGCTTGGTCTAGGTTGATGGATGGTTGAGGTTACAATGATGCTCCTCGAGCTGTTGTCTAGAGGTGAAAGAAGGAGCAGCCGACTCTTCTCCCTTTTCTATGTGTGTGAGTGAGTGGAGAAGGGTTCCCTTGTGTGCGTATGCCTGTCTATGCATGAGGGGCTCAGGTGTTCTTAAAGGCCAACCCCCGGATTACAATATCTCTAAAGTATTGGGTGGCGGGACCCGGCTGACAGCCTCTTCGGCTAGCCTGGGGGACCACCCATTGAGCTATCTTGTCGCCTATAGGACCCGCTAGCTGCGCAGTCCCACCGCCCACTGGGGCCTGCCAGCAGGCTCCGCTATTGCCCCGTGCTCACCTGCTGTCGGGACCCCGACTTATAAGTCGTGATCACCGAATGCACGTGCACAGTGATCCTAGAGATCAATGCCCACTGAACACACATAAACTGAATAACAAGAGTCTTACATCCATCACATACCGTTTTTGTCAAATATGGTCTTTAGGGCCAAATCTTCATATACTTGCAGCGGAAATCTTCAACGATTGTGTCAACCCATGCCATCTGCCTTAACCCTACAGGCATTCTGACTGGGAAGCGTCCTAGCTTGCACGTACGTCACCGAGGTAACCTTCATCATAACCTGATCTTTCATGCCTGGACAATAAAATAACCAGTGGCAAGCCAATGAGTACTTTGAATGTACTCGCAAGCAACCCATGTTTGTAACTGGGCAATAACAGTCCATGATGTAGCACTAATAGGTAAGTTTTGCAGAAGGCTAGTTTTGAGTGCAATGGCATGATCAAGTAACTTAAGTGGGCATGCATCAACCATAGACATGTGTTCATAAGAACATGCCTCAGTCATCATAAACAGGGGGCTGGACGTCTCATGTTCAACCATCACACCAAGTCCTCAAACTTGTCTCATGTATCGTATGAACATCTCATGTTTAGTCATCATGCCAAGTCATCCGACTCGCCTCAAGTATCATCCTTGTCACCACGCACACACACCAAGTTTTGAGGAAACATCTGGACGTGGCTTAAGCAGCACCACCCAATTGTCCTTGACTGTGGACGCGGCTATTCGAATAGTTTTACACTTTGCAGAGGTTGCACATTTTACCCACAAGACTGGGGGAACTTCCGTGTCATCCACGACTCACGGTATATTACATACCCGAGGTAAGCACCCAAACAATGCCTTTCGCACGACGATACTAAACAAAACGTCCACTCGTTGGTGCCATCCCTCATGATATACATCACACTTATCATCCATGAGGGCACGCAATGGTGTGCCCGGTGCCTGGGAGAGAGGGGAGCGTCCGGGGTTGCGACATGGAGCTCGTGGATGGATAGATATAGGGGGGCGACAAGGGGAGCTCGGGAGCGCCTCGGATGCCCTCAGGCGCAGCGAGCACGCGCGTCTGAGGTGCCTTGGAGGCTTGATCACGTCGGGAGAGGCGTGGGAGGCAAGGAGGGATTCCCTGGTGCATGGGGATGCTTTGAAGAAGTTGGTCGCGAGCTACAAGACAACTCTTTTCGGGAGAGCACCGTTTTTGCATATCTGTTGCGTGGTTATCACGCTAAGGCATGTCTAGAGCATCTTTTGGGTTGACCAAAGATGTCTAGCGTGCAAGGCATGCATGATATAGGTCACAGGTAAATTTTCAAGGGAAATGGAGCTGGTTGAAATGGGTTTTCACTGCTGGGAAGTTTGCAGCAGCAAACTTGGAGCGCATCCTAGATGTTTTTACTGTGGGCCACTTGGGACTAATCCATGTCTAGTGGTCATGGGTATGGACGGACTACATAACCACCCATTTTTAGCTTAGCTATAAGAGTGCACAGGGTACTTGCAGTTCAAAGCTATTTTTACTGCCATAATCTAGTTTTTGTTGAGCTTCTCATATTTTCCACATGAGCATGCCATCTTTGGGCTTGGATAGATGCATCAGTATGCATATGAGGTTGTGGCAAAGTTTGGGGGCATTGGCATGAACATAATAGGAGGGGAGGGGAAGAATAGGCCTTTCCATGGTAAAAAGAGAGGGAGAAGAGAGAGTTACCCCCATAATAATTGATCAGAGGCCATGGCACTGTTACTGGAGGTAAATTGAGGTTAGAACATACTGTGGTAAAAAGTTGGAGGCAAGGGGAATCTTTTTGGGCCCACTTTGCTTGTCCACAAGTTCATGGCTGAAGGTGTTTGATGTTGTCCTAGGGTATCTAGGGGTATTCAATGGTCCTGATATTTACCAGGGGTTAATGGTAAGCCCATTTGGTCCTGATCACAAGTTTTGAGATGATTTTATGAAAGTTTGCAATGTAGACTTGGTAAACCCTAGGATTCAATAGAATCAGGTTTCTATAGATCCAGTTGGGTCAAACTAATCTCCCTGATTCATCACTTGGTGTAACATCATTATTTGGGGATTAGAACATGTCCACAAAGCTTGAGATCAATAGGAGACACTTGGCAATGTAGAGTTGCTCAAATTTGGATCTGGACAGAGAGGGTTTTGGGGTATGTTGGTGAACCAAAACAATTGGGATTGATATGAAACTTGGCGAGATGACCACATATGTCATATATGACATGCTAGAATTTTCCTGGATTTATTTGAGAATATTTCATATAGAAATATTCCAAATGCTGGGAATAGGCAGAAATGGTCTTGAAGGGTTTTGTCCAATATTTTGAACATGACCATCTATTTAAACTCTTATATATGGACAATATATGTCCACTTAGTTTCCTAAATTTATTAAATATTTTTAAAGCATTTAAATATTTTTTCCCTATAAAAGACCATTTCTGATGTCACATCCCTAGCTAGATGTCATAGGACAGCATGTGTGTGTGCATCATATATGATTTATGCATCAACATGAAATTGGGACTAAAGGAAACCCCAAACCCTCATTTGAATCAAACCAATTCAAAGTTTGTGAAAATTCAACAAATCCAAAATGCCCATCTAAAATGTCCCCTATGTCTAGTAAATATGGACATGATTATACAAGGGGTCATTTAAAATATTTGAACAACTTTAGCAATTTAAAAATAAATGATAAAGCTTCTGAAAATATCAAATAAAGCATTATCATTATTCTACTTTTCAAAATATCCTGAAACTTTTTAGATAAGTTTGAAATATTCAAACTACAATATATAAAATATTTGGGATATTCTAAAATAGTTTATGTGCCTGAAAATAAATTAAACAAATATCAGAAATTAATTTAAAGAAGAAAATTTAAATAGAAAGCAAGGGAGGATGAACCTGGGCTGGCCCAGTTGGCCCAGCTCCATCATCGTCCTCCTGGCGGCCAAGAGGATGCGCGTGTGCTCGCTGTGCGCGCATGCCGGAGCTGCCACGCACCTCTCTGCGTGCCTGCATCCCCCCTGCCGCGCTGGTGAGAGGATGAGGACGACGTTGCATCCCCATCCCTCTCTTCCCCTCGGATTCGCCCCCTCTGCTCTCTCCCTCCTCTGCTCCGCCATGGCCAACATTGCCGTTAGCTCGTCGTTGTAGTTCTCGCCACTCCCCCTCACTTCTGAGCCCTCCAATCGCTCTGCCTCATCGCCTCCTTCCTTCTCACCGAGACTGGCATTGCCAGGATCCCCGAAGCGTCGTCCCCGAACTCGTCTTCTTCCTTAGACCCGATCTTCGCCGCCGTTGAATCATCGTCTCCGAGCCCTCCCCGAGCAAGCTTTCTATGGCTTCGACCCCATAGTGAGCTTCCGGCTCTTTCCCCTCTCTTCCCCGGCCTTTTTCCCCTCTGTAGGCCCCGATTGCGTCACTCCCGAATGACCCGCCACAGGAGCTCATCGCCGGCGATGCTCCGGTGACCAGTTGGTTGATTAGAGACCACCATCAAACTCGTGAGGCTGCATAGTGCATGTAGGCGCCAAGTTCTGGCCATGTCGCGCCCTGGTTCGACGAGCCCGTGATTGTCCGAGCTCCGGTAGTCGCCATGCTCATTGCCGGTGCCGATTCCGGCCATCCCCGCCCCTGGGAAGTGTCGGGCTCGACGCGCGCGAGCAAGCAGAGTAGTTTGGTGCACTCTGCCATCCGTTTGGTCGCCAGAGGAGGAATCTTGACCCCCTCCGCCATCCCTGACATCGCCGGCGGCTCAACGCTAGCGAGTCAACCGGCGCTGACCATGAGGTTTGACCCAGGTCAACTGGCAAGTGGGGCCCCTCCCCTTTCTAATTAGAATTAGTTTAAAAATAATTAAACTAACCTAATTAAGTTAATGGCCCACTGACCAGTGGGCCCTAACCATATCTAATTAGTAATTAGCTAATTAGTTAACCCTGATAGTGACTGGGTCATAGACCAGTGGGTCCCACTGGTCAGGTTCGACCTGGCCTGGTCAGCTGACCTGCTGACGCCATGATGACGTCAGGCTGATGCAACAAAAGGAATTTCTAGTTTTTAAATAATTCCAGAAAATGTTTCAAACTTCAAAAATTCATATAAATTAATGTGTAACTCAGATGAAAATAATTTATATATGAAAATTTATCAGAAAAATCCAATGAATCCAATGGTGATATTATCATGCATGTTAGAGAAACCTATGTAGAAGAACATTGACATTTGCTAATATGTTGAAGTATGGAATTTGAAATGAAGAACAATTTTGAACCTATATTCAAACTCACTTCAAATTAACTTGGACAATAGCTGCATTAGCTCATCCATACATGCTACTATGTCATGATCATGCATCATATTATTTCACTTGCGTGTATTGAATGCAATTTATCTGCATTGCGTTAGGCCCTGCTTCTGAGGATACCCCGAGTATTCCAACGAAGGAGAGAACCTTCCCGCTACCCAGCAAGGCAAGCAACCCCCTTGATCATTCCGATAACATCCCACTCTCTCGCTCCTGCTCTTGTTTATTGCATTAGGACAAACGCTCATATGTATGTCATACCCGGTAAAAGAACCTATTCTTTTGCATGACCTGTCATTGTCATAGTAAATAGCTAAACCTTGCAACCTAGCATACCCGGTAGATGCTTGTGCCATGATGTGCTTAGCTTACTTTACCTGCTATGCTTGCTATCCTTAGAGTTGCGTCAGGTCTGATTCATCTGGGTGATGAACTGGAGTGAAACATTGTTGTTCCGATGTGATAAGCTTATGATGAACCCGATTTCGTAAAGGTAGCGATGAGAGGCTATGTAGGATTACATAATGGGTTGTCTAATTGGGACCATTCTTAGGAACTGAGTTCCATGTTTGTGATCCAAGACTAGTTAGTACCACACGTTGGGATACTTAATGGACCCTCTCGACTTATCAATCACTTAGTCCTTGGTCCAGGAGTTGCAAGTAGTTTCTGGTGTTTATAGTATACTGGAGGCCGTGCGTAGCGCTGACCCTAGGGGTGGGTTACGACGCGGTAGGCAGTTGCACGGCGTACCAAGGGTCACCCGAATGGTGGGCTTGGGAACCCTGCGCACATCGTTTGGGGCCGTAGCGGAAACTTCGGCCGGACATCCGTGCGGGTTCAGTCTCACATAGGCCATAGCCTGGACTAGAGGTCTTATGTGATTGACGGTCATGGCCGACTCCCTCGCTGGGCTTCCGCTTGAAGGTTGCCGAGGTGCATGGTATTATGAGCACACAATGATAAGTGGTGAGAGCGTGTGTGAAGAAGTACACCCCTGCAGGGTATGAAACTATTCTAATAGCCGCGTCCTCGGATATGGACTACTTGGATAACTTATGTTGTTCATAGATAATCAAATGGATACTCATAAAACTATCAAGACAAGTGTGAGTACCGTGGATGGCACTCTCCCTGGAGAGGGAAGTGAATCCATGGTGGTGTATTGTCATGGAGTTAGTGGACTCGTGTGCAATATCTAAAATTTTAAACAAAGAGTTAAAATTGTGTAGTGTAGGTTAGCCATGAGTCAAAGCTGGCATTGCTTCATAAACCCCACCACTCCCCTTGTTGATATATGAGCATGAATAGACTAGGTCTATTTTAAAGACTTGCTAAGTACGTTTGTACTCATGTTTGCTTAATAAATGTTGCAGATGAGACCCAGGACCCATCAGGTGGTTTCTTTCTAGATGTCCACGATGCCGAATAGCTGGTGTCCCAGCTACGACCCTATGCCTTGTGGTGGGCTATAGATAGTCAGGCCATGAGCTTTTTTACCCTTTCATCTGCTTGTACTCAGACAGCGTATGATTCCGCTTGGTTTGTATGAACTTGTTTGTATGACTTGAGTGTCGGATCATGTGACCCCTATTTGTAAGAACAAGTTATGCAAGGCTCGTCTAAGCCCCTTGAATAAAAGTTGTTGTATGGTTACGTTGTGATGCCATGGTTGTATCTATGCATATCGGGCATGTCGTGCATACGTGTGACGTGCAACGGTATGTATGGGATCCGACACCTAGTCATGTGCCTTTAGTAGTACTCTTTACGGGAAACTGCCTCTTTGTGCTTCCACCGAGCCATGGTAGCTTGCTACTGCTCTGGACACATTGATTGACAAGCATGTATCCTTCTTTGCTGCTGTGTCTGTCCCTTCGGGGAAATGTCTAGTAGTGTAATGGAGTCCGTATAGCCTGCTACGACTCGTCTACATGCAGTGATGGCATTTATGTCTCACAGCGTAATGGAGTCCTTGTAGCTTTCTATGACTCGTCTACACACGCTTGAGCCCAACACCTGCATTGCTGGGTTACGTATGCCTGTTTCCGTACGGATGTGCCACTTGGGTCCTATGACTAGTCATGTCGGCCCGGGTTCTCTGTCGTTTGGTTGCCAGCGACATGTTCACATACGTGAGCCAAAAGACGCAAACGGTCCCTGCTAGGGTAAGGCTGCAGCCGTGGAGCTTACCGTGTGTGAGGCCACAAAGTGATGTGATATGTTACAGTCTGGATTCATATGACTTAGGATCGGGGTCCCGACAGCATTGGTATCAGAGCCTGACTGACTGTAGGACTACCAAGCCAAACCGGTCGAAGTTGAGTCCAGAAACACTATAGAAAAGTAGGGGAATCGATTGTGGATGGGAACGTAAGACTCTTTTTACTCCTCTTCCCAAGTTATTCTATGATGAGTCTTTCTCATCTTTTCTACGGGGATAAAAACTAGGCTTCTCATCTATTGCTTAGGATGATGAGTTGTTAACCATGGACCATTAGCTAGCTTGTTTGCAAGTGAATGACGGTACTAGAGTATTGTTGGTGTGACAACAGATCGAGAAGAGATTTGAGTCTATAAAGTCGAGTGGTTATGCTTTCCAATCTTTTGCAGTTGTCTCAAAATCCTTTTGAAGTAATTACAACCGTTATGTTGTCCAATTTCTGCTAGAATCTCTAATGTCTTTGCATCATTCTCTGTTTCAGATGCCCCCTCGTCCTTCCCTTCAGGTGGTCCGCCTGACCAGGTGCATTGATGTACCGGGTCACACGGCCATGTTGGTTAGAGTTATGATGGAGGCTGGCTACTGTTGGTATCTAGAGTACACAGTGGAGGAACAGTATCGAGATTTCAACCAGAGTCAGTATCTATGTACTGTAAAGATATATCCTTCATATCTTGGAGCTGCAGAGCCGCTTCCCTGGACTTATGGATTAGGTGTCACCATAGGTATGGCAGTTCAGGAGGCCTCCTACACCATGTTGACTATCATGAGGTTTCACCCTGGTCTGCTTCAGAACACAGAGTTCTGTTATGTTCCTACTTCCATGGGAGGAGAGGATGGTTATCTTAGTGCAGCCTACTCTGATCATTCCCATGAGGACCCCAGGCTGCAGGTGACCGCTCAGATGTTGGAGAACAGGGACCGTGATGCACGTGCCCTTCGCATGGAGCTCCATGCCACCCGTGCATGTCTTTGGACAGCTCTGACGTAGTTGGTACCTGTCGTGCAGATTTGCTATGGAGATCTGGAGATGCTGACCCCACCGCTGACTCATCTGCAACACGTAGACTGGCCCGATGTTGGAGGCATCACCCCTCTTCGAGGACCGCTGTTGCCTCCAACAAGAGGACCAAGGCCACATCCGTGTCCTTATAGTTTCTAGGGATCACAAACTAGAGTGTTTCCAGATCCTCAGGTTCAGCTCCCGGGTCACGGGGGTAACCTGTATGAGGCATTCTACGGTGATGGTTGAGTACGTGGATGTTAGTACTAGTATGCTAGTAGTCGTATCGCCACAGTCCTGCGTGTCTTGTGGGATATGATTCAGGATGAGAGTTGAGTTCCGGAGGTGTAGATAGATAATGTATAGGAAGCTTGCAATGCCTCCGACGAGTTGTGTCATCTCTTTGTAGTTTTTTTCAGCTTGGGCTTGTACTGAACTTTGTCATGATGTGTATGAATCATGGTGTTCATATGGCAGTTGTTATTACCATGTTGTTTGGGTGTTTACCCTGCATGCCATGTTGTCCAGTACATACCTTATCTCATGTCTTTGAGTTGATGTCCTCTATGGCTAAGCTGTGGGTTTGATTTCCCAAGATGGTGGCAACTAGTAATAACCCCGTGCCTGCCCCTAAGCAGGGCAAGGGAAGCCAGCCAAGGCAAGAGGACCTGCCACATGCGCCTTCTTTGGCAGAAGTGATGCTAGAAGCTGAACGGAACGAAAGGGAGACCAACAGGCTGCTGGAACGAATTGAGCAGAACACAACACGTGCTCCGCGCAATGATCACAATGATGGCGTGTCACTCGGTGATTTCGTCAAGCTGTGCCCACCTAAGTATCATCATTTGGTCAACCCACTCAATGCGGCTGACTGGCTGACCAACATGTTTTGCAAGATCCGGGCTGCCAATGTGTCCGAGGCCAACAAGGTGACCTTTGCTACCTACTTTCTGGAAGGACCCGCTAATCTGTGGTGGGAAAGCTATGAAGCCATGCGTCCCGAAGGCCCCGCACCAACTTGGGCAGAATTCAGTGCAACATTTCGTACCCATCACATCCCGGAAGGGCTGATGGATTGCATGAGAGAGGAATTTTGTGCTTTCACCCAGGGCAGACTATCCGTGGATGCCTATAGCCGTGATTTCGGCAATCTTGCTCGTTATGCTCCGGAGGAAGTTTCAACCGATGCCAAGAAATAGGCTAGGTTCCACAAGGGACTTAACCCTGAGCTTCATCGAGATCTATGCCTGCATGAGTGCACAACCTTCCAGGCTCTCGTCAACAAGGCTATCAATGCTGACTCTGGACAGACCGACTATGAGGCCACGAGAAAGCACAACCGTGACTTGAGCTCCGCATCTGGCTCGGGCTCTAACAAACTCCGGGTGTGGGTGCCCAACGCAGCTCTGCCGCCAAGATACACCGCGAGGCCATCCTTCCAGGCACCTCGCCCAGCTCAGCCCAACCCTCCAGTCAGGCCATTTGAAGGTCCGCCTGCCAATGTTGCTCCCCGTGCCACCGTGGTTTGTTACAAATGTGGGGAACCAGGATACTACTCTCGTGATTGTCCTCAGATCAATGCTAAGCCCGCTGGACATGGGAAGCTGGGAAAAGCCTTCTATGTGAAGCCAACTCCTGCTCGTGGACGAGTGAATTATGTCTCTACTGAGGAAGCCTCTTAGGATCCTGATGTTATCCTAGGTACGCTCCTTGTCAATAGTCATCCAACATATGTTCTATTTGATACTGGGGCATCTCATTCTTTCATCTCAGAAAGTTATGCACAGTTGCATAACATGTCTTTTTGTGATATGCCTACTCCTTTAGTAGTTCAGACTCCTGGTTCGAAGTAGAAAACTTCTAGAGTGAGCCATGATAATGAGATTCTGGTGGATAGGCTAGTCTTCCTAGCATCTTTGATAGCATTCAAGTCTTCAGACATCAATATCATCTTAGGCATGGATTGGATGAAAGCCCACTATGCTAAGATTGATACTCATTCAAGAAATGTTCAACTTACACATCCATCGGGTGAGATAGTAAATGTCTCTACTCGAACAGCCAAGCGCCAACTCTATTCCCTCAATGCTAGCCCTCTTCCAGAACTAGAAGATATTCCGGTAGTCCGTAACTTTCCGGATGTTTTTCCAGAAGAGCTGCCAGGAATTCCACCTGTCAGAGATGTTGAGTTTGTGATAGAGCTCATTCCAGGGACTGTCCCAATAGCCAGAAGACCCTATAAGATGGCACCCTTAGAACTAGCCGAACTTAAAATTCAACTCGATGAGGCTTTGAAGAAAGGTTTTCATCCATCCTAGTTCTTCTCCTTGGGCTTGTCCCGTTCTCTTCGTCAAGAAGAAGGATGGATCGGATCGGATGGTTGTGGATTATCGGCCAGTGAATCTGGTCACCATAAAGAACAAGTATCCACTCCCCAGGATCAACGATTTGTATGATCAACTCGCTGGATCCTCTATCTTTTCCAAAATGGATTTGAGGTTGGGATACCATCAAATAAGAATTAGAAACGGGAACATTCCAAAAACGGCTTTGGTTACTCGTTATGGCCAATACGAGTACACCGTCATGTCCTTCGGTTTAACCAATGCTCCAACCACCTTCTCTCGTTTGATGAATTCGATCTTCATGGAGTATTTGGATAAATTCGTCGTGGTTTACCTTGACGACATACTCATCTACTCGAAGAACGAACATGAACATGCCGAGCATCTAAGGCTGGTATTGATGAAACTTCAAGAGCACCGTCTGTATGCCAAATTCTCCAAGTGTGAATTTTGGTTGCCAGAAGTGACCTATCTGGGCCACGTGATCTCTGGTAAGGGTATTGCTATCAATACCGAGAGAGTTTAGTCCGTACTTGATTGGACTCAACCTGAATTGGTTAAGCAAGTTAGGAGTTTCCTTGTCTTAGCGAGGTATTGTTGCCGCTTTGTTGAGAATTTCTCCAAGGTTGCGAAACCTCTGACTAAACTCCTCAAGAAAGATAAAAAGTTCGAGTGGACCCCACAATGCAAGCACAATTTTCAAGAGTTGAAAAGACGACTGACCTCTACTCCCGTTCTAGTGCCACCAGACTTCTCTAAGGACTTTGTTATTTATTGCGATGCCTCGCGACAAGGATTAGGTTGCATTCTCATGGAAGATCGTCATGTGATTGCATACGCATCTCGACAGTTGCGTCCACATGAGGATAATTATCCAACAAATGATCTTGAGCTTGTAGCTATAGTCCATGCACTGAAAAGCTGGCGACATTACCTTCTGGGTAATCGTTGCGAAATTTACACTGATCACCAAAGTCTGAAATATATTTCACCCAGCCGGATTTGAATCTCAGGCAAAGACGGTGGGTTGAGTTGATTACAGATTACGACTTAAGGATAACTTACACCCCGGGGAAAGCCAATGTTATGGCTGATGCACTAAGTCGTAAGTCTTATTGTAACAACCTGATGTTACAACAAGGTCAACCACTTCTCCATGAGGAATTTCGGAAGTTAAACCTCCACATTGTTCCTCATGGATTTCTATCCAACTTGGTGGCGGAACCTAATCTGAAGGATAAAATAGCAGCTGTCCAAAAGTATGATAAGGGTATATCCCAGATCAAGGAGAATATTGCTAGAGGAAACGCTAAAGATTTCTCCAAGGATGATGAGGGTGTTGTGTTCTTCCAGAACCGGTTGGTGGTTCCCAAGAGCACACACTTAAGGCAGATGATCCTTAAGGAGGCTCATGATTCTCCTCTGACAATTCATCCAGGTAGTACCAAGATGTATCAGGACCTACACCAGAGGTTCTGGTGGACTAGGATTGCCCAGTTCATTGCTAATTGTGACGTTTGTCGTCGTGTGAAAGCAGAACATCAAAGGCCTGCTGGCACCCTTCAACCTTTAGCTATTCGTGAATGGAAATGGGATAAGGTCGGTATGGATTTCATTACCGGATTTCCCAAGACTAAGAGAGGGAATAATGCTATCTTTGTGGTCATCGACCGCCTTTCCAAAGTGGCTCATTTTCTTCCTGTTCAGGAGAGTATAACTGCTAGTCAGCTAGTGGAGTTATATGTTTCTCGAATAGTTTCTCTTCATGGTGTTCCTTTGGAGATTAACTTAGACCGTGGAAGTATCTTTACTTCCCGATTCTGGGAAAGTTTTCAGACCGCTATGGGGACTCATCTATCCTTTAGCACTGCTTTCCACCCGCAATCAAGTGGTCAAGTTGAGCAAGTCAATCAAATTCTTGAAGACATGCTCTGAGCTTGTGTTATATCCTTTGGTATGAACTGGGAGAAATGACTTCCATTTGCCGAATTTGCGTATAACAATAGTTATCAATCAAGCTTGGGCAAAGCCCCTTTTGAAGTTCTCTATGGACGAAGGTGTCGAACACCTCTTAACTGGTCAGAAACCGGAGAGAGGCAACTCTTTGGCCTGGATATGATCCAGGATGCAGACGAGCAAGTTCGCATTATTCGTGAAAAGTATAAAAGAGCCCAATCTCGTCAAAAGAGCCAATATGATCGCCATCATAAGACTATAACCTATGAGGTTGACGAGAAGGTTTACCTTCGCGTTACGCCTCTGAAGGGTACCCATCGATCCGGTATCAAGGGCAAGTTGGCTCCTCGTTACATTGGACCTTTTCGCATTCTTGCTAAACGAGGAGAGGTTGCCTACCAATTGGAACTTCCGCCGCATCTTTCCAAGGTTCATGATGTCTTCCTTGTCTCGCAACTCAGGCGTTGCTTCTCGGACCCTGTCCGTGAAGTAGGCCACGAAGTGCTTGATCTCCAAGATAACCTTACATATCGAGAATACCCTGTTCGTATTCTTGATCAAGCTGAGCGTACCACTCGGCGTCGAAACATCAAGTTTCTCAAGATTTAGTGGTCACACCATTCTAAAAAGGAGACCACATGAGAAAGAGATGATCGTCTTCGACTAGGGTACCCCGCGCACTTCCCGACGACTTCAAAATCTCAGAACGAGATTCTTTTGAGTGGGGGTGAGTTGTCACATCCCTAGCTAGATGTCATAGGACAACATGTGTGAGTGCATCATATATCATTTATGCATCAACATGAAATGGGGACTAATGGAAACCCCAAACACTCATTTGAATCAAACCAATTCAAAGTTTGTGAAAATTATACAAATCCAAAATGACCATCTAAAATGTCCCCTATGTCTGATAAATATGGACATGATTATACAAGGGGTCATTTAAAATATTTGAACAACTTTAGCAATTTAAAAATAAATGATAAAGCTTCTGAAAATATCAAATAAAGCATTAGCATTATTGTACTTTTCAAAATATCTTGAAACTTTTTAGATAAGTTTGAAATATTCAAACTACAATATATAAAATATTTGGGATATTCTAAAATAGTTTATGTGCCTGAAAATAAATTAAACAAATATCAGAAATTAATTTAAAGAAGAAAATTTAAATAGAAAGCAAGGGAGGATGAACCTGGGCCGGCCCAGCTAGCCCAGCTCCATCGTCGTCCTCCTGGCGGCCAGGAGGACGCGCGTGTGCTCGCTACGCGCGCATGCCGGAGCTGCCACACACATCTCTGCGTGCCTGCGCCCCCCCTGTCGCATTGGCGAGAGGATGAGGATGGCGTTGTGTCCCCATCCCTCTCTTCCCCTCGCATTCGCCCCCTCTGCTCTCTTCCTCCTCTGCTCCGCCATGGCCGACATCGCCGTTAACTCGCCGTCGTAGTTCTAGCCGCTCCCCCTCGCTTCTGAGCCCTCCAATCGCTCCGCCTCATCGCCTTCTTCCTTCTAGCCGAGCCTGGCATCGCCAAGAGCCTCGAAGCGTCGTCCCCAAGCTCATCTTCTTCCTCGGACCCGATCTTCACCGCCGTTGAATTGTTGTCTCTGAGACCTCCCCGAGCAAGCTTTCGACGGCTTCGACCCCACAGCGAGCTTCCGGCTCTTTGCCCCCTCTTTTCCCCGACCTTTTCCCACTCTGTAGGCCCCGATTGCGCCGACTCCTGAATGACCCGCCGCACGAGCTCATCATCGGCGATGCTCCGGTGACCAGTTGGTCCATTAGAGACCACCATCGAACTCGTGAGGCTGCATAGTGCCTGTAGGTGCCAAGTTCCGGCCGTGTCGCGCCCTGGTTCGACGAGCTTGTGCTCGTCCGAACTCCGGCAGCCGCTGTGCTCATCGTCGGCGCTGATTCCAGCCATCCCAACCCCTCTCTTCCCCCTCTCTTCCCCGAAGTGTCAGGCTCGACGCGCGCGAGCAAGCAGAGTAGTTTGGTGCCCTTCACCGTTCATTTGGTCGCCAGAGGAGGAATCCCGACCCCCTCTGCCGTCCCTGACGTTGCCGGCAGCTCAACACCAGCAAGTCAACCGGCGCTGACCACGGGGTTTGACCCAGATCAACTGGCAAGTGGGCCCCCCTTTCTAATTAGAATTAGTTTAAAAAATAATTAAACTAACCTAATTAAGTTTATGTCCCACTGACCAGTGGGCCCTAACCTAATCTAATTAGTAATTACCTAATTAGTTAACCCTCATAGTGACTGGGTCACTTACCAGTGGGTCCCACTCATCAGGTTTGACCTGGCCTGGTCAGCTGACCTGCTGACGCCATGATGACGTCAGGACGATGCAATAAAAGGAATTTCTAGCTTTTAAATTATTCCAGAAAATGTTTAAAACTTCAAAAATTCATATAAATTAATCTGTAACTCACATGAAAATAATTTATATATGAAAATTTATTAGAAAAATCCAATGAATCCAATGGTGCTATTATCATGCATGTTAGAGAAACCTATGTAGAAGAACATTGACATTTTCTAATAGGTTGAAGTATGGAATTTGAGATGAAGAACAATTTTGAACCTATATTCAAACTCACTTCAAATTAACTTGGACAATAGCTGCATTAGCTCATCCATACATGCTACTATGTCATGATCATGCATCATATTGTTGCACTTGCGTGTATTGAATGCTATTTATCTGCATTGCGTTTGGCCCTGCTTCTGAGGATACCCCCGAGTATTCCAATGAAGGAGAGAACCTTCCCGCTACCTAGCAAGGCAAGCAACCCCCTTGATCATTCCGATAACATCCCACTCTCTCTCTCTCTCCTGCTCTTGTTTATTGCATTAGGACAAATGCTCATATGTATGTCATACCTGGTAGAAGAACCTATTCTTTTGCTTGACCTGTCATTGTCACAGTAAATAGCTAAACCTTGCAACCTAGCATACCTAGTAGATGCTTGTGCCATGATGTGCTTAGCTTACTTTGCCTGCTGTGCTTGCTATGCTTAGAGTTGCGTCAGGTCTGATTCATCTGGGTGATGAACTGGAGTGAAACATTGTTGTTCCGATGTGATAAGCTTATGATGAACCCGATTTGGTAAAGGTAGCGATGAGAGGCTATGTAGGATTACATAGCGGGTTGTCTCATTGGGACCGTTCTTAGGAACTGAGTTTCGTGTTTGTGATCCAAGACAAGTTACTACCACACGTTGGGATACTTAATTGACCCTCTCGACTTATCAATCACTTAGTCCTTGGTCCAGGAGTTGCAAGTAGTTTCTGGTGTTTATAGTATGCTGGAGTTTGTGCGTAGCGCTGACCCTAGGGGTGGGTTACGACGCGGTAGGTAGTGGCACGATGTACCAAGGGTCACCTGAATGGTGGGCTTGGGAACCCTGCGCACATCGTTTGGGGCCGTAGTGGAAACTTCGGCCAGACTTCCATGCGGGTTCAGTCTCAAATAGGCGATAGCCTGGACTAGAGGTCTTATGTGATTGACGGTCGTGGCCGAGTCCCTCGGTGAGCTTCTGCTTGAAGGTTGTCGAGGTGCATGGTTTTATGAGCACACAACGATAAGTGGCGAGAGCGTGTGTGATGAAGTACACCCCTGCAGGGTATGAAACTATTCGAATAGCCGCGTCCTCGGATATGGAATACTTGGATAACTTATGTTGTTCATAGATAATCAAATGGATTCTCATAAAACTATCAAGACAAGTCTGAGTACCATGGATGGCACTCTCCCAGGAGAGGGAAGTGAATCCATGGTGGTGTATTGTCATGGAGTTAGTGGACTCATGTGCAATATCTAAAATTTTAAACAAAGAGTTAAGATTGTGTAGTGTAGGTTAGCCATGAGTCAAAGCTGGCATTGCTGCATAAACTCCACCACTCCCCTTGTTGATACATGAGCATGAATAGATTAGGTCTGTTTCAAAGACTTGCTGAGTATGTTTGTACTCATGTTTGCTTAATAAATGTTGCATATGAGACCCAGGATCTATTAGGTGGGTTCTTTCTACATGGCGACGATGCCGAATAGCTGGTGTCCCAGCTACGACCCTATGCCTTGTGGTGGGATGTAGATAGTCAGGCCATGTGCCTTTTTACCCTTTCATCTGTCTGTACTCAGACTGCGTATGCTTCCGCTTGGTTTGTATGAACTTGTTTGTATGACTTGAGTGTCGGGTCATGTGACCCCTATCTGTAAGAACATGTTATGCAAGGCTCGTCTGAGCCCCTTGAATAAAAGTTGTTGTATGGTTACGTTGTGATGCCATGGTTGTATCTATGCATATCGGGCATGTCGTACGTACGTGTGACGTGCAATGGTATGTATGGGATCCGACACCTAGTAATGTGCCTTTAGTAGTACTCTTTACGGGAAATTTCCTCTTTGTGCTTCCACCGAGCCATGGTAGCTTGCTACTGCTCTGGACACATTGATTGACCGGCATGTATCCTTATTTGCTATTGTGTCTGTCCCTTCGGGGAAATGTCTCATAGTGTAATGGAGTCCCTGTAGCCTGCTACGACTCGTCTACGTGCAGTGATGGCATTTATGTCTCACGGCGTAATGGAGTCCTTGTAGCTTGCTATGACTCGTCTACACACGCTTAAGGCCGACACCTGCATTGCTGGGTTATGTATACCTGTTTCCGTACAGATGTGCCACTTGGGTCCTATGACTAGTCATGTCGGCCCGGGTTCTCTGTCGTTTGATTTCCAGCCACATGTTCACATACGTGAGCCAAAAGACGCAAACAGTCCCGGCTAAGGTAAGGCTGCAGTCGTGGAGCTTACCGTGCGTGAGGCCGCAAAGTGATGTGATATGTTATAGTCTGGATTCATATGACTTAGGATCGGGGTCCCGACATCTGGACTGAAGAAAAAGCCTTTAAATAAAATAGTAAAATAAGCTTTAAAAATAATATTTGGTGTTTTGGGGAAGTTATATATGTAGTAGGTTCCAAATAAATCATTTGGGAAAAAGAGATCCACCCAATTTGGGGACTTGCAGTGCAAATCTAAAATCAGGTTTTTTAAAACCTAATTTAAATAAATGCTTTTTGGCCAAAATAATATTTGATAAAAATAGTTTGAGGTCCTATACACATGGCATGATCATTGGACAAGAGTTCTATATCAAGGAAAAGAGTTTTGAGAGTAGGAGAGAGTTTTATGAATTATAGAGCACTAGCAAGCAATCAAACAAGCAAGCAAATAGAACACAAGTCAAGCATTCAAATGAACTCAAAAGGTTTTAATTGACCCTAATTTTTGAGTCATGATAACTTAGTCATGAGGCAAAACACAGGGTGTGACACCTGCCGCGACACGGGCCACCTAAAGTGGTGTCGCCTTGCACTAGCCGCCCGAGGTCTCCGGTACGGCCGGCAGGGTGGTAGCCATGCGGGGGCAAGTAATGGAGTGGGTCAAGGCATGCCGACAGTGTAGCCTCGCCCGGTCGCGGTCAGCCAAAGTCAGCGGTATGACCGGTTGGACTATAGCCATGCGCGCCCGCATGTCGGCGGTCATTGTTGCCACACAAGGGTCCATCGTGGGGGTTTGTCTTGTTGTCATACTCGCGCACAGAGGGAAGGGACAGGAGCTGTCCATCCATAGGTCAGCGGAAGAGCCGGCCTGGAGGTTGCCGACCGTAGGCTGGCCAGGGGTCAGACGGCTGGCTCCTTGACCAGCCTGCCATGAGCCAGCTGGCAACGAGCCTGCCAGCTATCCGCCAGCCGGCCTTGAGGCAGCCGATGGCCCTCCAACTGGTCATGGCCCAAACGGGCATGGCCCAGTCGACAAAATGATTTTTCTTGAAACGGGGGGAGAACCCCTTAGCTTTGGCCTACCCAGGGGTAATAACCCCATTAGTAGTCCCCGAAGCCGGCGGGAGCCCACATCTCTTCAAAGAGGGGGTGTCACCTGCTTCATTAGGCAGCGCTCATCTTTCACGCGGAACTGAAAGACCGACCGTGCCGAGGGCCGCCCCCGACACCTCGGGTCCCGTCGTGTCGCACTGCGTCCCATGTCGGCCCGCGGTGTGCCACACGTGGCGTAATGATGCCGTGCGGCCCGTCCATGGGGGCAGATGGGACGTCGCCTTGGGCCTAGCCTAGGAGGCCTCGGGCCGTAGGACGAGATCCTCTGTGCCCGAATCTCAGCGGTCGCGGCCCGAGGAACCCACGATCTCATGGGTTCCCCGGGGGAGTGGGCGCAGTTAATCCCCACCTCCCCTGGGCGTCGCCCCATTATTTAAAATGGAAGGGAGAGGGGCGGAGGCAGTTGTGCTCCTTCTCATCCCGTCGTCTCGTTTCTCCTGCCTTGCTGCTCGCCTCGTGCCGCTGCTCCGTTTGCATGGTTCGCGCCGCTGCTCCGTTCGCTCGCCGGTTCGTGCCGACCACCTCAAAGATGGCCGGTGGGCCCTCTGGCAGCTGGTGCGGCTCCGTCGTCATGGAGGACGACATCACGTGGCTTCTTCACGCCCGAATGCTGTCGTCGGAGGACCTATGATCGCCCGTCTGCCGGGCGATGAGGTGGTGCCCACGCCCCAGGCCGGGGGAAACGTGGTTCGCCTGGCACTTCCCGCGTGGGTTCGGCCTGCTAGTGAGCCTCTTCTTCCATACCTTGATGGATACTTTCGATCTTCAGCCGCACCACCTCGGGCACAATGCCATTCTGTACCTCGCGAGCTTCGTGACCTTGTGCGAGGGCTACCTTGGGCTGCTCCCCTTCGTGGAGCTGTTTAGGAAGCTTTTCTATCTCAAGGCTCTGAAGAACGGCGATGGGCCATACGCCTGCGGGGGCATGGCGGTGTGTTCCCGTGGCCTGCAGTTCCCCCGTATCAAGCTCATCAATTCCGTCAAGAAGTGGAATTGGATGTTGTTCTACGTCAAGAACTCTGACCCGCGGCAGGACTACATCTGGCTGCCGGCCTTCATCAATGCCCCGTCCTCCGGAGTAAACTAGTCGGGGACCAGCCCGTCCAGAGCAGTGCTCGGAGAGCTGGGCCGACTCCATACTATGAGGAGTGGAGAGGGGCTGGTCGCGTCCGACCTGGTGGCCGCCTTCATCCATCGTCGGGTGCTGCCTCACGAGCTGATGCCGCACCGAATCTTTGACATGTTGGTCCGCCGGGACCCCTACCGACTGTCTACCTTTGAGCTGATGCTGGATCGGGTCGCGATGTGGGTGAACTCCATCACGAACTTCAAGTTGAAGTCCAAGACCTGGTCCTACAGCAAGGATCCGTATAGCCAGCACAATCCGGCACCACTGGTACACCCCATTAAGGTGACTCTCCTTTTCCTTTGTATCCTTCCAGCCGGCTGCCCTGCTCACACGCTGCACTGACGACATCTTTTCATTCGACAGAACACGCCGGACGGCCCGCACCCTCAGATCTTCCAGGCGGAGCACTCTGAATCCGACTCCGAGGACTTGGAGCTGGGAGGCGGCGCTGAAGAGGGGGTCGAATCCTCAAAAGAGGTCGAGGCGGAGGACGCGGCGGGTGAATCGAGAGCCGGCGGATCCAGAGAGGCTAGTGAGTTCCTTTCCGGATCCTAGATCAGATATTGGACTGATGACGACGATGATGATGATGATGTCCGGATCCTGGATGCGCCTCCCGCCGTAGCTCAATGGGGGCCACGCGGGCGGAGCGAGGAGCGACCGACGCGCAGCGAGGTGGGCGAGACCTCATGCCGGGATGTCTAGACCCTGATCCTAAGCCATTAGAACCCAGCCTGTAACACATAACATCACTTTGCGGCCTCACTCACGGTTATCTCCACAGCTACCACCTTACCTGGGCTGGTACCGTTTGCATCTTTTGGCTCACGTATGTGAATGTGTTGCTAGCATTCAAATGACAGAGAACCTGGGACGACATGACTAGTCGTAGAATGCAAGTGGCACATCCGTATAGGGACAGGCATACATAACCCAGCAAGGCAAGTGTCGATCTCTAGCGTGGGTAGACGAGCCATAGCAAGCTACAAGGACTCCATTATGTCGTGGGACATAAATGTCATCACTGCACGTAGACGAGTCATAGCATGCTACAGGGACTCCATTACACTGCAAGACATGTCCCCGAAGGGACAGACACAGCAACAAAGAAGGATACATGCCGGTCAATCAATGTGTCCGAAGTAGTAGCAAGCTACCAAGGCTCGGTGGAAGTACAAAGATGCATTTCCCTGTAAAGAGTACTACTAAAGGCACACAACTAGGTGTTGAATCCCATACATACCGTTACACGTCACACATACATACGACAAGCCCGATATGCATAGGTACAACTATGGCATCACAACATAACCATACAACATTACAACATTTATTTAGAAGGCTTGGAAGAGCCAACATACTAAGATGTTACAAGTAGGGGTCACAAGACCCAATATTCAGAGCATTCATACAAACAAGAGGAAGTTAAACATGTCTGGGTACATACATCTACAAAAGTGGCTGGAGGAGCCTAAAAAGGTACAACAACCCTACCAAAGGAGCCAAACCTCTATCTGGGATTCCCAAGCTAATCTGGTCAACATCGAACTTCACGTCATAAGTACCACTAATGAGACTGACGTATCCTCTACAAAAACATAAATTAAGCAAATGTGAGTATAAGGGTACTCATCCAGACTTATATCAGAACTAACTACATATGCGTCAATATCAAAGAACGGGATTGGGGAGTTTATTGCAGCAAGCTAGCTTTGACTCTTGGCTAACCTGTACTACGACTACAAGTATTTCTTTGAGGTGGGATACCACACACGAGTCCACACATTCACCATATCAATACACCATTATGGATCCACTCCCGTCTCCCTATGAGAAAGCCATCCATAGCACTCATGCTTATCTTGTGTATTTTAGAGGTATCCATTTGACTTATCTATGAACCACATAAGTTCTCCAAGTAGTCCATATTCGAGGACGTGGCTATTCGAATAGATTCATAACCATGCAGGCATGTACTTCTTCACACATGCTCCCGCCACTTATCGCCATGTGCACGTAAAAGGCACCACAGCAACCCTCAAGTGGGAGCCCAGCGAGGGAGTCGGCCACGACCGTCAATCACACAAGACCCTAGTCCAGGTTTATCGCCAATTTCAGACTGAACACGCACGAAAGTCCGGCCGAAGTTTCCTCTACGGCCTCAAACGATGTGCGTAGGGTTCCCAAGCCCACCATTCGGGTGCCACTTGGTACACCGTGCCACTGTGTCTATACCGCATCACAACCCACCCCGTCGGGCAGCGCTTTGCATGGCCGCCAACACTTTTCCTACAAACACCAGAAACTAGTTGCAACTCCTGGACAGAGGTCTAGGTGATTAATAAGTCGAGCGGGGTCATTTTCAGGGCCCAACGTGTGGTAGTAACTATCTTGGATCACATACACAGAAGTCGGTTCTTAAGGACGGTCCCAATGAGACAACTCGCCATGTACTCCTACTGTAACTACCCGGGACCGACGTTCCAGAAGATTCCCCTTTTATTCCATTCTCGTCTGTGTTTCATTTGGTTGTTGCATTCATCGTCGCATCATTCGCATCATATGCATTGCATCGTCACTTGTTTTCGAAAACTTGCATCCGTTCGTAGTTGCCGGTTCTCTCTGTTCTTGCCGTTGCCCATAATGAGCCCAACCACACACGCACGCGCCCGCGGCATCGTTAAAAAACCGTTTCTAAAGCGCGCAGAAAATATTCTCGGATTGGGTCGAAAGTTTGTGTGCGGTCTTATTATATTGTAGGTGGGCCGCCTGCCAAATTTCGTCGCATTCCGAGTTCGTATGATTCCCCAACGGTCAACCGTATTAGTGCGGTCATCGGTTTATTTGCGGTCATTTCGGTGTTTTAAAATCTCTTGTCACGGGCTGCCTTCCCTCTCATCTCAGACCTAGCCCATCTACACAACCCACTAGCCCACCTAGCCCCCCTATGCTTCCGGGCCATCCGATCGAGATCGAACGGTCCGAAAACGGAGCAAAAACCCCCTAGCTCTCAAACTACTATTTATACACCCCTAGCCTGCCCAATTGGAAACCCTAATCCCTCCCCGAATCACGTGCCAAACCACCCACCAGCCGCCACCTAGCCGCAGCCTCCCTCCTCCCAGCCACGTAGGGCCCGCCGAGCCCATCTGGGCCTGCCCCAGGCCCGAAGCACCGCCGCCGCTTCCCGCAGGCGACCGAGCGCGCAACCCCGACCGTGCTTCCCTAAGCCAGCCCCGTGCCAGGGCCACCACCGGCCCCTCGCCGGAGGAGCTCGCAGTCTCCGGTCGCCGCAGTCCGTCGTTGGAGCCAGGTCAGACCCCTTGCCGCCCCTCTCTCCTTCTTCCTCCTCTCTCCATATCCCCTCACCTCCCGCCAATCTCTCTCTCTTCCAGTGGGCCGAAGATTCCATGGCGCCTAGGGAGCTGTCTCGCCGTCGGAATGGGCCCCTCCGGCTAGATCCCGTAGCCCCCTCACCGGGTCTGCCCTCGGCCGCCACGTCCCTTGCCGCATTGACCGCCATCGCCGCCGGTGCTCGGCCCCTGCTCGGGAGCAAGGAGGAGGTCGGGGACGAGCGCCGCTCGATTCTGCCCCGTTGACCGCAACGCCCCTCGTGGGCCTCGCCTCTCCTTTGGGCCCAGCCCGCTAGGTGAGCTAGCCAGCCGCCCAAGCATGCTATCCAGTGCCCTGTGCGATAGGTAGTTAAGTTGCAGCCACCAGATTCGGCCCGATCCATTTTTTCCCGGTCTGGCGATTTTTCCAATTATTCCAGGAAAATAAAAATTGCAGAAAAAGTCCCCCTAGATCATGCATTTAATAACTCCATAACCGGGCATCGTATGGAAAAACTTTATATATGAAACTTGACTAGAATTTCATGTAGATTAATAATATCCAACTTTCACACATGTTAAAAATACTTCAACTTCTGTTTGCATCGATTTGCGTAATTGCCATGCTAAAATGATTTATTTCATAACTACTAAACCATAGCTCCGATAAAAATGTTCCACATATGTAACTTGACTAGAAAAATGTGTAGTATCTTATGGTGACATTTATTTTTCTGTTTAACAACTCTAAAATTGCGTTAGGACATATCTGGGCCAATTTCATAATATGCCTATGGGGATGTTTCGGAAATGTTATATATTGCTTCCGACCTCATTTAAAATGCCTAGATGTTGTAGTTGGTTGTGCTTCACCATTTGCCATGTTAAACAACATTTGATATTGATAACTACCTAACGAGAGTGAACTAAGAAATTCAGCGTGGAGTTCGTCAATATGCAACTCATTGCATATTGAGCTTCACTTTAACGTGTAGTAGTTGTTTGATGTGAATTGTCATGCCTGGCATAATTGAACCGGACATGCATCATATTGGTTTGTGCATCATGTCATGCATATGTGTGGTGTTATCATGTGTTGATTGTTTGTTCCGGTTTGTTCCTTATCGATAGAGTTCCGAAAGTGTTTGGAGTGTGAGGATTCGTTCGACTACGTTGGCTCGTCTTCTGCATGGATTCGATCTTCTTCCGAGCGGGATCTTAGGCAAGATGACACATTTCCCTGGATACTATTACTATCATTGCCATGCTAGTTGTCCCGTTTTTATCGTTATGTCTTGCTACCTACCAATTGTTTGTCAAGCCTCCCAACATTGCCATGAAAGCCTCTAACCCTCCACCTACCTAGCAAACCTTTGTTTGGCTATGTTACTGCTTGCTCAGCCCTTCTTATAGTGTTTCTAGCTGCAGGTGCAAATGCTTCCATGTGACAACATGGACATACTTGTTATATCACAGTATTGCTGCTATTTAATTTAATGCACTTATACACTTGGTAAAGGGTGGAAGGCTTGGCATTTTGCTCGGTGTTTTGTTCCACTCTTGCCGCCCTAGTTACTTGTGAACCGGTGTTATGTTCCATAATTGAGCGCTCCTAACATGCTCGGGGTTGTTATGGGGACCCCCTTGATTTTCGTTTTAGTATAAAGCTTGTCTGGCAAGGCCCAACATTGGTACTATTTGCTTAATAATAACTAAAATTTGCATAGGGCATGATCACCCCGTGGATTAATCAACAACCCGAGCCAGTGCTCCTCATGAGTGTTGGTCCAAACTAGAGCCGTGTGCGGGGCCAACCCGGGGCAACTCAGGAGATTTCTATCAGGCCACTATACATTGTGCTTATCCGGTCGCGTCCTGAGAACGAGATACGTGGCTCCTATCGGGTTCGTCGACATGTCGGGCGGTCTTGCTGGACTTGTTTTACCTTTCTCGAACGTCTTGCGTGAGGAACTCTGATCTTGTTCGAGCTATCTTGAGGTGTCGAACTTCCTTTGGAATTGCCTAGGATGATCACGAGATCCGTGGTCGAGGTTATTCCCATGGCTTGTGGTTAATTTGTGATGGATGAGTTGGAGCACCCTTGCAGGGTTAAATCTTTTCGAGAAGCCGTGCCCGCGGTTATGTGGCAATCTTGGATACTTTGTTTAACACCCAGTCATAGCAAACTTGAAGTAAACTCTAATAAAATACACCAACTGTGTGCATAACCGTGACTGTCTCTTCTCGTGAGTCCTTATCCGTGAGAGAACACGGTGGGGTTATGATTTACGTATGTAGGTGTTTAGTATCAGTTAGTGATCATTACTAGTTCACGTCTGTTATGTGTAGACCACCATACTTTACTTTCTGTACTCGTAAGTTAGCCACTCAAATATATGCTTAGTCGCTTGCTGCAGCCTCACCACTTAACCATACCTCACCCATTAAGCTTTAATAGTCTTGATACCCTTGAAAATGAGATTGCCGAGTCCCTGTGGCTCATAGATTACTACAACAACAGTTGCAGGTACAGGTAATGCGATGATTTGACGAGAGCGTGTTGCTTGTTCGAGTTGGAGTTCTTCTTCTCCATCATCGTTCCAGGATGGGTTCTAGGCGGCAGCCTGGGATAGCAAGGATGTATGTCATTTTATTGTTTGGTTTCGTCCGTAGTCGGACCCTGCTCTTCTGTATGATGTATGCCTATGTTGTTGTATTAATGTGACTCTGATGTAGCTTGTGGCGAGTGTAAGCCAATTCCATATACTCACCTCTTCTGTACATATAATTGTAATGATATCCGTTCTTGCAACACGACAAGATGCGCTTCTATCCCTGTCGAGGCCCTCGTTCCAAAACAAGGATAGGACCGCATCTTGGGCGTGACACCTACATGGCCTCTCATCGCTACCTTTACCAAATCGTGTTCACACACTTAGCTCTCACACAATAGGACAAGAACACTGCCATTCCGATTCATCGTCCAGATGGATTAGACCCGACACGACATGACTCTAAGCATAGCAGGTATAGTAAGAAAGCAAGCATGGATGAGTAAGCATAACAAGGCTCAAGAAGTTGCTACTCATACTAGGTGGTTTCAACTATTTAATTTGGCAAAGACAGGTCATGCAAAGGAATGGGTTCAACTATCGAGGACATGTAATAGTTGAATCGTTATCATATCAATTCTTTTCAACCGGTGCGCTCATCTTCAAGTTATTCAATCATCTCCAATATTTGCAAGATAAATCCTCATATTTCGTTCCGGAGTTGTCTCATCTGTCAAGTTTCTTTGTTTTTCCCACCCTCCCGCCCTTTTTCTTCAATGATTAAATTCTCATCCAAGTGTCTTTTCTATTCATGTAATGCTTCCGCTATCTTTCCTTCTATCTTGTTTTCAGTGATTCTTTGTGAATAGTCTCAGGAGTTTCAATTTAAAGATCTATCCTCATGTTCTTTGTTCTCGTTGTTATTCTTCTCAAGTGGATTCAACTCTAGTTCTTGGTGTTCATCATATCATTTTCATTCTCTAATTGCTCTCCCCTGTTGGAATTATTATCTAAGCCTCTCTTGTTTATTCGCCTCTCTTTTCTACCCGGAGTTTTGAAGATATTTAAGAAGATTCATGTTCCTGTTTTAAATCTTTTCAATTATTTCGAGGGTCTCACCTCATCAAGTTCTTAATTTGTACCGGTGCAATCTCTCTCTTTCTATGCTGTTATTTCAACGGTGGTTTCTTTTGAGTGGGACCATAACCCACAGGTTTTTCACAGGATCCTACCTAACTCTTCTAATCTTTTAGGAGATGTTCTCAAGTTCTCTTCAAATATGACGTAAGAATGAATTTCATCAGTCATATGCCTTCTTGAAGATCGCTTCTAAATCATTTTCATTGTTGGCTCAAATTTTCTTTATTCATTATTCTGGAGTATCTCAGTAATTCATGGTGTTGTTTCTCGTCATCATTTTAAGCATTGAAGACCGAAGGAGAGTTCTCTTAAATCTTAATCCATTCTCTTGAAGATTCATGGTTGCAGGCTGTTGCTATCATGTCAATTGTTTTGATCATGAGTTATTCCTCCCATATCTATCCAGTGCATTTCATAAAAAAATTCATTTCTCGATCTTCCGAAGTCCATCATTTCAGAAGATTTCTTCGTTCTCAGCTTTCTGCTTTCGTTCTCAAATTCTTCTCAATTGTTGTCCCTTCATTCATATCTCAATTCTTCCGGTGCCTTGTGAAGTTTTCTTTTAGGTGGATCATGCTCTCTTCTTTCTCATGTTATATCATTCATTTGTATTATCCTCTTTCGTTTCGAATTCTTACCGGTGTATTGTTCAAGACCTTTTCAAGTTTGTGCTCTATCTATCTTTCCTATCTCATCCAAAAGGATAAGTGGTATGCCAAATCCGTTGTTTGTCATCAATTTAACTTGATGAAGGATAGGCATATCATAATTCTTATTCTTCTTTCATCCAAGTGATTTCAATCCTTCTTCCGGAGTTGTTCATGATATCAAATTCCTTATACCAAGTGCTCATCTTTGTTTTCCGGAGTTGCTAGTTTTTCTCAAGTATCTTGTCGCTAAGCTTCATCTAATTCATAGCAAGGCCTCAATATTCTTCTTTTTGCATCCTCCAATTCTTTTCTATCATCCTTTCATTTCGGAGTTCATCCCGATGTTTTTATGATGGTTTGTTAAGGATGGAATTTTCTCGAAGTATTCATCAAGATTCTTGTTGGAGGTGCTCAAGTGTTATCATCTTGCAATTCTAAGTTCAATTCCTTCTCCATTGTCTCTTGAGATGGTGTTATTAAATTCTTGATTATGAGGAGTCTCGAAGGAAAATTGTCAAGTATAAGATAAGTAAACCCATCTTGTTTTCTCAGAGTTATCTTGGGTTGGATTACACCTAAAGAATTTCCTAAGGATTGTTTCTATCATGGTGTCATAAATGTTTCAAGTTTTATCCTCCTCCTCTTGGTGAAAGAAGTTTTGCATATCTTGTTGCTCTCAAGCAATCAATTGTTTCTATTGTGGCAGGTTGTCACCTCATAATTTTGACATGTTTTCCATAAGCCCATAACAAGCTATTCTTTCATTGTTGATGCTTCATCAACTCCATTCAACCTATGCTTCCAAATTCATTTGTGCTGGAAGTTGTCATTTTCTTATCCGTTCTTTTCCTTCCATCAATCCAGTTTCTATTCTCTTGATATGGAGGCCTGATGATGTTGCTCTTTTCAATCCATAGTCTTGTTTATCAAGATCATGTTCTTTCTCTCTTATTCATTTAACCGGAGTGTTGTGTTCTATGTTCAAGTTCTTTCCTTCTTATCAAGTTTTGCTTCTCTATCCTACCGAAGTGTTGCCGAAATTTCTTGTGAATTCTTGCTTGTTCCCATGTTATTCTTCATCTCTTCCAACCTTCATGTTTTCATTGGTTTCACTCGTTTGTCAAAGAAGCAACTAAGTTTTACCTCTTGCTCTTTATCTTCCCCTTTTCATTCTAGATCTCGGGACAAGATCCTCGTGTAGTGGAGGAGAGTTGTAACAGCCCGGGACCGACGCTCCAGAAGATTCCCCTTTTATTCTATTCTTGTCTGTGTTTCGTTTGGTTGTTGCATTCATCATCGCATCATTCGCATCATATGCATTGCATCGTCACTTGTTTTTGAAAACTTTCATCCGTTCGTAGTTGCCGATTCTCTCTGTTCTAGCCGTTGCCCGTTTCGAGCCCAACCACACACGCACGCGCCCGCGGCATCGTTAAAAAACCGTTTTTAAAGCGCGCGAAAAATATTCTTGGATTGGGTCAAAAGTTGGTGTGCGGTCTTATTATATTATAGGTGGGCCGCCTGCCAAATTTCGTCGCTTTCAGAGTTCGTATGATTCCCCTTCGGTCAACCGTATTAGTGCGGTCATCGGTTTATTTGCGGTCGTTACGGTGTTTTAAAACCTCTTGTCACGGGCTGCCACCTTCCCTCTCATCTCAGACCTAGCCCATCTACACACCCCACTAGCCCACCTAGCCCCCCTCTGCTTCCAGGCCGTCCGATCAAGATCGAACGGTCCGAAAAACGGAGCAAAACCCCCTCTCATAGCTCTCAAACTGCTATTTATACACCCCTAGCCTGCCTAATTGGGAAACCCTAATACCTCCTCGAATCTCGTGCCAAACCACCTACCAGCCGGCACCCAGCCGTAGCCTCCCTCCTCCCAGCCGCGTAGGGCCCACCCCAGGCCCAAAGCACCGCCGCCGCTTCCCGCAGGTGACCGAGCGTGCAGCCCCGACCGTGCTTCCCCGCGCCAGCCCCGTGCCAGGGCCACCGCCGGCCCCTCATCAGAGGAGTTCGCCGTCTCCGACCACCGCAATCTGTCACCGAAGCCAGCTCGGACCCCTTGCCGCCCCTCTCTCTCCTTCTTCGTCCTCTCTCCATCTCCCCTCACCTCCCACCGACTCTCTCTCTCTCTCTTCCTGCAGGCCAAAGCTTCCATGGCGCCTAGGAAGCTGCCCCGCTGTCGGAATGGGCCCCTGCGGCTAGATCCCGCAGCCCCCTCGCCGGATCCACCCTTGACCGCCCTTGACCGCCGTGTCCCTCGCCGCATTGACCGCCGTCACCGCCGGTGCTCTGCCCCTGCTCGGGAGCGAGCAGGAGGTCGGGGACTAGCGCCGCTCGATTCTGTCCCGTTGACCGCAATGCCCCTCGTGGGCCTCGCCTCTGCCTCGGGCCCAACCCTCTAGGTGAGATAGCCAGCCGCCCTTGCCTTCTATCCAGTGCCCTTCGCAATAGGTAGTTAAGTTGCGCCCACCAGATTTGGCCCGATTCATTTTTTCCTGGTCTGGCGATGTTTCTAATTATTCCAGGATAATAAAAATTGCAGAGAAAGTCCCCCTAGATCATGCATTTAATAACTCCATAACCAGGCATCGTATGGAAAAACTTTATTTATGAAACTTGACTAGAATTTCGTGTAGATTCATAATACCCAACTTTCACACATGTTAAAAAATACTTAAACTGCTGTTTGCATCGATTTGTGTAATTTCCATGCTAAAATGATTTATTTCATAACTACTAAACCGTAGCTCCGATAAAAATGTTCCACATGTAACTTGACTAGAAAAATGTGTAGAATCTCATGGTGACATTTATTTTGATGTTTAACAACTATAAAATTACGTTAGCAAAGATCTGTAACAATTTCATAATATGCTTATGGGGATGTTTCGGAAATGTTATATATTGCTTCCGGCCTCATTTAAAATGCCTAGATGTTGTAGTTGATTGTGCTTCACCGTTTGCCATGTTAAACAACATTTAATATTGATGAGTACCTAACGAGAGTGAACTAAGAAATTCAACGTGGAGTTTCGTCAATATGCAACTCATTGCATATTGAGCTTCACTTTAATGTGTAGTAGTTGTTTGATGTGAATTGTCATGCCTGGCATAATTAAACCAGACATGCATCATATTGGTTTGCGCATCATGTCATGCATATGTGTGGTGTTATCGTGTGTTGATTGTTTGTTCTAGTTTGTTTCTTATCGATAGAGTTCCGAAAGTGTTCGGAGTGTGAGGATTCGTTCGACTACGTTGGCTCGTCTTCTTCATGGATTCGATCTTCTTCCGAGCGGGATCTCAGGCAAGATGACACATTTCCCTGGATACCATTACTATCATTGCCATGCTAGTGTTCCTGTTTTTATTGTTATGTCTTGCTACCTACCACTTGTTTGTCAAGCCTCGCAACATTGCCATGAAAGCCTCTAACCCTCCACCTACCTCGCAAACCATTGTTTGGCTATGTTACCGCTTGCTCAGCCCTTCTTATAGCGTTTCTAGCTGTAGGTGCAATTGCTTCCATGTGACAACATGGACATACTTGTTATATCACAATATTGCTACATTTAATTTAATGCACGTATACACTTGGTAAATGGTGGAAGGCTTGGCCTTTTGCTTGGTGTTTTGTTCCACTCTTGTCGTCCTAGTTACTTGTGAACCGGTGTTATGTTCCATAATTGAGTGCTCCTAACATGCTCGGGGTTGTTATGGGGACCCCCTTGATTTTCATTTTAGGATAAAGCTTGTCTGGCAAGGCCCAACATTTGTACTATTTGCTTAATAACAACTAAAATTTGCATAGGGCATGATCACCCCGTGGATTAATAAACAACCCGGGCCAGTGCTCCTCATGAGTGTTGGTCCAAACTAGAGCCGTGTGCGGGGCAAACCCGGGGCAACTCGGGAGATTTCTATCAGGCCACTGTACGCTGTGCTTATCCGGTCGTGTCCTGAGAATGAGATACGCGGCTCCTATCGGGTTCGTCGACACGTCGAGCGGTTTTGCTGGACTTGTTTTACCTTTCTCGGACGTCTTGCGTGAGGAACTCTGATCTTCTACGGGCTATCTCGAGGTGTCGGACTTCCTTTGGAATTGCCTAGGATAATCATGAGATCCGTGGTCGAGGTTATTCCCACGGCGTGTGGTAAATTTGTGATGGATGAGTTGGAGAACCCCTGTAGGGTTAAATCTTTTCGAGAAGCCATGCCCGCGGTTATGTGGCAAACTTGGATACTTTGTTTAACACCCGGTCATAGCAAACTTGAAGTAAACTCTAAGAAAATACACCAACCGTGTGCGTAACCGTGACTGTCTCTTCTCGTGAGTCCTTATCCGAGAGAGAACACAGTGGGGTTATGATTGACGTAAGTAGGTGTTCAGGATCAGTTATTGATCATTACTAGTTCACATCTATTATGTGTAGACCGCCATACTTTACTTTCTGTACTCGTAAGTTAGCCACTCAAATAAATGCTTAGTCGCTTGTTGCAGCCTCACCACTTAACCGTCTTGATACCCTTGGAAATGAGATTGCTGAGTCCCTGTGGCTCACATATTACTACAACAACAGTTGTAGGTACAGGTAATGCGATGATTTGACGAGAGCATGTTGCTTGTTTGATTTGGAGTTCTTCCTCTCCTTCATCGATCTAGGATGGGTTCCAGGAGGCAGCCTGGGATAGCACGGATGGATGTCATTTTATCGTTTGGTTTCGTCCGTAGTCGGACCCTACTCTTCTGTATGATGATTGCCTATGTTGTTGTATTGATGTGACTCTGATGTAGCTTGTGGCAAGTGTAAGACAATTCCATATACTCACCTCTTCTGTACATGTACTGGTAATGATATCCATTCTTGCAACACGACGAGATGCGCTTCTATCCCTGTCAAGGCCCTCGTGCTAAAACAAGGATAGGACCGCATCTTGGGTGTGACACCTACATGGCCTCTCATCGCTAACTTTACCAAATTGTGTTCACACACTTAGCTCTCACACAATAGGACAAGAACACTGCCATTCCGATTCATCGCCCAGATGGATCAGACGCGACATGACACGACTCTAAGCATAGCAGGCATAGTAAGCAAGCAAGCATGGATGAGTAAGCACAACAAGGCTCAAGCAGTTGCTACTCATACTAAGTGGTTTCAACTATTTAGTTTGGCAAAGACAGCTCATGCAAAGGTATGCGTTCAACTACCGAGGGCATGTAATAGTTGAATCGTTATTGTCCTAATGCAGTAAAAGAGAGCAAGAGCGAGAGAGTGGGTTTATATGAGTATGCTCAAGGGTGGTTGCTTGCCTTACAGTCCTGAAGATATTACTTCTCTTCATTAGTGTCAACGATCACATCGTCAGAACCATCGTCTATCGAGAAGGAACAAACACCGGCAAACAAGCAGAACCAACACTCAACTTATGCAATGCACAATCATGATGTATGATATGCCTTGTTCAAGAATTCACCCGATTAACCTGTGAACTTGCCGATTAATCCCTACTCACTAGGTCACCGACTAGCCGATTAACTCATAAATCGCCCGATTAACTGATTAAATGGCCGATTAACTTGCCAATTATCCTATTAATCCCCTACTCACCAGGCAACCGAGCATCTACGAGTTAACGATTTCCTCAACAATGATGATATGCCAAGTTAATGTATTGAATTGACCTAGAGGAATAATTAGCCAAGTTAATTGAAGTGGAATTCAAACAAGTTTGAATTCCAACTCAAAATGATATTTCATATATTGCCCTAGTCATAAAATTTCCTACTTGGTGATTTTAACTTGCTCAAACATGCATGAACAGGGCGTAAACAGATTCATTGGATTTTTCTGATCATTTTTCAAATATAAATTATTTTCATCCGACTTACAATTTATTTTCTATGATTTTTAGAAGTTTTATACATTTTTTGTAATTTCCTGAATTATTTTATTACTAGAAAATTAATTGATGTGTCAGCAATACGTCAGCATTGCATCAACAAGTCAACAGGGCAGATCCAGGTCAAACCTGACAATTGGGCCCACTGGAGAGTGACACAGTCACCTAATATAGTTTAGATTAATTCGTAATGCCAATTAACAGGGTTGGGCCCACTAGTTAATGACCCATTGGATTAATTAATTAGGTTTAACTAACTATAGCTTAATCTAAACTTAGGCAAAGCATGGCCCACCTGTCAGTGACCCAAGAGGGACAAACCCTGGTCAAAACAGCCCGAGTCCGCCAGCGATCCAACACCGGCGAGGCCGAATGCGCCGGAGGGTTGCGGGTTTCACGCTCCGGCATCCAAATGGACGACGAAGGCCATCTAACACAAGGTGAGGATCCCGCGCATCGAGTGGTGTGGTCAGCCTGGCCTAGGGTGGCCAATGTCGATAGCAGCGAGCTCAACTGCGGCGGCCGGCGCTCGGACTTGCTCCGGCCCGGGGCAAGGAGCTCGGGACTTGCTTGGGCTGGGCCACTATTTGGGCCAACCAGGTAAGTCCTTCTCCCTACGTTTTCTACTTTCTGTTTTCTTTTCTTTTTATTTGTCTCCATTTTATTTATTTGCCATTGATTTCAAATTCGAACATTTTTCAAACCAGTGACAAAGTCCTCTGAATATTTTTATGTGGCTCATTGGACATTTACAAATGCACATAAAATATTTGAGGGTATTCGAAAATATATTCTATTCATATTGTGAATATAAATTCAGATTCAAATATAATATTGATTGAAATTCCAAGGCCAAATCATTCATCAAAAATGTTCTTAAATTTTGGTTTGAAATATTTATCTTGCCAAAATTATCAGAAACACTTTTAAACATTTGGGCTCACTGAAAACAATTTTGAGGGCTCCTTGCCCTTCTTTTATTTAAGGTTATTGAGGCTTTAAAATTCCTCAATTCAAATTTTATCAAAGGTAACATGATGACATGATGATTATGCAATGACAAGCAAGCTTAACTAGGGCTGTGACAACTCACCCCCACTAAACAAGAATCTCGTCCCGCGATTCAGGCATAGGGCAAGACAACACGGGGAACGCAAACTCACAGAATCTTCACGATCCAGTTGCCTTTCATGAAGATGTTGATTCTTGGCATCATCTTGGTTTTGACGTCTTTGCTTTCAAGATGTTCATCCAACACGATGACAAAAGTAACAGGAAAGCTTTACAAGTTTCGATCTTCTTGAAGATCGAGCAACTCATGATCAACTCGTGGAATGAGATGTGATAACATCTCTCGAGCTGAGACACAAAACACACGTTGAGGAAATTGGAATGAGGTAGATGACAGAGGTCCAATTAGTAGGCAACAATTCCATGCTAAAGCAAATGGTGATGAGGTTTCAAAGTAGCGAGGAGTTAGTTGCCCTTCATACCATAAGGACACCTTAGGGAAGGTGAATCGTAGTATTATCCCTTAAGTGGCAAAAATAATTAATTTTGAACCAGAGATCGTTGAAACTCTTTATGAAAACCTAAGGAAATTCACAAATGATCGTTGGAAGGAATTGAAACAATGGCATGCACAAATCGGAGGGAAACTAGAGTTATAGGACAGCTCGGCAAGGGAAGCCACATTCCAATTGAAACTGAGGGTATAACCTAGTGTCTGAGTGTGCTCTCAAGAACTTGAGCATTTCCATATTCATCAGGGTTTTACAAACATCCATGCCAAGGATCTTGGTGACACATCACACTACCATGATGAATAACAATGGAGGATGCTGATGCAAAGGAAGACAACACCTTCTCAGATTTCACCTTAGTTATACCAATGAAACAAAATCTGGATGATCGACCGAGAGACATTTAGCACTCCGCTTCTAATGTTCTCTTTGATGAAATAGCATAGCCAAATATAGATAATGCTTGGTCTCTAGAACATCAAGTAAAAGGTCGGACTTCGGAATCTCCAAAAGGTCCATGAGGAATGACTTCTAAAATAAGTCATACGGAATCCTCATGGGTAAGTGGCTCATGTTGCTGACACAAGATACTATAATACTAGGTCCTCCTGCTAGGTGTGTTAGCCACAACATCACTTTATAGGTTACAGCAAGACCAATATTATAATTCTTGGGGAACATCCCAACCATTGTATTCGCCTTAGATTCAAATCTGGTTGGTGCCGGGATACTCCAGACTCGGCATGTCCAAATAGGAATGTTTGCAACACAAATCGACGAGATGACGTTGTGGGATTCTCAGGGGGTGAACTGTGGGAGTCAACTCCAAAACATGAGCTGGATTGCAAGGCACGGGTGAACATGATGTCCAAGACAAGCATGACCACATGGTCTTACAACAAAACACTCCGTAGTTCAGGTTAGGAACCATCATTCCGGATATCGAAGCCAGGTGCAAGTCTGCCTGGTACCTTCGGGAGTAGCACTTAACTTCTTTTCCTTGAACAAGTCAATCAGTGGCTTGGTGTGCTAGGGACTACATATGGAATGGAGGGGGCCAACCTATCAAACCATAGCATACTTTGCACATGCATGACTGACTTGGGATGATTCCAAAGCAAGCAAGATAACTTTCCTCGAATTCATGGTGGCAACTTGCATCTAATGCACATGAACTAAGAGGGAGTCGCTTCTTACACCTAACATATACTTCACGAACGACACATGAAGATATGCCTACAAAGTTTCCAACACCAGCTTAATGTCCATCGTGAATCATGGGATAGACGAGAATGTTGCCGAGGAGCTCAACAACAATTCATCGAGATATCCAAATGGATGGAATTCCACAACTATGAGAGCAAGGTGATAGCATTGGGTAGACCAAAAGATATAATAGTGTATGATCAAGGATACATCCAGGAGTAAAACAATATTATGAAGATCTTTGGTTCTGATTCTGATTTGATGATAGCCCACACTCAAATCAAATATTGGATAAAACGATAGAATGCAACAATTGATCACAAGGATCAATCGATGAAGATATCAAATTTCTTCGACACACACCCACACAAAAACACAAAAGATATCCCTTTGACATGAGCTAAGTTAGATCAAGCTTTTATCTTCTAACTCTCCAAGTTATTGTTTAGCTTAACCAACTAACTTAGGGTATCCCACACAAAGTCTTGGACAAGGGGTGGTTTATAGAAAACCCAACTTGATCACGAACTCAACAAAACGGTGAGGAGACAGCCTCGTGATACTTCCGAGAAGATATTCGGAAAATCACGAACCACCAATATGTTATTAAGCTCGAGAGCACACTTACTTTTCAGGGAAAGACGATACGATCAACAGAGGTAAGGATTAACACAATCCTAACTCATTTCTCAAAAAGTGCACCATGGAAAATGCACTAGGTAGCACGAATAATCTTTATACTTGTGTCTCAATAACCAACACACCAAGAATGAAATTATTGTCCATTAACTACCAAGCAACAAAGTTGCTAGGAGTATTGATTTCACACATCATGATTCACTTGTTGGTGTTCTTGTTGCAGACAACACAAAGATCGAGGAATGAATGATGATGGCAAGAAGTATCACTACATCAAGATTTCATAAGAGGGGTGCAGTTCTCATGAAAACCTTGACATGAAGATGGTAATACCTCAATGTAGAACAGAGCAAAAACTGGATTGGCATTTTGATCTACGGAATACAACTGCTTTGACCCAATCCAAGAAATGGATGAGGTACGGTAGTTTGCTTCTCCTACTCATTCCGATAGAATGGCTTGATAGACCACAAGAATAATATGCATCGATGAAAATGGATGCACAACTACTCTTGCCTATCCATTGATAGATGAAGGCCAGAATACAATTGAAGAGGGGAAACTCAAGAGCACATGATTTTCTTGAGTTGTGGATGCCTGGATTTAATACGTCAAACAAAGTTCAACATGTTTCTTCCAGATAACCCATGTAGAAAGGAAAGAATTGGCAGGCTCGCAACTATGGAATGGAGGACTCATCAAGGGCACTCGTGTTGTGACCTTTCGTTCATGAAGTACTTCTGTCATGGTGGTTTATGGTATTGAAAGAATGACGTAACACAAACCTCGAATACTAGAACAAGGTTACTAATATCCTAAAGGAACGAGCAAAATACTATCAACGGGAGTGAGCAGAATGATTCTTCGGTTCAAGAACCCAAGAAAAGAATACCTACTGACTAAGCAGCAGCATAGGATACCTTTGACAACAATGGCCAGAATTATCACACAGGAAAAAAAATACACAACTAGATTGTTGGGTGGTTCACTGATATGACCTGGTTTCCTAACACCTTAACAAATACGTCGAGGTAGTGGAGTACCTCAACACAACAGTTAGTGTGCTTTGTCTGGCTAGAAGACATTAACTCGGGATGAAAGGATCTGCAATTGCATCAGATAATTTAGAAACTTTGGACAACTCGGACAGCATAACGGTTGTACGGGCATGAAATATGAGGCAACCTGTATGACAACTGACAACATAACAATGAATTCTTATAGAGACATCAATCCAAGAAGACATCAACTTTCCTATAAGTCTGCAACATAGTAACTCATCATGCTGATAGATAGATGAGAATCCTCGTTCTTAAACCCCGTAGAATAAATAAGAGGCTGACTCGGAATTAGAATGACACGAGAAGAGGAGTAAAAAGAGTCTTATGTTCCCTTCCACAATCAATTCCCTTATATAACTAAAGCAGTTCTAGACTCAACATCGGCCAATTTGGCTTGGTAATCCTACAGGCAGTCAAGCTCTGATACCAACGCTGTCGGGGCCCCGATCCTAAGCCATAAGAACCCAACCTATAACATATCACATCACTTTGCAGCCTCATGCACTATTTTCTCCATGGCTGACGCCTTACCTGGGCTAGGACCGTTTGCGTATTTTGTCTCACGTTTGTGAATGTGTCGCTAGCATTCGAATGACAGAGAACCCGGGTCCACATGACTAGTCGTAGAACCCAAGTGGCACATCCGCACAGGGACATGCATACATAACCCAACAATGCAGGTGTCGATCTCTAGAGTGTGTATACGAGTCATAGCAAGCTACAAGGACTCCATTACACCGTGGGACATAAATATCATCACTTCCCATAGACGATTCATAGCATGCTACAGGTACTCCATTACACTGCGAGACATTTCCCCAAAGGGACAAACACAACAGCAAAGAAGGATACATGCAGGTCAATCAATGTGTCCGGAGTACTAGAAAGCTACCAAGGCTCGGTGGAAGCGCAAAGAGGCATTTCCCCGTAAAGAGTACTACTAAAGGCACACAACTAGGTGTCGAATCCCATACATACCGTTGGACGTCACATGTACGCATGACATGCCCGATATGCATAGATACAACTATGGCATCACAACATAGCCAGACAACATTACAACTTTTATTTAGAAGTCTCGGAAGAGCCAACATAGTAAGATGTTACAAGCAGGGGTCACAAGACCCAACATTCAGAGCATTCAAACAAACAAGCAGAAGTTAAACATGTCTAGGTACATACATCTACAAAAGCGGCTGGAGGAGCCTAAAAACTACAACGACCCTACCAAAGGAGCCAGACCTTTGTCTGGGATTCCCAAGCTAATCCGGTCAACATCGAACTTCACGTCCTAAGTACCAATAATGAGACCGACGTCTCCTCTACAAAGACATAAATTAAGCAAACGTGAGTACCAAGGTACTCAGCAAGACTTACATCAGAACTAACTACATAGCCATCAATATCAATGAAGGGGGTCGTGGAGTTTATTGCAGCAAGCTAGCTTTCACTCTTGGCTAAGTTGTACTACGACTACAAGTATTTCTTTGAGGTGAGATAGCGCACACGAGTCCACACATTCACCATATCAATATACCACTATGGATCCACTCATGTCTCCCTACGAGAAGGCCATCCATAGCACTCACGCTTATCTTGCATATTTTAGAGGTATCCATTTCACTTATCTATTAACCACATAAGTTCTCCAAGTAGTCCATATCCCAGGATGCGGCTATTCGGATAGATTCATAACCCTGCAGGGGTGTACTTCTTCACACATGCTCCTGCCACTTATCGCCATGTGCACGTAAAAGGCACCTCGGCAACCTTCAAGCGGAAGCCCAGCAAGGGAGTCGGCCACGACCGTCAATCACACAAGACCCTAGTCCAGGTTTATCGTCTATTTGAGACTGAACCCGCATGTAAGTCCGGTCGAAGTTTCCGCTACGGCCTCAAACGATGTGCGTAGGGTTCCCAAGCCCACCGTTTGGGTGCCACTTGGTATCTATACTACATCACAACCTACCCCATTGGGCAGCGCTATGCACGGCCGCAAACATTTTTCCTACAAACACCAGAAACTAGTTGCAACTTCTGGACAGAGGTCTAGGTGATTAATAAGTCGAGCTGGGTCATATTTCAGGGCCCAACATGTGGTAGTAACTGTCTTGCATCACATACATAGAACTCGGTTCTTAAGGACGGTCTCAATGAGACAACTCACCATGTACTCCTACAAGGACTTTCATCGCTACCTTTACCAAATCGAGTTCACACACTTAGCTCTCACACAGTACGACATGAACACTGCCATTGCGATTCATCGCCCAAATGGATCAGACCCGACACAACACGACTCTAGGCATAGCAGGCATAGTAAGCAAGCAAGCATTAATGAGTAAGCACAACAAGGCTCAAGCAGTTGCTAATCATACTAAGTGGTTTCAACTATTTACTGTGGCAAAGACAAGTCATGCAAAGGAATGGGTTTAACTACCGAGGACATATAACAGTTGAATTGTTATTGTCCTAATGCAGTAAAAGAGAGCAAGTGCGAGAGAGTGGGTTTATATCAGCATGCTCAAGGAGGGTTGCTTGCCTAAAAGTCCAGAAAATATTACTTCTCTTAATTAGTGTCGACGATCACATCGTCAGAACCATCGTCCATCGAGAAGGAACAAACACCGGCAAATAAGAAGATCCAACATTCAACTTATGCAATGCACAATCATGATGTAGGATATGACAAGTTAAGGTACTGAATTGACCTGGAGGAATAATTAGCCAAGTTAATTGAGGTGGAATTCCAACAAGTTTGAATTCCAACTCCAAATGATATTTCATATATTGCCCTAATCATAAAATTTCCTACATGGTGATGTTAACTTGCTCAAACATGCGAGAACAAGGCATAAACAAATTCATTGGGATTTTTTGATCATTTTTCATATATAAATTATTTTCTATGATTTTTATAAGTTTTAATCATTTTTTATAATTTCCTGAATTATTTTATTAATAGAAAATTAATTAATGTGTCAGTAATACGTCAGCATTGTGTCCGCAGGTCAACAGGGTTGGTCCAGGTCAAACCTGACCAGTGAGCCCACTAGTCAGTGACATAGTCACTTGACAGAGTTTAGATTAACTCCTAATGCCAATTAACAGGGTTGAGCCCACTAGTAAATGACCCATTGGATTAATTAATTAGGTTTAATTAACTATTACTTAATCTAAACATAACCAAAGCATGGCCCACCTGTCGGTGACCCAGGACGATCAAACCCTGGTCAAAACAACCCGAGCCTGCCGACGATTCAACGCCGGTGAGGCCAGATGTGGCGGAGGGCCGCGGGTTTCGCCCTTCAGTGTCCAAATGAACGACGGAGGCCATCTACCGCAAGCTGATGATCCTGGGCGTCGAGTGGTGTGGTCAGCCGAGCCTAGGGTGGCCGATGTCGACAGCGACAAGCTCAAGTGCGACAGCCGGTGCTCGGACTTGTTCGGGCATAGGGCTACGGTCTGCTAGCGGCAAGATATGCCGTTGGACGGACTCGTGGGAGCTCCAGGATCTCGACCGCATGCTCGAACGGGAGCTGCAGGTACTCTAGCACGGTGGCGCCATGGATGGTGGCGATCGGAGCTCGGGCAGCAAGGGGGAGACGACTACGGCGAGGGACAAACCATGGGGTTAGGGGGATTCAACGCAGGAGCTCACAACGGGTCGGTTGAGGTAGACGGCGTGCTCGGGGAGGCGTAGATGGCCATGAATCGCCAGAGAGGTGCGTCGAAGCCGGAGCTTGAAGACGATGTCGGTGGAGACGACAGAGGGCTCCTCCGATTGCTTGGCTCGGTGAGGAGGTCGGGGTCGACGTCGTGATTCTCCTGAGCACGGTGGCAAGGTTGCGACGGCGGCGCTCTCCGGTGGTCTCTGTTCGGTAGGGAGAAGCAGCAGAGGCGAGGGAGAGAGAAGGGGGAGAGGCTCCAGAGAGAGGTGATTGGCAGAGGAGGTCGCGGGGACGTCTCTCCCACGTTGGATAGACTTGAGGGAGGCCGAGAGGTGGCAAGCAGGAGGTGGCTTCGCCTCCTATGCGTGCGCCACGCCCTCGTGCCTACTGGCACGAGGTTGAAGAAGGCACCGGGTGGCCTGGTGGGCCGGGCCACCAATTGGGCCAGCCAGGTAAGTCCTTCTCCCTACATTTGCTATTTTTTGTTTTATTTTCTATTGATTTGTCTCTGTTTTATTTATTTGCCACTCATTTCAAATTCAAACAATTTTCTAACCAGTGACAAAGTCCTTTGAATATTTTTATGTGGCGCATTGGACATTTAGAAATGCAATAAAATATTTCAGGGTATTTGAAAATATATTCTATTCATATTGTGAATACAAATTCAAATTCGAATATAATATTGATTTAAATTCTAGGGCCAAATCATTCCTCAAAAGTGTTCCTAAATTTTGGTTTGAAATACTTATCTTGCCAAAATTCTCAGAAACACTTTTAATCATTTGGGCTCACTGAAAACAATTTTGAGGGCTCCTTGCCCTTCTTTTATGTAAGGTATTCGAGGCTTTAAAATTCCTCAATTCATATTTTATCAAAAGTAACATGATGATTATGCAATGATAACCAAGCTTAACTAGGGCTGTGACAACTCACCCCCACTAAACAAAAATCTCGTCCCAAGATTCAGGCATAGGGCAAGAGGACATGGGGAGCACAAACTCACACAATCTTCACGATCCAATTGCCTTTCTCGAAGATGTTGGCAAGCGGCGGGGAATGCCAGTCCCGGAGGACAATGATGAATGTGATCCAGGAATGGGAGGCGCTAGCTCGCGTCCTAGCCGTCCTTCCCCCGCCGGCCGGCGGCCCGGTTCCGGCGCTCAAGGAGCTGGGCAGTGTCCTGGCACGATGCCTTGAGGAACTGGCCAGATTCGTGGAGGCGGGCGACAGCGCCCTTCAGCGTGCAGAGGTAAGTCTTTTTAGCCTTTGTTGATTTTTCAGTGGGGGCGCACGAGCCCACCCACTAGGTGTAGCCCCCGAGATGCGGGCCGGCTGACCGACTGCATGGAAGCCGGGCCGTATCTTCTTTGGATGGCTTTCGACTTTGGTTTCTTGGGCAAGCGGGGAGCGCCATGCGGCATGAAATTTTTGACGAGGCGGTTGCGATCCATAATTGCGGCAAGCACGGTTTTTACCCACTTGAAGAGGAGCTAAAGAAGACGCAAGGTACGCTTCTTCCAATGGGGGCGCGCGAGCGCACCTAGTGGGGGTAGCCCCCGAGAGTCAGGATGGCTGCTCGGCAGTCAGCACGGATCTTGTGCATTTTTTGTAACCGCTGTCGGTCTTATTCGCAGAGGAGCTGAACGTCCTCCGGGGGAACAAGACTGAGGTGGCCTCCAAGCAGGACCGGCTGGCACAAGACGTCTAGATGATCACTTTGGAGAGGGACCCGTTGGCCGTCCTGCTAGTAGACGGGCAGGTGGCTCAGGAGGGCCTGATCCCGGGGCTACAGCGGGAGGTGGTGTCCAAGGAAGATGCCGTCAATCACACGGTTGATGCCGCCCAACGGACCACCTCCCTTCAAGGCGAGGTGACCCGCCTCGAGAAAGAACTTGAGGCGTGCGGAGCCGCCCTTGCCTAGGCGGAGACGAAGCTAGGAAGGGAGAGGAACGCGGCGCTGCAGTTTGCCATCGAGATGGACGATGCCTTTCTGCGTAAGTCTTGACTTCCCTCCCAGCCAACTGCCTTTTTCTTGCCCTTGATGTGTTTTTTGATCCCCTTTCTTTCTTTTCTCAGAGCGGTTCCCGGAAACCTAGTGCCGCGCTGAGCGAGCCGTGGTGGACCACCGGGATTGCCTGCGGCAGCGTGGACGAGAGGTTGAGGAGAACGCTGGCTGGGACATGGTAGAGCTTGGGCTGGTTGTGGAGAACTGGATGATCCACCTCCAGCGCAGCATGGACCGACTGATGACAACTGGCAAGGAGGTGTTCATTGCCATGTGGCCTGGTCGTGGGGTCCCGAAGGGCCACGTGGCACTATGGCTGGAGAACGCGGTGGCCCGGCTCGAGGTCTAGAAGGCGGCGGCGAAACGAGCCGGTGCGTAGATGGCCCTCTAGTTCTTCACATCATGGTATCATGGTGTCGACTTGGACCGGCTGGCCACCATGCACGACATGCCGGAGGCACAATGGGCCCCCCGTGGAGGTGCCCTTGTCCGCCGGGCCAATGAGCTGGCCTCGTATGTTGACCCAGACGAGGATGACGAGGCGGTCGCCGAGGACTCCTTCGGCAACCCCAAGGCCCAAAGGACGAAGAGGTCGCCGACGAGAGCACCGCTCTAGCACCGACGGCGACACCAAAGCCACGGAGGCCACAGAGGCGGATCCGAAGGTCGCAGCCTCTCCTAGGCAAACCGTCAAGCCGGTTGGCGACACGTCGGCAGCCTGAGTGGCCCTGCACGCATTCTGCTTGTTCCTTTTGCTACAAAACTTCTGTTTAAGACGCATTTCCACCCACTGGGGGTGTATTGTAATGAACCTCTGGACTGTGGCCTTTTATCGTTTAACTTGTGTGACGTTAAAAATGCATGTGTGTTGGATCTTCCTTTGCCTTTTGCTTATTGACTCGTGTTTCACGATGGGATTCCTTCCGGCTTCCGCCCCACCAGCCAGCCAACCGGGAGTCGGTCTGGGATAGGGACGGGGCATCATCCTTGGGAAAACGAGTGGGCTTTTAGAGTCATCTGACAAGGGCTTTTAGAGGACAAAGGGTCGAGTCAATAGTGTCTGGTTGCTAGAAACAACATGGTCCGGTTGGACCTATCCAGCTGCCACTCGTCAGACGGTCTTCATGTGAGAAGTTCCTTCCTACCCTGTGGACCATCAGTCGGACACTCGGGAGCCGGTCTATGGCTGGTTAGGGGGGCATTGAAGGGTTGCTCACTCACATTACTTGTCCGCCTCAGAGAAGAGCCGGCGAGTCCCCGGGCCAAGGATCCGGACCCGGGTGTTGTGCTTAAATAATTAGAAACCTTTGAAGGGATTGAAGAGGGGCATGCCCCAGGTGCCGGCCTTGGGCCCCCATTGCATTCATAAGCCCAAAAGGGAAAGATACATACATACACGGGTCTTAGCAGTAAAATGGATGGAGGAGCTCCCCATTCCATGGGCGCTCTATTTCTTCGCCGGAGGCGTCCCTCTTGCGTTTTTGTGGATTCGGGGCATCTATTAGGTAGTATGTGTTGTTGTGTAGAGCCTTGCTGGCGATGAACGAGCCCTCCCATGGGGATGATAGCTTGTGCTGGCCGACTGTTCGCTGGATCCGCCTGAGCACCAAGTCTCCTTCGTGGAAGGAGAGTGGACGGATCCGCTTGATGTGGTTGTGCCAGAGTTTCTGCTGGTAGATGGTCGTCTAGCTCAGAGCCAGTTGGTGTGCTTCTTCGAGTAGGTCGACACCATCTTCTCTTGCCTCCTTCGCGTCCTTCTCCGTATACAGGGCAACCCGAGGCAAATCGAATTCGATGTCAATGGGGATGATTGCCTTGGACCCGTATACGAGAAAGAAAGGGGTGTAGCCAATCGACCAGTTGGGGGTGGACCTGAGGCTTCAGAGGACAGCCGTCAGCTCTTCGATCCAATAGCCGACTAGCCTGACCAGCGGTGCCACGAGCCGGGGCTTGATGCCGGCCAGGATCAGGCCGTTTGCCCTCTCAGCCTGGCCGTTTGACTATGGGTCGACGACGGACGCCAAGTCGAGCCAGATACCTTGCTTGGCACACAAACGTGGTAGTGCGCCCTTGGCGTAGTTCGTGCCATTATTGGTGATGATGCTGTGGGGGATGCCGTAGTGGACTATGATGTCCTCGATGAACCGGACCGCCATGGGGCCGTCCATCTTCTTGATTGGCCTGGCCTCGATCCACTTGGTGAATTTGTCGACGGCTACCAGTAAATGTGTCATGCCTCCCCGTCCGGTCTTGAAGGGTCCCACCATGTCCAGCCCCTAAAAGGCAAAGGGCCACGAGACGGGGATGGTCTGGAGGGCCGTAGCCGGCAGGTGGCTTTGCGTGCTAAAGCGTTGGCACCCTTCGCACTTGTTGACCAGCCACTTGGCCTCCTCCAAAGCGGTCGGCCAGTAGAAACCGTGGCGTAATGCCTTGGCCACTAGGGGCCTGGAGGCGGCATGGTGCCCGCACTCGCCCTAGTGGATGTTGAGGAGGATCTCTTGCCCTTTCCCCGGCTCGACAAAGCGTTGGAAAACTCCGGTGTTGCTGCGATGAACCAGCTCGTGGTTGATGATGCCGTAGGCCAGGGCTCGGTGTTGGATTTTCCTTGCTATGGCCTCATTGGGAGGGAGCTCTCCGCGTAAGAGGTACGGCAGGATGGGCTGGGCCCATGAGGGATCCGAGACGGGAGCCGGCTCGGGCTCAAGTGGGGCGTTGGAAGCGGCAGGAGCCCCCGGGTCTAGGTGACCAGTCCCCGGGACCGTCTCGCTAGCCCCTGGGACTAAGGCAGAGGGAGGGGCGTCGATCACCATCATGACGGACACGGTTTTGGAGTCGGCTGCCTCGGATGCAGTAGGCTCGACAGCTGGAGCTGTGGTGTCGACTGGGAAGCCGATGGTGCAGCCAGCGCTGATGGTGATGGCTGGGAAGCCAGATCTGCCGACGGGCTGGCCGCTTTAGTCGGCATGAAGATGGACTCCGATTCGGCTGAAGGCTTGCTCGACAGCTTGAGAAGCCGTTCGAGGGAGTCGCCGGCTGGGATGGCCTGCCGGGTGGAGCCGATCTTTGCTAGCGTATCGTCCCGCCTCGTTGTCCGCCCGAGGGACGTGATGGAACTCACAGCCGTCGAAGGAGCCGGTGAGCTGCTGGACGAGGAAGCGATAGCTGGCCATGTTGGTGTCTCTGGCGTCCCATTCGCCAGAGACCTGTTGCACCACGAGGTCGGAGTTGCCAAAGCATAGGATGCGTCTGATGCCGATCTCTTTGGCGAGCTGGAGGCCGTGGACGAGGGCCTCGTATTCGGCCACGTTGTTGGAGGTGGCGCATACTTGAGTTGGTCTCCCTTCGTAGACGATAAGACGACACCGGTTCCCAGGCCGGCTTGCATATTCAAGCCATCGAAGTGCACGCGCCAGTGCGTTGAGTCGGGTGGAGGCGGCACGAACTAGGTTTTGGCCCAGTCAACGAGGAAGTCGGCCATCGCTTGTGACCTGATGGCGGTGCGAGGCTCGTACCAGATCTCGTAGTCGGCGAGGGCGATGGCCCACTTGGATATCCGGCCGGTTGTGTCCCGGCCGCTCATGATTTCGCCCAACGGTGTTGTGCTCACCATGGTGATGATATGCTCCTGTAAGTACTGCTTGATCTTCTGGGCGGTGAAGTATATGCAGCAGCACATCTTCAGGTAACGGGGGTAGTTCTATATGGAGGCAGAGAGGACCTCGATGAGGTAGTAGACGGGGCGCTGGATCAGCAGTGTCTTACCCTCCTCTGGCTGCTCCACCACCAGGACGATGCTAATGACGCGTGTGGTCCCCGCGATGTAGGCGAGCAAGGGCTCCTTCTTAGCCGGCGCGGCCAGGATGGGCGCGCATGTAAGAGCTCGTTTGAGTCCACGGAAGGCCTCATCCGCCTCGTCAGGCAAGTCAAACATAGTCGACTTCTTCATGGGGTCACCGCCCGGCTCGACCAGAGCCGTCTTTCGTAGGAGCCCGTAAAGGGGCAGGGACTTCTCTCCCAGCCGACTGAAGAACCGCCTGAGCAAGGCGAGGCAGCCGATGAGCTTCTGGACATCGCGGAGCCGGGTCGGCTTGGGCATGCGCTCGATCGCCTAGATCTTCTCTGGGTTAGCTTCGATGCCACGAGCGGACACGAAGAAACCCTGGATTGGCCAGTCGGTATGCCAAAGACGCACTTCTCCGGGTTGAGCTTGATTTGGTATTCGTGCATGTTGGCGAATGTCTCCCGAAGGTCATCGAGGAGGCTGAAGTACTTCTTGGTCTTGACGACGATGTCGTCAATGTAGACGTGGACATTCCTGCCTATCTGAGGTAGGAGACACTTCTGCATGTACGTCTAGAAGGTAGCTTCTACATTCTTTAGGCCGAAGCACATGGTGATATAGTAGTAGGCCCCAAAAGGGGTGATGAAGGAGGTCTTCAGATGGTCGGCTGGGTCTAGCTTGATTTGGTGGTTGGCGGAGTAGGCGTCCAGGAAGGACAGCAGGTCAGAGCCGACCGTGGAGTCGATGACTTGATCGATCCTCGGTAGGGTGAATGGGTCCTTGGGGCATGCCTTGTTCAGGCTTGTGTAGTCGATACACATGCACCAGGTTTTGTTCTTCTTCAGCACCAGGACTGGGTTGGCCAGCCAGTCCGGGTGGAAAACTTCCATAATGAAGCCGGTTGCGAGTAGCTGGGCGATCTCTTCTCCTATTGTACGCCGCTTCTCCTCGGAGAAAGGGCGCAGGGGTTGCTTGACTGGCTTCGCATCCAGCCATACATGAAGCTTGTGCTCAAAGAACTTCCTCGGAACACCCGACATGTCCTTGGGAGACCATGCAAAGATGTCCTGATTCTCATGGAGGAAGTTGACGAGCTCGCTTTCCTATTTGCTATCGAGGCGAGAGCCGATGCTGATGCACTACTTGGGGTTGCCGGGTCAAGTAGCACTTATTTAGTGTCCTTGGATGGCTGGAACGAAGCCTCACTAACCGACTGGGATGGAGGAACTGGCACGGCCGGTCAGCTAGCAGTGTGAGCCACGAGCCGGTCGAGCTATCGTGTATCCTCTGCTATCTCGAGGGCCTCGGCCAGCTAGCTGCCGTGTCGCGTGCACGCAATTGACATCTTGTAGTCACCAGCGATGGTAATGATGCCCTTGAGACCCGGCATCTTGAGCTTGAGGTAGGCATAGTGGGGGACCTCTATGAATTTGACGAGAGCCGACCGGCCCAGCAGTGCATGGTAGGGACTATCAAGGTCCACCACCTCAAACCATATCGGTTCGCGGCGGAAGTGGATGTGGTCGCCGAAGAGAACGTCGAGCTTGATCTTGCCGATGGGGGTGCAGAACTTTCCCGGCACGATGTCATGGAAAACTGTTCGGCTCGCCTGCAGATCTTCTACATTGAGCCTTAATTTAAGCATTGTATCGAGGTAGAGGATGTTGATGCTGCTACCCCCATCGATCAACACCCGTGAGAAGCGGCAGGTGCACCTCACGGAGGCGATGGTGGGATCGAGGACGAGGGCGTAGCTACTAGGGCTCGACATCACGGCCGGGTGGTTAGCCCGGCTCCAGGTAACCGGACTCTCAGACCAGTGCATGAACTAGGGAGTCGCGGGCATGGTGGCATTCACCTCGCGGTGGAGCCGGCGCTGAGTGTGTTTGTCCATCTCTTCACTGGTGAAGATGACGTAGGAACCGTCTTGGTTGGGGAACTAGTCGAGCAGGCGACCGTCTTTCTGGGCTCGAGCCGGAGCCGGAGCTGGCGCCAGTGCGCAGAGAGGCGACATGGGAGGAGCCAGAAGGCCGTCCCCCCGGTCCAGTCGTTGTGAGAAGATGCACTGCTGGATCGTGTGCGTGGAGGATTTTTCCCCGAAATGATTCTTGCAGGGGAGGTCGAGCATCTGCTCGAACATGAGCTTGGGTGTAACAGCCCAAGTGTTTCCCTTGCCATTTTGGACATGTAACTCTTGTGAACCTATGTTGTCATGTGTTTGAATGATATGATGTTGCTCATTGCCATTCCATCTCATGCATCATGGATCATGCCATCTCATCATCATGTCATGCATAATATATTTTTGTGGTGTGCTTCCATGTGACAATTGTTGTGATGCTGTTAGTAGGCTTGTGTGATGGGTGGATGTGTGCAAGTGTGGTTTTCCACCGACCCACCCCCTCTCCTTTTTCAAACATCTTCAAAACCCCTTTGAATCATTATTTTCCCACTCTGTTAAAATAACTTGTTAATAAATTTTGTTAAAAATGTTCATGGTTTAGGGAATATTACTTTGAGTATATGTGTGTTTCTCTCTTTGGTGTTTGAGCTTTGGGCTCTTGGGGATTTGCAATAAACAGGGGCTGTTTATTTAAAAAGTATTTAATTTACTTGCTGTAAAAAGCATTTTTGTAATTTAATAAATAGGGCATATATCCTTCTGTGACAAAGTATTTTTGTTTTGACTAAAATCCTTCTCTTTTACTCTAGGGCCTTTTGTCTTGTTTTCTTTTATCTAATTAGGAAACCCTGTTGTTTTATTTCTGAGAGAGAGAGACTGGGTAGTGGTGAAAGTGCGTTATATCGACTAGAGGGGGGTGAGGAGGCGATTTTTACAAATTCACCACTTGAGGAATTTCAACTTTGAGGAATTTGAAATGTGATGAATAACTAGTAGTGGAATAAGTACTCAAGTGCATGAGTAACATAGTAACATCATAGTCTTCATGATGAAATGAAACATGCATAGATAGTAAGTAGCGTGACACAGGATGAGCAGTGGTGAACAAGGTAACTTGAAGAATTTGAAGTAAGAAAATTGTGAAAGTCTTCAGTCAAATTCTTCAAACAGTAACAATCAATTTCATCAACAAGTTTATGAGGAATAGAGGGGTTGAGGAAATAGAACCAGGTAGCTCGATGAAGACAATGGTTTGATGACCTAGTTCCAACTAATGTGACAGTTGTACGCTTGGTTTGGAGTGGCTTGGTATTTAAACCAGAGGACACACAGTCCTTACCTTATTCTCCTTGAGCTAAGGTCACACAGTCCTCGCCCAACACTCGTGGTAAGTCTTCAGGGTAGACTTCCAAAACCCTCACAAACTGGTCACCCGGCGATCCACAATTTACTGCTGGATGCTCTAGACCAAGGTCACTTCTTGATCTCCAATTGACTGCAGGATGCACTACACCATGATGCCTAACCATCTAGAGGATGCACAATCCTCAACGGTAACAAACGTCGGTTCCACACAGGAATTTCTTCAGTGATGCTCAATCACTTTGGGTTTGGTGGTTTGGTTGTGGGTTTTTCCTCACTGATGATTTTCTCTCAAAGTCCTCGGAGGATGGGCTGCTCTCAAATGCAAGTGTCAGTTCTCTCTTGGAGCAGCCAACCAACTAGTGGTTGTGGGGGTGGCTATTTATAGCCAGGGTGCAACCTGACATGATAAGACATGAATGCCCCCAATGGTATGACTGTTATGTGGATAAGAATGATTGGGGACAGCTGGCACTAAGCACAGCAACGGTCGGAATTTCGAACTATGAAAGTCCTCAGACATATCATGTTCCTCACTTGTAGGCAATTCGCACTGGCGAAATCCTAACTATTCAGTCAGATCAATTTCATCAAAGAGCAGAAGAACTTCGTCTCTGTCACTGAAGAACTTGACTGAGCTGCAAGAGATTTCCAAAGGCTTCACTCAAAGGATTGGATAGGTTGAGGATTTTGAGTTGAGCATCAGTTGGAAATTTTCCTTAGTATTGCCTCGGACCCCTTTAACAGTACGGTGTTTCCTATGACTCAATGAAAGGAAATGAAACTATGAAAACAAAAGTCTTCACGCTTCATAGTCCTCGTTCATATCTTCAAGGTCACACCAACTTCTTCATTTTCAAAGTCTTCAGGGAATACCAAAATCTTTAGCCAAGTCTTCACCAAAGTCTTCAGTTGAAGACATACATTTTTAGGGGCCGATAAACTCCGAATATATCAAACTCCTCATCGACTTATAGAGCCTGTGTACACTCACAAACACAATAGTACATTAACCTATAAGTCTTCAATACACCAAAATCACTAAGGGGCACTAGATGCACTAACAAGTGGGTTGTCCTCCTCCTTAGCGCGGCCCAGCCAAACATCTAGTGGCGAACTGCCCCGTTGCCCTCCTTTCCATCAGGTTCAGTGGAAAAGCAGAGAGAAGCGAGCGCCGCCGTGAACTTCAGCCGTCGAGCGCCGTCTCCCTCGGTCCTTTTAAACCCCCCTCGGTGTGCGTGCCCTTTCTCTAAGGTTCCATGCTTCTCCTCGCGTTGCCGCCATCACGTTTCTCCTCCGCCTCTCCATCTTCACTCCTCCCTCTTCTTCTGTTAGGTAAGGATTTAGAGTTAGAGAGGTTCAGAGATTGTGGTCGCCGGTCCTCCTCGTCGTCGTTCCGTCTTGTCGTCGCATCATCATCATCGGACAGATGGTGTGCCGGTCTAGGCACGCTCCTGCGCCCCATTCCCGGCACTAGGGTGTGGAGAGGACCCCTGCAGCGCCGCCCCGTCATTGCCGTCAGCTTCAAGCAGAGGTGCTTCGTCACCGGCCTTCTTCGTGTCTTCTTCCTCGCCATCGCCCCTGCTTCCCTACGTCTCCGAGCAGCCCCTAGGTGAGCTCCCCGTTGCCGTAGCCTGCCTTGCTTCATCTCTGCCGTGCCTCTATTTGCCGCTGTATTTCTTTAGTTTCATTAGTGGTTCAGGATGGTTCCATCAAGATGGGCAATTATTCTTTTCTGGCTTCTCCAATTGTTCTCGGTAATTCCGACATTGATCTCATTCTAGGCATGGACTTCCTGGCTATGAACAAGGCATGTGTTGATTGTAAAGCAAAAGAAGTCAAGTTGACTCATCCTTTAGAATATGTGATTATTTTCGCAGCTCGCGATGACACAATCCGTCTCTTTGCTCGTAATGAGAAAGGTGAAATCTCACCTATTTCTCAAATTCTGATGGTTTGTGAGTATGAATATGTCTTTCCAGAAGAATTGCCAGGAATGCCTCCGCACCGGCCAGTCAAGTTCGTGATTAACCTCGAGCCCAGAACTGAACCGTTTTGCATGCGCCCTTATAAACTTGGGCCCGAAGAGCTGAAAGAGTTGAAGAAGCAGCTAGATGAACAAGAACGTTTAGGTCTGTTCAGACCAAGTTCTTCTCCATGGGGTTGTGGTGTTTTGTTTGTCAAGAAGAAGGATGGCACAGACCGACTTTGTGTTGATTACCATCCATTGAACAAGAAGAAAATCAGAAACAAGTACCCACTTCCCAACATCAATGATTTGTTTGAAAAACTGAAAGGTGCCAAGGTTTTCTCGAAGCTTGATCTTCGCATGGGCTATCATCAAATTCGCATTCGCGAAGAATATATTCCAAAGACCGCTTTTAGGACGAGTTATGGCTCTCATGAGTACACCGTCATGTCGTTTGGTCTCGCCAATGCTCCTCCAACCTTCTCAAGAATGATGAACTTCATATTCTCTCCTTTCAAGAATGAGTTCGTCTTGGTCTATTTGGATGATATCCTTGTGTTCTCGGAGATCGAACAAGAGCATGCAGAGCATCTCCGGCTTGCGCTTGACAAGTTAAGAGAGCATCGATTCTATGCCAAGCTTTCCAAGTGTGAGTTTTGGCTCAATGAAGTGGTGTACCTTGGGAATGTGATCACTGCCGAGGGCATTAAAGTGCACCCTAAGAAAGTTGAGGAAATCTTGAAGTGGGAGCCTCCGCAAAATGTGAAGCAGCTTCGTATCTTCCTTGGGCTTGCTAGTTATTGCAGAAGATTCATGGAGAACTTCTCTCAAATTGCTAAGCCTCTGTATAATCTCCTCCAGAAGAATGTCAAGTATGTTTGGTCTCCTGAGTGTGATGTGGCGTTCAATACACTCAAGCAGAGACTGACTTCAACTCCAGTTCTTATTCCTCCCGAGCAATCTAAGCCTTTCCAAGATTTCTGTGATGCTTCTATCCAAGGTCTTGGTGATGTTCTCATGCGAGATAAGAAGATAGTTGCTTATACCTCGCGTCAGTTGAAGCCTGCCGAGAAGAACTACCCCACTCATGATCTCGAGCTGGCAGCAGTTGTGCATGCTCTGATGACATTGAGGCATTTGTTGTTGGGTAGACCAGTTGAGGTGTACACTGATCACAAGAACTTGTAGTACATTTTCACTCAACCCAATCTCAATCGTCGGTAGTCTTGTTGGGTGGAAATGCTTGAGGACTTCAATCCAAGCATTGAGCATACTCCTGGAAAAGCAAATGTCATTGCAGACGCGCTCAGCCGAAAGGCATACTGCAACAGTCTCATCCTGAAGCCTCTTCAACCCAAGCTTTGCGAGGCCTTCTGCAAAGATTTCTTGCCAATCTTCAAGTCTTTCCCACACTGGAAGATCAGGTTCACCAAGCTCAACTTCTTGATGCGATGGTGAAGAAAGTGAAGAAAGGTGTGACCAAGGGCATTCCGAAGTATAAGTGCTTTCGCGTTGATGACAAAGATACCTTGTTCTTTGAGGACCGTCTGGTGGTTCCAACAGGTGATCTCAAGAAGGTTATCATGGACGAAGCACATAATTCTCTTCTATCCATTCATCCAGGCAGTTCCAAGATGTATCAGGATCTCAAGCAAACCTTCTCGTGGACTCGCATGAAACGTGAAATTGCTCAGTTCGTGAACGAGTGTGATGTTTGTCGCAGAGTGAAGGCGGAACATCAACATCCAGTAGGTCTCCTTCAGCCTTTGCCTATTCCAGAGTGGAAATTCGATCATTTGAGATGGATTTCTTCATTGGGTTTCCTAAGTCCAAGAGGGGCAATGATGCCATCTTTGTGGTTATCGACAAGCTGACCAAAGTTGCTCATTTCCTTCCGGTCAAAGAATCTATCTCGACAGCTCAGCTAGCAGAGTTGTATACATCAAGGATAGTTTCTTTGCACGGTATTCCTTAGCTCATCTCATCTGACCATGGAAGCCTCTTTACTTCCAAGTTTTGGGAGTCCTTCCAGACTGCTATGGGTACCAAGATCCGTTTCATCACTGTGTTCCATCCGCAAACAAGTAGTCAATTTGAGAGAGATAATCAAGTCCTTGAAGATATGCTTAGAGCCTGTGTGATTTTGCTCAGCATGAAATGGGAAGGCTGCCTTCCATATGCTGAATTTTCATACAACAACAGCTTTCAGGCTAGCTCAGGCAAGGGCCCTTTCGAGATTCTCTACGGCAGGAAGTGTCGTACCTTGCTTAATTGGTCTGAAACTAGTGAGCGTCAAATTTTCAGCAATGACATGATCACCGAAGCAGAAGAGATGTGCCGTGTCATTCATGAGAACCTCAAAGCAGCTCAATCCCGACAGAAGAGTTATTATGATAACAAACATCGGGATGTCTCCTTTCAAGTTGATGATCTAGTGTATCTCAGAGTCTCTCCCATGAAGGGCACTCAGCGGTTTGGAATTAAAGGGAAGCTAGCTCCTCGTTTTGTGGGTCCTTTCAGAGTTGTTGGCAAGAGAGGTGAACTTGCCTATCAACTAGAGCTTCCTCCACACTTCGCAAATGTGCATGATGTCTTCCATGTCTCTCAGCTCCGGAGGTGCTTTAAGACTCCCGAGCGTACCATTGACCTCCAAGACATTGATCTCCAAGAAGACCTCTCTTATCGTGAGCATCCAGTGGCTATTCTCGACGAAACTGAGCATAAGACTCGCAACAAATCAATCAAGTTTCTCAAGGTGAAGTGGTCTCATCATTCCGATAAAGAAGCTACTTGGGAACATGAGGATCTTCTCCATTCCGAATATCCAGAGTTCTTTCGTTCCTAGATCTCGGGTCGAGATCCTCTTGTAGTGTGGGAGAGTTGTAACAGCCCAAGTACTGCCCTTGCCATTTTGGGCATCTAACTCTTGTGAACCTATGTTGTCATGTGTTTGAATAATATGATGTTGCTCATTGCCATTCCATCTCATGCATCATGCATCATGCCATCTCATCATCATGTCATGCATAATATATTTTTGTGGTGTGCTCCCATGTGACAATTGTTGTGATGCTGTTAGTAGACTTGTGTGATGGGTGGATGTGTGCAAGTGTGGTTTTCCACCCCCCTCTCCTTCTTTTTCAAACATCTTCAAAACCCCTTTGAATCATTATTTTCCCAGTATGTTAAAATAACTTGTTAATAAATTCTGTTAAAAATGTTCATGGTTTAGGGAATATTATTTTGAGTATATGTGTGTTGCTCTTTGGTGTTTGAGCTTTGCGATCTTGGCGATTTGCAATAAATAGGGGCTATTTATTTAAAAAGTATTTAATTTACTTGCTCTCAAAATCATCTTGTAATTTTATTAAATAGGGCATATATCCTTCTGTGATAAAGTATTTTTGTTTTGACTAAAATCATTTTCTTTTACTTTGGGGACTTTTGTCTTGTTTTCTTTTATCTAAATAGGAAACCATGTTGTTTTATTTCTAAGAGAGAGAGACTGGGCAGTGGACTATCCTCCTCTTTAGCGCGGCCCAGCCCAGCATCTAGTGGCGAACTGCCCCGTCGCCCTCCTTTTTGTCAGGTTCAGTGGAAAAATAGAGAGAAGCAAGCGCCGTCGTGAACTTCAGCCATCGAGCATCGTCTCTCTCGGGCCTTTTAAACCCCCCTCAGCGTGCGTGCCCCTTCTATAGGGTTCCGCACTTCTCCTCGCGCCGCCGCCATCACGTTTCTCCTCCTCCTCTCCATCTTCCCTCCTCCTTCTTCTCTTGTCAGGTAAGGATTCAGAGTGAGAGAGGCTCAGAGATCGTGGTCGTCGGTTCTCCTCGCCGTTGTTCCGTCCTGCCACCGCGTCATCATCGTCGGGCAGATGGTGTGCCGGTCCAGGGACGCCCCTGCGCCCCATTCCCGACACTAGGGCGTGGAGAGGACCCCTGCAGCCCTGCCCCGTCGTCGCTGTCGGCTTCAAGCAAAGTTGCTTCGTCACCGGCCTTCTTCGTGTCTTCTTCCTCGCCGTCACCCCTGCTTCCCCGCATCTCCGAGCAGACCCTAGGTGAGCTCCCCGTCGCTGTAGCTTGCCTTGCTTCGTCGCTGTCGTGCCTCTGTCCGCCGCTGTCTTTCTTCAGTTTTGTCAGTGTGCGCCCATGCGCATTAGAAGAAAAGGTGCGAGATCCCCCTTCGGTCAGTAGTTCCTGCCTATCGCAGTGCCAATCGACTCGGGCCAACGACCTCGTGGTCGTGGGATCAAATCCAAGGCTCCCCCTTTTGTTTTCCCTTTTTCTGATTGGTTGTGTATGTGTGTGTGGTGTTCGGATCCGGTGTGACCACAGCAGATCCAGTGTGCTGGTGAGTGTGTGTGTGTGTGTGTGAGCCTGCGTGTGTGTGAGTAGTGTTGGATCTGCCGTGGCAGCAGATCCACAGTGTGTGTGTGGTGTGGTAGTATGTGTATGTGTGTGTGTGGTGTTGTGTGTGTATCACAAGTGGGCCTCGCCCCACTTGTCATCCACTAGGGGGCCCTGGTGCCTATGCCAGGTGGGTCCCCCTCCTAAATATTGTTTTCTTTTATTTTGTTTTGTATTTTTATTGTGATATAATAGATATTTCCATTTCTGGTAATATTACTAAAACTGGATATGTGCATATATGAACATGAGCATTTTAGGTAAGTTTTGACTTATGGGAATGCATGCTATTTTTTCTAGCTAGTGTTGTGCTATGTTGATACATGCAAGTATATGGTTATGATATATGATTTTGGGGTAGAATCACCCAAGGAATTCATTGGTGCAACTTGTTTGGTCATTTGATAAAGTTTGACAAAATGTCATATTGTATCAATGTGTCATTTTGTCATTTTAGTTGTAATTAATCCATGCTTGCTATGATATTTGTGTCAACATGGAACTGGTAGTATTTCATGAGTCGAATACCATGGTATTTTATTTTGACATGATAATCTTGCATATAAGTGGGAACCATGCTCCAAAGTGGCTATTAAAATGTTACTGTTTTCAAACATGCTAAATATTTCTAAGTGTGAGAATCTGTTAATATTTTTATGCCATGATGAGTGGATGCTACCAAGTGATATGTTGTGATTTAGCTCAAGCTCAGTGCTAGTGTTTTGAAGTAGATGTTGTACTCTACCATCATATTAATTTTCATGCCATGAGGTGGTCTCTATCACCATTAGTTTCTGCTGTCAACTTGCTATCATCTTAACTTAGATTCCAGAAAACTGTGATTTTCACTAAGTCCCTAGAATCTGTTTCATTATGCCAACTTGTGAGCTTCATGCCTACTGATATGTGCTTCCTTTCCAGTTTGTGTAGTTGGATGATTTGATAAGCATGCTATGTAGTTTCTGTGAATGCCATGTTTGAGGTAGGAAACTTCTTGTAGCTCTAGATATTTGCTGTGGAAGTTGCTATGTTGCTGTTTTGTGGCAGATTGTTTGTTTTAGTGTTTTGTGACTTGTGGGAGCTATAATCCATTGTTTGTTTTTTTGATATTTGGCTCTATTGTGGTTGGGTTTTCATTACCTAACCAGTGGCTACCTTGGAATGCCAAGGAATAGCTCATGGCCTTCATTGTCTTGTATTTTGCCTTCGTAACTTGCCGAGAGCGTAGCGTGAGATCCGTTACTCCGTTTCCTACGTTCTACATATGCATTTGCATCAATTTTGCATGAAGCATCCATATTTGCCATGATAATGCATGTTTAAAGAACATGAGGTTATGTCCAGAATCATAAATAACTTAACTATCGCATGTGAAACAAGACTAGTTTAGGATTGCCATGCTAAATATTTCAAATGAATCATGCATCATCTTGTTTCTGCATTGCACCTTGGTTGGTTGTTTATTGTTGCTGTTTCTCTTGGGTAGATGCGAGTGTTGAACCTGAGTACGAGGATGTAGGAGAGTACCACTACGAGGACCCCGCTCTTTGTCCCTCTGAAGAACCAACAGGCTAGATGATCATACCCCGATCCCGACACTATTTTTCCTTTGCTAGATGTATCGTTCTTATCATTACATATGCGTTACCTACCACATGAATTTCAAGCCTCCTACATTGTCATGATAGCCTCTAACCCTCCACATCCTAGCAAACCTTGTTTGGCTAAGTTACCGCTGCTTAGCCCCTCTTATAGCGTTCTTAGTTGCGGGTGCAGGTTGTTTCCATGTGATAACATGGATATCTGGAGATATCACAATATTAAATGCTATTTAATTTAACGCACATATATATTGGTATCGTGGAAGGCTTGGAAATTTGCTTGGTGTTTTGTTCCACTTTTACCACCATAGTTTCTTGTTACCGGTGTTATGTTTCCATACTTTGCGCTCCTAACATGCTCGGGGTTGTTATGGGGACCCCCTTGATTATTCGGTTGAGATTAAAACTTGTCTGGCAAGACCCAACATTGGTACTATTTTCTTAACAACTTAATAAAACTGCATAGGGCTTTGCAACCCCGTCAATTAATCAACAACCCGGGCTAGTGCTCATCATGAGTGTTGGTCCAAAATGTCAACCGCCGGTGGCCACCAGGGGAAACTCTGTGTTTGGCCTACTGGAAGTTTGGACAATCCGGTCGTGTCCTGAGAACGAGATACGCGGCTCTTATCGGGTTTGTCGACACGTCGGGTGGTCTTGTTGGACTTGTTTTACCTTTGTCGAGTGGCTTGCATGAGGAACTCTGATTTTCTTCAGGCTATCTCGAGGTGTCGGAATTCCTTTGGAGTTTCCTAGGATGATCACGATATCTATGGTCGAGGTTATTCCCGCGGAGTGTGGTTAATTTATGATGGACTAGTTGGAGCACCCCTATAGGGTTAAAACTTTCGGAAAGTCGTGCCCGCGATTATGTGGCAACTTGGATATTTGTTTAACACCCGATTATAGTTAACTTGAAGTAAACTCTAATAAAATACACCAACTGACTAAGTAACCATGATCATCTCTGCTCGTGAACAGGATCCGAGAGAGAACACGGTGGGGTTATGTTTGACATAAGTAGGTGTTCAGGATCTCTTAGAAATCATACTAGTTCTAGATCATTTTTTTGTAGACCACATATTTACTTTCATGTTCTCGTAAGATTAGCCACCATAAATGCTTAGTGCTAATGCAAACTAAACAATTATCCCCCATCCAACCTATAAGCTTGAATAGTCTCGGTAGCCGGGCACGAGATTGCTGAGTCCTCGTGGCTCACAGATTAATACAACAAATATAGGTGCAGGTGCAGATGAGGTCGTGCCAGATGATGTATCGCAGCTCTAGTGGGAGTATGACGAGGAGCGTGGTAGGATGTACGTCACATATCCAGACGAGTAGAGTGGTCGTGGTCGTGATGTTCGGGGCTAGCAAGCCAAAGTCATTGCATCCTTTTATTGTTTGTTTTCGTCTGTAGTCGGACCCTATCTTGGATTGATGTTTGAATAAACTGTGTGGAATTGTAATTTAGCATGTGGCGAGTGTAAGCCAACTTATATACTCTTCTCTTCATAAATGTATGTAATGATATTGTACTTGTGAACGACAAGATGCGCCTCTATCCCTATCGAGGCCCCCGTGCCTAAATATGGGTAGGTGTGCATCTTAGGTGTGACATTGGGCTGCCAAGCAACCTTGTCGGTGCGCTGACGTTGATCGGAAGACTGGGCAGCCGGCTGCTCTTCCTCAATAGTGGCAACCTGCCGGCTCCCGTAGCGGGAGTTGGGATAGTTGGCCTTGCGCTTGTTGTTCTGCGGCTGCCGGTTGTCGGCAGTCGGTCGTGTGTAGCCGGTGGCCGATCCGCCTTGGCAGGCATGCTGACTTTGACTCGAATCGCGGAGTCGGACGTGGCATACTTGTCTGCCTTGGCCACGAGGTCTGTCAGCGTATCCGGCTCAGAGCACAGGAACTTGTGCTTGAGGTAGGTGTCGTCGCGGCAACCATCGATGAAGTACTGGATGGCCTGAACCTCGTGCACTCCTGCGGGAGTTGCGGAGCTCGGTCCATCAGGTGAGGTAGTCGTGGAGGGCCTCGTCCAGGCCCTGAGCGCACATGGCCTGTTCGCGGGGACGACCGGGCCGCTTGTAGGTACCGGTGAAGTTGCGGACGAACGCCTCTTCAAAGTCCGTCCAGGTGTTGATACTGTCGGTTGCCAGGCTATGATACGTCTTCATCGTATCTATAATTTTTGATTGTTTCATGCCAAAATTCTACAACTTTCATATACTTTTGGAAAAAATTTATACTATTTTGGGGAGTAACATATTGATCCAATGCCCAGTGCCAGTTCCTGTTTGTTGCATGTTTATTATTTCATAGAAAATCCATATCAAACAAAGTCCAAACGGGATAAAAACTTATGGAGATTTTCTTGGAATATATGTGAATTTTGGGAAGTGGGATCAACAGAAGGCGGTGCCCGAGGGGCCCAGAAGCCTGGAGAGCGCGCCCTTAGGGCTTGTAGACACCCCTTAGGTCGTTTGGTGATGTCCTTGGGCTGCAGGAAAGATACTTTTATAAGGAAAATCCCCTCAAAATTTCAGCCCGATCGAAGTTACGGATCTTCGGATATTTAAGAAACAGTGAAAGGCTAGAAACTGAGAGCACAGAAACAGAAGGAAACAGAGAGAGAGATCCAATCTCGGAGGGGCTCTTGCCCCTCCGTCACCATGGAGACCATTGACCAGAGGGGAAACCCTTCTGCCTTCTAGGGGGAAGGTAAAGGAAGAAGAAGAAGGAGGGGGACTCTCTCCCCCTCTCTCAAGGTGGTGCCAGAACGCCACCGGGGCCATCATCGTGACATCGATCTACTCCAACAACTCCATCATCTTCATCAACACCTCCATCACCTTCCCCCATCTATCTACAGCGGCCCACTCTCCTGTAACCCGTTGTACCCTCTACTTGAACATGGTGTTTTATGCTTCATATTATTATCCAATGATGTGTTTCCGTCCTATGATGTTTGAGTAGATTTTTGTTGTCCTATGGGTTGATTGACGATCATGATTGGTTTGAGTTGCATGTGTTTATTATTGGTGTTGTTCTATGGTGCTCTCTGTGTCGCGCAAGCGTGAGGGATCCTCGCTGTAGGGTGTTGCAATGTGTTCATGATTTCCTATGGTGGGTTGCTTGAGTGACAGAAGCATAAACCCGAGTAGGTGGGTTGTTGCATATGGGAGTAAAGAGGACTTGATACCTTATAATGCTATGGTTGGGTTTTACCTTAATGATCTTTAGTAGTTGCGGATGCTTGCTAGAGTTCCAATCATAAGTGCATATGATCCAAGTAGAGAAATTATGTTAGCTTATGCCTCTCCCTCATATAAAATTGCAATATGGATTATTGGTCTAGTTATCGATTGCCTAGGGACAATTCCGCAACTCCTACCACCACTTTTCCACACTCGTTAAACTAACTTAGTTGTTTCTCTATCTTAGCAGCCCCTAGTTTTTATTTATGCGCTCTTTATTATCTTTCAAACCTATCCTATCACACCTACAAAGTACTTCTAGTTTCATACTTGTTCTAGGTAAAGCGAACGTTAAGCGTGCGTAGAGTTATATCAGTGGTCGATAGAACTTGAGGTAATATTTGTTCTACCTTTAGCTCCTCGTTGGGTTCGACACTCTTAATTATCGAGAAAGGCGACAATTGATCCCCTATACTTTTGGATTATCAAGACCTTTTTCTGGCGCCGTTGCCGGGGAGCAATAGCGTGGAGTGAATATTCTTGTGTGTGCTTGTTTGCTTTATCACTAAGTAAATTTTCTTTGCTGTTATAAGTTGTTCTCTATCTTTAGTTATGGATATGGAACACGAAATACCAAAAAAATTAGGTGTACTTGCTACTCATGGAGATGGGGAACCTCCTAATACCCTCGATGCTCATTTTGTGAAAGATATTATGCACTACTTTAATAATCCTGAGAAAACCCCATTCAACTTGATAATAGGATACACGTTGGATCAATGTGAATACTTTAGGGATTATCTCTTTTCTAAAAAAGGGAAACACTTATGGGATCAAATTAGAATACTGGGATGGTTTGCTTGGGATGCATGCTCTAGATGTGACTTTACTTGTTGCTCTAATATAGAAGCTTGACACCTTCCCTTTCAATGGAAATTTAATGATAATGAAACCTTAGCTTCATATTCTAAAGGTATTTATGATTACTATGATGTGGAACGAATAGAAGAATTTGTTGTTTTTAAAGGTGCTTATGAAATCGCTTCTTTGCTTAAAAAGTATGATGATGATGTTCCTTACAAATCAGAAATTTTTGCCATACTTAAATATTGCTACGAGAATTATGATTGCGATGTCGATATTATTGAATTTATTGAAAGAATGACCGCTACTTCGGAAGAGACTAATATCTTGCAGGAAACTATGGAAGAAGAAATTGCTGGATTTGTGAGCTCATTAGATGAAAAAGATGAGGAGGAGAGTGAAGAACAAAAGGAGGAAGAGCGGATTAGCTACCCGTGCCCACCTTCTAATGAGAGTAACTCTTCAAATCATACATTTTTTAATTTCCCTTCGTTCTTATCGAAGGATCAATGCTATGATAATTGCTATGATCCCTTGGATTCGTTTGAAATATCCCTTTTTGATGAACTTGATGTTTGCTATGCTTGTGGCCATGATGCCAATATGAATGATGCTTATGGAGATGAACTTGCTATAGTTCCTTATGTTAAGAATGAAATTGTTGCTATTGCACCCACGCATGATAGTCCTATTATCTTTTTGAATTCTCCCAACTACACTATATCGGAGAAGTTTGCACTTATTAAGGATTATATAGATGGGTTGCGTTTTACAATTACACATGATGATTTTTGATAGATATAATATGCATGTGCTTGCTGCTCCTACTTGCAATTATTATGAAAGAGGAACTACATCTTCACCTCTCAATGTTTCTAACACAATAGAATTGCAAGAAACTGCTTATGCTATGTATTGGCCTTTACTTTCTGTGCATAAATTGCTCTTTTATGACATGCCGATGCATAGGAAGAGAGATAGACTTCATTGTTGCATGATATATTTTAAATTATGCAAACAACTAAATTAAAAATCATTGTTAATTAAAATTGCCTTCGATATACCTTGGGATCCAGGTGGATCCATTACTTGAGCACTTTATGCCTAGCTTAATGGCTTTAAAGAAAGAGCTACCAGGGAGACAACCCGAAAGTTTTAGAGAGTCATTTTATTCTGTTGTGTGGTTTTATAAAGTTTAAAAAAAGAGGGGAACCTAAAACTTTTTCAAAAAGAGAAGTGAAAGTAAGAAGGACGAGCACCGCTGAAGTGGGGGAGCTCCTTGAACTTTGTTCATGCCCATGGAAACTTTGGAAATCTTAATTACAGAAACTTTTCAACAAAAATAATTATCCCCTTGTATAAATCCATTGTATTATAAAAAAATGTGCCAGGATTTGCCATTAGGATGATTAGATTGCTTGTTTAGTGTGTGCAGTGCAAAAACAGAAACTTTGGCTGTAGTGCGTGAATTTACATTTCTTACCGGAATGTCAAAAGTTTCTGAAATTTTTTACACAGTACTGGTATGAAATTTTTTTATTTTTTCCTAATGTTTCCGAATTTTTAGAGTTATATAAGTTTGGTGAATGTCGAGATTACTACAAACTGTCCTGTTTAAGACAGATTCTGTTTTTGATGCATTGTTTTGCTCGTTTTGATGAAACTATCGATTGCATCGGTGGTATAAGCCATGTAAAAATTATAATACAGTATCTACAGTGAAAAAATAAAATATGAATTAGTTGGCAACAGTACATTAAGTTGTGATTTGCTTTATTATACTAATGGATCTCACGAGGGTTTTGTTAAGTTTTGTGTGATTGAATTTTTCAAGTTTTGGGTGAGATCACGATGGATGAAGGAATAAGGAGTGGAAAGTGACTAAGCTTGGGGATGCCCGAGGCACCCAAAGGTAATATTCAAGGACTCCCAACAAACTAAGCTTGGGGATGCCCCGGAAAGCATCCCCTCTTTCTTCTAACAACCATCGGTAATTTTACTTGAAACTATATTTTTATTCGTCACATGATATGCGTAAATCTTGGAGCGTTGTATGCTTTTTATTTTTATTTTAATAATGCATCATGATGGTATGAGAAATATCTTGGTTGATTTATATAAGGCTCTTTGCACCTTACTTATATCTTTTGAGTATGGCTTTGTAGAATGCTTCATGTGCTTCACTTATATCATTTGTAGTTCGGATTGCCTGTTTCTCTACCCATAGAAAACCGCCATTTGTAGAATGCTCTTTTGCTTCACTTATATTTGTTAGAGCATGGGCATATCTTTTTTAGAAATAATTAAACTCTCATGCTTCACTTATATCTATTTAGAGAGTTAACAGGAGTTGGTCATTCACATGGTTAGTCATAGAATCCTACATAAACTTGTAGATCACTAAATATGATATGTTTGATTCCTTGCAATAGTTTTGCGATATAAAGGTGGTGATGCTAGAATCATACTAGTGAGTAATTGTGGATTGGAAAAATACTTGTGTTGAATTTTGTGATTCCTGTAGCATGCACGTGTGGTGAACCGTTATGTAACGAAGTCGGAGCATGATTTGTTTGATGATTGTCACCCTTTGTGTGAGGGTCGGGAGCGTGGCGTGGTTAACTCCTACCAACCTCTCCCCTAGGAACATGCGTATAATACTTTGCTTCAATAACTAATAGACTTTTGCAATAAGTATGTGTGTTCTTTATGACTAATGTTGAGTCCATGGATTATACGCACTCTCACCCTTCCACCTTTGCTAGCTTCTCTAGTATTGTGCAACTTTGCCGATGCATTACACCCACCATTTATCCTTCCTCAAAACAGCCACCATACCTACCTATTATGGCATTTCCATATACATTCTGAGATATATTGTGCAACTTCCACCGTTCCGTTTGTTATGACACGCACCATCAGTTTCTTATTGCTTTGTATGATCGTAAGACAGCTTGCATGATGTTTTCATTGATGTCATTTGCTAGGCTAGATTGTTGCACATCCTGGTATTCTACCGCAGGCATTTATATAGAGTCATATTTTTGTTTTAGGTATCGAGTTGTAAGTAAATAAAAGTGTGATGATTTTCATTATTAGAGCATTGTCCCATGTGAGAAAAGGATGATGGAAGCTATGATTCCCTCACAATTTGGGAGGAGTCTCCGGACTTTATAAATAATAAAAGAGGCCAATGAAGCCAAAATAAAAAAAGACACCAGAGATGCCCACCAAAAAAATGAAAAAAATGAGAGAAAGAGAGAAGGGACAATGCTACTATATTTTTTCCACACTTGTGCTTCAAAGTAGCACCATGATCTTTAGGATAGAAAGTCTCCTATTTTGTCACTTTCATATAGCTAGTGGAATTTTTCGTTATGATGCACGTCCACTTAATTTCTTTTTGATCTTCCATACACTTATAGCTCTAGTTCATTCGTTGCAAGGCAATCCCTACTCACTCACATTGATATATATTGATGGGAATCTCCATAGCTCGTTGATATGCCTAGTTGATGTGAGACTATCTTTTCCTTTTCCTTGCAACCTCCACCATATTCTATTCCACGTATAGTGCTATATCCATGGCTCGTGCTCATGTATTGCGTGAGAGTTGAAAAGGTTTGAGAACATAAAAAGTGTGAAACAGTTGCTTGACTTTGTCATTGGGGGTGTGCATGATTTGAATACTTTGTGTGGGGAAGATGGAGCATAGCCAGACCATATGATTTTGTAGGGATAACCTTCTAAGGCCATGTTATTTTGAAAGGACACAATTTTTTGTTAGTATGCTTGAAGTATTATTGTCTTAATGTCAAATGATAGACTATTACTTTGAATCACTCATGTCTTAATATTCATGCCAGGGTTAGATTATATGATCAAGATTATGCTAGGTAGCATTCCACATCAAAAATTATCTTTTTTATCATTTACCTACTCGAGGACGAGCAGGAATTAAGCTTGGGGATGTTGATACGTCTCGGTCGAATCTATAATTTTTGATTGTTTCATGCCAAAATTCTACAACTTTCATATACTTTTGGCAACTTTTTATACTATTTTTGGGACAAACATATTGATCCAATGCCCACTGTCAGTTCCTGTTTGTTGCATGTTTTTTGTTTCGTAGAAAATCCATATCAAAAGAAGTCCAAACGGGATAAGAACTTACGAAGATTTTTTATGGACTATATGTGAATTTTGGGAAGTGGGATCAATAGAAGGCAGTGCCCGAGGGGCCCACAAGCCTGGAGGGCACGCCTAGGGGGTAGGGAGCACCCTAAGGGCTTGTGGCCACCCCATAGGTCGGTTGGAGATGTTCTTTGACACAAGAAAGATATTTTTATAAGTAAATTCCCCTCAAAATTTCAGCCCGATCGGAGTTACGGATCTCCGGATATTTAAGAAACGGTGAAAGGCCAGAATCTGAGAGCGCAGAAACAAAAGGAAACACACACACACACACACACAGAGAGAGATCCAATAGCGGAGGGGCGAGAGACCTCCATCGCCATGGAGGCCATGGAGGAGAGGGGAAACCCTTCTCACATCTAGGGGAAGGTCAAGGAATAAGAGCAAGGAGGGGGATCTCTCCCCCTCTCTCCCGGTGGCGCCGGAACGCCGCCGGGGCCATCATCTTGACGGCGATCTACTCCAACAACTCCATCATCTTCATCAACACCTCCATCACCTTCCCCCATCTATCTACAACGTTCCACTCTCCCGCAACCCGTTGTACCCTCTACTTGAACATGTTACTTTATGCTTCATATTATTATCCAATGATGTGTTGCCATTCTATGATGTGTGAGTAGATTTTTGTCGTCCTCTGGGTTGATTGATGATCATGATTGGTTTGAGTTGCATGTTTTATTGTTGGTGATTTCCTATGGTGCTCCCCATGTCGCGCAAGCATGAGCGATCCTCGCTGTAGGGTGTTGCAATGTGTTCATGATTTTCCTATGGTGGGTTGCTTGAGTGAAAGAAGCATAAACCCGAGTAGGTGGGTTGTTGCATATGGGAGTAAAGAGGACTTGATACCTTATAATGCTATGGTTGGGTTTTACCTTAATGATCTTTAGTAGTTGCGGATGCTTGCTAGAGTTCCAATCATAAGTGCATATAATCCAAGTAGAGAAAGTATGTTAGCTTATGCCTCTCCCTCATATAAAATTGCAATAATGATTACCGGTCTAGTTATCGATTGCCTAGGGACAATTTCGCAACTCCTACCACCACTTTTCCACACTCGTTAAACTAACTTAGTTGTTTCTCTATCTTAGCAGCCCCTAGTTTTTATTTATGCGCTCTTTATTATCTTGCAAACCTATCCTATCACACCTACAAAGTACTTCTGATTTCATACTTATTCTAGGTAAAGCGAACGTTAAGCCTACGTAGAGTTGTATCGGTGGTCGATATAACTTGAGGGAATATTTGTTCTACCTTTAGCTCCTCATTGGGTTCAACACTCTTACTTATCGAGAAAGGTTACAATTGATCCCCTATACTTGTGGGTTATCAGGCTATTCAGCCAAGTGCGGGCCGAACCGATCTGCACGAGAGGGACATAGGGGACAGCAACGCGCTTGTTGCCCCTGGCTATGCCGACTATGGTGGTGTAGTCGATCAGCCAGCCCTTAGGCTTGGCGGCCCCGCTGTACTTCGGGGTGTCACGCAAAAATGTGAAGCCAGGTGGGAACGGTTCGTTGCGGATCTGGGGGCGAAGCATGCCGGACCAATCGAGCCCTCCTCCTCGAGGAGAACCGACTACGCCAACGGTCGATGCGGAGACATGCGTCGTTGTCACTGTGGGGGACCCATGGTCCGAATCAGGCCGTGCGATCAGGGCAGACGGCTGGTGGGACAGACCGCGTCGGCTCCTGTCACGGGGGCAGAGTGTGCCTGTGGCTGCGCCAGCTACCGCTAGCTGGCGCCTCGTCGCGGTGGTTGCTGCCAGCCGGGTTGTTGTTGCGCCGGATGTTCACAGCCGGCTGCTCGTTCCCGTGCAGCTGGGAACACCGAACGTTGCTTCCCTTGACCCGTCGTCCGGAGATGCGAGGGAAGCAAGATTGCTGAGCCGGCTTACGGGCAGCGGTCCCAGCGCCCTCACCCTCGGGACGAGGAACCTCGGAAATGGCTCCACCATGGGTGAGCAGGAGTTGCTGCGCGTTGGCGGTGTCGATGAGATCTTTGATGTGCCACTCGCGTGAGGCGCGCTCTTCACCTTCCAAGGTAGCCAGATCCTCGTAGGCTACCTTGGTGGCCCGCAGGTTGGCCACGGGGGTGTCGTAGATGGGCAGGTTGCCTCCGAGGATTTCCACGACAACGCGGCAGTGGTCACGCACAGACCCACGCCGACTAGGCTGGGTGCCAACCGGGGTGAGACCGTAGGCAGAGATGTACTCCCGTTGAGCATCCTCCATCTAGCGCTGCTTCGCTACGAGGGCGCTGGCATCCTCAAACAATAGGCGACGGACTGCCTCCAGTTCGGCTATGATGGCGTTTGGGTTCACCGTCGGAGCGATGGGGGTGCTCATACCTCGGAGGGTAGCACCAAGCGTTGGCCTCGGCCCTCACTTGGCCGGAAGAGGTGGAAGAAGCGGTGACCATCACTCATAGGCGGATGCGAGATCACCCACGGACGTGGGCGGGTCGGTGCAGTTGAGCACCTGGCAAGGGTACTCATTGGCCGTTGCCTCATTGGCGAGACTCAGCTTGCCGAGGCGCTCGATGAGCACGGGGATCTCGAGCGTGGGGTCGTTGCCGAGGCGCTCAATAGAGAGGCCAATGGGGTTGACCGTAGGGCCTGTAGGAGCAAGCCCCACGAGCATGCAATTTCGCCCGGACGTGGGGCGGTCGAGGGAGGTGGTGAAGGGTCCCACCCGGAGTGTGACTCCGGCCGACACCACGTACGGCCCCACGGTGGGTGCCAGTTGTCGATGTTCTCTCACGACAGATGCCATGGGTAGGCTTGTCGATGGTGGTTGGGGTCGGGGGACACCGACGGGCTCCGTGAGCGGGATTAGGCACAAGCGGTGGCGGACGCACGATGTACCTAGGTTCGAGGCCCTCCATGGGAGGTAACACCGCTAGTCCTGCTTGGTCTAGGTTGATGGATGGTTGAGGTTACAATGATGCTCCTCGAGCTCTTATCTAGAGGTGGAAGAAGGAGCAGCCGGCTCTTCTCCCTTTGCTACGTGAGTGAGTGTGGGGAGAAGGGTTCCCTTGTGTGTGTATGCCTGTCTATGCATGGGGGTCTCGGGGGTTTTATAGGCCAACCCCCCGGCTTACAATATCTCTAAAGTATTTGGTTGTGGGACCCGGCTGGCAGCCTCTTCGGCTGGCCTGGGGGACCGCCAACTAAGTCGTCTTGTCGCCTGTAGGGCCCGCCGGCTGCACGGTCCCACCGCCCACTGGGGACCGCCAGCCTGCTCCGCGATTGGCCCGTGCTCACCTGTCGCGGCACGGGCTGCCGCAAGTGGTGTCGCCTTGCGCCAGCCGGCCGAGGTCTCTGCTACGGCCAATAGCGTTGTAGCCACGTGGGGGCAGGTAATGGAGTGGGTCAAGGCCTGCTGGCACTGTTGCCTTGCCCGGTCGTGGTCAGCCAAAGTCAGCGGTACGACCGGCTGGACTGTAGCCATGCGCGCCCGCGTGTCAGCGATCACTCTCGCCATGCCGGGGTCCGTCGTGGGGGTCTTGTCTTGTTGCCGCACTCGCGCGCAGAGGGAAGGGACGGGATCTTGTCCGTCCTGAGGTCAGCAGAAGAGTCGGCCTGGAGGTAGCCGATCGTAGGCTAGCAGGGGGTCAGACGATCGGCTCCCTGACCAACCGGCCATGAGCCATCCGACAACAAGCATGCCGTCTATCCGCCAGTCGGCCTTGAGGCAGCCGATGGCCCTCTAGCCGGCCACAGGCCAGCTGGCGGTATGGTTTTTCTTGAAATGGGGGGATAACCCCTTATCTTTGGCCTACCTGGGGGTAATAACCTTGTCACTCATGTGTTTGATCTCTCTATCTCTACTCTTTACTTTCATGTCCAATGTCTTTACTTTCTGCTGCTATACTTGATGACTTCCATGTGCAGGTTGTTCTAGGCTTGATATATATGCTAAAACTGCCGACCATTGAACTTGTGTTTGAGGTAGTTTTAAATTCCTGCTAGTCGTCTATTCACCCCCTCTAGACATACACTTCTAGTGATCCTACAATTGGTATCAGAGCATTGGTCTCTATTGCTTCGGTTTCAACACCGTGGACGAAGATGGATGTGTCTAGTGTGGAGAGTTTGTATTTTAGAGTTCCCATTCTTGATGGAGAGTACTATAGTCGATGGAAGAATGCCATGATTGACCTATTTGACAAATTCCATTTGAGAAAACATATTGAAAATCCCTATATGCTCCCCATTGATGAATTGCATCCCACACACAAAGAGGAAATTAACATGCTTGGTAACCTTAAAACTGTCAATCTTATTGTTATAGGCTTACCAAGGTTCGTGCTTTCTCAATTGAAGAACTTTGCTTGTGCTTATACATTGTGGACTGATTTGGAGAAACGATATCCAAATCTTTCATTAGGTAATCTTGATGAAATTCTTCATAAAATTATTGCTTTTCACAAAATGAAGCCTAGTGATCCAAACTTTGCTAAATGCCTATTTGAGCTCTGTGATCTTATGCGTGCTAAAGGATATGTCACTACTATCAACAACATTATCATCGAAGCCATTCGCATTCCCAAACTTGAACATTGTCATGGTTATGATTCTAACGAATCCCTTGGTTTTTATGACAAGGAGATTCTACCAAATGATGACAATAAAGAACGTGGATACTATGATGAATATGAGTTGTTCGACATCGAGCATGAAAAGATCATGAAAAATCTAAGTCTAATGGCAAACTTCAAGGATTACATGTCCGGGGGAAAAGAGTGGATTCTCGAAAATGGATGCGCCGATCACATGACTGGTGATAAAGACATGTTCCAAGAGATCACGCCTAATCAAGGTCCTCGCAGGTACGTGACCTTTGGAGACAACTCTAAGGGTAAGGTACTTGGCCTTGGTAAGGTGGCCATATCTCATGATAGCTCCATTCAAAATATGATGCTTGTTAAATCCCTTGGCTACAATCTTCTTTCCATATCTAGACTAGCAGACTTTGGTTTCAATGTGCTATTTACCAAAGTAGATTGCCAAGTGTTTCGATTTTATAATCATAAAATTGTCTTTACTGGTATTCGTAGAGGTGATCTATACATTGTTGAGTTCACTAAAAAAGGCCCAACCTCGTACTTGTCTCATTGCAAAATCTTCTAAAGGTTGGTTATGGCATAGAAGGCTTGGACATGTAGGCATGCACAATCTTGGTGTTAAAGATGTTGTCTTTGACAAAGATAGACTTTGTAGCGCTTGTCAATCAGGAAAGCAAGTAGGTGGAAGTCATCCGGTGTGACAGCCCAAGTGCTGCCCCTACCTTATTTGGCATGTAACCTATTGTATGAACCTTGTGCCATGAGATTTATGATGTTTTGCAACTTGTCATCCATGTCTTGTTCTTGCATTCATGCATCATGCATCATGCATCCATCTTGTCATGCCATGTTGTGAAGTAATCTTTTATGTGAGTGTCATGGTTTGGTTTGTGTGTTGTGCTTGGAGTTCATGTGTGCAACCTCTTCTTTTCCCCTCTCTTTCCCTTGCAACAAAAAACCTTCAAATACCCCTCTTTTCCCCATGTTATTTTCATAGCAGAATAACTTGCAAATTAAATTATTTAAAAATGTTCAAGTGCTAGCCTAATATGTTTTGAGCATGTGAGTGTTGGTCTTTTATTGTTTTGAGCTTTGTGTATTTGGGGCTTATAAATAACAAGGGATGTTTTAATTTTAAAAATATTTTAAATACTTGTTAAGGAAAACCTCTTTGTAATTATTTAAATATGTTGCAATTGTGCTAGTGTCAAAAGTATTTTTGGTTTCCTAAAAATCCTTTTATTTATTTCTGTGGGTTTTTTCTAAGTTAGCTGTTTATTTTAAAATAAAATCCTCTTATCTATTTTCCTGAGTGAGAGAGAGATGTTAGTGGGCCTCCTATCCTCCCGCCCGGCCCATCAATGGTGCTAGCAGCCCAGCCGGCCTCCCCTCGCTGCCGCATTCGTTCTCCTCTGTACGGCAGGGCATCGGCAGCAGCCACGTCGGCTTGCTCGTCGATTTGACAGCTGACGGCACCCCTAGCTGCCTATTAAGTGTGTCCCCCTTACCCTAGCTCCTTCTCTCTCGCCATTCCTCCTTCTTCCTCGCTGCGCCACCACCAGGTGAGGTAGGATAGCCTCATGCCATTGCCGCGTCCGCCGTGCTCTGGCCGAGCATCAGCTCGTGCCCGGAGGTAGCTCCTCTCCGCGTCTCTGTCCCTTTGGTGCGCGGGAAGGGCTCCCCCGTCGACGACCTCTTCTTCCTCGTCGACCAGGAGCTCTCCAAGACCCGGCCGTAGCCGTCTTCTTCCTTTGCATTCCGGCCAAAAGATTGCCGGAGTTCCCCTTCGTGCTGTCGTCGTTTTGCTGCGCCCCCAGCGCCGTCGTCGTGTCTGGGTAGGAGAGGTATACCCCCGCGATCGATCCCTTCCATCTCCTCCAACCCTAGGACGTTGTAGTCATTGTTGTTGTGCTGCCATTGAGATGCTCCCAGTGCTCTTCAAGCCCGTCTTCTAATGCAGTAGCTGTGTGCGTGTGTGTTGGTGCAGGTGAGGCCTGCCGCTGCAGTCGTTGCCTGCGCTTATGTGTTGTCCCTTCCGCGTGCAGCTCACGCTCATAGCCACGTTATCGCCGCTGTGTGCCTTGCCGCCGATGCCGTTGTCTATCGCCGCTGCCGTGCTATGAACCTGTTGTGCAGCCCCGCTAATCGCCGTGCTAGCCACGGGGATGGAACCCCCATAGGTGCAGCTGCCCTCCTGAGCCGTTTCCCGTCACCAGAGGTGCCTGGTAGCCCCACCATCGCCGGAATTCGCCGCTACCGTTCTTTGTCAGAACGGGTGTGCGTAGGTTCAGTTTCGTCAGGCTGTGCATGCGTGTTAGTATATCTTAGCGAGGATCCCCTCTAGAGTAGACGAGCGCGTGTGGCGTAGTCATAGCGCGTTCGAAGTTGAGACTGCAGGTCTGGGGTTCGAGTCCCCTGAAAACCCCCTTTTTGTTCTTTTTGTTTTGTGTTTTTGGTTGTTTCTAATGTTGTTTTGTGTGTGTATGTGCTTGTGTGTGTAGAAGCAGACCTACACACACACACATATATATATGTATGTGTGTGTGTTTAATGCATATATAGATATGAGTGTGGTGTGTAGTGTTTGTATGTGGTATGCACTATGCATGTGTGTGGGGCGGCGTTTGCATACATGTGAGTGAGTGTGTGTGAGTGTTGTCATATGCATATGTATATGCATATATGCACTTGTGCATACATGTGTATATATGTGTGTGTGATGAACACCCCCACACCTAGGGATGTGAGTTCTTGAGTGATGTGCCCATGTGCACTTGTGCATGTGTGTTGGTGTGTATGTGCCTATATGCATAATGCATAAATGGTCCATGTGTATGTGTGTGGATGAACACCCCCTCATAGGTGGTATGTTCATGAGTGAGATTGTGCTCATATGCCCTTAGGCATATGGAGCATGTGTGTGGTTGCTTATGTAGTGGTGTGTGTAGAGTGTATCTGTGTGGGTGACAAGTGGGTCCTTTTCCCCACTTGTCATACCCTTTGTTGGTATATGCATGTTATGTAGGATTGTTAGCCCCTTTCCATCTCTAGCTAAGTTTACAAATCTGGTTTTGATCATTTATGCCATGTTAATTAGAGCTAGGTTTCACTTATGACAATAGGTGATAGTTTTTGCTATCTTGTTTGTGCCTTGTTGTTTCACATGATCATATGAGTATGACACATGTTTTTGGGGTAGAAAGGCCAATGAATCCATTGGTGCTTTCAGATTTCACTTTTGAGCAAGTTTATGTTTATCCATTGATGTTGTTAAGTAGCCAACTTAATGTTTCTGTTTCAGCATGCTAAAAAACTACTAAGTCTGAGAATCTGCTGTTATTTTTATGCCACGTAGAGTAGATGGTATCTTGTGATGTGTTGTGAATTTGAGCATGTTCAGTGCTAGTGTTTTGGAGTAGATGTTGTCTACTACCATCCTGTTAATTTTCATGCCAAGAGGTGGTTTCTAGCATATCTAACTACTGCTGTCAACTTGCTACTTTATTAACTCAGATTCCAGAAAACTGTAATTTTCACTCAAGTCCCAGAAAACTGTTTCATCTTGTCAACTTGATAGCTTCATGCTTATTGATGTGTGCCTACTTTGCAGATTGTGTAGTTGGATAAGTTGATGTATATGTGATGTAGTTTCTATCAATATCTTATTTGTGGCTTTAGTATTCCTATAGCTCAAGTTGTGGGCTGTGTAAGTTGCTAAGTTGTTGTTTTGTGGCAGATTGTTGGTTTATTGATTTGTGACTTGTGGGAGCTATACTCCATGGAATTGATTGATTTTTGAGTATATTGTGGTTGGTTTTTAGTTGCCTAACCGGTGGCTACCTTGGAATACCAAGAATTAGCCCATGGCTTTGTTGTCTTGTGTTTTGTCTTCGTACCCTGTCGTGAGCGTATCGTGAGAACCGTAACTCCGTTTCTTGCGTTCTTTATATGTATTTCTATCAATTTTGCATGGTGCATCCATATTTTCCATGTTCATGCATGTTTAAATAACTCAACATCAGGTTCTATCCAGGTTCATTAATAAACAAACTTTGCATGTGAAACATGACTAGTTTTGGATTGCCATGTTAAATTCTCCATAAATGAATCATGCATCATCTTGGTTTTGCATTGCACCTTGGTTGGATGTTTATTGTTGCTGTTTATCTTGGGTAGACGCGAGTCTTGATATTGAGTACGAGGACCTAGGAGAGTACAACTACGAGGATCCCGCTACTTGTTTCGCTGAAGAACCAACAGGCAAGATGATCGTATCCGGATCCCGATACTATTTTGGCTTGCTAGTTTCTCGCTCTTATCATTATAATTGCACTACCTACCAATTTAATATCAGCCTCCTAAATGCCATGAAAGCCTCTAACCCTCCACATCCTAGCAAACCTTTGATTGGCTAAGTTACCGCTGCTCAGCCCCTCTTATAGCGTTCTTAGTTGCAGGTGCAGATTGTTCCATGTGATAACATGGATTTGGATATCACAATATTTATCTGTTATTTAATTTAATGCACATATATATCTTGGTATTGGTGAAAGGCTTGGCCTTTTGCTAAGTGTTTTGTTCCGTTGTTACCGCCATAGATTCTTCTTACCGGGGTTATGTTTTCCATATTTTGCGCTCCTAACACGCTCGGGGTTGTTATGGGGACCCCCTTGTTTATTCGGTTGAGATTAAAACTTGTATGGCAAGACCCAACATTGGTACTACATTTGCTTAACAACTTAATAAAATTTGCATAGGGTCTTGCAAACCCGTGGATAATTAATCAACCCCCGGGCCAGTGCTCCTCATGAGTGTTGGTCCAAACTAGAGCACTGTGTGGGGCCAACCCAGGGCAACTTGGGAGATTTCTATCGGGCCTCCATACGCATCATTTATCCGTCGTGTCCTGAGAACGAGATACGCGGCTCTTATCGGGTTCGTCGACATGTCGGGTGGTCTTGCTGGATTTGTTTTACCTTTATCGAGTGTCTTGTGTGTGGACTCTGACTTTCTTCGGGTTTTCTCAAGGTGTTGGAATTCCTTTGGAATTACCAATGATGACCACGAGATCCGTGGTCGAGGCTATTCCCGCGGAGTGTGGTTATTTGTGATGGACTAGTTGGAGCACCCCTGCAGGGTTAAATCTGTTCGAGAAGCCGTGCCCACGGTTATGTGGCAACTTGGATATTTGTTTAACACCCGGTTATAGTAAACTTGAAGTAAACTCTAAATAAAATACACCAACTGTGTGAGTAATCTTGATCATCTCTGCTCGTGGACATGATCCGAGAGAGAAAACGGTGGGGTTATGATTGACGTAAGTAAGTGTTCAGGATCTCATAGAGATCATACTGGATTCGATCGTTCATCGTAGGCCACTCATATTTATTTCATGTTGCGTAAGTTAGCCACCATATATGCTTAGTGCTGCTGCAAACTAAACACATATCCCATCCCAACCTTTAAGCTTGAATAGTCTCGGTACCCGGGCGCTTGATTCCTGAGTCCTTGTGGCTCACAGATTACTACAACCCTCCAGGTACAGGTACAGATGAGTACGTGTAGGATGATCTTACCCAGCTCAAGTGGGAATACGATGAGGAAAGAGGAAGGATGTACGTGACGTACCCGGATGAGTAGAGGACCATGGTCGTGATCTTTGGGATAGCGAGATAGTTTCATTTGCATCTGTTTTTATCGTTTGATTTCGTCTGTAGTCGGACCCTGTCTTCATCTTGATGATTTGAACTCTGTGTGGATTGTAATTTAGCATGTGGCGAGTGTAAGCCAACTTGTATACTCATCTCTTCTGTAATGTATGATGCAATGTTACTATACTTGCGAACGGCAAGATGCGCCTCTATCCCTTGCGAGGCCCTCGTGTCTTAAAATGTATAGGCGCGCATCTTGGGCGTGACATCCGATCAAGAACATCATGACCACTCGGAGACCACTCGAGTTACTTCATATGGATCTCTTTGGTCCCAATGCTTACAAGAGTCTCGGTGGTAACTCTTATGGTCTAGTCATAGTTCATGATTTTCCACATTTAGGTGGGTATTTTTTCTTGGTGATAAGTCGCAGCTACAAAAGATCTTCAAGAACTTCGCACGCAAAGCGCAAAATCAGTTTGAAGTGAAGATCAAGAAGGTTCGATGCGATAATGGATTGGAGTTCAAGAAAACCCATGTGGGTACCTTTCTTGATGAAGAGGGTATCTCACATGAGTTCTCTGGTACGTACACGCCTCAACAAAATGGAGTTGTTGATAAAAAGAACCGAACCCTCATTGAGATGGCAAGAACGATGCTTGACGAATACAAGACGCCACGACACTTTTGGGCAGAAGCTGTGGAAATAGCATGTCATGCCACAAACCGACTCTACTTGCACAAGCTTCTCAGTAAAACGGCATATGAGCTCCTCATCGGTAACAAAACCCTAGTTGGATACTTTCGGGTATTCAGCTCCAAGTGTTACATTCTTGATAAGCATCGCCGTGCTAAAATTTCTCCCAAATATCATGAAGGGTTCCTACTTGGTTATGGATCAAACTATCACACCTACCGTGTCTACAACAACTTCACTCGAAAAGTTGAAGAGACGGTAGGTGTGAAGTTTGATGAGTCTAATGGTTCGCAAGTCGAACAATTGCCAAATGATGTAGGTGATAAAGATCCTTCGGAAGCTATACAAGATTTTCCCATCAGCAAGATTCGTCCCATGGAGGTGAAGGAAAGCACTTCATCAACCCAAGTGGAAACTCCTACTTCAGATAAAGGCTACTGACAATACGACATGGAAGCATCCACAAGCGGTACACGACAAGATTAAGAGGAGGAGGAAGTACATCATGAAGATCCACCACAACCTCCTTCACCACCACCTCAAGGAGATGACTATGTCGACAACAACGGAGATGAAGGAGATGATGATGAAGAAGAAGCTCCTCCAACCAACAAGCCAAAGCTACACCGAGTTCGAGCACAAGTGACCAAGAACCATCCCCTAAACCAAATCATTGGTGACATACAAACAGGGAGGATCACTCACTCTAAAACTTGTTTGGCTAAATTTTGTGAGCATTATTCTTTCATCTCTATCATTGAACCCTTGAAGGTTGAACAAGATCTTGAAGACACGGATTGGCTGAACTCTATGCATGAAGAGCTTCACAACTTCAAAAGGAATGAAGTTTGGACACTCGTCACAAAAGCCCAAGGATGAGTAATACATCATCGACACAAAATGGGTATTTTGGAACAAGAAATATGAAGATGGTCAAGTCCTATGGAACAAGGCTCGCCTCGTAGCCTAAGGATACACGCAAGTCGAAGGTATGGACTACGGTGAGACCTACGCCCCCGTTGTTAGACTAGAAGCTATTCGAATACTTCTTGCTTATGCCAATCACCATGATATTAGACTTTATCAAATGGACATTAAAAGTGCATTTTTAAATGGTGATATTGAAGAAGAGGTTTATGTTAAGCAACCACCTAGTTTTGTAAATCCTAAGAAACTAGACCATGTTTACAAACTTCGCAAAGTTTTGTATGGACTTAAGCAAGCTCCTCGAGCTTGGTATAAATGTCTAACGAAGTTTCTTATAGAAAAAGGATTTGTAATTGGTAAAATTGATGCAACCTTATTCACAAAGAGAGTTAATGGTGAATTATTTGTGTGCCAAATTTATTTGGATGATATTATCTTTGGATCTACTAACCCACGATTTAGTGAGAAGTTTGGAAGGTTGATGTCAGAGAAGTATGAGATGTCTATGATGTGTGAGCTGAAATTATTTCTTGGTCTGCAAATCAAGCAAATGAGAGAAGGTACATTCATCTCTCAAACTAAGTACACCAAGTACTTAATCAAGAATTTCAACATGCAACAGTGCAAAGGTATGAAAACTCCCATGCCCACTAGCGGACACGATGATCTCACTAAGGAGAGTGAACCGGTTGATCAAAAGGTTTATCGACCAATGATTGGTTCATTTCTTTATCTATGTGCCTCCCATCCCAATATTATGCTTAGTGTTTGCATGTGTGCTAGATATCAAGCTGCACCTAAAGAATGTCATCTTAAGGCTGTAAAACGCATTGTGAGATACTTGATACACACACACCAAACTTTGGCATTTGGTATACCAAGGGATCTTCTTTTAATATTGTTGGCTACTCCGACTCAGACTATGCTAGTGACAAGGTTGATAGAAAATCCACCTTGGGTACATTTCAATTTCTTGGTAGATCTCTTGTGTCTTGGTCCTCCAAGAAACAAACTCGGTATCTCTATCTACTGCCATAGCTGAATATATTGTTGCTGGATCATGTTGTGCGCAATTGTTATGGATGACACAAACGCTTAAAGATTATGGAATCCATGTTAAAAATGTTCCATTACTTTGTGACAATGAAAGTGCTATTAAGATTGGTCATAATCATGTGTAACATTCTTGAACCAAGCACATTCAAGTTCGACATCATTTCATTCATGATCATGTTACCAAAGGAGATATTAATATTAAGCATGTTCATACTAACAAGCAATTTGCCGATATCTTTACTAAGCCACTTGATGAAAAAGTGATTTGTCATTTGAGGAGTGAGTTGAACATCATTCATGCTTCAAACTTGAGCTAATCTCACTCGGATGCATGCAAGGGGATGAGCTTCATTGTCTATTCCATGCTATTATCGTGAATATCATATCTTGCAATTCTTTGCTCCCTTGTCTTGCATCTGACCCTTATGTAGGTACTTGGAAGAACAACACTCCACAAGATTGCCATCAACTCATATCTTAAGCAATCTTGTCATGACCAAGAATTCACAACCTCGCTTTGATGATGAAAGGAAGAAGACAACAAAACATATCCTTGACATATATCCCTCAATTTCTAAACCTAAATTGGTATCATGTCATTTGGATATATTATGTTCTTCCTTGCGTGACTAACCTTTGTAGGTGAAGAGTGAATGAAAACAACAAGGATTGCTCCCAACTCAGGATGACCTTCATCAACTTCGAGCATCCTCATCAAGTTCATCTACAAGCTACGTCAACAACATCACTCAAAGGTATGTATACATATCCTTGATATATCTTTACTCCAAGTCATGAGATAAAGCAACTCAAGTGATATGAAGACATTAAAACGCTTAATCGAAAAATGGTATCCCCATTTTGAGCTTAACGATGAGTATGACCTATGATCAAGTATTATTGCTTGGATCCTAAGTCAATATACACTAATATAGGTGACCTAGTCACCAACCATCATCTAATTAAAAATCTTGATTGGTTCATTCTCTATTGCAAAATTTCTTGGAACCATTCAAATCTTTTCTAGTTGATACCTCTTTGTAAATTATCCGTCATTGGTACAAATCATTTTTTCTTCCCTGCTTGAGTTTCATTTGAAACTTTATCTTTTGTTCAAATTTTCACATTTGCCAAGTTTCTATTTTATGCCTTGGATCCTCTGATTCAAAGGACTCAGTTCTACCGATTCAGCAGATAAGTTGCACAACATCATATCGGTATCACCGACAAATTTGTCTTGGTGCCACCAACTTTCTATTTTATTTCAGTTTGTGTTTGAATCTGTAAATCTTTGAGTTTCTTCTGTGATTTCTCAATCCTTAGATGATCCCTTATTACAAAAAATATAAGAGGGATAAATACATTCAAGGATCCCTAACTCAAAGGAGGAGAAGTTCTGCAAATTCTCGGTTAAACCTATGGGAGAGAAATTATTTTCAATGATTCCCTCATGGTTCCCATGATTTTCATATTCTATGAGTCTTACTTTCTATGACCCTTGTTCTCAAGGATCCCTTCTTAATTAGTGATCCCTGTATCTGACCCTATATCTGACCTTTTTGGCGATTAATGCCAAAGGGGGAGAAATATACAAAGCTTCTAACCTAAATAGGGAGATACATGCTTATGCAAAGGGGGAAATATAATGTAGGGGGAGAAAATAATATCAAAAGTTTACACTTATATATAAACTAGGGGAGAATACCAAAGTAGGGGGAGAAAATTTACTTTGATTTTTCTCATGTTAGAATTTTCTCACCTTATCCAATACCAATATCTAAATGCTAAGATTTAGAGGGAGAGGATGACCTACATTTTCATATCTAGGGGAGAAACTTCTAAATTATCTTGGAGACATATCAATCTTAAAGAATACTATCTTCTATATGTTCTCCATATCTTGGTACTTTTGAGTTCTATTGTTGTCGATTGGTAGAATACTCTTGTGTTTCCTAACATTATTTTCTCAAGTGTATCTCTACTACTAGAATGCTCAAGAACTCAAGGTAAGTATATGCATCGTAACTTTGATCAAGATGATCTCTTGCTTCTTGCACATATTGTTTGCAAGAGTGAAGTCTTGAACAAGGATACACCTCATTCATATACATTTGATGCATATGACCAAGATACACATGACTTATTATATTCCTTCCACTATATGTGTGTCCATACATTCCAAAGCAACTATCCTTTAAAAGGATTGCACACATCTAGGGGGAGCAAGTCTAAGTCATGTGTCTCTCAAATCCTTCATTATATACGTGCATATCTTTATTTGAAGATTTGATTGTATGTTGTAATCAATTACCAAAAAGGGGAGACTGAAAGCACAATGTGATCCCTTGGTGGTTTTGATAATTCATGACAACATACATTGTCTCTTGGACTAATACTTTCATCTAGTGTATTTCAGATAAAGTCCATAGAGATAGATGGGTTAGCAAAAAGGAGTGTGGAGAGTATCCCCATGAAGAAGAAGCAGAAGGAATAGATTGTCAAATCTTCAAGCAAGAGGACTCTACATTTTACCTTTTGTGAGAAATCACTTTTAGTCCATAGGAAAGCCAATCCTATCAAAAGGGGGTGAGGTTTTGTTGGTGAACAAAATTCTCAAATGTGCATAAGTGATAGTCACCACATACACACACAATCTCTTCCACAAAAGTCTGTCGAAAGTCAAATATCCAAAATCGGTGCAACCAAGACTTTCCTCTCGGTGCCACCGATTCCCAACCTTAGATAGACTCAGCCAAACCCTAGCATTTTGGTGCAAAAGATTCCATTTTGGTGCCATCGAGTTTGGGTTGCCAACATCCTGTTATGCAAGTTCACAAAATCGGTCCCACCGAGTTTTGTGAAGCGGCGTCCCCGAGATTGGAAATCTGACCGTTGGTCACCTTATCGGTGCAACCGAGTTGTATGTATCGGTCTCACCGAATTTCAAAAGTTGCTACCTTTGAGGCAACTCGGTACCACCGAGATTTACACATCGGTGTCACCGAGACTGGCTTATTAGGTGCAACGGTTGAATTTTTGGAGATGCCTATATATACCCCTCCACCACCACTCACTCGCAAGAGAAGCACTTAGAACAGTTCCCCACTCATACCTACTAATTTTCTGAGAGAGAGCCACCTACTCATGTATTGAGATCATGCCATTCCATTCCTACCATATGAATCTTGATCTCTAGCCTCCCCAAGTTGCTTTCCACCCAATCAATCTCTTCCACCAAGCCAAATCTATGAGAGAGTGATTGTGTGTTGAGGAGTCTATCATCTTGAAGCACAAGAGCAAGGAGTTCATCGACATTATCGAGCCTATTACCTTTTGGAGGGTGGTGCCTCCTAGATTGGTTACGTGTCACTTGGGAGCCTCCTACTTCATGTTGTGGAGTGAACCAAGAAGTTTGTAAGGGCAAGGAGATAGCCTACTTCGTGAAGATCTACCCCGAGTTAGGCTAGTCCTCTGTGGACGTAGGCCATCATGGTATAGCCAAGGTTGCTTCTTCGTGGACCCTTATGGGTGGAGCCCTTCGTGGACTCTCGCGACCGTTACCCTCCGTGGGTTGAAGACTTCATAAACATGGGCGTACGATAGCACCACCTATCGAAACCACCGGAAAAATCTTTGTGTCCCTCATGCGTTTTATCTCTCTATCTCTACTCCTTACTTTCATGTGCAATGTCTTTACTTTCCGCTGCTATACTCAATGACTTGCATGTGTAGGGTGTTCTAGACTTGATATATATGCTAAAACTACCAACCCTTGAACTTGTGTTTGAGGTTGTTTTAAATTCCTGCTAGTAGTCTATTCACCCCCTCTAGACATACACTTCTAGTGATCCCGCACCAAGGCTTGGGATTCATCTTCATATGAGTCAATGTCCTCGTGAAGCTTGTTCTTTCCCTTGAGCTTGAGATCTTGTTTTGGAAGGTCATCTTGAGCTTTTGTTCCCTTGGGGAGAGTATTTTCATACTTCTCCCTTTGAGGAACAAACTTGGGATTGGGGTATTGACCTTCTTCCCATTCAACTCCATTAGCGTTGAAGTAGCCAATGCCACGGTTCTTCCGGTATCCTCCGTGCTTGCATACAATCTCCTCAAATTGTTTGCACCCGGCAAGACTCTTGTAGATACCTTTCTCTATAATCCCTTTCAAAAATTCATTTTCTTGCTCAAGTGTAACTGGGCTAAGAGAAGAGTTAGTGGGATCAATAGAACTACTAGAAGCAATATCATTGGATCTATCATTTTTATTGCTACTTGTCGAAGAAACTTTCTTGCCTTTGTTACTAGTTTTCTTAGTCTTAACTTGTGGCATGAATGTAGACAAGAGAAGTCATTTGGCTAGATAAGAGGAAGTCTTCTTTCGAAGATCGTCATTGATAGCTTTAAGGAACTCATGCTCTTGCTCTAAATTGAGCTTCTCGAAGCGGAGCTTCTCATGTGTCATTTCAAGCACTCTATGATCTTGTAGAGTAGACTCATGAGCTAACTTAAGATTTTTTAGTTCTTGAGTTAGTTGTTCTATTTCCAACTTATCATCATCACACGACTTATCTAGACTAGAGTGATTACTAGCAAGTTCATCTTGACTAACATTACTAGATTTGTCAAATAGCAAGTCATCTTCAATTAACAAGTCATACTCATCACTATTGAAATCAAGATACTTGGGTTGTGATAGCTTGGGACCTTTATCCATGAAGCAACATCCACTCCCTTCATTTGGTGAATCAAATATGTCATAGGAGTCGGTTGTCACTAGTGCAAGTCCGGCAACACCTTCATCTTGACTATAGTCGGAATTGGAGTGGTAGCTTCTCTCGGAGTGGTTGTCGGAATCGGAGCCGGAAACCCATTCACCAACATGATCTTGATGTCTTCTTCTTGAATAGCTCTTAGTGTACTTGTCCTTCTTCTCGAGTCCCTACTTCTCCTTGAGGGTCTTCGTTCATAACGATCATCCCTACTCTTTCTCTCTCTTCAAGGTGACTCGTCTCTTGAGATTCATCTTCTTGGTGACTCTCCTTTACTTTTGTATGGAGCCGTGCACTCATTGGAGTAGTGTCCGGGCTTCCCACAATTGTAGCAGTTTCGGTCACGACTTGATGAACGCTTCTCTTCATATCTTGAGTTGGAGCTTCGATCTTAGCCTCTATTCTTATAGAACTTGTTGAATTTCTTGACCATGAGACTTATCTCTTCATTTGTGACAAAGTTGTCGCTTGAGGTTGTGGGAGCATTGCTTGTGGCCTTGTAAGCACCGTTAGACATGTGGTGAATCTCTTCCTTGTCCTTGAGTGTCATCTCATGAACAACAATCCTTCCAATCACTTCCGTTGGCTTGAGATCTTTGTAGTTGGGCATCATTTGGATCAATGTGCATACGGTGTCATATCTATCATCCAAAGCTCGAAGTATCTTCTTGATGATGAATTTGTCAGTCATTTGTTTGCTTCCTAAGCCGACAATCTCATTGGTGATGAGACCTAGCCTAGAGTACATCTCAACGACTCCTTCACCCTCCTTCATCTTGAACTTGTCAAGCTGACTCTGAAGAACATCCAACTTGGATTCTCTCATAGATTCGGTACCTTCATGTATATCAACCAAAGTATCCCAAATTACTTATCATTCTCAAGACGGCTGGTTTTGTTCAATTCTTTGGGGCATAGGCAGTTGAACAGAATGTCACATGCTTGAGCATTTAATTGCAACATCTTCAATTCATCCGCAGTCGCTTCGCGATCCGGTTCCCTTCCATCCACAAAGAATTCACCTTGCAATCCAACACGAACAACAACCCAAACGGCGGGGTTATGACCAAGAAGATGCATTTCCATTATGTGCTTCCAACTAGCAAAATTAATGCCATCAAAGTACAGACCTCTATGGTGATAATTTCCCTCACTAGACGCCATACTCTCCTACGTTGTGAAACCAATGCAATGGACACCAAAGCTCTGATACCACTTATAGGATCGAAAGTAGGTCTAGAGGGGGTTGATTAGACTACTTGACCAAATAAAAATCTACTTTTCCCAATTTTAAGTGTTGGCAGATTTTAGCATTCATAGAAAGTCAAGTACACCCTACACATGCATGTCTACGAGTATAGCAGCAGAAAATAAACACAAGCATGAATAGTAAAGGAATGGTAGGAAGATCAAACGCAATATGAAGACATGATGATTTTTTCCTGTGGTTCCGATAGGCCGTGCTATCCTATGTCCACATTTATGGAGTCTTCAACCCACAGAGGGTAACGGTCGCGAGAGTCCACGAAGGGCTCTACCCGTGAAAGGTTCCACAAATAAGCAACCTCGACTATACCATGATGGCCTATGACCACAGAGGACTATCCTAACTCAGCGTAGATCTTCACGAAGTAGGTGATCTCCTTGCCCTTACAAACTTCTTGGTTCACTCCACAACACAAAGTAGGAGGCTCCCAAGTGACACCTAACCAATCTAGGACGCACCACCCTTCGAAAGGTAATAGGCTCAATAATGCCGACGAACTCCTTGCTCTTGTGCTTCAAGATGATAGACTCCTCAACACACAATCACTCTCTCACAAATTTGGCTTGGTGGAAGAGATTGATTGGGTGGAAAGCAACTTGGGGAGGCTAGAGATCAAGATTCATATGGTTGGAATGGAATGGCATGATCTCAACACATGAGTAAGCTCTCTCTCAGAAATTCAGTTGGTATGAGTGGAGGACTGTTCTGGGTGCTTCTCTTGCGAGTGAGTGGTGGTGGAGGGGTATATATAGGCATATCCAAAAATCCAACCGTTACACCTGATAAGTTCAACTCAGTGACACCGATGTGTTAATTTCGATGGTACCGAGTTGCCTCAAAGGTAGCAACTTTTGAATCTCGGTGAGACCGATACATAAAACTCGGTTGCACCGATCAGGTGACCAACGGTCAGATTGCCAGACTCGGTGATGCCGATTTAACAAACTCGGTGGGACCGATTTTGTGAATTTGCATAACAGAATGTTGGCAACCCAACTCGATGGCACCAAATCAGAATCAGTTGCACCGAAGGGCTAGGGTTTGGCTGAGTCTGCCTAAGGCTGAGAATCGGTGGCACCGAGTGGGGAGTGTTGGTTGCACCGATTTTGGATATTTGGCTTTGAACAGACTTTTGTGGAAGAGCTTGTGGGTGTATGTGGTGACTATCACTTATGCACGTATGAGCATTTTGTTCACCAATAGTACCTTACTCCCTTTTGATAGTATTGGCTTTCCTATGGACTCAAAGTGATTTCTCACAAAGTAAAATGTAGAGTCCTCTTGCTTGAAGCTTTGCCAATCTATTTCCTTGAATCTTGGGGTATTCCACAATACTTTTGCCAACCCATCATTGAACTTTTCCTGAAACTTTCTTAGTGGAAACATTAGTTCAGAGACATATATGTTGTTATTAATTACCGTAACCACCATGGGAGCAAATGTGTTTGCAGTAGAGTGTAGCGTGGCATTGTACTAGGGTCCTCCTATGTTCTATTTCGGTAGTGTTGTCACGTGCGGTTTTTGTGATCCATTTATTGTGGGATCGACTTTATTAGAGGGCTATCTCTCTACCTTATACCATTTGCACGTGTACTCTGTTTGGTCATTGCTTTATCTATAAAGCGCGGCAAAAGTCTGTTTTGAGTCTAGTGTCTAAAACCTACCACAGGAGAGAAGTGGCGGGGTTGCTTATTTTGACATGACTTCTCCTTGCTACACCACATCCACTAAGCTCTTCTCCTTGGTACACCCCATCTATTTATGTTCCCGAATAACTTAGAGTAAGATGTGCTGTGACATGAGCTTGTTACTTCATAAGCACGTGTTGGTTGATGTCTTTGCGAGCTTGTTCACAACGATCCCACACACAGTTGACATAAAAATATATCTGCATCTAGCATGTATCAATGTAAAGGTTAGTCATTAAACCAACTATACCAGATTTAAATTGAAGCTTGAAACATTCTCTTAGATTCAATTCCCTAGAAAATAAATCAACTATGAAATTCTAGCATTGCAATATGAAAAATAAGTTCTGTGAGGAAAGTCATGAAGTGACCACATTACAGAAGATACATTTCAGTTAAACCAAGCCTTACTACACGTTCTAGATAGAACCAAAGCAAAATCATCTATGGAACATTTAGATGTCTCAACACAACTTCAAACTTTAATCTTCCTAAAAGTAATGTTTTCTTCTTCTTTATCTTTACATTGTTTTATAACCTCTTAGTAAGAATAAAAAAATTGAGCAAACCATATCTATTTTCTTTCTTTTTGTTGAATGTTCATCAGTTGTTGAGATATCCGAATAAGGAATGTGACTTGTTATTTTTCCTTCCAGTTAATCGTTGGGAGATGAGTTTCGTACAACTAATGAAGTTGTATCATTAGACATTTCCGAAACCATCGACACTATGCGGATGACAACAGAAAAATCATGGCGATGTAGTGCAGATGCAATTCGAATGATGTGGATGATGCAATGATGAACGCGAAAAACTAATAAATCACATGAAAAAACTGGAAATAAATTAAAGGCATTTGGAGTGCCAGTCTCGGTCTGTTACACGACCCTTGTCATCAGTGAGGAGGAAGACGTCATGGGTGCAATTCGTAGAGTGACGGCATAGACCCACTGGTGTATGGTAAGTCGTCCCACCTCACTTCTCTTTCCCTTGTTTCAAATTAAAAGGAAGCGTTTTTCTGATGATTTGATCATGATACTATCATATATGAGGCAATGTTGTTGATCGAAACATGTTTTGATGGTCGGCTTTGTTGCCGTGGTTGTAGTTGATTACGGTATTGAGAGGGGTTTGTTGGGGTTCCTATTAGGGATTTTATTAGGGTAATTAATTTCTCAAATAGTTTCATGGATGTTTGCCTTGCATAATATAGCTTCCCGTTGCTTTAATTTCTTTGTGGAGTTCAATCAATGTGGTTATCTTCTTGGTACCCGAGGGAATGGGGCATATGTGAATGAAAATCAATTTGGTATGATAACCTTCATGTGGACATTTGGTCAAATCTTGTGGAGCACTTGGTTGAAGAGATTGGGTATGAAATGGCAGGGAGGATCACAGCGATAATTCAACCAGGAGCTCGGGCTCAAATGAGCCCGGTGAACAGTACACTGATTTAAAATAGAAAACAAGTTCAAAACAATCCTTTTTGTGGTGCAAAATGCTCTCGTGAGTGAACACCGTGAAAATTTTTGTTAAGTTCGGACATTCAAGAAGCTTGTAGCAAAAAAAGAACAAAATCAAGCGTGAACAATGCAATTTTCGAAAGTTTCTCGGACATCCGCAATTTGTCTTCCTTGTCACGAGCTCCTCAAATGTCCAGACTTCACAATACTTTGCACAAAGTTCCTGCACAGGAGCATCTTGCATCACAAAGAAATTTGAATTTTTTTAAACTTTTTTCTATTTTAAATCGTGGTATTGTTCATGCCTGGGCTCATCTGAGCCTGAGAGCCAAATTGCTGCTTTGGGATCAAAGGCCTATTCTTGTGTGTCGGTACTGTCAATTAGAAGAAATCGGATGAGGTAGATAAAAGATGACGATTTCACAGACAAAATGTGTGATTTTGTCTCAATTGGTTGCCATTTCCTACAAGTGTTTCTCGACCACGATGACAGCGTTAACTCAAAAAACAAAGATGGTATGGTGCATTTCCTAGTAACATAGTGTCATAGTTACCACCGGTTCTTAGTCCAAAGTGCAGGCTTAGTGCCGCACATGTGACATTGAATGAGCCAGAGATAGATCAGCATGTACCAATCAAGATTGTCTTTCCAGATGAGGAGACCACGAGATTAGTAAATGAGGATGGCAACAATGGTGAGCCTGATAGAGCTAAACATGGAAACAAAAAAATGAAGGTTGAGATACTACGACTCTTGAATTTACGGGTCGCTTGTCCAGCCTATTTAGGACAGTAAAACCGAACCTATTCCCAGCCCTCTCAGGCATTTGAAGATTTTGGCCGTACGATCAAAAATCTGGGTCATCTTGGCCGTCTAATCTTAAGTTTCTCGCTAACTGGGCTGCTGTCCTAAGGGGCTGCTACTCCAGTAGAAAAAATGATGGAATCTGGTTAACCGGACCCGTTTGCCGTTTGGAGCCCATTCAACCCCACGAAGCTCGCGAGCACGTCCCCTCTCCTTTCTTGTCTCTCTCTCCCCGACCTCCCCGATCTCTCCTCTTGTTCATGTCCCCATTCAACCCTAGTGTGTTGTTGTCGCCACTATCGACACCAACCTCGAGCCCTCGTCCCTCTCCCGCACAAGCGGCAAAGGCACCCCTGGCGGCAGGTACACATCAGAAATGCACGAGGAACTGACCGACCACAAGAACAATAAGGTGATGGTGGACGAGTCATCGCGGGAGAGAGGGAGAGATAGAAGCGGCAGCAGCAGCAGGCGGAGCCTATGCTAGCGACAAGCAAAGCAGATGCAGGCCTCACTAGAGAACTATGAATTCCATGCAAGACGAGCTACGACAGAAACAAAATGCGGGACTGACATGGAACCATCGATGTATTTACATGAGTCGATCTGCCCTGTTTCACTTCCTGGCTGATCATGGTGGAGTTACTGTCCGCACACCTGTTTCTCCTTCTCTTTGGGAAAGCCGAAATTTTCCCTTTCTGGTAGTGCAGCAAAGCTTCTCCAATCCTCTAAACATAGGTGGTGCACACAGTTACCGCAGCAGCAGCGTTTTGTCGGTCAGATGGCTCGCATATCTGCATTTCATCTCAGTAGATGTATATTCCCTCTCTTGACACTTGGACTGTTACGATTGTGTTAGCTAATCTTCTTGGACTGGTTTCGAATTTACATATTATTTCTATATATCTGTATGTAGATTTCTTGAATGGCTTGGCTGAGTGAGAGAGAACATGTTTCTTGAGATCTTGAAAGTGCAAAAATGTGTTCAAGGTCAGTTATATTTAGTCTCAATCTACAGTCCCTTTTCATGTGTTGATTGATGTATAGTTGTTCAGTTGACTCAAATAGTTCCCTGAGACTAATAATCGTGACTTTGGAATCCCGGTGTCTGATCTTAGGTGTGTATGCATCTAATGTTGGAGTTTATCCATGCATGTCTAGGATGTTGGCTTAGACAGTTCGACTGTATTGTATACCTGCTCATAAACATATATAAACCAAAACTATTTGCTCACGTGTAATCTGCAAATTTTAATATTACCAAACCTTAAGTATGTGGTTATGAATAGATTGAGGAGTCAACAACTCAACATTGCTATGAACATGTCCCTTACAAGCTTTCTATTAGTCTGATGGATTACTTGCTTCCACCAACTTGTCCTACTACTCTGCATTGCATCTCTTGTTGCCTTTATTGCTGCTATCTGCCTATTGCCTTAATAATAAGTCAACAATCGTTATGAAATTCTTGATGATTTTATTTAGTAAGATTTAATTTTTCAAACTACACATATGGCTTAATATCACTTACAGTTTGCACCTTATGCATAATTTATATGCTGGATTAAGCTAGGTTATATGTTGAATATTTGAATGGACCTTTCTTCCTTGTGATATTGGCAAACCGGACTAGCCACTTGCATGATGGAAGCATGAGGTAACTTATGAAGCTTAGCTGATGTTGATTAGTTATAACATCTTTTGACTTGCCGTAGTAAAAATGTCTGGCTTCTTTTGTAGTTGGATGTGGACCTCATATGAGGCTTAAAAATTTTGCATTTCAACCTGACCTTTTCAGGAGTTCAGTTATCTGTGTTTCACTAATACAGATTGTGCATATGTTCTTATGCATTTACGAGTAGCATGCAGAAAGGGTCAAATATATGTTATGTTTTCCGCTTTAAAAAATCATTGTTTTACTGGAAGAGTTCCATCTTGTGTGTGAATATGCTCCAACCTCCAAACTCTGTCTTGGACAATCTAGATCCATTACAAGTGAGAAGCAAAAAATACAATAGCCGTCGGATGATATCTAGGTCACTTTATATGCAAGGTAACAAGATGAGATAATATTTTCATGACAATTGCTAAAGAATAAGAAAGTTTATAACATCTCCTAGAGATTAAGCAAATTCAATCATACAAAACATTCTTTTACATGCCATCTTATTTATGAGCATGCATGATGACACGCAGACAACATGATTCGCAGCATTATTGTTTTCTAGAAATCAGTAGGTGTTTCTTTTTTGATTGCTTATATAGACAAGAGAAGCATTGCTCGAATAGAAATACCAAACACCAAACGGTAATTGCATCTTATGTAAGGCATTGCTTATATAGATAAGAGAAGGACTGCTCGAACATGATTCGCAGCATTATTATTTTTTCCTTACAATAACAATACCATGTAAGGCATAGCGCTTCAGCCTACATCTATTGACTAATAATACAATGATTAAGTTTCCTAGACATTGCATCTTATGTCGCTGCTACTTCAGTTCTCTGCATTGAGATTGGAACATTGAGAATCTTATAACCCTAAAAGGTGCCCTTCAACAAAAGGAACAAAAACTACAAAAGGTAAAACCCTTCCTGATATAGCACTATATTGATACTGTTTATCCTTACTTGGGATTTTCAAAGTGATGCTGCTGCATTTTGAATCGTTGTTGACATAAAGGAAGAGTGGGTGGGTGTCATTGCTTTCCATTTTCACATTTTTATGTCATATATGAACAATTTGTGTTCAAATAAATATAAAGGAATCTATTTTGTTTTTTGAGCGGTATTTTCTTCCATATTTTCATTGACTTATGGTTACATGCCTCGTCTTGATTACATGTGAATTCTCATTGATTCTCCTCATTTTTCGAGGACTCCACTTATAATATTACTTCCTTTTTAGTTAACTTTGATATATTGGCCAGGTGTACAATGACTTAGAAGTAAGCTACAAGACAATTAACATACTGAGAAGAGTTTTATGCTCATGTGCAACCCCTTGTACAATCTCTCTGTGTTATAGTACAACATAGAATTTTATTGTAGGCTAACAACAATGTCAGGAATGATTTAGATTGTTTAGGTAATAATTTATCCAAAACTTCTTAGACATTTGTATCATCTAATTTATTTTTTGTTTCCAAAAATATTCTTCTTTCCTCAACATTTTCGTTTTTAGATATCATGATGTGAGTCTTTGCGAGAGAGTTATTTTAGAAGCCAAAAGAGGCCATGATCGAGCACCAAACATGTAACCATCAAGCACAACTTGAACCAAAAGGTTTTAAAGGTCTATGAAAGAAGCTGAACAAACTATTATTGCAAATCAATCATATTCCTTTCTTCAATTCCATGGAATTATTTTGAAAAATGGAGACAAGCACAAGCTACAAAAAGCACAATACTTTGATGAATTGTAAACAAATGTATGCAAATTACTTTATATCCGTAACAACTAAGAGCCAAAATAGACAGGCGCAGCAACGTGCACCATCAATGATCTATTAAGGACGGTAAAACTGAACTGTTTCCCAACCCTCTCACGCTTTCAACAATTTTGGCCATCAGATTCCTTGTGCGGATCGTTTGTGACTGTTCAATCACTAAGTGGGCTAGCTGTCCTTGGGGTGGCTACTCCCGTGGAAAAATCGGTGCGACGTGGTTAACTTGATCATAGCCCATAGGCCTGACTCCCGCACAAAGCCCACAAAGCAAGTAGAGCAACGATTGGATGCGAGCCTGTGCAACACCCCCGTCGGCTGCTGCTACACCTTCGGGCCTCGACTCACCGTGCGCAAAGAGGTAATATTATTGGTAGTTACTAAACTTTCCTCGAATGTGTAGTTTAGTGCTAGATCTTTGAAAATGCATTTTTTTTGGTCATGTAACTTGTCATTTGGTTCAAATACGGTCACTCTGCTCCAACACGTCCATATTTGGCATGCATGGGTCCACTGTTAGTGACCTGCATTGTTTCGGGGCAAGAACACGCTGCTTTTTGCGTAAACCCCACACGAATCCTGTTTATTTGTGGCTGCCGGGTGTCTCCTAACTGCTTCATCTCTTGATCATTCATAGGCGGAGATGGAGGCGTCGGAGATAGTGTATCATGGTGGCCGTCGTTGGAGGAGATGGACAACCTGCATCGTTGACGTCCGGGTGAAGCAGCGTCGTCGTATGGTTAGAATCTTCTCCTCTTTGTCTCGTTTCTCTCCTCTGCTCCCTGTTGTCTTTTTTTGTGCCACGTATCGCCAAGGAGGGTTCCTGTATGGTGGCGTCATCATGATTAATTCATTCACGTACGCATTATGAGTAAACGCTTTTTGCCGTACGGAATACATTTGTAGGATCTAGTTCTCCTGTTCCACAATTCAAGCTAGGTTTCTCCAGGGGTTAAGAACGAGGGAGCTTTATGTGTGAAAAAGTAAGATGAAAACAACAGATTAATCGTTTTAGGCACATATTCATTAAAATTATGGTTGATCAATTTGTTCAGTAAGGTTGGGAGTCCAGATGTTTACTGAATTTTTGTTAGACTGCATACACGGAATATGTTTGCAAATTAAGTTAACTGAATATGCTGCACATTATGTCACTAAGTTTTTTAACTTTAAATATTATCTGCACATTATGTGTTGTATTGGCTTGTGATGATTATTTGTTTTTTGGGGACTTAATAGATTACTTAACTGAATTTGTTATCTGATGTAGTTTAACTGAATTTGGGCACTTAACTTGTTAACTGGATTTATGTGCAGAACATGGTGACTGAATTTTTGCAGTGGACATGTTATTTGAATTACTTAATGGTTAGATGATTTGTTAGCTGAATGTAAAGTAAACTTGAAGTGAGTTTGTGCACTTAATGTTTATACTTGTAAATTGAATGTGTGTGCACTGAATTTTTGTTTAGTGATTATTGTTGACCCTCTTTAGCCTTGATGAACTGAATTAGTTATATTTTGACAATGTAGGGGATTTTGATGGTCTTTTCTTTGGCATGGTTCATGAATGAACTATCCTTTTGCTCGGGTAAAAAAGAAAAAGAAGACCTTGTTTTGTATTGAATTGTACTTTTTCTGTTTGGAGCCATCTCTTTGCCTGGTAATAACCAGTATGCATATGTCTTGCTCATGATGATGCTCATTGTGTGCAGAAAGTTCATGGTTCAATTCAGTACAAATCTGTAGTGCATTTCCATTGTAAAATTCAGTACTGTTCTGCATTCTTTGTGATAATTTCATGCTTAAATTCAGTACAAAACTGCACTACACTTTTTATGTAAAATTCAGTATAGATCTAAACTGGAGTTTCATCCAAAAATTCAATACAAAGTTGTGTTGTAGTTTCATCCAAAAACTCAGTACAAAGATGTAAAATGCAGTACTTTCAAAAAATAATGGCCTAAGATCGAAACCAAGACCTACTAATATAACTACACACATTCTAGCCAATTGGATACTGAGAGCATACTGCTCACTTCTGTCCATCTATCTTATTTCTTGTGATGTCTATCACCTCTCTCCTCAGCTCCGGTGCACGTGTGCACGTATGTCTGAAAGACAAAGAAGACACGCGGAAGCCACAAATATACATGATTCGAGGGAGTATGGGAAAAAAGTGCAGGTCACTGAAAGTGGACCCATGCATGTCGAATACGCACACGTTGAAGCAAAGTGACTGTATTTGAACCAAATGACAAGTTGTATGACCAAAAAACTGTATTTTCAAAGTTCTAGCACTAAACTGCACATTCGACGCAAGTTTAGTGACTATCAGTGATATTACCTCCTGCGCAAATAGCCTCTCTCCTATCCCCACAACCGGCAGCGAACATGAAGCGATCGATAAAATTGATCCAAACGTCAGCGAGAGGCGTCCGACGCTGCCTGGATCTCCTCATCACCGACCACTCCTCTACCTCCACTTCTTGCGAATCCTGACCGACCATAGTGATGGCGATGACGACGCTGATGGTTCACATTGGCCATGGCGGTGGGGGCGAAGGCAAGACTGAGGAGGAAGACATCAAGGCCGGACAAATCATCCACATGCTTGGCTGACGACAATGTGTATGCCCTGGTGCCATCCCGTGCGTGGTGGGCGAGGATACTGAACTGAGATAGTAAGATCCGAACACTTAAGCTTCAGCCTAAAGATTTTACCGAATGTGTTCTATCTTTTTTAGATTGAACATGAGTATATTAAGGATGAATGAATGCGTGCAACACTCCCATTTTTAGTAGAACCTTTTGCATTACGTGTGCTTTTCCATCCACAATGAACTTATTTCCATGCTATCAGTGAAGGTTTGACGATATTTAAGTATGCTTTTTTAGGATGATTATAGTGTTTGGGAGATTTTCGTCCCTAACAATGCTGCCTGAGTTTGCCGAAGGCGCCACCACTGGAACCGGCGTCCGTAGACGGCTCCAATGCATGGGTGGATGCACTTCCTCGATGCCGGCCTACCTCGCGGTCATAGGGAGAACCCTAGGTGCCGTCATGACCTCCTGGTCGTGACTCCTCGCAGCATCGATGACCACCCTTCAGTAACCAAGCTTGTGTCCACTTCGCCTATAGGTATGTGCTCGCACCTCTCTTCCTTTCTGTTGCGCCACCGCTATTTGCTCTATGGAGGTATGACATTTTATTTTCGGGGTGTTAATTGCGCGGTCACGGTGCACTTCGGTGCTAACACGCGATGCAGGATGGGTACACACACAATCGCGCTGAAGGTGTTCCGAAGAGTAGGGTATTTTTGTGGTTAAATGGGCATCTGGCGCGGGGAAGGCGATGTGAGCGTCCTCTAACCATGTACAATAGTTTATCTGAAGGGTATCCAAGAGATTTCTAGTTACCTTAATATTTTATCTGGAATGCGTGGACCGCTAGAGGGATGTAGCATGTAGGCCTAGGATGCGCTATGGAATTGCAAATTGTGATGATACAAAAATAGGGATCATTTAAATCGCCTTAAGAACTACATCTTCAACCGGAACTAAATTCAGTATTGTTCTTAAAAACTGAATTCGGTATTGATGGTTAAGCTGTGCACTAATACTCCTATTATTTATTTATTTTGTGATGCAGTTAAGCAACTGCTTTCTTGTCTGCATGAAAGACGATACCATTGAGAGACTTTATGATACTTTCTCAGAATGCGCTTCCATAAACAAATCTGCTAGAGGCATTGGTGTGGCAATTCACAATGTTTAACCTACTGGCAGTTACATTCAAGGAACAAATGGAACTTCTAATGGAATTACCCCCATGCTGCATGTTTTCAGTGATACTGCATGTTGTATTGATCAAGGTGGAGGAAAGAGAAAAGTTAAGTAGCAACAGTTGTTTAGACCCAATTTACATATTCTTAATGGTTCCTCACAGATTCCTATCTTCTAGGTGCATTGCTACATATTTGGATCCTTGGCATGCTGGTATTTATGAGTTCCTTGATATGAAAAAGAAGAACCATCTAAAGGTAAGCATTCTAAAAGTACTGAGTAACACACTTTTAGGCAGAGATACTAGAAACCGATTACCGGTTTGGATTTACCTTTTTGGCATTGATCACCACCCTCATGCTATTGATATATTTGTCCATTTATCAGGAATAATTTAGAATGGGAAAACCATTTTAATTAATCTGAAACAATTGTTTATGTAGAATTAGTTGTTCATAATTTTTTATTATTTCATGTATTTTTAGTTGTTCAACTACTCCATATCTGCTTGTCCACTGTATATTGTAGGAGGGTGATAACACAAGTGAATCTCTCAGGCTAATTAGATTTTATGCTTCGCACATGCGGGATATAGTTTGTTTGGTTTGGTAAGGCGCTGAAGCATTTTACAAACTACAGTTGCAAAATTATTCTTGGCTTTGTTTTCTATTCATTCCATAGCTATCAACTTGTAGAATCATTCAAACAAAAGCAAGGCCTACAAGGAATAGTAACTGATAGAATATGCATGGCTCATGAATCATGATAAGCGGCACCTATTATCAGCCATTGTTGTTAAATTCGAGCATCAACCAGAAATAAGGTGACATAGCCAAAGTGCAGAGTATTTCCAATCTCTTTTTAATTACTTTTGGCCATGAACCATTTGGTTTTAGGCCCTGTTTGGAACCGCGATAGATTATGATAATCTGGATTATGAAGATAGATTATATAATCAGGTTTATAAAAATAATCTAAGTGGGCATGTTTGGAGGCCAGATTATATAAACTGTAATCAAGGTTTTTACATTGCATAATGACTTGTCTACGCGTCGAGGAGAAAAAAGGAGGAGGGTGGCGGTCGCAGAAATTAGTAATTACCCCCAACTTTACAAGGATAATGGGTCATTAGCAATCCATAATCTGGTTTTATCTGGGGTAGAGTAGATTGTGAGTTTTTAATAATCGGTCCATCTAGTTTTTATAATCCACAACATAATATGTCCTGTTTGGAGACAGTATAGATTATAAAAAATAGATTATCATAATATGAGTGGTTCCAAAGAGGGCCTTAAAGTGTGAAATGTTGCATTGGGGGTATTGCTTTTCTTTTGAACAATCATCGGGCGCGAGAGTTTCCCCACCTGGATATATTACTCAAATTCCGGAAGGGCGAGTTACATCATAGATTACAACGAGAGGACAGGTAAAGACGCCAAGACACGACCGCCTCCTTACTGATGGGGTCTTTAAATCTAAAGACCCAAAGAGTAATGTCCTAAACAATGTTACGAAGGGTATCGAGGGGGGCGAAACTCATTATGAAAAACACGAGCGTTCCTAGAGTCCCACAACTTCCACAGGATGGTGAGAGCGACAGTAGGCCAAATGTTGATATCAAGGCCAACCGGCGTGGGAGTGTCCCAAATATGGTCGATGGAGCGGGGAGTCTGAGGATATTCCTCGTCTAACCGAACAATATCTTTATCATACTAGTAAGATGCCTGTGCTATGCTACGGAAAAAATAACATAATAGTATGGATCGAAAATTAGTTCATTCCGGGGTTTGTGTTTAGAGAGAACACTACTCCACACCCTTAGCTTGGCTAAGACTCCTAAGCATTTGCGAGTAGGGTTTGTCCCTCAATAAGTTGACCAACCTTTTAATGTCCTTCTCAACGAGTCAAGGGAAGTGTCGTGCTAATGTTGCTGGCCAAAAATCATCATCCCAATTGTATAGTTGTATGTTGCAACACATCTTCTTGTGCGCACAAAAGTTGTACACATGCGACTTCATGTTTGTATATTTATTATCAAGGGTTACGTCAAAGAGCGTTGAAGAAAATGTGTCAATTGAAGAACTAATGTTGTCTCAAAAATGCCTTGCATTGCCACGCGATCTCGGTCAAAGCCTTTGGAGTTTTCTCTCCTAGTTACAAAGAACGTAAGGTTTCATTGTCTGCTCGTCCTTTGTCCAACCTTACATTTGTTCCCCCTCATTTTGTTTTGATTTCCCATTTAAGATTTTCATCGGCCTGCATCAATGGCCTCATCTCTTATTGATGTACTAAATAAAATTATTTTTTTTGTTAAGCAAATAAATGCTTATAAAATAGGGATTTATTAAGTAAAATCCTATTTTTTTGTTACGCAATCAAACTAATATGAGTAAATAAATTATAGAATATTTATGCCTCTGTTGCAATACACAGGCAATTATCTAGTGTGATATACTAAAGTTCACAGAATGAAGTAAACTGGACTAAGCAATCGTCATCCATCGTTTTGGTTCAGTTCGTGGTGATGGGTGATGGTGCTCTCTCTTAAACATGTACACTTTCTCTCCAACATATATGTTCTTATTAGCCATTTCAAGAGTCCTCGATAATATAAGTCAAATTCTCAAATCAGTGTCATAATGCTTCTTCTTCTTTAGATAAAAAAATATTCGGTTATATTAGTTGTTTAAAGTATTAGGTTGATCTCCATCGAGTGGGCCCAACGGCCCACCGGACCCCTGATTCATGCGCCTGATCAGGGGCGCCCAACACCTTACTGGTCGGTGGTCCCCTGTGACCTGCGCATATAAAGAGTGGTGGGGGCCGGGGCACGGGGTACGAGGTTCACCGCTGTCGCACTCCCGACCCACAAACCTACTGATCTAGGTCATGCGCAATGCTCACGGGAAGCACCACCGACGCCACCTCACCTCTCTCTATGCCCCGCCGCCATTGCCTTTCATCGATGGCCACCGGCAGTAGTTCATTGCACCACGGAGAAGGTAATTGTCCCCATCTCCCATCACCACTACTGGAAATCTAAGGCTGATCCGATCCATAGAACTATAACAATGGTATTAGAGCCGATTCGGTTTTGATTTTCGGTAGAGCAAAAGCAAATCCCCTCCCCTTCCCCCTCAAGAACCCTAGAAGGGAAGAGAAAATCAAAAAAGAAGAAGCAAAAGTCACCTGAGTAGGGCCTCGGGTCTCGCCGGCAAAGTAGCACCTCCGCAAGGTCATGCCATTCCTCTCGATCCGGACGGGCATCGGCACGCCGAGCCGTCCAGAAGAACAACAATTGGAGTTAGCCCAAGGGCTCATCGGAAAAGGAGAAGGGGGCATCGCAGCCAAACCGCTTGACGGCGGCGTGCTCACCGCGAGGTGGACGCGCAGCCGGGAAGGGGGAAGGCCACAACGTCGCCGTCGGAACCTCCACCGCAGTCGTCGTCCAGGTCGAGAAAGTGGAGGCGCTGGTGGTGGAGATAGAAAGGAGGGAAATGAGGGAAAGGGGGGAAGGAGAGGTTTGCTCGTGCGGCGCCGTCGTCACCGTCGCCGACAGCTAGACAGGACCCGTCGATGGCTTGAGGCTGCCGCGCCGCTGCAGGAGAGACAAATCAGAGAGCCGAAGAGAGGCGCGTGCGGCTATGGGAGAAAGGAAAGGCGCGTGCGGCTCGTGCGGCGCGGTGGCTCCACGACGTCGCCGACGGTCGGCATGCCCCCCCCCCTGTCAGCGTGGTCATAGACCAATCTGAAGGAGAGCGACACGTGGGGGGAATGGCACTAGGGTTCCCCCCGAGCCCGCGGCCCGCTGGTTTCGTTCAGGCGGATCTGACGCGCTGCCGTCGGATGGAGGGTTTCCTGCATCAAATGACGTAGGATCTAGCAGGAGTGGAGCGTGCCTAATGGGCCAAAAGAGGAGGAGGCAACACTGAGGCGAGGCCGGCTCACGCGGGCGCGTGGAGGAGCAGGTCGTGGGCGCTACAGGCCTCACGCGCCAGGCCAAGGCCGACTGGAGCTATCGTGTTTTATTTCCTTTTTGTTCAGTTTTTTGGGCAAATCTTATATATAGTTTTGCTATTCAAATTTTTCCAACGAAAATTTTGTTTAGAAAATAGAAAAGAAATATAAATATTTCTGCACAGTAAACAGAAAAAGTTTCTAAAAATAAAAGAAAATTTTCAAAAAAAGAAAAGTTCATGAATTTTATAAAGAAAAATATAATAAGGTTCATGAATTTTTATTTGTAAAAGAAAAGCTTCTGTAAAGTATAAAAAGTTAATGAATTTTATATTTATGTATTTTCGCTACGTAAATAATTTACAAAGAAAATAAAAGTTTAGAGAAAATTAAATTTAAAAGAGCACATTAAAGTGATTATTAAAATGAATATGATTATGTTATTTTTATGACCAACGTTGTTAATAACATGATCATGTTTTATTATTGCTATAAAAGATGCTTTTAATTCTACTTTTGCCCAACGGTAATATAGATTTAATTGCATAGACAATTGTATGTTTAATTTGAACAATGTTAGATTAATGCATATTATTTTTATAATTTCAAGAGGCTACCACTTGATGAGTTGCCTAAAAGATATCCCGACACTCAGATGTGACAATTACACTGAGTGGAGGAAGAAAGTAGACCTGGCATTTGTCAGTGCTGAGGTCGACTGTGTTGTGGATGAACCACAGTCGGTTGGACCTACATAGCCAGTCAGAGAGGCCATTGATGATGATGTTGCGTGGGATAAAAAGAGAGGGGGTCATGCTCCATTGGAGACGTTATACAGCCTCAACAATCAAAATTGGTCAACGCCAACAAAAAGTGTATGGCATTTATAAAGAATACAATTGAGATAGCCATTGTGGGCTCAATTGCAAAGTGCACTTCCGTAGGGAAGTTGCTTACAAAGATAAAGAACCAGTTCACTGGTTCTTCAAAGACATATGCCACCCAGTTGATAAAGCAACTGGTAACAGAGAATTACACTGGCCGTGGTCATGGAATAAGAGAGCACATCCTCAGGATGAGCAATATGGCACCAAAGCTCAAGCCCATCGATGCGGATCTGGAGATCAAACCAGCGCTCTTGGTCCACCTGGTCATGGCTTCAATGCCAAAGGAGTTTGAAACCTTTGTTGTAAATATAGGACCCAAATTATGTCTAGAGGGGGGTGATTAGACTACTTGACCAAATAAAAGTTTTGCATTTTCCCAAATTTAAGTGTTTGTAGTTTTAGCATTCATGGCAAGTCGATTTCACCCTACACATGCAAGTCTAAGAGTATAGCAGCGGAAGGTAACAACAAGCATGAGTAAAAGATAGGGTAGGAAGATCAAACGCAATTGTAGACACGATGATTTTTCCAGTGGTTCCGATAGGTGGCGCTATCGTACATCCACGTATATGGAGTCTTCAACCCACGGAGGGTAACAGTCGCGAGAGTCCATGGAGGTCTACACCCATAAGGGTCCACGAAGTAGCAACCTTGACTATTCCATATGGCTTCCATCCACGGAGGACTAGCCTCACTATGGGTAGATCTTCACGAAGTAGGCGATCTCCTTGCCCTTACAAACTTCTTGGTTCACTCCACAACACGAACTAGGAGGCTCCCAAGCGACACCTAACCAATCTAGGAGGCACCACCCTCCAAAAGGTAATAGGCTCGGTAATGACGATGAACTCCTTGCTCTTGTGCTTCAAGATGATAGACTCCTCAACACACGATCACTCTCTCACAGATTTGGCTTGGTGGAAGAGATGGGATTGGTGGAAAGCAACTTGGGGAGGCTAGAAATCAAGATCCATATGGTTGGAGTGGAAGATCTTGATCTCAACACAAGGGTAGGTGGTTCTCTCTCAGAAAATCTGATAGGATAGGTATGGAATAGTTCTGAGTGCTTTTTCCGACTAGGTGGTGGTGGAGGGGTATATATAGGCATCCCCAAAAATCCAACCGTTACACACAAAATGACTAACTCGGTGACAGTGATGTGTTAATCTCGGTGGTACCGAAGTGATCAAAAGGTGGCAACTTTTGAATCTCTGTGAGACCGATATATGAAACTCGGTTGCACCGATAAGGTGACCAACGGTCAGATTTCCAATCTCGGTGACGCCGACCCAACAATCTTGGTGCTACCGAAAATATGAATTTGTGTAACAGAAAGTTGGCAACCAAACTCGGTGGCACCGGTATGGAATCGGTTGCACCGAAGTGGCTAGGGTTTGCCTGAGTCTGTCTAGGTTCTGGAATCGGTGGCACCGGGATAGGAATGTTGGTTGCACCGATTTTGAATGTTTGGCTATAGACAGACTTTGGTGGGAGAGCTTGTGGATGTTTTTGGTGACTATCACTTGTGCACGTATGAGCATTTTGTTCACCAACAAAACCTTACCCCCTTTTAAATTTTAATAGTATTGGCTTTCCTATGGACTCAAAGTGATTTCTCACAAATGTAAAATGTAGAGTCCTCTTGCTTGAAGCTTGGCCAACCTATTTTCTTGCATCTTGGGGTAATTCCACAATCCTTTTGCCATCCCTATCATTGAACTTTTCCTGAAATATACTTGGTGGAAACATTAGTTCAATGACTTATATGTTGTTATTAATTACCAAAACCACCAAGGGAGCAAATTTTCTTTAAATCTCCCCCTTTTTGGTAATTGATGACAACATATAGATCAAAGCTTCAACAAAGATATAATCAATGAATATAATCGTCTCTTTGAGAAGTATGTGATAAGCAAGAGCTCCCCCTAAATTTGTGCATTTTTTTTAAATTTGCGTTTGAATGCAAATGCACAATCGATTAGGTACATGGGTCACTTCTTACATGTCACATACAACTTGGTGGTGCGCGAGAATAAATAGAGTGAACATCATAGCACAACACAATCAAGCAAAAGATGAATGATCATCACATAAGCATTAAGATGATAGGAAATAGTAGCATCACACATTAAAGTGTATGATCAAACATCATCAAACGTGTATCACAAGCAACCAAAAGAAGTATCACAGCAACCAAAAGCAATTGTTTTTGAAAAAGAAATAAACACCAAAACGCTCTCTCACTCGAAGCCTAAAGATCTATATACACTTCTCCCCCTTCAGCAACAAGTTACCAAAAAGTTCAAAGGCATATATCTAAGCGTTCTTGGGTTGATATCCTTCGGTTGTTGATGAAGGAGTCGAGAGAACAGCGTCGGCGGAGATCTCTGCAGATGTCATGGATGAAGTTGGAGTGGCAGCTGGAGGAACTGGAGCTGATGGAGCAGGAGCTAAGGTGACAGCATCAGGAGCTGATGAAGAGGGCCTCAAGTCTGGAGCAGGCACTATGGCTGATCTAGCCTGAGTAGTGAACTGTGTGCTCGGCCTGAGAGGTGATCCATCCTCATCATCATCATCATCATTATCTGAAGAAGTGGAAGAAACCCAAGGGATGTGCACTAAGTCAACTTCCTTCTGAAGCTCTATGTCTGTCTTAGTCACCTTGTCCACCTTATCATGAAGGGTCTTGATCCTAGTTTCAAAGATCCTCACAAGACTGTTCTGGTTGTCCAGAATCCCCTTAATGTCCTTCTATATGCCCTGAACTGATGATATCAAAAGATCCATTTTCTCATTTCTGGATCTAGGGACTTGAGCACTAGTGGCTCGAGCTGCCTCTGCCTCTGCCTGAGATGTAGCAGATGTGGGATGATCTGGGTCCATCACCATGATGTTATCCTCAAGCTCTGGCTGTAGGGGCAAATGGGGACTGTCAAGAGCAAATATGTGCTTCTCAATATAAGAGTTGATAAGCATCTGGATATAGGGTGCATAGCAGCAAGAGCGCTTCTAATCAGCAGCAACCCTCTTGACTGTCTCAACAATCAAGTCCATGACTCTGATCCTGGTGTGACTGTCAAGGTGGATCAACATGTTGATGGAGTAGCCTCGGATCATCTTGTCATCTCCTGACTTGGGCATCAAAGTATGCCTCAGAATGGTGTTCATGGTGCGGAGACTAGCTTGAAGATAGTAGATGGATCCTAGCTTCTGAGATTGCACTTTGTCTACAGGGATAGGAGTATACATATCCTTCATGCCATTGCACCTCGCCTTGGATTCCGTGTAGATATCCAAGTCTCCATCCTGAACCTCAGGGACTCCTAGAGGTGCAGCCCATTCATCAATAGTGGACTCATATCTTGTTCCTTCTGTCATCCATACAATCCTACCATCTCCATATAAATGCGCAGTGGTGTAGAATTGCATGATAATCTCATCATTCCATGCAGTAAATTCTCTGCCAACAAACTCATCAAAACCAATGCAATGGAAATTGTCTTGGACACTTGGAAAATAGTCCTCATTCTCCTTAATGAATTTCCAGTCTACATACCTCATGTCACTCACAGCCGGACTCTTGTCAAATAGCACAGTCTCATAGAAATCATGTTGCTCTTTGGTGTAGAATCTGTAGTCCACGGCTGTCTTCTTCCTTTGGGCATATGGATCTATAGCTCTCCATGCCCTCAAACCTGAGTCTTTCCTCTTCTTCATATCTTCAGCGAGTGGATAGCTAGCATTATGTACTAGAAGGTGTGGTTTGAGTTTCATCAAGGTTGTCAAGTCATCATCATGCTCAGCTCTGGAGGTAGTTCCTTTGTTCTTTTCAGAAGCTGGAATCTACCTAGATGTCCTCTTAGGCTTTTCAGCAACAACCTTCTGGGATTTTGTCCTCTTGGATGTGCCTGACTTAGGCATAGCATCAGCTAGAAGTTTCTTGGCCTTCTTCTTGGGAGGAGCCTTTGCAGCTGGCTCATCCTCCTCTTCAGCAGCAGATGCCTCCTCTGGATCTTCATACATAGATGTAGGCCTGCCAGTCACATGGATTATCCTCTTTCTGGCTCTCTTCTCCCCTGCCTTCTTAGGCATAGACTTCTTTGGGGGATCAATGGTCAGTGTATCCCTAACACTCTTAGGTTCTCTCATAGCTTTAGAGCTAGCATAGACTTTGCTAACAACTCTCTTGGAAGAAGTGGCTTCAATAGCAGACTTCTTAGCAGCCTTCTCTTGCTTCTTGGCAAGAATCTCCTCAGGGACAAAGTCTAAATCCTCCTCATCTGAATTCAGCTTCCTCCTGGTCCTAGTAGTAGCCTTAGGCAACCCATGGGAGCTAGGGGTGCCTGGATCTAAAGATGTACTAGGCTCAGGGCTAGTGCCTGAACTCATGTCAGCACCCTGCTCTGGCAAATTCTGACTGTCCTTAGAATCTGACATACTGACCCTGTGAATAGAGTATAGAAGAGCATAAGAAGATGAGTCATCACAAAATGAGGCTAGTTTCTGAAAGATTTAACAAAAGATTTTCAAGGTTTTGCATTCTGTCACATGAAAATCGGTACAGCCGAAGCAAAGTTTTTGGTGCTACCGAGACTGACTATCCCATTAACAGAAACTTGGCACTCTTTTCGGTGAGACCGAAAAGAAGTACTTGGTTTCACCGAGACAGTTCTCAGAAACATAGTAAGACAAATCGGTGACACCGATTTGTTTGCTTCGGTTCCACCGAGTTCCATAGGGCGGAAGGCAAACCTTAGTAAATCGATCATTTGCTAGACTACGGGAATTTCTTGTGGATAGGAAGACGTGCAATAGGTGGCTCATAGAGAAAAACAAATCCAATGCACAATAATCGGACGGGGAGCGCAAAGGAGGTCAGATCCCTACCCTAACTCAGTGATGGATCTGCTACGGCGGCGACGATGGAGAAGCTTTCGTCGACGGCGGCGATTCCCAGCGGCGGAGGAGCGCAGGGGGACAAGGGCGATGACCAGGGGTCTTGAAAACGGTAGCTTAGGGTTCTGAGGCGTGACAATTTGAGGATGAATTTCAAATCGTCGGGGTCCATAGTATATATATACCGACCACTGTCGGTGACGCTGATTCTATATTGTCGGTGTCACCGAGTTCCTCAACTGTCAGTTGATAGGGAAACTCGGTGTAACCGAGAATATGGAATCGGTAGTACCAAGATAGAAAATCAGATCAACCATAGGCATTCACTGAGACCGAGATTTTGGGGTTGGTTCCACCGAGATGCACTTGGGAGTTTTTAATGGTCAGTCCTTGTCGATACGGAACTCCGAGTGCTCCACACACAGAGGGATCGAAAAGCACTTGTTCAAATTTTTTGATGCAGCATGAATAGAGTATGAGGTGACAAAGCATAGATAAATAAAGAGTGGTCCTAGGCATTCTTGTCCATCCAATTGGCAAAAGATAAATCAAAGACCAAGTAGCAACAATTGGATGTCCTCGAATGAGAAAATAAATGCAGACCAACATGCTCACACAGTAAGATGTCAAATGAAATCATGACAAACATGCACAAACACTCTAGCATCTAATAAGCACTTGGGCGATGACGAATTCATCTATATATGAGTATTTGACTTAGGAGCCAAGTAAGAATACTTGATCATAGGTCATACTCATCATTTAAGCACAAGTGGGGTTACCACTTTTCATAAAGCATTTAATGTTGTCACATACTAAGAGATGCTTTGACTGAAGTCTTAGAGTAAAGCTCCCCCTTGATGTGACATCCCCCCATAAGAGGGATAAACTAACAATGGGTTTTGTCAATGAAGACTTCATGTTGGTGAGGTAGTGGTGGATGCTCAAAGTTGATGAAGATCACCAAGAGTTGGGAGCATCCTTGTTGTTTCCTTACTCTTCTCACCTACATGGGTTAGTCCCAACACACAAGAGACAAATACAAGGATATCTATGGACATGGAGTGCAAAGCATGTGCGATGATGTCCATTGATTTGTTGATTACCTTGTCCCTTGCTTACCTTTGAGGGAATGTGTGACTCCTTGAACTATTGCATAGGGTTGATGTTGATTGCAAATAGATCTTGCCAATAATTAATGTGAGTGAATTTCATTAGCGGAGTCATCCCTCAAGAACTTTCTAGTTCTTCTTCTTGGGGATCCATATCAAGTTCATGGGGATCCTTGGTGTTATAGTAGCCTTAGTAGACGTTGAGCTTGAAGTAGCCTTGGGAACCCACTCCACGATAGCTAGGGATTCATCTTCATATGAGTCAATGTCATCTTGAAGCTTGTTCTTGCCCTTGAGCTTGTGGTCTTGTGGTGGAAGGTCATCTTGAGTGTTTTTCCTCTTGGGAAGAGTATTTTCATACTTCTCCTTTTGAGTAACAAACTTGGGCTCGGGATATTGACCTTCTTCCCATTCAACTCCATTAGTGTTGAAGTAGCCAACACCATGATTCTTCCGGTATCCTCTGTGCTTGCGTACAATTTCCTCAAATTGCTTACACCCGGCAAGACTCTTGTAGATACCTTTCTCTATAATTCCTTTCAATAAAGCATTTTCTTGCTCAAGTGTAACTTGGCTAAGAGAATCATCATTTGTGGAATCAATAGAACTACTAGGAGCAATATCATTAGGTTTAGCATTTTTATTGTTGCTACTAGATGAAGAACCTTTCTTGCCTTTATTACTAGTTTTCTTAGATTTAACTTGTGGCATGAATGTAGATAAGAGTAGTCGTTTGGCAAGATAAGATGAAGTCTTCTTTCGGAGATCATCATTGATAGCTTTAAGAAATTCATGTTCTTGCTCCAAATTGAGCTTCTTGAAGCATAGCTTCTCATGAGTTCTTACAAGCTCTCTATGATCTTCGAGAGTAGATTCATGGGCTAACTTAAGAGTGTTAAGTTCTTTAGTTAGTTCTTCTATTTTCATCTTATCATCGTCAATCAACATATCTTGACTAGCGTGACAATTATCAAGTTCATTTTGATCAACATCACTAGTATTATCACATAGCAAGTCATCATCACAAACCAAATCATCTTCATCACTATTGAAATCAAGATATTCGAGGTGTGATACCTTGGGGCCTTTAGCCATGAAGCAACTTCCACTCCCTTCGTTTGGTGAATCAAATAGATCAAAGGAGTTGGTAGTCACTAGAGCAATTCCGGAAAGACCATCATCTTGACTATAGTCGGAGTCGGAGTTATAGCTTCTCCCGGAGTTGTTGTCGGAGTCAGAGCCGGAAGCCCATTCACCAACATGAGCTTGATGTTTTCTTCTTGTGTAGCTCTTGGTGTACTTTCCCTTCTTCTCCAAATCCCTACTTCTCCTTGAGGATCTTCGTTCATAATGATCATCTCTACTCTTCTCTCTCTTTGAGGTGATTCATTCCTTGAGCTTCGTCTTCTAGGTGACTCTTCAGTTCGTTTGTAGGGAGCCATGCACTCATTGGAGTAGTGTCCGGGCTTCCCACAATTGTAGCAATTGCGGTCACGACTTGACGAACGCTTCTCATCATATCTTGAGTTGGAGTTTCTTTCTTTGCCTCTATTCTTGTAGAACTTGTTGAATTTCTTGACCATGAGGCTTATTTCTTCATTGGTGACAAGGTTGTCACTTGAAGTTGCAGGAGCATCACTTGTGGCCTTGTAAGCACCACTAGACTTGTTGCGGAGCTCTTCTTTGTCTTTGAGTGTCATTTCATGAGCAACAATCCTTCCAATGACTTCCGTAGGCTTGAGATCTTTGTAGTTGGGCATCATTTGGATTAATGTGCACACTGTGTCATATCTCTCATCCAAAGCTCTAAGTATCTTCTTGATGATGAATTTTTCGGTCATTTCATCGCTTCCTAAGCCGGTAATCTCATTGGTGATGAGAGCTAGCCTAGAGTACATCTCTACGACCCCTTCACCATCCTTCATCTTGAACTTTCCAAGATGACTTTAAAGAACATCTAACTTGGATTCTCTCACGGACACGGTTCCTTCGTGCATATCAACCAAAATATCCCAAATCTCTTTTGCATTCTCAAGACGGCTGATTTTGTTGAACTCTTCGGGCATAGACAGTTGAAGAGAATGTCGCATGCTTGAGCATTGAGTTGCAACATCTTCAATTCATCTGCGGTCACTTCACAATCCGGTTCTCTTCCATCACCAAAGAATTCACCTTGCAAGCCAACACGAACAACAGCCCAAACGGCGGGGTTATGACCAAGAATATGCATTTTCATTTTGTGCTTCCAACTAGAAAAATTAGTACCATCAAAGTACAGACCTCTACAGTGATAATTACCCTCACTAGACGCCATACTCTCCTAGATTGTGAGACCAATGCAATGGAGACCAAAGCTCTGATACCACTTGTAGGACCGAAAGTATGTCTAGAGGGGGGGTGATTAGACTACTTGACCAAATAAAAGTTTTGCCTTTTCCCAAATTTTAGTGTTTGCAGTTTTAGCATTCATGGCAAGCCAATTTCACCCTACACATGCAAGTTTAAGAGTATAGCAGCGGAAATTAACAACAAGCATGAGTAAAAGGGATAGGGTAGGAAGATCAAACACAATTGAAGACACGATGATTTTTCCCATGGTTTCGATAGGTGGAGCTATCGTACATCCACGTTTATGGAGTCTTCAACCCATGGAGGGTAACGGTCGCGAGAGTCCATGGAGGGCTCCACCCATAAGGGTCCACGAAGTAGCAACCTTGACTATTCCATATGGCTTCCATCCACGAAGGACTAGCCTCACTATGGGTAGATCTTCATGAAGTAGGCGATCTCCTTGCCCTTACAAACTTCTTGGTTCATTCCACAACACGAAGTAGGAGGCTCTCAAGCGACACCTAACCAATCTAGGAGGCACCACCCTCCAAAAGGTAATAGGCTCGGTAATGACGATGAACTCCTTGCTCTTGTGCTTCAAGATGATAGACTCCTCAACACACAATCACTCTCTCATAGATTTGGCTTGGTGGAAGAGATGGGATTGGTGGAAAGCAACTTGGGGAGGCTAGAAATCAAGATCCATATGGTTGGAGTGGAAGATCTTGATCTCAACACAAGGGTAGGTGGTTCTCTCTCGGAAAATCTGATAGGATAGGTATGGAATAGTTCTGAGTGCTTTTTTCGAGTAGGTGGTGGTGGAGGGGTATATATAGGCATCCCCAAAAATCCAACCGTTACACACAAAATGACTAACTCGGTGACAGTGATGTGTTAATCTCGGTGGTACCGAAGTGATCAAAAGGTGGCAACTTTTGAATCTCGGTGAGACCGATATATGAAACTCGGTTGCACCGATAAGGTGACCAACGGTTAGATTTCCAATCTCGATGACACCGACCCAACAATCTCGGTGGTACCGAAAATGTAAATTTGCATAACAGAAAGTTGGTAACCTAAACTCGGTGGCACCGGTATGGAATCGGTTGCACCGAAGTGGCTAGGGTTTGGCTGAGTCTGTCTAGGTTCTGGAATCGATGGCACCGGGATAGGAATGTTGGTTGCACCGATTTTGAATGTTTGGCTATAGACAGACTTTGGTGGGAGAGCTTGTGGATGTTTTTGGTGACTATCACTTGTGCACGTATGAGCATTTTTTCACCAACAAAACCTTACCCCCTTTTAATAGTATTGGCTTTCCTATGGACTCAAAGTGATTTCTCACAAATGTAAAATGTAGAGTCCTCTTGCTTGAAGCTTGGTCGACCTATTTCCTTGCATCTTGGGGTAATTCCACCATCCTTTTGCCATCCCTATCATTGAACTTTTCCTGAAATATACTTTGTGGAAACATTAGTTCAATGACTTATATGTTGTTATTAATTACCAAAACCACCAAGGGAGCAAATGTGCTTTTAGTAAACTATTATATGTCACCTGAAACATGGGACATAGAAAAGACTATAGCCATGTGCGTCCAAGAAGAGGCCAGACTGAAAGCCTCACATGGTGGTTCTCTAAACTATGTGAAGGACCATAAGAAAAATAAGTACAGACAAAATAGCAAAGGTTCACCTTCAAAGCCACATGGGAAATCACCCTATCAGCATCAACAAAAGTCCTTTACAGTGGACAAAGACACTTGCCTCCACTGCAAGCAGATTGGGCACTACAAAAAGGATTGTCGTGCTTGGCTAAAGTCTATAATTACAAAGAGAGGTAACGACATCGTTTCCTTTGTAAATGAATCCTTTATACACTATTTTCTAAATCTACTTGGTGGATTGACTCAGGAGCAATTGTTCATGTTGCAAACTCTTTACAGGGATTCCATTCGACGAGGACTATGCAAAGAATTAAAAGATGCATTAAAGTCGCTAATGGAGTTCAAGCAGAAGTTGAAGTTGTCGGCGACATCTCCTTGGAGTTAGATGATGGGTTCAAGCTTCTACTTAGAGATGTCTTATATGTTCCTTCATGTCATAGAAACTTAACTAGTGTTTCTTGTTTGGACAAAGACAATTATGAATGTTATTTTGGACATGGCAAGTGTGCCATATGGTGTAATAATGCTTATGTGGGTGTTGCTTTACTTCACAATGAGCTTTATTTATTATCACTCTCTGAAAAAGATGCATTATGTGTCCAATGTGAATGAGCATGCTTCCTCGTCGAACAAAGAACAAAAGAAAACAAAGATAACTGACGACTCATCGAAATTATGGCACTGTCGCTTGGGCCATATTTCCAGGAGAGAATAGAAAGATTAGTCAAAAGTGAAATTCTTCCTCCGTTAGAGTTCTCAGACTTAGATAAATGCGTAGGATGCATTAAAGGAAAGTATGTAAAACAAATCAAAAAGGGTGCAATCCATAGCATAGGTACACTAGAAATCATTCACACTGACATTTCTGGACCATTTCCGATGAAAAGTGTGGATGGATATGACTCGTTCATAACATTCACAGATGATTACTCTCGCTATGGATACATTTATCCAATCAAATAAAGATCTGAAGCATTGGATAAATTTAAAATATTCAAAGCTGAAGATGAAAATCGGCATGATAAAAGAATAAAGACACTAAGGTCCGACCGTGGGGGAGAGTACTATGGTCGGCACACCCCATGTGGCCAAGTCCCTGGACCTTTTGCAAAGTTCTTACAGGAGACTGGCATAGTAGCCCAGTATTCAACGTCGGGCGAGCCTCAGCAAAATGGAGTAGCTGAAAGGTGCAACCTTACTCTTATGGATATGGTGCACAACATGATGAGTTACTCTACTTTGCCATTGGGTTTATGGATGGAGGTGCTTAAAACCGCCATTCACATTCTCAATAGAGTGCCAAGCAAGTCGGTGCCCAAAACACCGTACGAGCTGTGGACAGGACGAGTTCCTTCTCTACACCACTTCAGGGTGTGGGGGTGCCCTGCTGAGGCCAAGATATTTAATCCAAACATTTCAAAGTTGGATCCCAAAATAGTGAGTTGCCACTTCATTGGCTATCCAGACAGATCAAAGGGTTTTCATTTCTACTGTCCAAACAGATATACAAAGTTTGTAGAAACAATACATGCAGTCTTCTTAGAGGACGAAATGATGAGGGGGATCTTGGTAGCTCGGAAAATTGATCTTGAGAAGAGGGTGCATGCACCCAATTCGATGATTCAGGAGCCATTTTTCTCACTACCATCTCTAACTCCACCCATGACAACTATGGGAGAAGACCCAGAACCTGTCCGTCAGGAGCCGACTGAACCCGTTGTTGAGCATGAAAGGGAGGTACAACAGCTAATAGTAGAAGATGTGCCGCAAGTTCACGCACAAAATGTGCCAGAAACTGAGGCACTTAGAAGATCTAATAGAACAAGAAGATCAGCTATTTCTGCTGATTATAAAGTTTATAACATAGAAATGGTTCATATGGAAAGTGATCCCACTACATATGAAGAAGCCATTAGAAGTCCTCACTCATAAAAATGGCTACGGGCAATGGAAGATGAAATGAAACCGATGAGTTCCAAATATGTTTGGGACTTGGTGGAAATTCCTAAAGGAGCCAAAACAATAGGCTACAAATGGGTCTACAAAACTAAGTATGACCCTAATGGGAATGTAGAAAAGTACAAAGCCCGACTTGTGGCTAAAGGATTTACACAAAGAAAAGGGATAGATTACAATGAGACTTTTTTCCCAGTCTCATGTAAGGACTCCTTCAGAATCATAATGGCATTAGTTGCTCATTTTGATTTAGAGTTACATCAAATGGATGTCAAGACGACATTTTCTTAACGGTGATTTAAAAGAAAAGGTCTACATGAAGCAACCCAAGGGTTTTATCATGGAACGCAAGGAAAACATGGGATGTCGCCTAAAGAAATGTATTTATGGATTAAGGCAAGCCTCTAGACGATGGTATCTAAAGTTTAACCAAACGATTAAAAGTTTCAGGTTCAAAGAAAATATTGAGGATAACTGCATTTATGCAAGGTTTAAAAATGGGAAATATATTTTCCTAATCTTGTATGTGGATGATATCTTGCTTGCTAGCAGTGATGTTAGTCTACTACTAGAAACAAAGAAGTTCTTATCCTCAAATTTTGATATCACACATCTTGGTGAAGCATCCTATGTTTTGGGCATAGAAATTCATCGAGATAGGAACAATGGAGTCTTAGGACTATCACGGAAGGCATATTTGGAAAAGGTTCTTCAAAAGTATAATATGCATGCGAGTAAAGCCACACCTGCTCCTATAGTCAAGGGCGATAGTTTTGGGAAATTCCAATGTCCCAAGAACCAGTACGAGATCGATCTCATGAAACCAGTACCATATGCTTCGGCTGTTGGAAGCTTACAGTATGCACAAGTGTGCACTTGCCCTGACTTAGCTTTTGTTACCGGGGTACTCGGTAGATATCAAGAGAATCCAGGCATGGAGCACTAGAAGATGGCAAAGAAGGCATTGCGTTATGCACAAGGCACGAAGCACTACATGCTAACATACAGGAGATCTGATTCCCTAGAGATAAAAGGGTATTCAGACGCAGATTTTGCGGGGGACAGAGATGATAGGAAATCCACGTCAGGATATGTCTTCACTCTCGCTGGAGGGGCTATTTCGTGGAAAAGCTCCAAACAGTCAATAGTTGCATCATCCATGATGTATGCAGAATTCATAGCATGCTTCGAGGCCACGGGGCAGGCGATATGGCTAGAGAAATTTGTACCCGACTTGAAAGTGGTAGATTGTATTCACAAACCACTAAACATGTATTGTGACAACCAGCCCGCGGTATTTTATGCTCACAACAACAAGTCGAGTAATGCTGCCAAAACAATAGAGATAAAGTATTATGTTGTGAAAGATAAAATCCAGGATCACACTATAAGTCTCGAGCATATAAGGACAAAGGATATGCTTGCGGATCAACTTACCAAAGGCTTACCACCCAATGTGTTCAAGGAACACTTAGCCGACATGGGTTTAAGGGAAAGCCTTATGATTCCTGGATAATGAGAGGCCCAAAAGGAATAGAATTTGTTTCTAAACAAAACATATGTTGTGGTTGTATGATTCTATCGGCAATTAAGCTGTGACGATGAAATATACTCTATGTACCAATATGTGATGAAACAAATAAACTAGAAAGCATAAGGTTAAAAGTAAAGTTGAGATCAAGGGGGAGAATGTTAGGTTGATCTCCACCGAGTGGGCCCATTGGCCCACCGAACCCCTGATCCACGCGCCCTGATCGGGGGCGCCCAACCCTTATTGGTTGGTGGGCCCTTGTGACCTACGCATATAAAGAGTGGTGGAGGGCGGGGCACGGGGTACGAGGTTCATCGTCGCCGCACTCCCCACCCACAAACCTACCAATCTAGATCATGCGCAGTGCACACAAAAAGCACCACCGACACCACCTCATCTCTCTCTATCTCTCTCTCTCTACCCCACCGTTGTTGCCTTTCATCGATGGCCACCAGCGGCAGTTCATCGCACCATGGAGAAGGTAATTGTCCCCATCTCCCATCACCACAACTGGAATCTAAGACCGATCCGATCCAGAGAACTATAACATAAAGAACCCAGTCAAAAGATCTTCTAAAGTTACACAAGGTAGAACTGTAAGGGCAGATTATTTGTTTGCTTAATGTCCATAGAGTATATAACTTAGATTTCTCGCATATGCCTATATGCCCCTTAAAATTTCCCCAGTCATCAGTTGACCATCAGCCGAAAATATGGTTTTGCATTGGCTATCACGGGCTAGCCAGCACGTGTTCTGGGTTTGACCATGGGCACCTAGAACTCTGTTACTGAATTTTCTTAGGTTAAGCTATATATCACGGGCCAATTTTCTAGTATGACGCAAATTTCCATGAATAGAGCTACATAACACGGGCGCTCTTCTTGAACCCATATTCTTCTTCATGCACTATGCCGCAACGAAGATGCTGGGAGCCGCACCATTGCCTACCACACTGCCCCGCGTGTAGTACCTTCAGGTTTGCACATGTTGCAAATAGCCTCCATGCTCAAGGCCTCCGCCTAGATCCTCATGGCCTGTCGCTTGTGGCGATGTGAACAAGCACTCAGCTACTCGCAGAGGAGCAACGAAATGACACGATGAACTGGAGGGAGCTCTAGCATAACCTCCATGCACCGCTTGTGCCCCCGCACCACCAACGGCGACGAAGGCTGACGTGCATGACGGAAATGCTATAAACGGGGTGTTTGCGCTCCATACCGCCTACCGACAGCCACTGCGCCCCAATGCCGTCGAGCTCGAGCTTTTCTAGCCCCGCTCCCCGAGCTTGTCATCGTTGTCAAGCCCGTGCTCCGACTACATGCTCAGCCGGTACCCCTTCTGTAAGCATTCCTCGATTGAGCCGCACCCATCATCGTCCCCAAAGATGATGGCGCCCCTCCTCTAGTTCATGTGCTTCTTCTTGCTATTACCTAGGGAGTTCTTGTTAGGGTAGCAATGTCCGCTGCTATTTACCATGGGAAGGAAGGCAGCCGCAAAGCTCCTTGGACAAGGCCTTTCCAGGGGAAGGATGGCAGCAGCAGCACGCCCCAGACAAGGCGGTGGAATAGAAACTAAAGCGCCCACTGTAGAGCAGAGGAGGCTAGAGGATGATGATTGGAGAAGAGGAGCGACAGATTGAAAAAGCGTGGAAGAGATACTGTTTTCTATTTACAAAGTCCGATATGAAGGAGGTCGCTGGTATGAATTTTTTATTTCAACTGTAGTGGTGTGTCCCACATGTAAGAGTTGGAAGGAGGATGAGTGAACTCATCATCAACTCTAATCTGTATAAGTAGGAAAGATGAGTAGTTTTTGTATTTCAAATCATGCAATTAAAGGATTCATAAGTCCTCGCCAGGGAGACCCTGTTTATGTACATGCTAGCAATTCTCTTGCTATTAACACCTAAGAAAACTTCTCTTGCCTGAAGGGATAGAGCTAACAATCCTATATACTTCACTACTTTATTTATCTTGACATGCAACCTACTTGATGATGTGGATAGGTTGCATGTACTCTTGACATGCAACCTATCCACATCATCATGTAGGCCATGCATGTAAACACCTTTCTCCACTTACTCTTCATGTACATGCATCCTGCCACATCTTCATTTATATTTTTTGTTTTTAATCACTATTTAAATCTCCTATCTTACCACAAAATAGTGTTTACTTTTCTGGGCATGCAATTCCACATGCATCCCAAGTGTCCCTCAAAATTGATAAATTGCACGCCTAATCAAACCTTCCACCGTTCCATGTGTAGCCAAGCGTCCCTGTTTACCAGCAGAATTGCATGCGTCATCGCCTCTCCAATATTCACTACACACCCCGAGCTTCATGAAAGTGTTAACCTCTCTTTTTTCTTTATTTACTGACTGATGATCATTCGTTTCACCGGCAACCCGTCACCTTCTACTATAGTGCCGAAGATGTAGTCATCTTCAACACATGCACGCAGTTATTTGTCCTCTCACTCTAGATTCCTCTTCCAGATCGATTGGTATGGTCATCAATGGTCTATGTCTAATTGAACGTTTACCCGCGGTCAAAAAATTCTATACATTTCATCATCGAATAGTGATTGGCCAATGGGGCACACCTTCTAATTGGTACAATCGTCTCCCTCTCTCTCTCCCTCCCTCTCCCTCTCCCTCTCTCTCTCCCTCTCTCTCTCTTCCATACTGATTGTCTGATGAAGCACGCCTTCTAATATATACTTAACCATGTGTTTTTCTTTACATAAATCTGTAGTAAGAAGTTCAACAAGCATGTCTTACAGGAATCGCATGATTTTTCAGTCATTTTGTCATATTTCTTGCATACTTTGGTCTATTTATTTCTACTGCGTATTGTTCATTCATGTTTTCTAATGATATTCTCTTACCATTTAAACAAAGGCTACTGTCTCAATAATTTAGTAAGTAATTTGTTTTCAAGGGCTATTTCTCCAAGACATATTTCCGTCGACTTAATTGTTTATTTCTCCTAACATTTTTGCACGGTTGCATAAATTGCTATATGTTTATTTTATTTTCTATTTAGCTTCACACTCGGTGGATTCATATTTCTCCCATACTTTGGTCGGCTTTATTCCTACTGCATAATTGTGTGTTGACGTTTTCTAATGTTTTGGTCTTATCTTTCAAACAGAGGCTATCTTCATAACTTAGTAAGTACTTTTGTTTCAATTATCATTACTCCAAGACATATTTACGTGGACCTAATTATTTATTTCTCCTTTTTTTACATGGTTGCATCAATTTCTCTATGTTTTACCTGTTTTTTATTTAGCCTCACTAGGTGGAAGCAAACAACTATTAACTGGTAATGTCGTTCGAAGATATTCTTAGTCCGACATATTTGACTATTCATTCCATATGTAACATGCCATATTCACTGAGAGGTTTGTACTGAACTGACCAAACACTACTTAGTTATTTTCGCTATGTCTTCTAGAAATAGATTAAATCTATGTTTCTAAAAACCTTTCCAATCTATAGAAATCATATAAGCACCTTAAGTTCTTACAAGGCTCATAGTTTCATAATGGAGTTTGAAGAAGTTAATGTCAACCAATGTATTCTATCAAAGCAATGTAATGTTTCAAAATAAATTTTAAGTTTTAACATCATAGTGGGTGCATAACATTAATTTGTCCTTCTGTGCCTTTCTAAGTTGTGTCACATAATACATGGCTTTTAGTTTTGCCCTATATATTTAGTAATGTGGGTTTACCTATTCCCGCTGCAACGCACGGTCAGCCCCGACTCGACCCTATTGACATTGTCCCTGTTTCTAGCCCAAGTCGCAATTCATTGTGCTATATTTATCATGTGATGTGTAATGTGATTACGATGTCACTGGATGGTCTGCCTTTTCGTGCTGTTAGGGTGTGTGATGTCGAAGCGTTGTACGAGCTGTTCACGAAATCAGTAATATTGTGGTAATGCCGGGTTGATTAACAAGGTTAGCGGATAAACACCCATCTCTTTATCAAATTAAAAAATACGTACTGTGTTGTTCTGTCAGGTGCATGTTTGTGTATATGATGGGCAATGAATAACATGAGATGTGATGCTTGTACGTTAACATGGTGCAGGAGTTTCAGCTAGCACTTTTCAAGACCAGTAAGACTGAGAGTTTGTTTGTTGGTCATGTAAGTCCACATTGCACATGTGCACATATTTGCTCTTTGTATAGTACAATGAAAATGTCTCTTGTTTTTGCTTCTTTTTTGTATTCAATGTAATTACTATGGAATCAATTTCACTCTCGTTTTTGGTAGATTACTGGGACTTTGGAGATGAACAACACACTGTTTAACATTCCTTGGAGGTCACAATTAAGTTGGAATTTTGGTTTTACTTTCTGCGTTATTTTTTCCATTCTCATTAAAGGATTTCACTCCTATCACGTCTATTTTTTTAGCATGGCCTTTGATTTACTACATTTCATATAGTAAATAGAGTTTCTCGCAAAAAAGTCACCCCTGCAGACTTCTAATTAGAAGCTTGGAACTTAGAAGTAAGACTTACCTTTCAATAACTCGGTAGGTGTCGGCTTGTTTGGAAGCTACCTTCATGCATACAATTTGAGATCTGGTACTCTGGTTCTTTCTTATCGAGTTTGTGTTAATGGTCGATTCAGGTGGGGATGATGCCTGTAATGGAACATGTTGCGAAGAATTGTACGCGGACCTTCTTAAATGTGTAGTATTATGACTCGGGGAAGTTTAAGTAGGACCAATGCTATTTGTAGTCAAATTGCTTTTATATTTTGTGGTTGTGTTTTATTATAGCTAGCACCAAGCAATTATAGTGTTTATTAAGTGGTTTCCTTCTGATTTTGTTGTTTTTAGCACACAGGCGATTATGATGCATGATGATTGAGAAATTTGTGCCATGTTGACCATATCTCTCCCAAATATGTGCAATGTTCATTAACATAAAATGAATGGCTATATTGTTCTTTTCAAAGTAGAATAGAAAGATGAAACACCTTTATGACCTACGTATATTTTTCAAAATTACTACCTTTCTTGAGGCATGATGATTGAGAAATTTGTGCCATGTTGACCACATCTCCCCCAAATATGTGCAATGTTCATTAACATAAAATGAATGGCTATATTGTTCTTTTCGAAATAGAATAGAAAGATGAAATACCTTTATGACCTATGTATATTTTTGGAAATTACTACCGTTCTTGCAGCAACGCGTGCCATCAATGATCTAGTATATCCATATTATCCATATAAAACACGCTCCATATGATGGACGGCGATCGATACGGCCACTCACTAGGGTTGCTCTAAGAAAAAAGACAAATACACCAAATTCAAGCTCTATATGATGGACAGCGAACGATATGGCGACTCACTAGGGTTGCTCTAAGAAAAGAAGACAAATACACCAAATTCAGGAATAAAACAGCGCCATTTAGAGAAGGCAAAGCCTATTGTTTAACCGCGACATGATCTTGCAAGACTTTTACTCAGATAACCTTTGAGCGTGGATAACCTGTAACAAAAAGGGTATGAACAAGAATTGCTTTAGAATGCTCCACTCTCAACAGATACACGTCACCCCTTTTATTTGTGCAAGGGCACGCCAACACCTAGTCACCTATCCCTCCTGAAACGCACCGACAATTTGTTTATTAGAATCGCAGACTAAAGACTACCACGAGAGTGATATCTACTAGTAACTGTTAACTCTTAAAGTCCAGGAATTGATTCAAGGGTGTACGTCTCTGACGCAGGCAGGCCATTCTTTGGGGTAGGATCCGTTTTTGACTGCTCCAACACGTTCAGCATCTGAAGGTAGGAGTAGGAGACGTTGCGATTCGGAGGCGGGCTTGGGTTGGTTATCTTGCTTGCCAGGAAACGCCGGATTAGGCCCCTAAGGAATGGAGCCATGGTGTCTGGCTCGTACTCCAGAAAGTACATGATCCCTCCCATGCACATGCAGAAAAGACCCACCTGAAATTTTCCCAATGTTGTCAGTACTTTCAAAGAAACTTTTAAGCATGGAATAGGGCGAAATGCAAAGAAAATACAGAGGAAAGAGTTGGTATTCGTAGTTCAAGTATAGACACAGATACTATCGTTCTCAAGTGAAGATTACACACTGCAACCCAGAGTAATTCTAGCAGATTTTTTCTCACTTATCTGTGGGTTTACATTCTTTTAAAAAACAAAACAAAACGAAAGGGACTTTCAACTGTTTGTGGTTACTGTGGCGGTTTGGTTTCAAACCTTGAGAGCCAAAGTTTGCGCTACCAGACTTTAGCAACCTTGACCAGATTTACCAACCATTTCATGCAGTTTATGCTCATTTTTTGTAGCCAAACCCTGATAGCCAGTAAGACCACCTGGATTATAATGACCCCAAAAATATGGATACAGACCAAAGACACCAAACAGCTAGTTTCTTCTTCAGACACTAGACAAAACACACAATGTCAGACTGCCAACATGATACCCTCTTGCAGTTGCCATTAATTGTTGGAACCAATCCAGCATCTAGAAGTCAAGTCCCGATCACCACAATCATTTAACCTAGCTAAAGTTATAATACTGATTCTTCAAAGGACATCTTCCACAACAATTTGTGTCTTAGCAAACTGCACTATAATATCTCCCAACACGACCTCTAGCTAGGTTAAAGGATCCCTTGCGGTGATCATGGCAAAAGGCACACTGCTATCACCATAAAACGTCCTACTTCTTGGGTAAAGGATAACTTTAGTTGACATTGTCTTTCACTCAGGTCACATTAATTAAATACTGACTAAAGGACATTGTACAAGCAAACTTCAAATAGCTTCTCTCGAAGAGCTGAGGCCAAAGGAAAAAAATAGCTACAAAGAAGCTTACCTCAGCATTTTTTATATTTGGAAGAAGGTGGCGGTTGATCAATATATACCATAGAGATTCTCCAGCACGGGGAAGTACATAGAGAGCTAACTCCGCTCGTCTTGCTTTATTCTCCAGGAGAATCGAAAGACCAGACAGTAAACCACCAAACCAATACACAAGTTTGTGGTCTTTGCTTGCAACTTTACGGTGCAAACAGATAGCAGACTACCAATGATGCCAGAAAGGTATTACAATCATGGAAGAATTATGTGGAAAGGAACATGCTAGTTACTGATAATTACCTGGAAGAGAGTGACAAACGCAGACAAAAAAGTGGTAGAGCGAACTGCACCCACAAGAGCACGCCAGCAAGTTGCAGCGGGAGATTCCAAAAACTATTTGATCAAGCAATTTTATGTGTTAGATAATCGACATTGGAGATGGGTATGAATGAACAGATATACTTACTAAATAATAACAAATAATGAGGCTAAATTTTTAAGCCAATCTATATAATTGGCTGTTTAGGACTTGGGAGCCAATATTCTATTTCACTGGTAGAGTACAACTCAAAGAATGAACCAAGCACATTTGCAATTAGAAAAAGTTAAAGAGGTACAAATATGGTGGACAATATAATTGAAGGTACTTGTAAGATAACTTTTTCTTTGAAGCATCAAATTTTCTGGAAACAAGCATAACACATGTGAATGCAAACACGAGCCAAGTTTCAGTTTTACAGCAAAGCCTTAGGCTATATAGAGTTAACATAGTTGGCGACGAGTTACCTTTTGAAGACGTAGAACAACAAAGGGGACAAATGTCAATGAGAAATACAGAGGGAATGTTTTCTTGAATGTTGATGAAGTGACAGTAACATTATGAGCCAAGCATGATGCTCTGTCGGGATGAATCACAGAACATGGAATAATTGATGTACTTTTTGTAAAATTTATCAAATTTGAATTCTTCTTGTTTGCGAAATAGGCTGAGAGGCCAGTGAGATCCACATGGCCACCCCTGCAGCTATCTCTGACAGCCTTGTAAACAGGTTCTGCAACTGGTCCTGTCTTTTGGATGAAGTCTCGGTACGATTTTGGTAAGCTTTCAGGCCTCATAACAAAAGCATACATAATCTGCAATGATAAATCAATTAATTACACAAGCTATTCCCTCCATAACAAAATCCTCATTAGATTAAAGCAAGTCAGCCGTTTTCATTTAGTTACCTGGGCAGATGCGACAGAGAAAAGTAATGCATCTCCATGTCTCCAATGGCTACCCCAGAAGTGGAATCTATTTTTAGACTTTGCAGAGTTATATGCACACTGAAAGGATCAAACGGTACAACATGAGGATGATATACTTTACATGCAAGTTTGCTACAAAATTACTTCAGTTGTTGCTGACCTGAGCAAGCCTTGCTAGAAGATATAGAGAAAGGGTGCGTCTCCTACTCGAATCATCTAGTGCTAGTATCGCCAAGCCTGCCACGGAACCTGATAATATTCTGCTCCATCATGCCCTTCAGCTGAGTCATGAATATGATTTGACAAAAACCTTATAACAGAAAGTATCCTATTTTGAACCTCTTCAGGGACATTCCCAGGTCCAAGCACTGATAAAGTGATTAGCGTACCCTTATTTTGAACATGTGTCCTAACCAGTCAAATAAGAGGAATGTAGATGGCAGGGCATAGGTCTCCAGTTACTTACGCATTGAATGGTGTTTCCTTTTTGCGGAATCTCCTAAGGAAACATCGCAGTGCATGATATGATCCAGTGAATCCTCCAAAAAGTAACCCTACCCGGCAAGCTTCCTCCCTTACTATTAGGTCTTTCTCGGAAACCAGTTGCTGTAGATAAATAGAAGATTTAAGCGAGAACAAATATTGTTTGGTACAATCTACATTTCTATGTTTCACCCATTGATCAAAACAGTAATAAAATATAGCTGGCGTACAAAGGAACATTGCTATTTTTTGGAAGGGGTGTGAGTGTGGAAAACACAAGAGGAAGCAGACCAATTCAATGCATAGCAGGAAATATTCTGTAAGGACATCAGTTAAAGCAATCAGCCTGAGTAGCAGTATGTACTAGTGTACTTATTATACCCGCTACAGACACAACAGCTGGACAGATTATTTTACACCTACACAACAAATAGTAGAGTCAACTCACTGCCCCTTATTCCGACTAAACCCAATATACAGATTAGATATGAAGAAGAAGAAGAAATCGCAGAAGAAGAAAGAGTTGGTAAGGTTTTTTGGGACCTTGAGATCGAGGAGAGACGCGTAGGATCTGCGGCGCGCGAGCTTGAAGGCGCGGAGGAGGATCCCGATGCCGACACGGACACCGTAGGAGAGCAGGAAGGTCTGGCAAAGGTTCCCCGCCGCGTGCGCCGTGCACGACTCCCCCTGGTGCACGCAGCACCCCCACCCACCCCCTTTGGCGGTCTCCTCATCTCGGCCGTGGCTCTGGTGGAGCTCCTGGATGGCCTCGCGCAGCCGCTCCTCCGCCTCCCGCAGGCGCCTCGCCGCCGCCTCGGACACCTGCGGCTGCGATGGAGGCGCGGCGGGCGGGGGAGGAGGAGGAGGGCGCGGGCCGAGTGTGGGCTCCGCGCCGGCGGAGAGGTCGAACGAGGGCGTCGAGAGGAAGGGCATGGGGCCGTGGACGCGGGCTCCGGCGGGTGCGTTTCCCTGGCTTGGCTTCTGGGGCTCGTGCTGCTAGCGACCTAGCGTGTCTCGCTCTCGCTCTCGCTGGGGTTTGAAGAATTGATGGCTAGCAGTTTCGTTCGTGAGGAACAGGGTGGATAAATCCTATAACAAGAATCCAGGGGAAAACCGGGCTCTCTCAGCAATTTGGAACATCCGGCCGTCCGTTTCGGTTGCTTGATGCGATTTGGGCCATCGGATCGAGCCGTTGGAGGACGTTGGCCGTCGGATCGAATCGGCGTGCATTGCTATGAACAGGACGGTGTTGTTGCTGTTGTTGCTTACTCGCTTTGCTCGACCCGGTCTCTCTGGCGCGTGGGTTAATCGCTGGTGGGCCGCGTTCGTCAGCGACCGTGGCTGAGGGAGTGGCATGTGCGTCCCGTCGTGCGCACCGGCGGGGTGGATCGCGCGCCACCGCACGTAATATCTTGCCCCCGCCGAGGGCATTTTGGGTTTTTTCATTTTCTGCCCATGTGCGTTGTCCCGTGCGTCTATGGGTGGAGGAAGGGCAGCGGCTTGCCCTCTCATGCTCCCATTCGCCCATCTGTTTAGGGTTTCTCATTCTCTCGCCGTCGCCGCTCTTTTTCCTCTTCCCTTGCCGCCGCCGCTGGTGCTCCTCTTCCCTCGCCGTCGCCGCTCGTCCTCCTCTTCCCTCGCCGTCGCTGCTCGTCCTCCTCGATTCGACGCCGTTCTTCGGGTGGTTTTCCTCTGCCTCTTGCTCGTTTCTTCTATTCAGCTTGTTTCTTAATGCCTTTCTTGTTTCTCTGCCTGATCTGCAGTTTCGACGGTGCCGTTGCGTGGGGGCTTCCTTGCGGGTGGACCGGAGAGGGAGCACATAGGTTGTTTCATCAAGACTTCTATTGTTCTTTAGGGATCTGTCTAGGGTTTGACGGTTGCTCTCTATTGTTCTTTAGGTATCTGTCTAGGGTTTGATGGTTGGTCTCATGCTGCTCGAGGATGGTTGATCAAGACTTCTATTGTTCTTTAGGGATCTGTCTAGGGTTTGATGGTTGCTCTCTATTGTTCTTTAGGTATCTGTCTAGGGTTTGATGGTTGGTCTCATGCTGCTCGAGAATGGTTGATCTCGTGCTGCTCGAGGTGATATAGTTGGTTCTGTTGCAGGTGACTCTTCCTTCTAGATTAGCCTCCTCGGTTTTGTTCCTGTGCCATTTGTGATATGTATGTGCTAATTATTATTTTTGTTCTTTACGGATCTGCCTGGGCTTTGATAGTTGATCTGTTGCTGCTCGAGGTGGTGTACCTGGTTCGGTTGCAGGTGACTCTTCCCTCTCGCCTGGCCTCCTCGATCTTGTTTCTATACTTGTGAATACGGCAGTTTCTTTCGGGTGTTTCGAGTAGATGTATACTGCAGGTGGGACGGGGGGTATTTATGTTCGTATCTGCTGTCAGTCTATGTTTGTTGGGATGTAATACATTATGCAAACGTAGACACATGAGGAAGGAAATACTCATAATGCAATTAGACAGATTCCTACCTGTAGCGATTAATATGTGCTGTCAGTCTACATGTGCTGCGGATGTAGCCTGTGTGTCCTTCTCGGTGTGGTGTGTATGTGCTCATCAATGCTTTTGTTGTTCTTTAGGGATATGCCTGGGGTTTGATGTTTGGTCTATTGCTACTCGAGGTGGTCTAGCTGGTTCGGTTGCAGGTGACTCTTCCCTCTCGCATGGCCTGCTCATTCTTTTTTATGTACTTGTAAATACGACAGTTCCTTTTGGGTGTTTCGGGTAGATGTATGCTGCAGTTGGGAGAGGGTATTTATGTTCGTATGTGTTGTCAGTTTATATGTGCTGCATATGTAACTTGTGTGTCTAAGGTTTGTGTGTACTGCTGGTTTAGTTCACTTGTGCTGTACAGGTAGGCTGTGTTTCGAGTCCATGTATATTTTGTCTGCATCTTCATGGGATCTAACGTTTGTCTTTGGTTGGTGTTTTTTCTTTTTTGTGTAGTGTCTGCTTATTTTTTGGTTATTCGTTTTGCTGGCAGGATGTTTGCCGTCGGTTTTTCTTATGTGCACATGTTAGATGTCGTTGCTTCATGGTGTCGTTTGTCGTTCCATTCGTACGTGCAAGAGGTCATGGATGATGGGGTTGTGCTTGGAGGTGTGGAGCTAGATGTTGATGTTCCTGGAGGTGATGCCTTGCCCATGACGAGGTTTTTCTGGTCCTGGGACTGTATAGGTTGCCCGTCTCTTCATGATGATGCCGCTTTCCAGGCTATTTTCTTTCTACAGAGTCTCTATGGGTTTGTTGTTGTAGACTACAATTCCAATAGCATGATGACTTATCGAGAGCTTGCTCGTTCAGCTATTGTTTTGGCGGCCTCGCTAGTTCGGTCTTCGATGCATGTTGTTGCTAGCGATGTTTCTGCTGCCGTGGGTGACGTCAATGCTGCTTCGCGACGGCAGATGTTGCATGCTTGGTTGGTTTCTACGGCCTGTAGCTTTTAGGCGTGCCAGCGTGCCTTGGAGCTAGGGTGTGTTATTCCCCGTTGATTAGTTGATTGTTCTTTTCCGTGAGGCTGGTTGGTCTGCGTTCGGGTCACTGTGTATGAGATGTGTGTCTCGTTGTAACAACAGTCGTTTATTCGATGTGTGACTTATCCTTCCCCTGCCCTTGTTGCTGGTGCAGGGTATGATAAATTGTATATTGTCCTTCTATCGTGTTATGCTATATTTGGATACCTGGTGTTACATTCTGTAAGGTTATATGGTTCTTGCGTATTGGTTTCCAGCATCTTTGGGTATGGTGTAGCTCTGTTGCTGACATGCCGCGCCATCGGGTCGTGGCCCATGGTGAGGATGTCGTTGGTGTTGGTGCTGGTTTGATATCCGCTCGTGGGTGTGGGCATGGGCGGGCGTGGTCGTGCCACTGGCCGGGGGGAACCTAATGCAGTTGGTTCCGGTCGTGGGCAGACTGCTGGTGGTCATGGACGGGGTACTGGTCGTGGTGGGGGTGGGGATGGTGCAGGGAGGACCGGTCGCGTCGGTGGTCGTGGACGGGTCCTTGTTTGTGGGGGGTCTGATGCAGTGTGGGGAGGTCGTGGGTGGGGCTGGTGGTGGTCATGGATGGGCCACTATCAGTGGGGGTTCTGATGCAGGCAGTGCCTCTGCCTCTAATCATGTTGCTGGAGAGGTCCGAGGCGGCATGACTGGCCGAAGCAGTGGGGGTGTCTTTAGGCCCGGCTTTGGCCATGGTGCTGGTCCTGGGCATGTTGCGGGTGCTAAGCGTGTGTCGGTCCCTAGGATTGCTAGGCGTTACGTGCCTCGGCAGGCTGTTGGGATTCCTTCCCTAAGTCGTACATGTGCGTGTCTATCCACTTCTCTTCCTTCGTTTTTCCTTTGATAGGCTATTTTGTCAATGATGTTGATTGTTGTTTCGTTCTGGTGTTGTTAGGCGATGGCTGGTTTCCTTGTTTGAGTTCATCCGTTACTGCGGAAAATCGCAGGAAACGAAAAATGGCTATTGAGTTTCGTCGCGGCCGATATGAAGGTGCATGGAAATTTCTGCTTCGTTGTTGGGTGTTCTTTTTTTCGTGTGCTGTTCTGACTGCGTTACACATGCCTTGTCAGAACATGTTGTCGATGGGTCCTTGCCCATGGATTGGCAAGGTTTTTCGGTTTACGTGTGTTCGGAGGTGACTGGGATAGATCGCAACAAACGGAAAAAAAGGAAAGTGACGATTAAGTTGCGTCGCCATGGATATGAAGGTGCCTTAAATTCTTCTTAGTTCTTTGTTGGTTGTCGTTCTTTTGCTTATGTTCTCTTGATTGGTTTTGCGTGTCTTGTTAGATAATGTTGTCCAAGGGCCTTTGCCAAAGGATTGGCAGGGTTATTCGAGCAAGTTTGCCGAGTCCCTAAAAGGTACATATGAGCATGACCTTTGTTTTTTTGTGTGCTTGTTGTCTTATTCTTCCTTTGTCCCTGATAGCCTTGTGTTTTTTCGTGCTTGTTAGCTTGCTATGCAAATAGGTCATATTATGGCCCTCCAGATTTCTTGTGTCGGTATTGTGGCGCCTCCTTCTGGTATGCCGAGTGTTCTAAGCAGAAATCATCATGGAAAAAGTGTAAGGTCGTCTACTATCGCTGTTGTAAAGGCGCTAAGGTCTATATCCCACCCTTTAAGGATCCCCCGGCCTATCTCTGGGAGCTCCTTCAATTCGATGGTACTTCTCGTGCAAAAAAATCATCCGGTCTATACGTGAGTACAATTGTATGTTCACCTTCACTTCGCTGGGTGCTACTATTGAGCGTTCGTTTGGTAGCAGCCGTGGACCTAAGATTTTTAAGATTAGTGGTGAGGTGTCGCATCGTATTGATTCATTGGTGCCTAACGGTGGTGATGCCCCGAAATTTGCTGAACTATACATAGATGACCCGGCTAATGAGATTAGGCATAGGATGAATGCCTTGAATCCAGAAGATAAGCCTACTGGGGGTGTGGATGAGAGTATTGTGGTTGGTCTTAGAGACATGCTTAATGTGTCTAATCCATTGGTGCAGACCTTTAGGGAGGCAAGTAAGATGATAGAGGGGCGCGGTGATGAGCCCATCGAGGATATCTCGATTCGTATTATTGGGCCTTCAAAGGGTGATAGTCCACAATTTAGCTTGCCTACAACCACCGGACTTGCTGCTCTGATAGTCGGTGGTGATTTCACGTTAGAGGCGTCTTCTCGAGACATTATTTTTTGTAGCCAGTCTGATGGTTTACAACAGATACCCTCTCTGAATATTGCGTTCATGCCTCTGAAGTATCCGCTACTTTTCCCTTATGGAGAGAGGGGGTTTCAAGTAAATGTTCCACACTTGCTTGTTCCTGAAGATGACGATGATGACAAACCTGTAGATCCTAATCATGCGTCTGGAAACCCACATGCTGAGGCGTCCTGTTCGTATCCTACTTGTGGTGATGATGAATCCACAAATAATCAAAGTAGTGTGCCCATGCAGGATTACTATGATGGGACTGATGATCCTAATCACGCCCTTGGAAGCCCATTCGATGAGGCATCCACTTCGTATCCTGCTAGTAGTGGTGATGACCCCGCGAATAGTCGAAATAGAATGACCATGCAGGATTACTATCGTTTTATGTGCCACTATAAGAGTGATCAGCCTAATCCTTATATATGTTATGGCCTTCTCTCGTCCCAGTCAATTGTTGATGCACGTGCGTGCATCGATGAAAGTAGGTTGTGGTACATCTTAAGAAATCAGGACATGCTTAGATCGGAGCACATGCAGGGCATTGCTGATGCGGTATGTGATGGGTGTGCTGATGGTGATGCTCTTGGGAAGAGGACCATTGTACCTTCCAGTCACACTGGTGGTCGTCGTTACTACCATGAAAATTTTCATGATGGTCTTGTAGTTTGTCGAGTGCATGGTGCGCTAGATGTATTTACCACTTTCACTTGCAATCCCAAATGGCCTGAGATGACAAATGCATTGGAGCCTGGCCAGACGCCTTCTGACAGGGCAGATCTTGTTGTTAGGGTCTATCATATGAAGCTCATTGAGTACTTAGACGAGATCAGGTCTGGCATGGCTTTTGGCCCAGTTACAGCTGGTATTGTTTGCTGGTCTGCTATGTCTTTGTTTGTAGCTTATTAATAATGTTCTGGTCTTTATGTTGAATGGTCTGCCTGATGTAGCTTTCCTATTTTCTTTTCAGTTTTGTACACGGTTGAGTTCCAGAAGCGGGGGCTGCCTCACGCGCACATACTTGTGTGGAGGAGAGGAGGCAACGGTGATATCGGTGTTGAAAGTATTAATTCATTAATATCTGCTGAGATGCCTGATGCACTACTTGATCCTCTAGGATATGCCTTAGTTTCTGAATTCATGATGCACGGTCCGTGCGGTGAAATGAACGATAAGTGCGTTTGCATGAAAAATGGTGTTTGTTCTAAATATTTTCCACAGGATTTTAGAGATACCACTGTTGTTGATGACGATGGGTTTGTCATGTACCGGCGTCGTGACGATGGCCAAAGGATCTACAAGAATGGTCATTATCTTGACAATAGGCACGTTGTTCCTTATAATATGTCAATGCTTAAGAAATTCCAGGGCCACATTAATGTAGAGTGGTGTAATAAGACACAAGTGATGAAATACCTCTTTAAGTACGTCACCAAAGGCGCTGACTACTCCAAGATCATGTTAGAAAGGCTACAAAAGTTAAATAAATCCGGTAGTCGTACGATAGATGAGGTTCAGGAGTATTTGATATGTCGTTACATATGTGAGTACGATGCATTATGGCGTATATTCGGGTTTGAAATACATTATAAAATGCCATCCGTTCAAAGGCTGACTGTTCATATGCCTGGGATGAATGTTGTTTACTATCGTCCTGGTGCTGATCTCACCAAAATTGTTGATTCTGACTTCTTGCGAAAGACTATGCTTACTGAATGGTTCATTGCAAATGAGATGTTTGAGGATGCACGATCCTTGACGTATTGTGATTTTCCAACTGCTTGGACATGGGACGCTAAAAGTAGATCATGGCATCGAAGGGGTGGGGGTGAAAAGATTGGCCGCATATATTATGTACATCCTTTGAGTGGTGAGTTGTACTACTTGCGCATGCTCTTGGTGATTATTAGGGGGGCTAGGTCTTATGAGGATCTCCGATCATACAATGGTCGTCTTTACCAGACATTTAAAGAGGCATGTGCTGCGCGTGGTCTATTAGGGGTCGACAATGAGTGGTATGTAGCATTTGATGAAGCGGTTGTCTGGGGATTTGGGCATCGACTTAGGCAGCTATTTGTGACCATGCTCATGCATTGTTCTATCAAGGATGAGCGTGCTTTCTTTGAACGTTACTGTGATAGCATGTCCGATGATATCTAGTATAGGTTGCGACGTGCCCTAGGTAATCAGAGCTATGTTGTCCCTCCTAAAAGATTGAGAGATATGCTTCTTGACGAGTTGTCTGAGGTTTTCTTGAAGCATGGTTCTGATATAAGGAAATTTAATCTGCCATCTCGCTCTGGCGAGGGTGAACAATATGATGATAACCGTTTAATTCGTGAGGAGTTGTGTTATGATGTGTGTGCTCTGTCTAAACAGGCCTTGGTTATGTTTGATAGTCTAAATGAAGACCAGCTGGTTGCTTATAAGGCAATTGTGGACTGTGTGCACGTGGGGGAACCTGGTTTTTTTTTGTCGCTAGGCATGGTGGTACTGGGAAAACTTACTTGTGGAATGCAATATGTGCTAAACTTAGGGGTGAGAGAAAGATCGTGCTTACCGTTGCGTCTTCGGGCATTGCGTCCCTATTGTTGCCTAGTGGGAGGACTGCTCATTCTTGTTTTAAGGTACCTATTCTTCTTGACGATAATACACTGTGTGATATTAGGAGAGGCTCATAGCTTTGTAAATTGTTTATGGTCACTTCGCTTGTTATTTGGGACGAAGCACTTATGGCACACAGGAAGTGCTTCGAGGCTGTAGACAGAACTCTGCGGGATGTTCTTTCCGTGAGTAATCCAGATCTTGTGGATGTACCGTTTGGTGGAGTAGTGATGGTCTTAGGTGGTGACCTTAGACAGATCTTGCCAGTTGTCGAGGGGGGCACTAGGCCTCAGATCGTTGATGGCAATCACTAACTCTCCGCTATGGTGTTCTGTTCAGAAATTGACACTTTCGGTTAACATGCATTTGGCTGTATCTGGTACGAATGCCCAGGCATAGGAAAGTATTGCCTTATTTAGCAAATGGGTGCTGGATCTTGGTGAGGGAAGATTGCCTGTTACGAGGCAAGATGATGAGGTTGAGGCTTCTTGGATAGAAATACCGGATGACCTCTTGGTTTGTACATCCGGTGATCCAATAGCGGCTATTGTTTCTTCTGTCTATGGAGATTTTTTGAAAAACTGCTTGAATTCTGGTTACTTGCAAGAGAGAGCTGTTCTAGCACCTACCAATGACCATGCTGAAGATATTAATGACCATGTCCTTGGATTGGTCCCTATTGATAGCAGAGACTACTTGAGTGCTGATTTTGTCGACGGTTCTGCAGACTCTGTCAAAGGCCAGGATGTCTATTACCCCGTTGAGTACCTAAATGCAACTAAGATTATAAATTTTCCAAACCATAAGCTGACTCTTAAGGTTGGTGTCCCGATCATGTTACTTAGAAACCTGAGCCAGGCTAATGGTTTGTGTAACAGTACACGTCTGGTTGTAAAGGACTTGGGTGACCGAGTCATTGAAGCTGTTATCATGACTGGCTCCCATGTGGGTGATGTCGTTTATATCCCCAGGATTGAGCTATTGGCAAAAAAGATGAATGCACCCTTTGTGCTTAGGCGTCGTCAATTTCCTGTTCGTGTGTGCTATGCCATGACAATAAATAAGAGCCAGGGACAGACACTATCATCTGTTGGTATATATCTTAAGGGCCCTGTATTTACGCATGGCCAGTTGTATGTGGCGGTGTCTCGTGTTACTTCAAGAGCTTCCCTAAAAATTCTTATGATGGACGCTGATGGCAAATGTAACTCTAAGACCAAGAACATCATTTTCCCTAAGGTCTTCCGGGCTGCGGGGATGACTTAGGTTTTTCAAGGATGGTATTCTTCGTTTTGGTAGATGTTGGCAGTTCTTTGTGTGTTCTATGGTATTTTGGTCGGTTTTGTTTGTTGTTGTCCTTATTATGTACTTTGTTCTCTGTCTTCTAGATTTAACCTTACTGGTCTTCTTGTTAACAGTAGCGCCTTCTTTCAGGTTAACAGTAGCGCCGTCTTTTGATACTGGTCTTCTTGTTGTAGATGGCTGGTCTGCAAGGTCTCATTGTAGGGAACAAAAACCTGACTATCCGTGTGTACATTTCGCGCCTGTGGCAGCATCGTGGGAACACTGATAACGGTCCTATCAAGCATACTGATATGGTCCTTATGGATTCCCAGGTATATGTCTTATCCAATCCATGTGCATTTTGTTGTTTGTAATTTTATCCTTCCTTTCTTTCTTGCTGCTTGATGAATGTTGTTTCTTGACAGGGCGATCACATCTATGCTGAGATTGGTGAGAAGCTTGTGCCCAAGTTTATGGGTAAACTGAAAGAAGGGTGTGCATATGAGATATCTCATTTCCTGGTGTTCCTAAACAAACGCTATTTCAAGCCTGTCGATTCAAAACACATGCTCAGATTCAATAGGTTCACCACGGTTGATCCTAATGCCGATCTAGAGGCTCAGTTCCCGTTCTGCACGTACTCGCTCACCGAAATTTCTCGCTTACCCGCACCTGAAGATACACCTGAATTCTTCACGGGTGTGTTATCCAAACGATTGTTCTATTTCTGCATCTGTCGTGTGCACACGTAATATGTTTTCCTTTTCTCCGGCAATTTAGATGTGCTTGGCGTTATCACTGGAGTATCTGATGCTGTTCAGTATCACAACTTGAACAGGAGTGAGCCTTCCATAAAGCGTTGCATCAGTATCAGAGACCTGAGGCATGTGGTCTTGCTCTATCATATGCCTGTTATTTATGTTCTTTCAAACTGTCTTAGCATTCCTTTGACCATGTCTTATTCACTGTGCAGTGGATATCAGATAACCATTGTCCTCTGGGGTGAACGTGCTACGACTTTTGAGGGAGATGCTATCGTCAAGTTTGGTCTGGCTGGTCCAGTAGTTGCTCTATTTGTTGGAACCCTGGTAAAGACCTATGAGGGTGAGTACTCTTCCTAGGTTGTTTGGGTGGCTATTATTTTCCCCGTGTGTTTTCACATAACATGTTTTATCTTTGGTAATGGGCTACAGGTCGAAGGGGTGTGAGCGGGAGTTCGGCATGTCGTTGGTACATAGATGATGACATTTCTGAAATGATGGACTTCATTGAGAGGTGTGCGCTATTTCGTTTGTGTCTAGGCTTGTTGTGTGCCCTCCTTTACCTGACTTAGTCGCGTGTTCTTTGTTGTTGGATGTTGCCTAAAGGCTCCAGGACAAGTTCTCTCCTATAGAAAAGATTGTCCTTCAAGGACAGACAACAGCTGAACTGAGTGCCCAAGTCGATCTGGAGACCAAGACAGTTGCTGAACTTTTGGACCTGAACATCTAGAGAATCAGGTCAATATTCTGTCTTTCTTCGTTTGTTCTGATTTATTTCGTGGTGTGTTCATTTGCACTTCTATTCAACGGTGTTCTTACCGTCTGTCATCTCTTTTGTAGGATGTGCGTTTCCTTTGCTTGGTTACATTGAGTGGGTTAGTTCCTGGCCTGCGCTATTGGTTCATGTCATGCACAAAGTGCCACAAGACTTCTCGTCCATATGGGACAGTCTACAAGTGTACTGGTCCAGACTATCCTTGCATCGGTGCACTGCCAAGGTAACTCTCTCTGCACATGTGTTGGTTAGTTTCCACCTGTTTTGTTCGTTTGGGTGTATACTAAATGTGTGCTCTGCTGCAGGTATCAGATCTGTTTCATGGGCGCAGATGCTACAGGGGAAGCTGAATTCATCTTCTTTGACAGGGCGAGAAAAGATCTTGTTGGCAGGTCTTTGATTACTCTGCTCCGTGCTGGGAAGCCCAACACAGTTCCTCTTGATGATATTGTCCAGACGGCACGCGAGGATTATTCTGTGCCTAATGAGTTGGCTGCATTGGTTGGTCAAAGGCACAGATTTGTGGTCTCCATCTCCTCAAAGAGCTTTTTGCCTGACACAGAAGTCACATCATTCCAAGTCAGCAGGCTGGACTTACCTGTTGAGCCAGTCTTGCGGAATGCGGTTCTGTACCGTAAGCCCGGCACATCGGGATGGTCTGATGGCAGTACATGTTCTCAATCTGGTGCTGGTTTGCCGAGCGATGAGTTACCTGCTGGATCAATTCTGCCTCTGTCTATCACAGATAGTGGGCACACTGATGAGCTTGTGCACGCTGGAACCCAGACAAAGGTGTGCCCCTCTCTCACAAAAACCCAGTTTTTTTTATTTGCATCGTCTTGTCTGTGTGGTTTCACTCACCTGTTACTTGCCTTCTTTCTAAGAGCTTACCACCCCCAAAAGCAGCAAGGATCGTACTTCACCGGCTTCTGTCAACAAAGGGTATGATGACTGTTCCAGAAAAGTGGTTCAATATGTTGTAATCGGATGGTTTTAGATACGTGACATGACATGGGTAAATTTGATTTCTATAGCGTCGGTGTAGGGAAGGTCCTGGCCAGTAATGTGCCCAAGTCTGGAATGCGTAAATCTCTGTTCCCTTCTAGCACAACTCAGGTATTACGTATCATCTGCCGGGTGAAAATTTATTTTGGGACCTGGTCATCAGATTCTTTGTTAGTCAGCTCATAAGGTATATTGTTTTCCACCTACTAGGAACTTGCGGATTTGGCTGGCGGCTCCTTTACTCCTGGTGATGATCTTGCTACTGTTGAGAGGTATTTGGCTTTGAACTGAAGTGTTCTTTTATGGTATATCCATCGTTACTGCTCTGTTTGACGTGGTTGTTGTTTACCTTCTAAGCGAATCAACTGGAGGCCTGGCGGGACAGGGGGTGACCCCTCTGTGGCCAAAAAGCCCAGGCTGTAGATCATACGCCCTTGGGGACCCTACTCTTTTGGTATGTCTGAATTTGAGTTTGTGTTCTTACAGGACTGCTTCGCATTGGTTATGTGTGTGCTCAAAGTTATGCCCTAGCGAACGGTCGTCTCGGCATGGATTAGTTGGTGAGGCTTTCTCTAGGTCTATCATCCCTTTTGTCATGTCATTTGGCTTATGATGCAGTTTTATGTCCTAGAAAACTTTAGATTGGTGTTCGCAAGAGAGGCGTTGTTAGTACTTGGACAGGCGTTGGTATTTGCTTTTGTGTGGTGCCATTTGGTTGTTGGCTCTTGGTGAATGTAATGACTTGTTTAAGTACCTTGTTTCGTATGCTTGTTATGGATACTGTCTCGGGTCTTCTTGCTTCCATCTTTCATGTGCTTTGTGCCTGTTAACACTACTAGATGACCCGTTGCACCAATGGCACAAAGGCCGAGAGGGAGCCAAGTATTGAGAGAGCATTCTGATACGCAAGTGGCTACCGTTTTCACAAAAGTATATTCGATGATAGTCTTAGTAGCAAATAACAGATAGTCTGTTGTGGATTGGGGATTGGAAGGGGAGGGGTCTACTCTTATTTCATTCACGTTGGCTTGGGGGCCCAAGTGGTTGTGGGCTGGGTGTGGAAATTGGTACCCATTTTGTACAGGGCAGGATTGAATGGGCCAGTTTTTACACGGCAGTGGTGAAACCTTTTATCGTGGAATTGTAACTGGGATTAATTATTGTTTGGAACAAAAGCTTGCAGTGATTTTCTTTAGACCTGAATTAATGTGATATGTTCATGATTTTTGTTGTCAACTTTTTTTTATGTTGGTAGTCTCTGGTAATTGTTTGCTATGGTAGTGAATAACTATAATCAGGCTTGTAAATATATCAACAGGTAGCACATTCATGAAGAGGACAGTTAATTACATATGGATCACAGTACCATATATTAGTTTTTAGCATAGATAAAAAGGACAGGCAAATTGCCACAGTTTTCTTGACCACGGAGAAAACATTGACAAATTAAAGTCTATACATATGTTGTTGACAGGAAGGTCAAAAGGAGGCGAATATTGTCTCGGGTGATACTAAAAAAAGGTGGTTGCTTCAGTAACCACACAAGCATGCTGGTTATGATATATTGATCAAGGATTATTAGAAACCAACATCCGTAGCTTGTAGGCATTCCTCCGATTTCATGCCAATGTAACGTAATCTCCATGCCAGTTCTTCGATGCTTGCAAGAGCTACTTTCGTAACGACCTTGGTACCATCCTGCCTTCTTAAGTGTCGAGCAGTCATTATGTTTTGTATCTGATCTGAATACGAGCTCATGTATCTGAAAGAGGAGAGGTACGCACTTTATCACGTACTTGGGCTGATAGATGCAATGGGTCAGGTTAAGGTGGGCGTCGGGTGGGCCTGGATGGGCTTGTGTGTTATTAGGCGCTGCCTGTTCCTGGTTGTGGTTGCATCGGCCTGTAATATGTACATGGGCTATTTTGGACGTACATGGGCTTGTGTGTACCTGTGAGATACTGTTGCAATGGGTCCAGCTGGTCACGTTATATGGCACGAAAGGTCCTTGACTCGATTTATACTGACCCAAACCCTAGCTTAGCTCCACCGACGCTTGGTTTCTGGCTCCCTTTGCCGACAACGACGTCCATCGACAAGAGCGATGGATCTGGAGGTTGATCAAAAGGTAACCGCGTCTGCCTTTCTTTTATAATGACTTTCTTGTTGCTTACTCTTCTATCCTCCTATTGTAGATTACGGCCCCGCCAGCGTCTTGTTCTGTGGATCTGACTGGCATTTCTTCCGTTGTGTGGAACCAACAAATCTGCTTGCGAATCTCCAGATTATGGTACCAGTGAGGTGGCTTTGAAGATGGCCCTATCAAGAGCATACATATGGTGGTGACTGACAAAAAGGTAAATGGCTATTTCCTTTTCCAGTCTTTTATAACTCGTACAATAATTATGCGAACTGTGGCTGGTCCTTCTCTACACTATTGTCTCTTTATGAGATTGAGAGGCTTCCCTTGATTACATGTGATTTGAATATGATGAATGATGTTTTTCTGCTTGTGATGCCGATGGCCTTTGTGTTTTGACGCTGCTTTGTAGAATCATAGGTTGTTGGTTAGTTGTTTAATCTGTTATGCATGTGTATTCCTTCTGTAGGAAAACCACGCCAACGCGACGGTGCCCAATGAGGTCGTTGACATGTTTGTGAACACTCTACATGAGAAAAATTCATATATGTGTGGCAGAATTCGTGTGAAATCCTCTGCAGTAATATTAAGGGCGGTGGAAGGCACTTATACGCTATGGTTTACTAAATCAACAACTGCTCGTCGCCTCGAGAGTATTCCAAATGATTCTATCCACTGGGCATACGAGCTCACCCCAATCGATGATCTGCCTCCAGCCACAGATGTTCCTCCACGGTTGGTTGGTAAGTACAACAAGATTCTGCATAGGTCATATTTGGTGAATGTTGCCCACTGATAGTTTTGTCCATTTTCCATTGCTTCTGTAGATGTCATCGATGTCATAAGTAGTGTCTCCGATATAGCATTCTTTCAGCCGCCACCTTGGACACGTGTCGTCCCTGTTAGAGACGTATTTGTTCGTGATCTCAGGTATGCCATATCATGCCCGTCATTAGGTGTCGTTGGTTCTTATTGTATATGTTCTGCATTAGCTGACTATCTGACTAATTCTCTGGCAACTTTGTTGTTTAAGTGGCTATGAAATCAAAATAAGACTATGGGGGAGCATGCTTTTAGATTTAATGGTTCAGACGTTCGTTTGAGTGGAAGCACTGACATAGGCATGGTCATATTTTATGGAATGACTGTCCGCACGTATAATAGTGAAATCCATTGCCCGTTACCCTTTAGATCAGCTACATTTACCTCGATTCGTCTACGTGTGACAACAAAAAATGTGTCTGCAGGGCGGAAAGGTTTAACATCTAGATCGTCCACTGGGTGGTATTTAAACGAGGATATCCCTGATATCAACATTATGTATCTCTCAAGGTATGCCATTGCCTTTCCTATGTTCCTTCTCTGTCAGTTGGATCTCACCAGCTAGCATGTACTTGTAGCCATGGAGAAGAATTCCATCCAATCAAGACAGCCCCGCTGCCTTTAGAGAGTGGTCTGAGGTCCTATCCTGACGATTACCATCCAAGGACGATCATCTGCAAATTAAATAATTTTAATCTATTTGAAAACAAGGTACGACAAGGCCTGATCATATCAAATGTGTTGGATTATGTCGTCCAGTTGTATGCTCATCGACTATGTTGTCTGTCTGTGTAGGGCCATGTGTTTCGTTGTGCAGCAAGAATGACTAGGTTGTATCCTTTACCCATGTGGTGCTTCATGTATTGCTCACGATGCTTCCATTGTGTGCTTTTTGGGTTTGATTCGGTCCTAGGTACACCAGGCTATGTATGCTCTCAAGGCTGCCCAGGGGTAGTGCCAACAATCGGGTACATGTCATTCTTGTATTCTTGATTACGATACATGATGCCTTCCGATTGGGTTGATTTATTTCTTGTAACTTGTAAGACAGGTACCATATGTGTTTGGTATGCACCGATGGGACAGATGAGGCGGGGTTTCTTCTCATTGGTCGAGCTGCTCGAGATGTGGTTGGTAAAACCGCCATGCAAGTCATTCGAAACAATCAGCCCGACGATGAACCGATCAAGAACTTGTTCCACGTCGCTGCTCGGGCGAGGTTTCCACCAAAGGAATTTAAGCCGTTGTGCTCCATGAAGTTCAGGTTCGTTGTCCAAGTTACCCAAGCCAGCTTCAAATCAAGTCGCCCAGTGTTCCAGGTTGTGGCAGTTGAGTCTTGTGTTCTTCTAAGGCCGCAACTGTCGTCGCTTGATCTCGTCGTTCCCCTTGGTGATTGATCAACAATCATAGCTGTGTATGTTGGCTGATTATATAGTGTGCCTTTTGCTTACGATCATGTATACCGTGTTGTGTATGCACTTATGCACCGACGCTTGGTATTTTGTCATCGTTTCTGATATATTTTATGATGCTGCTGCATCAGGTTATGCATTTAGTTACCATTCCGTAATCCTCTTTGTGCTGTTTGACAATACTTTGTAGATTGCCATATGCAACGTCCTGTATACATGTTGGTAAGGACAATTATCTATGTAGAGGCCAATGTTCCGGTTTCATAGTCTCCGTACCGGCTCTTCATATCTGCCTATATTAGTTTAATACCGTTGTTTTGATCTGATTGAAAATGTTTGCCCAATAAATGAAGAATTGGTGTAACAGCTCATCCGTCTGATATGATATTTTGTTGGAGGTACTCACTTGAATTGCTCTTCAGGGCAACTAAAAATCATGTTCTATTCAATGTTTGGGCCAGGCTATGCTTGACAGGATATTCATGTTACTTACCTATATGGTCTGATCTATTTTCGATTGATAAATACAGTGGTAATCATAATGTTTTTTTTGCTGCTGTTGGAATTATCTGAACCATACTTGGTGGGATGATCTGCCTAAGCTAAGTTTAGATATACAAACCGTATATGTTACTAAATGGTGGAATTATGAAAGGTCAGAAGGCGCTATTTGCGACTAAGGCATATTATGTATTTATTTACTTTTAGTATGGCTAAAAAGGATCTCTTGACTTTCAAATGTACCATACGTCTGACGTAAATGATTCTTGGTTACCACAAAACTTTTTCTTAATTGTGTGTCGCTTTATCTTTTTTAGAGTAGTGCAATCCTTTGAAGATCAGATGTAAACATTTTCTAATTATACACGGACCACTTTCTGGGCCCAGTTCAGCCCACGAGGCCTTTGGCCTAGCCCTTTCAGCGTGTGACTCGACCGCTATATAAAAACCCTAAGGCAACCACTCTCTGGCTCTCTCCTCGCTCTTCCTGTCACTGTTTCTCTCGCTTTCACGGTGGCGCCCTCCCACTTTCCTCTGGACAAGGTGAGTTTCTTGCCTTTCCTCTTTTGTCTCTCTGAATCATTTCCTTCTGTGGGTTTGGTTCACCGTGTGAGACTAATCTTGCTGCATCGACTGTTTTTTCGACTAGGGTCCCGAAGCTTTTCCTCGCACCATGGCACCCCCTCACGGAGGCAACTATTTTCCATCGATGCAGTGAGCAACGTCCAGGGTCTCCGTTCCACGGCGTCACCGGCTAGCAAGGTGAGCCCTTCTTCTTGGTCAGCTCTAATACATGTCTATTCTAGATCTGTTCGAGATTTTATGCGATTGGGCCTGCTGTTGATATAGAACTCACAGTACGAGTGGCTTTTGGTTTAATAATCCATCTAGCCCTTTCGATGCATGAAGTCTAATCCAACGTGTATCAAAATGTTCGTGTCCCATGAACGGCCATTTATTTACCTGCAAATGCTTGCTCTGTGATCCACCATGTAGCAGACTGTTTAGGCTTTTGGCTATGCTGGCCAGCCCAGCACACGATTGATGTCCGTAATACTTGCCTCTAAAGAATGTGCCTTGACATGTTTACAATCGTGCCTGCATCATCGTTATCTTTCTATAAATATGTATATTTTTGCCGGATCCCTGTTGTACGTGTACCTTGCATGTCCTAGAGCTGCCAGTAATAACAAATAGTGTATCGAGCACTTGTCAGTTCGGCCATGCCACATTGTATTACCATAGATAGCATACATTTATCTGTCGGGCTTTTTTCCTTTTGCATGTGGCTATTTGTAGACTCTATGTAGTTTGATTGAATGATGATTCCTGTGCCAAAGACCAGATCAGACCGCTTCTGCTGTCTATGGCTTTGGTCGTTTAACGTCTCTATTTGTTTCTTTTGTATTCCATGCCCTGTGTAAATGATTTCTCCTTCTGCATATTTCAATAGGTGAATCGTTCTGTTACGGTTAGGCCAAAGGCTCTGCTTAGTGCCATCGTTGCTGAACTTGGACTGCCCGAGGTGAAATACAAGACCTATGCGGTGCGTCGTGGCCGTTTTGCTTCTACAGCCTATTTCTGGCCATCACCGATGGGTTCGTTTGCGGCAGGATGGCATATGAGGCTGAATGGCGAACCAGCTGTGGATGCTTATGAGGCCATGCAGGGTGCCGCTACTCTGTGCTTGGAGCACCTTCAAAACACCATGGATATTGAATTTGACTGTCCCCAGGTGCAGAAAATGAAGACTGATAAGAGGTACCTGTTGAACAGCATTGCTGAGAAGGACAGGAAAATCAAAGATCTAAAGACTATGGTAGAGAAAATGGAACTGCATGTCAGGGGGCTTAGCAAGGGATGGGGGTCATTAGCAGACGATGTTCTTGGTTCTGTAGGTCGTATTGACAAGATAGCTGTTAACTACCTGCCTACAGGATCCTCTACTCTCGAGGGTGACGTGGCCTGGGACTGCTACCATCTTACTCAGGAAGCTGACAACCTCTGCTATTTAGCTTCGATGTCTACCGATGCGGTTAATGCTGTTGGCACTTATCCGTACGATACCGAATCTGACTGCTCTGAGTATGACCAGTTTCTTGACTACTATCCATTAACCCACGAGAACAATAACGGTGGTTATTGCTCTTCTGGTTAAGCTATGCTGAATGCGACCGATGTTTCACCGCATCAAGAACGCGAGGTTCTTTTTTTTGCCATGTAATATTGTCATATCTAGACATGATGCTTGTATGAACCAATGTGGTGGTAGACTATCCTCCCTATTGTAAATTATATGTTATAACTGGTATGAGACAATTCATGGGTATCGTAAATTATGAATGTACTTTGCTCTGGACAAAGCATGTATAGACTTTATATTTCAGTTCCTATTTCTCTGTCATAAAAAATAATGTATGGTCCTGTGTTTTATCTATGGTCATATGAAAGCACCGAGCTTGATTCCGTCATGTAACACAATTAGTTGTCCACACATTCTATACCTAGTTTCTGCCGACAATTTGTTACACACTTTGTCAAAACGTTCTGACCAGCACCCTCGCACCAGGGCGCGGACCCGATCTAGTGGGTATGGTGCGTCCTGCGGGTTAGAGCATCTCCAGCCGTTGGCTCCAGGACGCATAAAAATCGTCACCTGGCGGCAAGCCAGCGATAGAATCGATGTTGGGGTAGTTGGGCATCCAGCCGTCGTTCTCAGGTCACCTTCAGGCGTCGATATCGGCCCACTCGTGGCCGCTTTTTGGCCCAGATAAATAGAAAAATGATCCAATATCGGCGAGAAACGACCCATAGTCGGCATGGTTCGGCATTGAATTCTCAACATAAATAAATTTTTTATCACATAGTTCATCACAGAAAATCAAATAATTCAACAAAATAATGCAACAACAATAAATAATTCAATACAAATTATATATAGTTCAACAAATAAAAACTCATATGTCATCACACGTCCAGCTAGGCGTCGCCCTTGATCCTCCATAGGTGCTCCACCAGATCCTGCTGCAGTTCATGATGCACATGTGGGTATCGGATCTCCTAACGCATACTGAGGTAGGCAGTCTAGGCTGCCGGTAGCTGGTGATCAACTTTGACTAGAGGACCCTGCCTGTAGTATGGTTTAGTGTCAAACACTGGCTCTTCCTGCTCGCTCTCGATGATCATGTTGTGCAAGATGACACAATAAGTCACGATCTTCCACATTTGATCTTTTGACCAGGTCTGAGCAGGGTACTGGACAACAGTAAATCGAGATTGGAGCACACCAAATGCCCTCTCGACATCCTTCCTGCAAGCCTCCTGCACCTTGGCAAAGTGGGACTTCTTGCCTCCTGGAACAGCGTTTGAGATAGTCTTCATAAATGTAGACCATCTCGGATAGATGCCATCGGCTAGGTAGTACCCCTTGTTGTAGTGCCGCCCGTTGACCTCGAAGTTCACCGGAGGAGAATGACCTTCAACAAGCTTGGCAAAGACAGGGGAGCACTGCAACACGTTGATGTCATTGTGAGTTCCTGGCATACCAAAGAAGGAGTGCCAAATCCAGAGGTCCTGTGTGGCTACCGCCTCAAGTACCACACTGCAACCGCAAATGGGCAGTTCTTCCATTTCCAATGCATGCAGTCGATGCTTCCAAGCATCCCAAGAAATCCTCTTGCTGCATTCTGTGCTAGGATCCTAGTAGTGTCTTGCGCATTGGGTGTTCGCAAGTATTGCGATCCAAACACTGCCACCACTGCCCGACAGAACCTGTAGAAACACTCAATGATGGTGGACTCGGCCATGCGCCCATAGTCATCGAGTGAATCACCGGGAGCTCCGTATGCAAGCATCCTCATCGCTGTCGTGCACTTCTGGATTGAGGTGAATCCAAGTTTCCCGATGAATCCTTGTTGCACTTGAAGTAGCTGTCGAACTCCCGGATGGAATTCACAATCCTGACGAAAAGCTTCCGGCCCATCCGATAACGGCGCCGAAATTTTTTGTCGCCGTGCAGTGGAGCGTCGGCGAAGTATTCGAAGTAGAGCATGCAGTAGCCTTCGAGACGATGTCGGTTCTTTGCTTTCATCCGCCCCGGCGCCGAGCCACCTTGCCGTGGCTTTTCATTGCTCGCCAGCAGGCCGACGAGGGCAGCGAGGACCATGAGATGCTCCTCTTCCTGGACGTCGGCCTCGGCTTCCTCCTCCAGCAGTGGGGCGAGTGCCTCGTCGTCCGAGTCCATTGCCGAGGCAGGCAAATCGCCAAACACCTTGCGGTGCGGTGGGTGCGCACCGCCGCTAAATTTCCCCTCTGAGGCCGGGAAACGCCGAAAAAATCGCCCAGCTGGTGGCGGAGGGGATGCCTCGGCGAAACCTCTACTCTTTTTCCGGCGGGGATGGGCTATCTAGCGGTGGTAGGGCGGTGGGTGGCGCCGGGATCAGCCGGTTGGCGGCCGAGCCCGCGGGGGGAGGGAGGCGAAGCTAGAAGAAAAACTTGACCTTTTGCCTGACGATGTGGGCCAGATGTGCTTTTCCCTTGCGTCGGAGCCCCCGAGCGCCCCTAGTGCGCCGGGTGCGGCCTACGACCGCCGGGCCCAAAAACAGGCCGAGCCGGCGGATTTTGGTCCTGGGGGCGCAACTAGGGCGTTTTTTCGACGCCGGCGCCGAAAAAGTCGCCTCGGGGAGCCTGTTGGGGGCGCGGCTGGAGATGCTCTTAGAGCATCCGGACTGAGCAAATCTTCCCCCCTTACACCCGTGGACGTGTCTTGACACGTCCGCGGATGCATCCGAACGGCTTTTCGTAAAATCACTCCATAATTTACATACATTATATCTGGAGTAGAAACATATCATTGTCGCATGTAATTAACAAATATTGGTATCGAACAAAAGTGATGTTACATCAAATTTATTTGAAGTGCACAATCAATCAACTACTCTTTGATTTTCATTGTGGGTCCACATATGTTTCACGAGATCATTAAGTAGTTGTGCGCACATGTGATGATCTCGGAGATTCTGATGCATCTGAAGTTCATAAGCTGAATTATATCTTGAACTCTAGAGATTTCAACTTGTTCTCCAGGTGCTTAAAAATCATTGGTTTGGGATACACCATTACCCTCATCCTCGACGATCATATTGTGCAAAATAACACAACATATCATCATCTGCCACAAACTTTCTAATTCCCATAGCATTGCAGCCTTACGAATAATTTCCCAACGCGCTTGCAGCACTCTAAATGCCCTCTCCGCATCCTTCCTAGCTGCTTCTTGCATTGATGCGAAGTGCTTTAGTTTTATACCCCGTGGTTTGGATATGGTCTTCACAAATACAGCCCACTGAGAATATATGCCATCGTCAAGATAGTATCCCATGTTGTAGTCTCGACCGTTGACGGTATAGTTGCATTGAGGTGATTCCCCGTTGCAAAGTCTCATGAACACCAGAGATCATTGAAGCACGTTGATATCATTGTGAGAACCTGCCATTACAAAAGCATGCCAAATCCATAAGTCATGTGATGCCACCGCTTCTATTATGAGGGTGGCCTTTGTGGTGTGACATTGATACATTCCTCACAAACCCCCCATCCTGACCATCTCACCAACGACATCTGCCGCGGTACCAAGTGCAAGCATCCTCAAAGTAGCCATGCACTTATGCTTGGCAAAGAAGGAGAGTTGACCGCAACAATCCCTTGTGAGCTTGAAGTAGTCATCGTGTGCCTTCACTCCCTTGACAATGCGCAAAAACAATGGTTTTCGCATGCAAAAACGACGACGAAACCATGGATCATCCGGGAAAGTTGGGTTCAGACCAAAATAATCCTTGTGTAGTAGCTTTGCTCCGGATACCCTATCCCGATTGATGACTCTTCTCCCATTGAGCCCTTCAAATTGAGAATATGCTCCATTTCCCGGTCCATTTCCTATTGCATCATCATGTTCACTTCTTCGTCTGAATCCGATGAATCAAAGAACTCATCTTGGATGAGTTGATCAAGCTCCATTGGTCCATACTCCTCGCCGGACGAAGCATCGGAATCCATCTTCCCCTAAAAAATTTGACCAAAAAATCCGGTCAAACATTGTGTCGAACACATCCAGCGCAAGGCAGGGCCAAAGAGTTGCCGGACATACCGCGGTGTCTTCTGGGCCGGCGATGACATCCTCCCCGGAGAGGTCGAGATAGGTGACTTGTCACGCTCAAGATGCGCGCCTATCCATATCAAGACATGAGGGCCTCGACGGGGATAGAGGCGCATCTTGCCGTTAGCAAGTACAACATCATTACATACATTTAGGAAGAGAAGAGTATATGAGTTGGCTTACACTTGCCATATGCTAAATTACAAATCCACACAATTATTCCAATCATCAATACAAAGTCAGGGTCCGGCTACGGACGAAAAACAAACGATAAAAAGATGCAATGACACTGGCTTGCTAGCCCAAAGATCTCGACCACGACCACTCTACTCGTCTAGATAAGTGACATACATACTGCCACGCTCCTCGTCATATTCCCACTAGAGCTGCGTCACTTCATCTGGCACGATCTCATTTGTACCTGCACCTGGATTGTTGTAGTAATATGTCAGCCACGGGGACTTAGCAATATCGCGCCTGGGTACCGAGACTATTCAAGCTTATAGGTTGGAATGGGGTATGTGTTTAGTTTGCAACAGCACTAAGCATTTATGGTGTCTAGTCTTATGAAACATGAAAGTAAATATGTGGTTTACGACAAACGATGGAGAACTAGACTGACCTCTAAGAGATCCTGAACACCTACTTACGTCAATCATAACCCCACCGTGTTCTCTCTCGGATCATGTTCACGAGCAAAGATGATCACGGTTACTCACACAGTTGGTGTATTTTATTAGAGTTTACTTCAAGTTAACTATAATGGGTGTTAAACAAATATCCAAGTTGCAACATAACCGCGGGAATGGCTTTCCGAAAGTTTTAACCCTGCAGGGGTGCTCCAACTAGTCCATCATAAATTAACCACACTCCATGGGAATAGCCTCGACCATGGATCTCGTGATCATCCTAGGAAACTCCAAAGGAATTCCAACACCTCGAGATAGCCCGAACAAAATCAAAGTTCCACACGCAAGCCACTCGATAAAGGTAAAACAAGTCCAGCAAGACCTCCCGACGTGTCGACGAACCCGATAAGAGCCGCGTATCTTGTTCTCAGGACACGACGGATGGGCTAAGTTTCCAGCTGACACACCCGTTGGTGGCCCCGTCTACTGCCATTTTGGACCAACACTCATGTGGAGCACTGGCCCGGGTTGTTGATTAATCCATGGGGTAGCTAGTCCCTATGCAGTTTTATTAAGTTGTTAAGCAAATATAGTACTAAAGTTGGGTCTTGCCAGACAAGTTTTAATCTCAACCAAATAATCAAGGGGGTCCCCATAACAACCCCGAGCATGTTAGGAGCGCAAAGTATGGATACATAACACCGGTAAGAATAAACTATGGCGGTAAAAGTGGAACAAAACACCAAGCAAAAGGCCAAGCCTTCCACCATACCAAGATATATATATATGCATTAAATTAAATAGCAGATAATATTGTGATATGCGAAAATCCATGTTATCACATGGAAACAACCTGCACCCGCAACTAAGAATGCTATAAGAGGGGTTGGGCAGCGGTAACTTAGCCAAACAAGGTTTGCTAGGATTTGGAAGGGTTAGAGGCTATCATGGCAATGTAGGAGGCTTGACATTCAAGTGGTAGGTAATGCATAAGTAACGATAAGAGCGAGACATCTAGCAAAGTAAAAATAGTATCGGGATCTGGGTATGATCATCTTGCCTGTTGGTTCTTCAGAGGGACAAAGAGCGGGGTCCTCATAGTGGTACTCTCCTGGATCCTCGTACTCAATTTCAACACTCGCATCTACCCAAGAGAAACAGCAACAATAAACATCCAACCAAGGTGCAATGCACAAACAAGATGATGCATGATTCATTTGAAGTATTTAACATGGCAATCCTAAACTAGTCATGTTTCCCATGCATTAGTTTAGTTGTTTAAAATTCTGGACAGAACGTCATGTTAAGTTAGTTAAACATGCATGATCGTGGCAAATATGGATGCTTCATGCAAAAGCGATACAAATGCATATGTAGTACGTAAGAAACGGAGCTACGGTTCTCACACTACGCTCACGACAAGTTATGAAGGCAAAACACAAGACAAAGAAGGCCATGGGCTATTCCTTGGCATTCCAAGGTAGACACTGGTTAGGCAATGAAAAACCAACCACAATGGAGTCAAATATCAACCAATTCCATGGAGTATAGCTCCCACAAGTCACAAAACACTAAAACAAACAATCTGCCACAAAAAAGCAACATAGCAACTTTCACGACCTATAACTAGAGCTACAGAAAGTCTCCAACTACAAACAAGGCATTGATAGAAACTACATAGCATGCTTGTCAAATTATCCAACTACACAATCTGGAATGGAGGCACACATCTATAAGCATGAAGCTCACAAGTTGGCATGATGAAACAGATTTTAGGGACTTAGAGAAAATAACAGTTTGCCGGAATCTGAGTTAAGCTGATAGCATGTTGACAGCAGAAACTAATGGTGGTAGATACCACCTCATGGCATGAAACTTAATAGGATGATAGAGAACAACATCTACTTCAAAACACTAGCACTGAGCTTGAGCTAATTGTCAACATATCACTTGGTAGCATCCACTCTTCATGTCATAAAAATATTAACAGATTCTCAGACTTGGAAATATTTAGCATGTTTGGAAACAGCAACATTTTAGTAGCTACTTTAGAGCATGGTTCCCACTTATATTCAAGTTTAACATGACAAAAATAAATACCATGGCATTCTACTCATCAAAGGCTACCATATTCATGTTGGCACAATTATCATAGCATGCATGGATTAAATATAACAAAAATGACAAAATGGCACTTTGAGACAAAATGACATTTTGTCAAACTTTCTCAAAAGACCAAACCAATTGCACCAATGGATTCCCGAGATTTTTCTACCCCAATTTCATGTATCATACTCATATGTTTACATGGAGCAACATGGCAAAACACTAGATAGCAAAACACCACCCATTCCTATAAGTGAATTTTACCTAATATGCTCATGTTCAAAATTGCACATATCCAGATTTGGAATCTTACTAGAAATAGAAATATCTATTTAAATCACTTAAAATACCAAAGAAAATAATAAAAACCTCTAATAGAAAGGGGGACCCACCTGGCATACTAACTGTTGGGAGACGTCGTAGTAAATCAAAAAAATTCCTACGATCACCAAGATCTATCCATGGAGAAACCAGCAACGAGTGGGGAGAGATTGCATCTTCATACCTTTTGAAGATCGCTAAGCAGAAGCGTTACAAGAACGCGGTTGGTGGAGTCGTACTCGCAGCGATTCAAATCGCGGTGGATTCCGATCTCAGCGCCGAACAACGGCGCCTCCGTGTTCAACACACGTGCAGCCCGATGACGTCTCCTACGCCTTGATCCATCAAGGAGGAAGGAGAGGTTGAGGGAGAGCTCCGGCAGCACGACGACATGGTGACGGTGGAGCTACGTGAACTCCGGCAGGGCTTCGCCAAGCACTACGGAGAACGAGGAAGAGGAAGGGTAGGGCTGCACCGAGAGAGAGAGAGAGAGAGAGAGAGAGAGAGAGAGAAGTCGTGTCTCAAATCAGCACAAACCCTTGCATATATATAGGAGGAGGGAGAGGGAGGGCTGCCTTGGAACCTCCTCCAAGGAGGAGAGCTTCGGCCGAATTAGGGGAGAGTCCACCTCCCACAAGGGAGGTGGATCTCCTCCTTTCAAACCTTTTTTAGCCCTATCTCTTATCTCCAGCCGCATGGGAATTTCTAGAAGGTATTGGCCAGCCCAATAAGGGCTGGCACACCTCCTCTAAGGGCCCACGAAGTCCTTTGGTCGTCACACCCCTCCCGGGGTCCTTCGGCACCCTCCCGGCACTCCCGGTACACTACCGATGAGCCCGAAAACTTTCCGGTGACCAAAACTGGACTTCCTATATATCAATCTTTACCTCCGGACCATTCCGGAGATCCTCGTGACGTTCGGGATCTCATCCGGGACTCCGAACAACTTTTGGTAATAACGTATACCATTTCCCTATAACCCTAGTGTCATCGAACCTTAAGTGTGTAGACCCTACAGGTTCAGGAGACATGTAGACATGACCGAGACACCTCTCCGGTCAATAACCAACAGCGGGATCTGGATACCCATGTTGGCTCCCACATGCTCCACGATGATCTCATCAGATGAACCACGATGTCGGGATTCAATCAATCCCGTATACAATTCCCTTTGTCTATCGGTATGATACTTGCCCGAGATTCGATCGTTGGTATCTCTATACCTTGTTCAATCTCGTTACCGGCAAGTCTCTTTACTCGTTCATTAATACATCATCCCATGACTAACTCCTTAGTCACATTGAGCTCATTATGATGATGTCTTACCGAGTGGGCCCAGAGATACCTCTCTGTCACACGGAGTGACAAATCCGAGTCTCGATTCGTGCCAACCCAACAGACACTTTCGGAGATACCCATAGTGCACCTTTATAGCCACCCAGTTACGTTGTGACATTTGGCACACCCAAAGCATTCCTACGGTATCCGGGAGTTGCACAATCTCATGGTCTAAGGAAACGATACTTGACATTGAAAAGCTTTAGCAAGCGAAGTACACGATCTTGTGCTATGCTTAGGATTGGGTCTTGTCCATCACATCATTCTCCTAATGATGTGATCCCGTTATCAACGACATCCAATGTCCATGGTCATGAAACCATGACCATCTATTGATCAACGAGCTAGTCAACTAAAGGCTTACTAGGGACATGTTGTGGTCTATGTATTCACACATGTATTACGGTTTCCGGTTAACACAATTATAACATTAACAAGACAATTATCATGAACTAGGAAATACAATAATAACCATTTTATTATTGCCTCTAGGGCATATTTCCAACAGTCTCCCACTTGCACTAGAGTCAATAATCTAGTTACATTGTGATGAATCGTACACCCATAGCATTCTGGTGTTGATCATGTTTTGCTCGTGAGAGAGGTTTAGTCAACGGATCTGCGACATTCAGATCCGTATGCACTTTACAAATATCTATATCTCCCTCCTAAATGTAATCACGGATGGAGTTGAAGCGGCGCTTGATGTGTCTTGTCTTCTTGTGAAACCTGGGCTCGTTCGCAAGGGCAATAGCTCCAGTGTTGTCACAGAATAGAGTCATCGGGCCCGACGCACTTGGAATTACTCCTAGGTCGGTGATGAACTCCTTCATCCAGACTCCTTCCTTTGCTGCTTCCAAGGCAGCTATGTACTCCGCTTCACATGTAGATGCCGCCACGACGCTTTGCTTGCTGCTGCACCAGCTGACTGCCCCTCCGTTCAAAATATACACGTATCCGGTTTGTGACTTGGAGTCGTCCGGATCTGTGTCGAAGCTAGCATCGATGTAACCCTTTACGACAAGCTCTTTGGCACCTCCATATACGAGAAACATGTCCTTTGTCCTTTTCAGGTACTTCAGGATATTCTTGACCGCTGTCCATTGGTTCGCTCCAGGATCACTTTGGTACCTCCCTACCAAACTTATGGCAAGGTTCACATCAGGTCTGGTACACAGCATGGCATACATAATAGAGCCTATGGCTGAAGCATAGGGGATGACACTCATCTCTTCTCTATCCTTTGCCGTGGTCGGGCATTGAGTCGTACTCAATCTCACACCTTGTAACACAGGCAAGAACCCCTTCTTGGACTGATCCATATTGAACTTCTTCAATATCTTTTAAAGGTATGTGCTTTGTGAAAGACCTATGAGGCGTCTCGATCTATCTCTATAGATTTTAATACCTAATATGTAAGCAGCTTCTCCAAGGTCCTTCATTGAAAAACACTTATTCAAGTAGGCCTTTACCCTTTCCAAGAGTTCTATATCATTTCCCATTATCAGTATGTCATCCACATATAATACGAGAAATGCTACAGAGCTCCCACTCACTTTCTTGTAAATACAGGGTTCTCCATAAACCTGTACAAACCCAAACGCTTTAATCACTTCATTAAAGCGAATGTTCCAACTCCGAGATGCTTGCACCAGCCCATAGATGGAGTGCTGGAGCTTGCATACCTTGTTAGCATCTTTAGGATCGACAAAACCTTCCGGCTGCATCATATATAGTTCTTCCTTGAGGAAGCCATTAAGGAATTCCGTTTTGACGTCCATTTGCCAGATCTCATAATCATAAAATGCGGCATTTTCTAACATGATTCGGATAGACTTCAACATCGCTACGGGTGAGAAAGTCTCATCGTAGTCAACTCCTTAAACTTTTCGATAACCCTTAGCGACAAGCCGAGCCTTATAGACGGTCACATTACCATCCGTGTCAGTCTTCTTCTTAAAGATCCATTTATTTTCAATGGCTCGCTTATCATCAGGCAAGTCCACCAAAGTCCACACTTTGTTCTAATACATGGATCCTATCTCGGATTTGATGGCTTCAAGCCATTTGTTGGAATCCGGGCCAACCATTGCTTCTTCATAGTTCAAAGGTTCACCGTTGTCCAACAACATGATCTCCAGGACAAGGTTGCCGTACCACTCTGGCGTGGAACGTGTCCTAGTGGACCTTCGATGTTCAAATAGTAACTTGATCTGAAGTTTCATGATCATCATCATTAACTTCCTCTCCAGCCGGTGTAGGCTCCACAGAAACAACTTCCTGTGCTGCGCTACTATCCGGTTCGAGTGGAGGTACAATTACCTCATCAAGTTCTATTTTCCTCCCACTTACTTCTTTCGAGAGAAACTCTTTCTCGAGAAAGGATCCATTCTTGGCAACAAAGACTTTACCCTCGGATCGTAGGTAGAAGGTATACCCAATAGTATCTTTGGGATATCCTATGAAGACGCACTTTTCCGCTTTGGGTTCGAGCTTCTCAGGTTGAAGTTTCTTCACATAAGCATCACATCCCCAAACTTTTAGAAACGACAGCTTAGGTTTCTTTCCAAACCATAATTCATATGGTGTCGTCTCAACAGATTTTGACGGTGCCCTATTTAAAGTGAATGCGACAGTCTCTAATGCATATCCCCAAAATGATAGCGGTAAGTCGGTAAGAGACATCATAGATCGTACCATATCTAATAGAGTGCGATTACGACGTTCAGACACACCATTTCGCTAAGGTGTGCCAGGCGGCGTGAGTTGTGAAACAATTCCACATTTCCTTAGGTGCGTGCCAAACTCGTACTTAAATATTCTCCGCCACGATCAGATCGTAGGCACTTTATTTTCCTATCACGTTGATTCTCTACCTCACTCTGAAATTCCTTGAACCTTTCAAAAGTTCCAGACTTATGTTTCATTAAGTAGACATACCCATATCTACTCAAGTCATCAGTGAGGGTGAGAACATAACGGTAGCCACCACGAGCCTCGACACTCATTGGACCACATACATCGGTATGTATTATTTCCAACAAGTCAGTTGCTCGCTCCATTGTTCCGGAGAACGGAGTCTTGGTCATCTTGCCCATGAGGCATGGTTTGCACGTGTCAAATGATTCGAAATCAAGAGACTCCAAAAGTCCATCAGTATGGAGCTTCTTCATGCGTTTGACACCAATATGACTAAGGCGGCAGTGCCACATGTAAGTGGGACTATCGTTATCAACCTTACACTTTTTGGTACTCACACTATGGACATGTGTAACATCACGTTCGAGATTCATCAAAAATAAACCATTGACCAGCGGAGCATGACCATAAAACATTTCTCTCATATAAATAGAACAACCATTATTCTCAGATTTAAATGAGTAGCCATCTCGCATCAAGCAAGATCCAGACACAATGTTCATGCTCAAAGCTGGTACTAAATAACAATTATTAAGGTTTAACACTAATCCCGAAGGTAGATGTAGAGGTAGCGTGCCGACAGCGATCACATCGACCTTGGAACCATTCCCGACGCGCATCGTCACCTCGTCCTTTGCCAGCCTCCGCTTATTCCGCAGCTCCTGCTTGGAGTTACAAATGTGAGCAACTGCATCGGTATCAAATACCCAGGAGCTACTACGAGCGCTGGTTAGGTACACATCAATAACAAGTATATCACATATACCTTTAATGTTGCCGTCCTTCTTATCCGCTAAGTACTTGGGGCAGTTCCGCTTCTAGTGACCGGTACCCTTGCAATAAAAACACGCAGTCTCAGACTTGGGTCCATTCTTGTTCTTCTTCTTCCCGGCAACTTGCTTACTGGCCGCGGCAACAACTTTGTCGTCCTTCTTGAAGTTCTTCTTACCCTTGCCTTTCTTGAAACTAGTGGTCTTATTCACCATCAACACTTGATGCTCCTTTTTGATCTCGACCTCTGCTGATTTCAGCATCGAGTACAACTCAGGAATGGACTTCTCCATCCCCTGCATGTTGTGGTCAATGACTGAGTCATCCGGGAGATTAACTCCCAGCTGAGTCAAGCGGTTGTGTAGCCTAGACATCTTGAGGATGTGCTCACTGACAGAACTATTCTCCTCCATCTTACAACTGAAGAACTTGTCGGAGATGTCATATCTCTCGACCTGGGCATGAGCTTGGAAAACCAGTTTCAGCTCTTGGAACATCTCATATGCTCCGTGTTGCTCAAAACGCTTTTGGAGCCCCGGTTCTAAACTGTAAAGCATGCCGCACTGAACAAGGGAGTAATCATCGTAGCGAGAATGCCAAGCGTTCACAACGTCTTGCTCTGCTAGGAGAAGGGGTGGGTCACCTAGTGGTGCATCAAGGACATACAGTTTCTTGGAAGCTATGAGGATGATCCTCAAGCCATGGACCCAGTCCGCATAGTTGCTTACATCATCTTTCAGCTTGGTTTTCTCTAGGAACGCGTTGAAGTTTAGGGTGACATTCGCGTTGGCCATTGGATCTACAATATAGATTGTAAAGACAATTTTAGACTAAGTTCATGATAATTAAGTTCACATAATCAAATTATTTAATGAACTCCCACTTAGATAGACATCTCTCTAGTCATCCAAGTGACACATGATCCACGTCAACTAGCCCGTGTCCGATCATCACGTGAGACGGACTAGTCATCCATGGTGAACATCTCCATGTTGATTGTATCTTCTATACGACTCATGTTCGACCTTTCGGTCTTTCGTGTTCCGAGGCCATTTCTGTACATGCTAGGCTCGTCAAGTCAACCTAAGTGTATCGCATGTGTAAATCTGGCTTACACCCGTTGTATGCGAACGTTAGAACCTATCACACCCGATCATCACGTGGTGCTTCGGAACAACGATCCTTAGCAACGGTGCACAGTTAGGGTGAACACTTTTCTTGAAATTTTATTGAGAGATCATCTTATTTACTACCGTTGTTCTTCGCAAATAAGATGTAAACATGATAAACATCACATGCAATCAATATAGTGACATGATATGGCAATATCATCTTGCTCCTTTGATCTCCATCTTCGGGGCACCATGATCATCACTATCACCGGCACGTCACCATGATCTCCATCATCATGATCTCCATCATCGTGTCTTCATGAAGTTGTCTCGCCAACTATTACTTCGACTACTATAGCTAACGTTTAGCAATAAAGTAAAGTAATTACATGGCATTTATGATTGACATGCAGGTCATACAATAAAATAAGACAAGTCCTATGGCTTCTGCCGGTTGTCATACTCATCGACATGCAAGTCGTGAATCCTATTACAAGAACATGATCAATCTCATACATCACAATGCATCACATCACATCCTTTGGCCATATCACATCACAAGGCATATGCTGCAAAAACAAGTTAGACGCCCTCTAATTTGTAGTTGCAAGTTTTTACGTGGCTGCTATAGGTTTCTAGCAAGAACGTTTCTTACCTACGTCAAAACCACAACGTGATATGCCAATTTCTATTACCCTTCATAAGGACCCTTTTCATCGAATCCAATCCGACTAAGGTGGGAGAGACAGACACCCGCTAGCCACCTTATGCAACAAGTGCATGTCAAGCGGTGGAACCAGTCTCACGTAAGTGTACGTGTAAAGTCGGTCCGGGCTGCTTCATCCCACAATACCGCCGAATCAATATATGACTAGTAGTGGTAAGAAAATTAACAAAATCGACGCCCACAACTGCTTTGTGTTCTACTCGTGCATAGATTCTATGGATAGACCTAGCTCATGATGCCACTGTTGGGAGACGTAGTAGTAAATCAAAAAATTTCCTACGATCACCAAGATCTATCCATGGAGAAACCAGCAACGAGTGGGGAGATATTGCATCTTCATACCTTTGAAGATCGCTAAGCGGAAGCGTTACAAGAACACGGTTGGTGGAGTCGTACTCGCAGCAATTCAGATCGCGGTGGATTCCGATCTCAGCGCCAAACAACGGCGCCTCCGTGTTCAACACACGTGCAGCCCGATGACGTATCCTATGCCTTGATCCGGCAAGGATCAAGGAGAGGTTGAGGGAGAGCTCTGGCAGCACGACGGCATGGTGACCGTGGAGCTACGTGAACTCCGGCAGGGCTTCGCCAAGCGCTACAAAGAACGAGGAAGAGGAAGGGTAGGGCTGCGCCGAGAGAGAGAGAGAGAAGTCGTGTCTCAAATCAGCACAAACCCTTGCATATATATAGGAGGAGGGAGAGGGAGGGCTGCCTTGGCCCCTCCTCCAAGGAGGAGAGCTTCGGCCGAACTAGGGGGAGAGTCCACCTCCCACAAGGGAGGTGGATCTCCTCCTTTTAAACCTTTTTCAGCCCTATCTCTTATCTCCAGCCGCATGGGCCTTTCTAGAAGGTCTTGGCCAGCCCAATAAGGGCTGGCACACCTCCTCTAAGGGCCCACGAAGTCCTTTGGTCGTCACACCCCTCCCGAGGTCCTCCGGCACCCTCCCGGCACTCCCGGTACACTACCGATGAGCCCGAAATCTTTTCGGTGACCAAAACTGGACTTCCTATATATCAATCTTTACCCGCGGACCATTCCGGAGCTCCTCGTGAGGTCCAGGATCTCATCTAGGACTTCGAACAACTTTCGGTAATCACGTATACCATTTCCCTATAACCCTAGCGTCATCGAACCTTAAGTGTGTAGACCCTACGGGTTCGGGAGACATGTAGACATGACCGAGACACCTCTCCGGTCAATAACCAACAACGGGATATAGATACCCATGTTGGCTCCCACATGCTCCACGATGATCTCATCGGATGAACCACGATGTCGGGATTCAATCAATCCCGTATACAATTCCCTTTGTCTATCGGTATGATACTTGCCCGAGATTCGATCGTCGGTATCTCTATACCTTGTTCAATCTCGTTACGGGCAAGTCTCTTTACTCGTTCCGTAATACATCATCCCATGACTAACTCCTTAGTCACATTGAGCTCATTATGATGATGTCTTACCGAGTGGGCCCAGAGATACCTTTCCGTTACACGGAGTGACAAATCCGAGTGTCGATTCGTGCCAACCCAACAGACACTTTCGGAGATACCCGTAGTGCACCTTTATAGCCACCCAGTTACGTTGTGACATTTGGCACACCCAAAGCATTCCTACGGTATCTGGGAGTTGCACAATCTCATGGTCTAAGGAAACGATACTTGACATTGAAAAGCTTTAGCAAACGAACTACAGATCTTGTGCTATGCTTAGGATTGGGTCTTGTCCATCACATCATTCTCCTAATGATGTGATCCTGTTATCAATGATATCCAATGTCCATGGTCATGAAACCGTGACCATCTATTGATCAACGAGCTAGTCAACTAGAGGCTTACTAGGGACATGTTGTGGTCTATGTATTCACACATGTATTACGGTTTCCGGTTAACACAATTATAGCATGAACAATAGACAATTATCATGAACTAGGAAATACAATAATAACCATTTTATTATTTCCTCTAGGGCATATTTCCAACACTAACCAGGGTCCCTAGTGTATGACAAGTGGGGCCTAGGCCCAGTTGTCGGACACACACAACACACACACACATACTGCTATACACACATAGCAATGCACACACACACACACTGGCATACACACACACTGTACGCAGCCACATAGGATCCCCACGTAGCCGCACCAGATCCACACCCAAACCCACACAACACAACACAGTCGAAAAAATAAAATGGCCCAAGGGGAATCAAACCCCGGACCTCTCGATGCCACAGCAAACGGGTGACCACTGGACTAGTCGATCAGATTTGCCCAAAGGGGGGGCTTTGCCCGCTAACTACCCAACACAGGGGCGAGGTCTCTTCTTCCCCAAAGCAGAGAAGGAGGCGATCGCGCCATCGGCTGCAGCAACGATCTCCGGCGAGGGCGACCTCCTGCGGGGGCTGCGGGAATGCAGGGGACTCCACCTACACACCGAGGGGGGAAGAAAACCTAATGCTAAGGCGGGGCTCGATCTCGAGCTTGCGCTCGCTCGGGCATGGCGCTCATGGCGGTCACTACACACAGAGGGGAACAAGGACGCGAGAAGGGGAGGAAATGGTCGTCCGCTCCCCTAGCTTGCTCGGGAAGCAAAGACGAGGACACAAGTGAAGAAGAGGTCAGGGAAGCCTGAAGCTGCGGGGATCCCTCGCTCCGGCGAAAGTGAAGAAGAAGTCATCGCCACGAAGGAGCTCGATCTCCACTAGCGCTGGGAACGGGTCGAGGGCGGCATCAGCAACCCCGTGGGCATCCTAGACGCCACGGAGAAGCTACCGGTGGCGTAGGAGGCGTCGGAATTAGACGGCGGCTCTTGGTGTCTCTGGAACTCTGAACTCTCTCCCTGAAATCTACCTGACAAAGGAGAAGGGGAATGGAAGGAAGAGGGAGAAGGGGACCGGCGACGGCGAGGAGGGAGAAAGGAACCCTAAGGAACCACACACATATAAAGGGGGGGGCGACCTTGACGTCCGTGAGCTCCTCTCACGGCATCGACGTCGAGCTCTCTCCGACGCTCGCTCTCTGAACCAGACGGAGGGAAAACGGGAGCAGGTGGCCGTCAGGGAGAATAGGCTGGGCTGGCTTCGCTAGTTAGTTGGGCCATGAGGGAGGGAGAAGGCCCAACTCCCAGGCTCTCTCTCTCGCTGAAAAAACAAACATAGACTCCCTATTTATTAATTAGCAGAAAACAAGATAATCCCAAGAGTAAAAGAAAAGGGGTATTGCCAGAACAAAAAAATATTTTAACATAAAAGGAAATTTGCCCTATTTAAATAAAATACCCAGAAGATTTTTAAAGCAAGTAATTTAAATACTTTTATAAATCAACAGCCCCTGATTAATTTGAACTCGAAAATCACAAGGCTCAAAACACCAAAAGAACAACACACATTGACTCAAAATAATATCCCCTGCAACTTGAACATTTTTAACAAATTTATTGAGCAAGTTGATTCTGATGAAGAATGACAATAAGAATAAAAGGTTTAGGGATTTGTTTGGAAAACAAAGGGAGAGGGGAGGAGTTGAGTCCACACATGCACTCATACACAAGACCACTCACAACATCACAACAAGGACACGTAGAAGCACCCACAAGATAATATGCATGACATGATGATATGATGCATGATGCATGATGCATGATACAGTGACATGGCAAGGAGCAAACTCAATTCATCCATCACATGACACATGGGTCCACATAGGTTACATGCCATAAAAGGTAGGGGCAGCACTTGGGCTGTCACATGATTCCTCTAACGAAGCGACCGGGGGGGGGGGGGCAGAGGCTACTTGGCGACAGAGCGTGCACGACGGTCGAGCCGGGAGACGGACGACGCAAGGAGGAAGAAGAGAGGAAAACAACAAAATAATTTGGCAGCTCTACAGAGTGGATTTAGTGCAATTTGCGGTGGGGTCAGGATGTCGGGTCCGACATGGCGGGCGTGCCCGGGCTCTCCCATATTTGGGCTGGGTTTGAGGGTGTCGGTCAGCCCGGGCATTTGAGGCCGAGTTGAGAGGCCCGGTTGGGTCGGAATTTCGTGACCGGTCAGTGATAGGGCAGCATGCTCAGGCATTTGAGGGGGGGGTATGAGGGGTCCGACTATATATGCTCTTACGGACGATGGTGGGCACCATACGTCACGCCAACGACCGATGGGGTACATGCACGTACTCGTGCCAGCGATGAAGACTGGGATAGACAGCTCGGAACCGAATTGCTCGGATTTAAGGGCATGTTTGTTTTATAGACTAAGATTGTCACGTCTAACCTTAGTCATGCCACAACATCTTAGGCATGTGTTTGGTTTATTGTCACACATGTGGCTTGTCACACTTTTCTAGCAACATGGTCCACATGTCATATGTTCAAATTTTTGCCAAATATTGCCACATTTGTGGTGGCCATTTTGTTAGCCACACTTTGGCTAAGTTTAGTTGTGATAAAGTTAGTCATGAACCAAACAGGCCCTTAAATCCGAACAATCCATGCCCATGCTGTTGGGGATATAACCCCGTGGTGTGACCCACCAAGGAGGGGACGGGTCATACCGGGCGGTTCATAATCAAGGCCTTAAGTGGTCCTGAAGGTTGAAGACAAGCCTAAAAGGGGAGTCACCAGATGGGCCTAGATGGAGGCCCAGAGCCGGAAGACAGCGTGAGACCCGGGCGCATGTGCCGCCCGGAAGGTGACTTGCCCAGGAAAGCAAGATGACTTAGAAACAGGATCGGATACTTTGTGTAAGCCGGTCTGGACTCTTGTAAGCCCAAGGCCTCGACCCACCTATATAAAGGCGAGCCCTGTGGTTGCTTAGGGTACGAAACAACTCATGGATAGCTAGGTCAAGCGAACTCGCTACCTTGTAATCGGTACCCAATCAATACAACACAAAGCAAGACGTAGGCTTTTACCTCTTCCTGAGGGGCCGAACCTGGGTAAACCCTTATCTCTCGATTCCGATCAACCCCTTCGATCTCATCACCTTAGAGATGGCCTCGAACTTAAGTCCTCTCACTAGGACATCTGCGATGACAAAACCACGATAGTTGGCGCCCACGGTGGGGCTAGAGCTCGGTGGTGTGGAGTTCTCGAAGGGCTCTCTCCCAGGGATCGAGGGATACGTCGTTGGCATGATGACTAAGAGTCGCCGCGGCAAGCTCTGGATCGACAACGCTGGATGGGGCCCCAGGCCGACTCGATCGAGTACGGGTACTGGGTCCCGTTCGGCAGAATTCATGTTTTCATTTGGAATATCGATAGGTTTGAGCCTAGGCCTTACGTCTTCACCGACCTCGTCGAGCCGGCCCGACGTAAGCAAACCGCTCAGGTGCAACCCAGGCGGAAGAGTGTCTTCATCGGCTTCACGCAAGGCATGAAAGACTCCGTGTCGGGAGGGGAAACTCTTTTCCTCTCAGATGACGAGTCCTCGAGTGGAGAGGCGGAGTCGATCTATCGGCTTCATGATGGTGGTCTTGGGGGATATGCCGATGGCGATAGTATTCCGGAGCCTTATGACCTGCCAAGCCGAGCCGCCATCTTCATGGCAGGCACGGCGCCGACTCTCAACAGCACGATGTCCGGAGCAGCTGCAGGAGCCGCCCCGACGGGTGTCGGGTCATCCCGGCCACCGACTCAAGTTTTGCTGGAACTGATGGATGAACTGACGACATTGATGTGAACCGAAGCCACAGCCAGAAACCAGGTAGAGCGCAATACAAAGATTTCCAAGATAAAAACACTGATGGCTAAGTCCCAAGAGGATATCAACATGTTGCAAGACGAGATGAATGCTGAGTCGGAGTGATTGAGGACCGAGGCTCTCCGCTTTAATCTGGACCAACATGCTTCAGAGGTAGTCCTACGGAGGAGGACCCAAGTCCGCCTCCCGATACACCTTAAGCCACTGAAACCTCTTTAACACCACTAGGGCAGGACTGAGTGCGCCACTGGCCATAACCTGGGCCGTGGAGGCATCGAGACAGCCAAACCCGCCCCGGAGGGATCAGACTCTGCCGTGGCACCTTATGACACCATTAGGTCATTATTCGAAACCAGTGGATAACATGGTAGCGGCAGCTACTAGGCTTAATGCGCTACCTCTTACAGAGGGGACGTCGTTCACTAAAGAGGCGCAGAACGCCCATCGAGTTGTTACAGACAGCAGTGGCTCAGCACGAAAAGTATACGTACAACCGGAGCTAGGTGCATTCAACCCCCATCCCGATCGTAGTTACAACCGACGCATGGAGTCACCAGTAGTCTCTAGAAGTGAGCAACGACGCAACCGGCCCTATGATGACCCGCTCCGTGCCAATGCCCAAGACGTCATGGATAGAGGCAGAGCCCATCGAGGAGGGACGCCAATGAAAAATTACCCGGAGTTTCTTGAGCCGTCTCCGTTAACCCCTTCAACCTCGGTGGGAGCTTGAGTTTCCTCTAGAGGTGTTGGTGTACCCTACCTAAAAGCGACATTACGTAATGATCGTTTGCCTAAGGACTTTAAGGGGATGTGCAAGGTGCCTAATTACACGACTGATCTACCATCAGAGGCCTGGGTTGAGAGCTATGAGCTCGCCATGGAGATGTTGGATGTTAGTGAGGCGGTTTGTGCAAAATACTTCATCATGATGTTCGAAGGACCGGCTCGTACATGGCTAAAGGGTCTACAGCCCAATACCATTGCTTCTTGGGCCGAGGAAGAAGAGTCGGCCCATCATTGGGTCAGGCCGGTTTCAACTGTTATTCACTCATTTGAGAATATCTCGCCGTCTCAAGCAGTCTTGATTTTGGAGAAAATTTGTCATTCTTTACCTCTTAAGCAGAAGCTTGGGCAGTTTAAGAGCTCCTGTCAGGACATGGGTGAGCTCATGTCGGCTCTCACAAAATATGCAGACTCAGATACAACTAAGGACCCCGGGTATGATGAGGAGAGATTGGCTAAGAGTAAGAAGAATGGCGGCGGCAAGGGCTAGCAGCAGAACGGGGCTGGAAATAACAACCCTGGCAATGGTGGTAAGAGAAAGAACCCGGACGGCGGGTCAAATCTGGTAGCCAACACCAGTACTGGAAATAACCGTGCTAAGGGAAACGTTAAGCCACCTTTCAATAAGGCTAAGGCCCCCTTTAATATGGAGGAGATGCTCAATAAACCCTACCCAAAGCACAGTCAACCCGGCAAGCCATCCTGTCACGCTTGGAGGGATTGTTATATCATGCGGGAGTTCTAGAATTATAGCCTAAACCAGCATTGTGGTGGCGGCATTGGACCATCTGGCGGGCCAGGATCCGGTTCTGATGGGGCAGGCTTCAGTGGAGGCGGCTCAAGTTCAGGCTATCAAGGACAAGGCAATCAAGGTGGTCACCATCAGTAGTCTAGTAACGGTGGTGAATAGCAAAACAACCACTCAGTGTATCAGACTAACCCGAAGCAGCTTAACGAAGGTCAATATCATGTTTTTACCACAAGCTTGGACAAGCGAGATCAGAAGCTACACAAGAGGGTGGTTCACACCACAACGCTGGCTCTTCCACAATATTTAAAGTGGTTCGAGTATGCCATATCATGGAGCAGGGAGGATCACCCGCCACGGGTTGATAACCTAGGACACTTAGCATTTCTGGTGGCTCCTTAGGTGGGAGGTTATAAATTCACCAAGGTACCGATGGATGGTGGCAGCAGCATCAACATCTTATACTTTGACACCTTTCGTGGGATGGAGCTGACCCACAAAGCTCTTAAGCCGTCATCCACGGTTTTCCATGGCGTTGTGCCATGCAAGTCTGCTTATCTAGTGGGAAAGATTGCTCTCGAGGTAGCGTTTGGTGATGATTACAATTATAGAGTGGAAACTCTATGGTTTGAGGTGGTTAAAATTAAGAGCCCATATCATGCCCTGTTCGGGCGGGCGGCTTTCGCCAAGTTTATGGCCAGGCCCTGTTATGTTTACTTGTAGCTCAAGATGCCGGCTTTGAAAGGGACGATCACGGTGCATGGGGATCAGAAGATTGCTCTTGAGTGTGAGGAAGGTGATGCTGCATATGTTGAGTCAAGTTGTGCTGAGGCGGAGCTCAAGTTTTATATGGATAATGTTGACTCGATGGACATGACTCCATTGAAAAAGCCTAGCACAGAGTCTGAGCCGCCCCTGAAGTTTGTGGCGAACGATACCAAGTTGGTGGAGTTCACTGACGGCGACTCATCGAAGCAGTTCACTATTGGGGCTAATATGGACCCTGCATAGGAAAGCGTGCTCATCGAATTCATCAGTGAGAATCAGGACATCTTTGCATGGAAACCTTCTGACATGTCGGGTGTACTGAGAGAATTCGCTGAGCACCATGTTAATGTGGGTCCTAAATTTAAGCTGGTCAAGCAATTTCTTTGCCATTTCAATGAGGAGAGGTGCAAAGCTATTGGGGAAGAGATAGCCCATCTCTTAGCAGCATGGTTCATCGTGGAAGTTTTTCACCTGGAGTGGTTAGCTAAGCCAGTGCTCGTACTCAAGAAGAACGGCGCATGGCGCATGTGTGTGGATTACACGGATCTTAATAAGGCTTGCCTGGTTGATCCGTTTGCTCTTTCTCGCATTAACCAGATCATTGACGCCACGACGGGTTGCGAGAGTTTGTGTTTCCTGGATGCTTATTTGGGTTACCATCAGATCAAGATGGCAATTCAAGACTAAGAGAAGACGTCTTTCATCATGCCTTTTGGAGCTTTTTGCTATGTGTCCATGACTTTTGGACTTAAAAGCGCAGGCGACTTATCAATGCTATGTGCAGAATTGTCTTCATAGTCAGATTGGGCGCAATGTCCATGATTACATGGATGATATTGTGGTCAAGTCAAGGAATAAGGAGACTCTACTTGACGATTTGAAGGATACTTTTGATAATCTGCGAGTTTACAAGAGGATCCTTAACCCAGCCAAGTGTGTTTTTGGTGTGCCTGCACGCAAGCTCTTGTGTTTTCTAGTCTCAGAATGAGGGATTGAAGCTTACCTGGATAAAATCAAGGCCATCGCTTCATTGTCTAAGCCGGCATTCATTAATGATGTCCAGCGTCTGGCGGGTCGTATCGCCGCTTTAAGCCGGTTCATAAGCTGCCTTGGCGAGAAGGCTATCCCCTTATATCAGATGATGAAGAAGACAAATGATTTTGTGTGGAGTAATTCGGTCGATGAGGCATTTGAGGCGCTCAATAAATAATTAGTTGAGCCGCCGGTTCTGGCTACCCCCATGGAGAAAGAGCCATTACTATTATATGTGGCGGCTAACAACAGGGCCGCCAGTGCTGCAGTGGTTGTGGAGCGCAAAGAAGCAGGGAAGGAATATCCGGTCCAGAGGCCAGTTTACTATGTCAGTGAGGTGTTGATAGAATCCAAGCAGAGGTACCCGCATTGGCAAAAGCTGATATATGGGGTGTTCATGGCGAATCGCAAGCTGAAGCATTATTTCCTTGGACGTCCGATCACGATGGTCAGTCCTGCGCCTTTGGGTGATATCATTCAAAATATAGAGGCCACCGACATGATTGCTAAGTGGGCACTGGAGCTTGGACCTCTTAATTTGAAGTATGTACCTGGAATGACTGTTAAATCTCAAGCCTTGGTGGATTTTATCAATGACTGGATGGAGTGTCAAGCGTCTGAGGAGAACCCGAATAATACCTATTGGACAATTCACTTTGATGGATCCAGGTAGTTGGAAGGCTCGGGGCTAGAGTGGTGTTAAGTTCCCCTCGAGGTGACAAGTTTTGTTATGTGTTCAGGCTAATGTTTCCTTGTACTAACAATGCAGCTGAATATGAGGCTTTGCTTCATGGTCTCCGGTGGCTAAGGAGATGAATCTAATCCGGGTCAGGTGCCTCGGCGACTCAGACCTGGTGGCTCAACATGTCAGGCACGTGGGATTCTAAGGACCCTCGTATGGCGGCTTATCGACAGGCGGTTGATATCGTTGTTGGTCACTTTAAAGAGTACCAGGTGGATCATATTGATTGTCGTAAGAACGAGGTGGCTGATGCTTTATCAAGACTTGGTTCTTAGTGCAAGCCGGTGCCGCCTAATGTGTTCCTATATGTCTTGCATCACCCGTCCGTTATGTTACCTTCTGAGTAGGATCTCGCTGTGCCTGACCCAGAGGGACAGTTGGTGGCTGCTCTCCGTGCTATTCCTGATTGGAAGCTGCCATATCTGGCGTAACTGACTCGTGTCGAGTTACCGGAGGATGAAACCCTGGCGTGGAAGATCGTAAGGCGGTTCAAGTCCATGACTATCATCAATAGCGAGTTACATAGATGCAATGTGATTGGTGTTTTTCAGCGCTGCATTTCTCCTGAAGAGGGCAAGGAAATTTTACACGAGATACACCCCGGCGATTGTGGTCATCATGCTGGCTCAAAATCTTTGGTGGCCAAGGCGTACCTCCACGGTTTCTTCTGGTTTACGGCTCATAAAGACACAGACGACATAGTTACCAAGTGCGGCAGCTGTCAGAAATTTGGACGACGTGCCCATGTGCGGGCTCAGGAGCTGCGCATGATTCTAATCACCTGGCCGTTTGTGGTCTGGGGGCTGGATATGGTCAGGCCTTTAAGAGGTCTAAAAATAAGAGGACCCACCTTTTGGTGGTGGTTGATAAGTATACCAAGTGGGTCGAGGTAGAGCCGGTCAACAAGTGTGATGCGGCCATGGTGGTTCAGTTTGTCAAAAAGCTTATTTTTCGTTTTGGTTACCCTCATAGTACCATTAGTGACAACGGGACAAATCTATCCAAGGGGGCTATGAAGGCATTCCGTGAGAGTGAACATATCCGCCTTGATGTATCACCCGTGGCTCATCCACAGTCCAACGGGCAAGCAGAACGTACCAACCAAGAAATTTTGAGAGGGATAAAACCCCGGCTTATGGTTCCTTTGGAGTGAATGCCGGGTTGTCAGGAGGAGGAGTTGCCTTCAGTTCTTTGGAGTATCAGGATAACCCCCAACTGGTCTACAGGCTATACACCTTTCTTCATAGTTTATGGTGCGGAAGCTGTCCTCCCAAGTGATATCCACCATGACTCGGCCAAAGTGGCGGCTTATGTTGAAACTGAAAACGAGACGGCGCGTCAGGATGTGCTAGATGCTTTGGATGAGGAGCGAGACCTTGCAGCAACACGATCAACGATTTATCAGCAAGACTTGCGTCGCTATCATAGCCGCAGAGTCAAGACCCGGACGTTCCAAGAAGGCGACTTAGTGTTCCGTTTGATTCAAGACCAGATAGATATGCATAAATTATCCCCTCCTTGGGAAGGAACTTTCATGGTCAGCAAGAATCTCCACAATGGGTCATATTACCTCATTGATGTACAGGAGGGCAACGAGTCATGTACTTCCGGACAAGAGACTAACATGCCATGGAATATTGCTCATCTTCATCCTTACTATACTTGAGTCATTGGCTCTCATCAATGTACATACATCTATCATTGTATGTACCTTTTTCATATAATAAAGTCGGCATCTCCATAATTCGGGTCCTATGCCATTTTTCGTGCAACTAAATTGTGAAAAGAGTTGATAATTCAATAGGTCACTTAGGGGCTTCCAACCCACCGAGTTTAGCTTTCATACCCTCTTGACTGGCTTTTAAGCTATATCGGGGTTAAACCTACGTGTTTGCAACTTGCCACTCAACCATGTGACCCGCCAAACCCTTATCAGTTAATCTTGGAATAAAGACCCTGAACTGTTCAAACATATTGACAGTCAATCTTGCAATGAGACCTTGTACTGATTAAGATTAAAACGGCGACTTTAGTCATGATAGGGCCGACTTATGGAAAGCTAGGATAAACTCACCTGTCTATTGTGGTCTCTCCGCCATGTGGCCCATTTGTACTCTTAGACAGTCAATCTTTTTAAAGACCCTGAACTGTTTAAGGTTAAAACAACGGATTTATTTCACGTGAGAGCCGGCTTATGGGTTTTGGGGGTACTCATGCTCTGTTGTAGTCTCTCCACTATATGGCTTGCCGTACTCTTAACAGTCAATCTTTTTAAAAGACCCTGAACTAGTTAAGGTTAAAACGATGAATCTGTGTCATGTGAGAGCTGGCATATGAGTTTGGTAGTCATGCCCATGTTTTTGAAAAATAAAGATTGAGTTTTACGCAAGATTATACATAAGAGTTAACCTCTTTGGGTTGTGCCTTTGAAGCCGCCTTAAAAATGATAGAGAATACATTTTTGGTCGTGTTATTTTTTGCAGGTCTTCTCTTTTATGATAAACGACTACTAAGTGTCAGGAAAGATGATCATAGCCAGGCTAAAGTAAAGGCGGATAAATTTATAAAGCTATTCAAATTCCAAACGTGCACGAAGGGACGACAAAGGAAACCAGTTTTAACTACTGCTATTACAAAGCTGTTGAACAGCCCAAAATCCGCGGACTTAAGTTTTTTCGCACAAATTATAACCCGACATGTCAAACAGGGCCGGGTTACCTTCATATGGAGTCAGCTCTTTGCTTAACTCGCCTCCGGTCATCCTGCGCTGGGTCTTCGGGGTCCTGGATTAGAAGGTTGTCCACATCCCAGTTGAAGTTTGTTAAAGCTTCAAATTCAGCTTCGTCATGCAAGATTGGAGACGGGTCAACATCAGGAGCAAAGATATGCTTACGGCGTTGAGGGATCAAGCCTCTTGCTTCAAAAGTGGGTCCTCTAACTCATTTGTTCTCTTTAGAATAAGTCGCCTGATAAGATGACATGTCAGCTTTTGCAGCCAGTCGGCTTGCTAATACTCGGGACGTCTTCATGGAACGGACATAGTCTTCTTGCATGAACTGCGAGCTGTCATCTTTAAGTTGAGGGAAGCCATCCATCATCTCTGCCGGATTAAGCTCCAGTGCATAAGCCAGTGACCGGCTCAAAGCGGCCATTGCACCCTTGCAGGCGGGCGATCTCTTCAGCTCCTCTACTTTCTTCGGGATGGTGGAGAGGGTTTCTATCACACCTCTCATGAAATTTGGAATGCCCTTCTCAGACATAACAACCTTAATGATGCAAAGGGATCTGGCATACAATTGTCTAGTCAGTGTATATAAAGCCTTTATCTTTAGAAGACCGTTGTCTGAAAGTTGGCGACTTCGTTCACCTGCAAGCAAGACAAAATTTATAAGCCGCCCGGGTCAAATTTTCTAACCCGACTGAAAGATGGTGAAGGTAGGAGAGTTTTCTTTTGCAAGGAATGTTGATAGTTAACAAGAACTAACCAAAAATGGCTGCAATCATCTGGGATTTATGGCCTTTCAGATTGTTCAGCTCTTTTGCGATGGGGTGGAGTTGACCCTCGTTGTCTTCTGCCCGTTTGATTAAGGCGGCTCGTTCGGTCTCAGCAGTTTGTATATAAGCCATGAAGTCCGCCTTAACCTTCTCAACCTCTATGGATGTGAGGACCCCGACTCATAAGTCGTGATCACCGAATGTCCGTGCACAGTGATCCCAGATATCAATGCTCACTGAACACACAGAAACTGAATAACAAGAGTCTTACATCCTTTACATACCGTTTTACCCAAATATGGCCTATATGACCAAGTCTTCATAAACTTGCAGTGGAAAATCTTTGACGATAGCGTGAACCCAAGCCATCTGCCTTAACCCTACTGTCATTCTGACCGGGAAGCGTCCTAGCTTGCATGTCCATCACCAAAATAATCTTCATCATAACCTGGTATTTCATGCCTAGCCAATAAAATAACCAGTGGCAAGACAATGAGTACTTTGAATGTACTCGCAAGAAACGCATGTTTGGAACAAGGCAATAACAATCCATGATATAGCACTAATAGGTAATTTTGCATAAAGCTAAATTTTTATGAAGTGACATGATCAAATAACTTGTGTAAGCATGCGTCAATAGTTGGTAGATATCCATATGAACAAGTTACAGATATCATCATAAACAAGGATTGAACATCTCATGTTCGTTCATCACATTAAGTCACCAGACTTATCTCCAGTATCATCCTTCTGTCATCCGCACACGCACACACACCAAGTTTGCGAAAACATCGAGACGTAGCACAAGAGCGGTCATCCAACTGTCCTTGACCATGGACACGGCTATTCGAATAGTTTTACACTTTGCAGAGGTTGCACACTTTACCCACAAGACTCGGGGAACTTCCATGTCATCCACGACTCGCGGTATTTAACGTACCCGAGGTAAGCACCCGAACAATGCCTTTCCCCTGGTGATACTAAACAAAGAGTCCACTCGATTGGTACACAACCCACATGATGTAGGTCACACATAGCATCCATGCAAGGACCAACGGTGTGCCCGGTGCCTGTGAAGACAGCACATGACCGTCCATACCGGCACGACCCCGTATCGAGAGTGACCATGCCACTCCTATCAGTAGTAATGCGGGCTCCATGCTACTACCCACCAAAGTAATCAACAAAGCCCCGTCCCATAAGGGGTATCGTGGTTGTGCATATAAGGTTGGAGTAACAGTCGCAACTTACACCAATCTGTTTTTGAAAACCACACACACTCACTTGCTTTAGTACACCACTTCTTTATCAAGTGGCAACCCAGCTCATCTCATCTCCCTCGGGCATTAGTGGCACCCGATGCTTTTTTTGAAGAAGTCTTTGAAATCATTTTAGTTTCCATCACCATGCATATTCCCGTCCCACTTTGCGTAGCAACTACTAGCATCCTATCTACTCCCACCCGCACAACCCTCATAAGGATGGTAGGGTCATGCACGATGCAAGTATCAACGGTAAAAGTAACGGAGGCATCCCACCGAAGTGGTCACCACATCACATGATCAACAACAAGGAATAAGGTGCTATATGACATGCGTGAAAATGGTTTCTTAACATGGTCAAAGGGCTGCTTGCCTGGCTTAGCAAAGTCTTCGAGGCCTTCTCACGCTTCTGATCCAACTCCGAGCACTCCGTCTACTTCGTCAACTATCGCTGGAAACAACCGCAATAAGCAACATAACAAGCAAACAATAAAAGTGCTGTATAAATAGGAGTTTTATTTTTCTAGGACATCTCTGGTCATGAGACAAATAACCAAGGAGGTTTTGATGGAGGTGGGCCAAGGGGGAGCTTTGAATGGTGCAAATGAAGGAAATGATGATCCTATAAGATGTCCACATAAAACATCTTTATAAAAATGAGTGGAGGCACTGTGACAGCCCAAGTGCTGCCCCTGCCTTTTGTGGCCTTGTAACTTATGTGAACCTTGTTGCCATGTGTTATATGATATGAGTTTGATTCTTGCCATTCCATCTCATCATCATGCATCATGTCATGCATAAGACTTTGTGTTGTGCTCCCTTGTGACTATTGTGGTGATGTTGTTGGCGGATCTTGTGTGGTATGTGGATGTGTGCTAGTGTGGTTTACCACCCTCTCTCCTTCTTTTCAAACATCATCAAACCCCTTTTGGATCTTATTGTTTACCATGTGTTAAAAACAACTTGTTAATAAACCTGTTAAAAATGTTCGATGTAGCCAATATTATTTTGAGTCTATGTGTGTTGTCCTTTTGGTGTTTTGAGCTTTGAGATTTTGGGGTTCTAAATAAAATAGGGGCTGCTATTTCAAAAGGTGTTTAATTCGCTGGCCCTAAAATTCATCTTGGTATTTTATTCAAATAGGGTATAATTCCTTATGGTGTCAAGTATTTTTTTATTTTGTTGAAAATCCTTTTTCTTTTCACTAGGGCATTTCTTGTTTTTCTTTTGTTTGAAAAAAGGAAAAGCCTCTACTTGTTTTCTGTGAGTGGGAGAGAGTGAAACTGGGCTGACTCCCTCTCCTACGCGGCCCAGCCTAGGTAGTTAGCGACTACCTGCCCCGTTGCATCCATCCGTTAGGTTCGGAGAGCAGAGTGAGCGAGCGCGTGCCGCCATGACCTGCCTCCGTCGCGTCGCCGTGAGCGCCGGTCCTATTTAGTTCCCCTCGGTGTGCGTGCGCCCTAGGGTTCCACGCTTTCTCCTCGCACTGCCGCCATCTCCATCTCCCCTCCTTCCTCTCTTTTCTTCTTCTTCTTCTTCTTCTTCTTCTCCCGAGTTCAGAGTGAGAGAGGTAAGTTCAGAGGTGTCGCCGGTCTTCCTCGCCGTCGTCGCCGTCGCCCCGGTGACCCTCGTTGCTAGTGGAGATGGTGTGCGGATCCCCGGAGTCGTCCTCGTTCCATTCCGCACGCTAGGGGGTGAGGAGCACCTCCCTGCAGCGCCGCTTCGCGTCGCCGTCGTCTGCAAGGAAGAAAGGGCGTCGCCAGTGTCTTCTTCCTCTTCGTCTCGCCGTTGTTCGTGTCCCCGCGTCTCCGAGCATCTCCTCGGTGAGCCGCCGCGTCCCCGCTTCATAGCGTTGCCACTCCATTGCTGTAGTCCTTGCGTCGCCGTTACATAGTGCTCGCGTCGCCGCCGGTAGCCCAAGGCGTGGCCTTGAGGTCGCCTCTGTCCTCCTCGTCGCGAGACGAGCAGGGGAATGGAACCCTGTAGATCCCTGCTTCCCTTCTGCCAGTTAGCATCGCCGGAGAGCCCGTGTGGTCGCCGGAATCGTCGCTGCCGTTTGCTGTCGCCGGAGTGTTCAATTCTTCAGTTTCGTCAGTTAGGCGCCCGATCCATTAGTACTAGTGGGCTCGATGCCCCTCTCTAGTGTGATCCACAACATAGTGCAGTGGTAGCGACTTGGGGAGACGACCAATAGGTCGTGGGTTCGATCCCCAGCCTCCCCTTTTGTTTTTCCTTTTATTCCATTGGTGGATCTGGTGTTTGCTGGTGTGGATCCCGTGCGGCCACAGCCGGATCCAATGTGGATGTGCATTGTTGTGTGCATGCTTGTGTGTGCCATGTGTGTGTGGATCTGGTGTGGCGCCAGATCCAGTGCAGTGGTGTGTGTGTGTAGCTGTGAGCGCGTGTGTGTGGTGTGTGTGACAAGTGGGCCCAAGCCCCACTTGTCATGCACTAGGGGGCCCTGGTGAGTATGCCAGGTGGGCCCCCTGTAAATTGTTGTTTTAGTTTTATTTTTTTAGTGTTTTAATTGTTATAATTGATTACTTCCATTTCTAGTATAATTGCTAAATCTGGATATGTGCATTTTTGAACATGAGCACTTTAGGTAAATTTTCACTTATAGGAATGTGGGGTAATTTCTATCTAGTATTTTGTCATGATGCTGCATGTGAACATATGAGTATGATACATGATTTTGGGGTAGAATCACCCAAGGAATCCATTGGTGTGACTTGTTTGGTCATTTGAGAAAGTTTGACAAAATGTCATTTTGTCTCAAAGTGCCATTTTGTCATTTTTGTTATATTTAATCCATGCACGCTATGATAATTGTGCCAACATGAATGTGGTAGCCTTTGATGAGTAGAATGCCATGGTATTTATTTTTATCATGTTAAACTTGCATATAAGTGGGAACCATGCTCTAAAGTAGCTACTCAAATGTTGCTGTTTTCAAACATGCTAAATATTTCAAGTCTGGTAATCTGTTAATATTTTTATGCCATGAAGAGTGGATTCTACCAAGTGATATGTTGAGAATTAGCTCAAGCTCAGTGCTAGTGTTTTGAAGTAGATGTTGTCCTCTACCACCCAATTAATTTTCATGCCATGAGGTGGTCTCTATCGCCACTAGTTTCTACTGTTAATTTGCTATCAGCTTAACTCAGATTCCAGAAAACTGTTGTTTTCACTAAGTTCCTAAAATCTGTTTCATCATGCCAACTTGTGAGCTTCATGCTTATTGATGTGTGCCTCCATTCCAGATTGTGTAGTTGGATAATTTGATAAGCATGCTATGTAGTTTCTATCAATGCCTTGATTGTGGTTGGATACTTGCTGTAGCTCTAGTTATTGGCTGTGAAAGTTGACATGTTGCTGTTTTGTGGCAAATTGTTTTTTTAGTGTTTTGTGACTTGTGGGAGCTATACTCCATGGAATTGCTTGATATTTGAATCTATTGTGGTTGGATTTTCATTGCCTATCCAGTGGCTACCTTGGAATGCCAAGCAATAGCCCATGGCCTCCTTTGTCTTGTGTTTTGCCTTCGTAACTTGTCGTGAGCGTAGCGTGAGATCCGTAACTCCGTTTCTTACGTTCTACATATGCACTTGTATCGATTTTGCATGGAGCATACATATTTGCTATGATCATGCATGTTCAAATAACTTAATATGAGGTTCTGTCCAGAATTGTAAATAACCAAACTATTGCATGTGAAACATGACTAGTTTAGGATTACCATGTTAAATTATTCAAATGAATCATGCATCATCTTGTTTATGCACTGCACCTTGGTTGGATGTTTATTTTTGATGTTTCTCTTGGGTAGACGCGAGTGTTGAAACTGAGTACGAGGATCTAGGAGAGTACCACTACGAGGACCCTGCTCTTTGTCCCTTTGAAGAACCAACAGACAAGATGATCGTACCCGGATCCCGACACTATTTTTGCTTTGCTAGATGTCTTGCTCTTATCGTTACTAATGCGTTACCTACCACCTGAATGTAAAGCCTCCTACATTGCCATGATAGCCTCTAACCCCTCCACATCCTAGCAAACCTTGTTTGGCTAAGTTACCGCTGCTCAGCCCCTCTTAAAGCGTTCTTAGTTGCAGGTGCAGGTTGTGTCCAATTGATAACATGGATTTGGCATATCATAATATTATCTGCTATTTAATTTAATGCACATACATATTTTGGTATGGTGGAAAGCCTGGCCTTTTGCTAGGTGTTTTGTTCCGCTTTTACCGCCATAGTTTCTTGTTACCGATGTTATGTTTCCATACTTTGCGCTCCTAACATACCCGGGGTTGTTATGGGGACCCCCTTGTTTATTTGGTTGAGATTAAAACTTGTCTGGCAAGACCCAACTTTGGTACTACATTTGCTAAACAAATTTAATAAATTTTCATAGGGCTTTGCAACCCCGTGGATAATTAATCAACCCCCGGGCCAGTGCTCCTCATGAGTGTTTGTCCAAACTAGAGCCGTGTGCGGGGCCAACCCGGGGCAACTCGGGAGATTTCTATCAGGCCACTGTACGCTGTGCTTATCCATCGTGTCATGAGAATGAGATACACGGCTCTTATCGGGTTTGTCGACACGTCGGGTGGTCTTGCTGGATTTGTTTTACCTTCATCGAGTGTATTGCATGAGGGGCTCTGACTTTCTTCGGGCTATCTCGAGGTGTTGGAATTCCTTTGGAGTTGCCTATGATGATCACGAGATCCGTGGTCGAGGCTATTCCCGTGGAGTGTGGTTAATTTATGATGGATTAGTTGGAGCACCCCTGCAAGGTTAAAACTTTCGGAAAGCCGTGCCCACGGTTATGTGGCAACTTGGATATTTGTTTAACACCCAATTCTAGTTAATTCGAAGTAAACTCAAATTAAAATACACCAATTGTGTGAGTAACCGTGATCGTCTCTACTCGTGAACATGAACCGGGAGAGAACAAGGTGGGGTTATGATTGACGTAAGTAGGTGTTCAGGATCTCTTAGAGGTCATTCTAGTTCTCGCTCGCTTATCGTAGACCACATATTTACTTTCATGTTTCATAAGATTAGCCACCATAAATGCTTAGTGCTGCTGCAAACTAAACACATACCCCATCCCAACCTATAAGTTTGAATAGTCTCGGTACCCGGGAGCGAGATTGCTGAGTCCCCATGGCTCACAGATTACTACAACAATCTAGGTGCAGGTATAGATGAGATCGTGCCAAATGATGTGACGCAGCTCCAGTGGGAGTATGACGAGGAGCGTGGCAGGATGTACGTCACTTATCTAGACGAGTAGAGTGCCGTGGTCGAGGTCTTTGGGCTAGCAAGCTAGTGTCACTACATCATTTTATCGTTTGATTTCATACGTAGCTGGACCCTACCTTTGTATGGATGATTGAATAAATTGTGTGTAATTTAGTATGTGGCGAGTGTAAGCCAACTCATATACTCTTCTCTTCCTAAATGTATGTAATGATGCTGTACTTGCGAACGACAAGATGCGTCTCTATCCCTGTTGAGGACCTCGTGTCTTAATATGGATAGGCGTGCATCTTGGGCGTGTCAGGCACTCACCAAATAGGGCATGTTTTTATAATAATTTAGAAAGTGGTTTCACTAGATTTGGAGTTGGGATGAATTTCCTAGAGATTTGGAAAGTGGGTCACATATGAAGAAATGGCCCAATAATTGACATAACAGAATAAGTGTAAGGAAAAATGCTCACCACTTAGTGCATGAATTTAGATACACCTAGGAACTAGAATCACTCCATTTGGAGTTCATAAGAACTCCCTAGGAATTTGCAAAGTGGGGATCTACATGGTTAAAATTCAAATTTGAATTAGAACATTACAGAAGTTTTCTGGAAAAATGTGCAATGCACATATTTGGTTAGGCCATAATTTTTGGAATCTGTAGGAATTTGAATCCATTGATTTGGAGTTCGAATGAATATTCTATGAATTGTTTGCCCCTTTGGAAAAAGGCAAAAGAATTACCTAAAGGTTAATCTCCGCGCTGGGCATAGGATAGCCACTTGGCCGGCCCGGTGGCCCAACCTGGCGGGAAGGATGGCCTTGTCGAAGGTGCCTCCCCGTAGTACGCCTCCCTTGGAAGAAGACGACCTCAAGGAAACCTGTCTCCACTTACCGGCTGGGCCCGACCCACCGGGTCACCTACAGGCGGGTCCTGCCGATCCTCTCTCTCTCCTGCCTTCATCTCCTACCTCCTGACAGGAGGCAGAAGGGGCGCCGGACACCGTGGTCCTGGCTACCTCGCTGCACCGGTCGCCGAGCTGGGGGTGTGGGCGGATGCCCCTCTTCCTGCCGCGCTCGGGGGAGGCCTCACCGGTCATAGGGACGACCAGGAGTGAGCGGCCCATCGGGTGGGGTGGACGACGACGTCGGTCGTCGCCAAGGAGCACGCCGCAGCTTCAAGGATGAGGTAGGGATATTCTGGGGTAGATGCTCTCTTCGACGATGTACTCCTAGTGAAGATGGTTGAGGCAAGGAAGGGCCAAGTGGCTCGGGCTTGAGCGGAGCCGAGTGGCGACAATGCCGGCCATGGTGAAGGAAGAGGGCGCGGGGGAGAGCTGTGGGTGGTAAGGGGGTCCAATGAGGGGAGAGTGGAGGACCAGGGCCGTTCAGGGCACTCGGGGCCAAGATTTTAAGCGGAGGCGACCGGAGGGAGCTCGGGTATGCCTTGGATGCCATCTGGGCGTGGCGAGCACGCGCGTCAGAGATGCCTTGGACGCATCCTAGCGTCGGGGAGGGGCGTGGGGAGGCCGAGGGAATATGCCTGGCGCACGGGGACATGCTGCTAAGGCCGGACACTGGCTACAGGACAATGTTTGACTGCAGAGCGCCGTTTCTGCATGCCAATAGCTTGGTCACCACGCCAACTCTTGTCCCGAGAATGCTTTTGGTTGGACAAACATGTCTAGCGTGTGAGGCACACATGCACAAGATCACTGGTGAAGTCTAAATGCAAAAGGAGTTTATTGAGGTTGGTTTCTACTGTAGGTATGTTTGCAACAGCAAACTTGGTAGTCATATCAGGGGCTTCTAATGGAGAGCATTAGGGAAAAGCCCTTGTCTAGCGTTCATGGGAATGGAGGTACTACATGACCACCAATTCTTAGCTCAGGGAGACAAGTTTGCGGGGTACTTGTAGTTCAAGGCTACAATTACTGCCATAGACTAAGTTTAGATGGTTTGCTCATATTTTCCACATGAGCATGCCATCTTTGGGTGTGCCAAGGTGCATTAGTATGCAAATGAGGCTGTAGAAAAGTTTGGGGAGAATGGCTTGAACAGAATAGTGGGAGAGAGGAGAGAGAGGTGCTGTTCTAGTAAAAAGAGGGAAAGAATAAGGGAGTTACCCCAAAATTATTGAGCAGATGCCATGGAAGATTAATGGGTGTAGAAGGGGGCTAGACCATGCTGTGGTAAAAAGTTAGAGACAAGGAGAATCTTTTTGGGCCCACTTTGCTTGTCCACAAGCTTATGGCTGAAAGTGTTTGTGCTGTGATTGGGCTAGGTATAGGAATCCTATGGCCTTGATAGTTACCAGGGTTCAAGTAGAAGTCTATTTGGTAGTGATCACAAGTTTTGAGTCCAAATGAAGAGAATTTGCAATGTAAACTTGGTAAACCCTATGATTCAACAGATTCAGGTTTCTATAGATCTAGTTAGGTTAAACTAATCTCCTCGATGCAGAACTTGGTGTAACATCATTATTTAGGTATTAGAATATTTCCACAAGGTTATGGGTAAATAGGATAAACTTCACAATGTAAAGTTGTTCAAATTTGGCTCTGGGCAGGAAAGGTTTTGGTGTCTTTTAGTGAATCAAATAAATAGGGATTGAGATGAAACTTTGCAAGATCATAACATATGTCATGAGTGACTTGTTGGAATTTTCCTGGAATTTATTGATAATATTTCTTATAGAAATATTTCAAAAGCTTGATTTGGGAAGAAAGGATTTTGAGGGGTTTTGCCCATGATTTTAAACATGACCATGTGTTGAAACTCATATATATGTAAAATATATGTCGAGTGAGTTTCCGTAAATTTTCTAAAATATTTTTAAAGCATGTAAATAATTTTTCCCTATGAAAAACCATTTCCGGCCTTAAGAAAAATCCTTTAAATAAAATATCAAAATAATCTTTAAAATTAATATTTGGTGCTTTTGGTAAATATTATATATAGTGGACTTCAAATAAAGCATTTGGGGAAAAAGGATCCACCCAATTTGGGGACTTGCAGTGCAAATATCAAATCAGGGGGTTTGGAAAACCTAATTTAAATAAATGCTTTTTGGCTAAAATAATATTTTGTAAAACTAGTTTTAAGGCCTATTCACATGGAATGATCATTGGACAAGAGTTGGATCACGGAAAAGAGTTCTTGAGGGTAGGAGGATGTTTTATGAATTATAGAGGACCAACAAGCAATCAAACAAGTAAGCAAATAACACACAAGTCAAGCATTCATATGCAGTCAAAAAGTTTTAATGGATCTAATTTTTGAGTCATGTTAACTTAGTCATGAGGAAAATCACAAGGTGTGACAGACCTCCCTCTTACAAGAATCTCGTCCTTGAGATTCCTAGGCTAGGCGCGAGAAAGATGGGGAAATACAGAGGTGAGGTGGTCTCCACATTCAATGTTGCTTCTGCTCTGACATGGTTGTCCTTCTGGATCTTGAAGTGCCTGAAGATATGTCTTCGAGTGCATCGTTGACTTCGTCTAAGGGTGAATGGGGTTTTGGCGAGGGTCTATCTTGCGTGTATATTCCAAAGTCGGAATACGTGCCCAAGTAGTGTGTTTGTGTGTTGGTCCTGAGGTTGCTCATGTTGGTTAGTGACATCAAGATGTCTCATGTTAGAATAGAAGGGTCGAGCCTTGGTGTAGCTTCTCGTTGACAAGGAAGTCCTTATCTTCCTGAAGGCAAGAAAGCTTCAGTCATAGGTGGTCTTCATCCTTGATAGTGTTGATGCACGTCATCATGGGCTTCTCATCAAGACCTTTTGCTTGAGTAGGTTTCCCAGGTAGATTCTTCATTCTTCTTCGGTTGTTTGTCCTCATCGTCATGGACGCACTTTTCTGGAAGGTCTTTGAGTGTTTGGTCTACTCTTCTCTCCGTGGCAAGGTCTGCGCTAAGTCTCGTCCCTAAGACTAAGCTTAGAGACTTGGTGTCAAAACAGGTTCTACCACTTAGGAAAGCCTCTGAGGGGGTCCTAAATGAGCTGGCCATCCAAAAGTATAGACCAGCCATCCAGTCCCCAAGGTCTGAGGCTTGGCAAGTGGGGTGAACCATCTTTGACTGATGGTTAACCATAATCGAGTCAGGTTCATGTTCTTGATTGAACCAAAAAGGGGCTAGCAATGAGGTCATGACAGTCGTTCCACTCCGTTCGAGGCATCTGAAGGGAGCAGTGACGTCATGCTCAACGTACACCATCAAGGTGGTGGAGTGAGGGTGCCATCAACTTCTCAGTTCCATCCTAGTCAGGAATTGATAGGTGACTACTTAAATCAAGGGGCTCTTTAATCCTCTTGATGTCCAAGGGCTTCATCAGGGTTGAACGTCGGTGCTTCAGGATGTATTTTAGTTGATGTAGCTGGCAGAGGAGTGGTGGTTGACTTCTTCTGTAAGGAGGGTGCTTCGCGGAGTCCAACTCTTTCAAGGTGAAACCTTATACTCGAGAGGCATGGTAATGGGTGTTCCTGGGGCTGTTCCAAACAGGACTAAGGTGTTCCTTCCTCTCATTGGGTAAATAAGTATGCCATCCGTGAGGATAACAACATATTCCTCCAAATACCACATAAACACATTGCTCATGGGATGTGTGAGAGAGGCGGTCATTTGTTTCAGATGGTCACTTGTCCATGGGTTTGTGGTCCAACCTAATACTGGTCCTTGTGGCCATCTTCCATATGAACATGTCCGGTGGAGGTCGGGGTGGAGTATCTGCCATAGTCAAATGACTTAGAACCAAGACCTATGGTCATAATTCGACCATATTGTGGCTCGGTAAAGCTTAGAGTTCTCAAGGAGCTTAGGATGTGAGTGAACGTCTACCATCTTATCTTTGAGCATAGTTCTTAGATGCCAATAGTACTGCCTATCACTCCAAACAAAATCACCCTATATCATCGAAGGTATCATCTCATATAAGTCAACTCCAATATTACACATGCTACTCATATCTCCAAGGGTTTTGGGAGAAGGACTATGCCGAAAATCTCATATGTATACTATAGCTAACTCACATATATCCCCATACAAAAATCCTCGGGATAATTTACAAGCTGCTAAGCTTGATCATGACACTACAAATCCAAGTATTCAACTAATATATCCAAGGTCTAAGGTGTAGCATCTCTATGCTAAGGAAACATGTAATATACAAATCCAAGATCTTGTTTCCTTCCTATGAATCCAACTTAATCGATCCACAAATATCATCCACCATTACATGATCCATTGCCGCTACAAATCTAGCATTGATGGTGGCCAACATAATCTCCTTGAGTTCATATAACCCACATATCATTGCAAGGACTATTATCATGAACTTCCAATCTCATGGCCAACTACACTCCAAGGTCGAGCTTATATAGATCCCTAAATTATCCCTAACATCATCCGATTTCGTCTACTATCATGCACTGAGAAACATGATATCATTATCAAGATCATTCGACTAAATCCAAATTACTCCGAACCATGTGGTTTGATTGATCTCGAGCACCTATTGGAATCACCTATTTAAATCCAAGGCTTACATCTAGTAAGAATTTCCTACTAGTACTCGAGTTACTATCGTAACACCATCAATCCAATATCAATATCACTTGCCAAAGTCAAGTCATTTATCCACCAATGATTTCAGCTTCTGATCACAATGGTCCTACAAAATCCAATTTGCTCAACAGGAAAGTAAGTTATGCTACTCTATCAACCTTGATCCACCAAGTTCGTCTATCAACATTAAGCCTCATAATCCACCAAAGGCTATCAACTTCTTCCTCAAGAAATCTATTATGGCTAAATCAAATCATTATCCACAAATCGTATACCCTTAGAACGCTCCTTCCTATGGCACCAAGGTTCTAGTGCTAGCGTAAGAATGAAGGATGTTTGTTCACTATGACCACTAGCTCCATAATGAACCCAGTGAAAGCAGGGGTTATTGAAGCTCAACAAGTGCTCTGGCAAATCCGTGTATCAAACACGTGATCGAAGGCTTTTGCTGGGGAAGCTCGTGAGATCTAGGTTGGTTTAGGGAGGGGTTTCCAATCTTGAGGGAAGAGCCTAACCCTACGGGGTTGCGTGTGGTTGAGTGTGTTTCGGTCATAGTCTTCAACGCTAGTTCTCCGTTGAGGTGGATCCTTGGTGCATCTTGTCTTGCTAGTCTTCAGTCGATGAGATGGGGGAGAGAAAGCAGCATCGAGAGGAGTACCTAAGGGGGTGGTATAGTGCAAGTGCCAAAAAGGCCAAACACACACATCAAGGTAAGGTAAGGTATATAGTCGTGCACTTGTTGCCTGGGGAAAATGTGTAACTTACACCAAAGCACAATCAAGCAAAACAAGCGAGACATCATGGTTCCATCAGAACCATCATACAGACTCGTCTTGGCATAGCGGACACACGACCTATCCTACCCTAGGGGTTATCGAACTCAGTCATCGTGCTTGCTTCGTGTCTTGGAGATGAGTCCGTTTAGCCTTCTGGGTCTTCTTCAGGTGTTGCTATGTCTTTGGTTGTTGTTCATCAAAATGATCCTGGTTGCGCCTGAAGAGTCCTTGACAAGTTCGGGTCTGTTGATTTGACGACGAAGGTGATTCTTCACGACTGTTGTTGATAGGGTCTTCTGGTGTCCTCGTGATCGTGACAATGCCTTCTTGTCTTTTGAGACGTCAAGCATTCCAGGTAGGCAATCTTTTATGCAATGACATTAACAAGGCATGGTAGAGTTTTATCCTCCCGGTCACGTTGATGATACCTTCGGCACCAAGAGCGGGGATGATGAGAACCGTTTTCCTTCTCACTATAGTGAGGCAGACCAAAGGGCAAGGTTCTCATCCACCGGTGGTTACCGATATAACAATGAAAAGGACAGGGTTGCTCGATTAGTGATGCATATCATGACATTGTATGTCTTGTGCCCTAGTCATCGAAGGCCAGGGTGGCATCACCCTGGGGCTGTGTCGAGGGTGTCACTATCATCTAAGTCTTGACATCCTCATCCTTCGAGAAGGTATCTTCAGTTGGTAGCCCCTTGTCTAGTGTCGCCAACTTGGGTCCAAGATATGTCGACAATCATCTGGCAAGGTGGCTTCCTTCCAGGTTACCACGAGGATTACAAGGAATCCATTGGTCAGGGGCACAAGGGTAGTAGCGACCACTTGCGAAGTTTTGAAAAAGTAGACGAGGAGAGTTAAGAGAAAGATGGTGGAAATACTAAGGCAAAAACCTTTGCTTCCTTTGAAAATTTAGGAAAGGTGAGAAACATAGAAGTTTGGTAAGTGATTTTGAAGGGTCTGAAAAAATGGTTTTGTCATAAATAACGTCCATGCTAACTAAGGGCTTACTACAGTCAGGATGGCTCTGATACCAGCTCTGTGGGGACCCCGACTCATAAGTCGTGATCATAGAAGGTACGTGCACAGTGATCCCAGAGATCAATGCTCACTGAACATACAGAAACTGAATAACAAGAGTCTTACATCCTTTACATACCGGTTTACTCAAATATGGCCTATATGACCAAGTCTTCATAAACTTGCAGCGGAAAATCTTCGACGATAGCGTGAACCCAAGCCATCTACCTTAACCCTACATGCATTCTAACCGGGAAGCGTCCTAGCTCGCATGTCCGTCACCAAGATAATCTTCATCATAACCTGGTCTTGCATGTCTGGACAATAAAATAACCAGTGGCAAGCCAATGAGTACTTTGAATGTACTTGCAAGCAACCCATGTTTGGAACAAGGCAATAACAATGCATGATATAGCACTAATAGGTAATTTTGCATAAAGCTAAATTTTTATGCAGTGACATGATCAAATAACTTGCGTAAGCATGCATCAACAGTTGGCAGATATCCATATGAACAAGTTACAGATATCATCACAAACAAGGATTGAACATCTCATGTTCGTTCATCACATTAAGTCATCAGACTTATCTCAAGTATCATCCTTCTGTCATCCGCACACGCACACACACCAAGTTTGTGACAACATCTGGATGTAGCACAAGAGCGGTCATCCAACTGTCCTTGACTGCAGACACAACTATTCGAATAGTTTCACACTTCGCAGAGGTTGCACACTTTACCCACAAGACTCGGGGAACTTCTGTGTCATCCACGACTCGCGGTAATTAACGTACCTGAGGTAAGCACCCGAACAATGCCTTTCCCCTGGCAATACTAAACAAAGACTCCACTCGATTGGTCCACAGCCCACATGATGTACATCACACGTAGCATCCATGCAGGGACCAAAGGTGTGCCCGGTGCCTGTGAAGACAACGCATGATCGTCCATACCGGCACAACCCCTTATCGAGAGTGACCACGCCACTCCTGCCACTAGTAATGCGGGCTCCATGCTAGTACCCACCAAAGTAATCAACAAAGCCCCATCCCATAAGGGGTATCATGGTTGCGCATGTAAGGTTGGAGTAACGGTCACAAATTACACCAATCCGTTTTCGAAAACCTCACACACTCAGTTGCTTCAGTACACCACATCTTTATCAAGTGGCTGCCCAGCTCATCATCATCTCCCTCGGGCATTAGTGGCACCCGACTAGGTTTCGAAGAAGTCTGTGAAATCATTTTAGTTTGCATCATCACGCATATTCCCGTCCCACTTTGTGTAGAACCTACTAGCATCCTATCAACTCCCACCCGCACAACCCTCATAAGGATGGTAGGGTCATGCACGATGCAATTATCAACGGTAAAAGTAATGGAGGCATCCCACCAAAGTGGTCACCACATCACATGATTAACAACAAGGACTAAGGTGCTATATGACATGCATGAAAATGGTTTCTTAACATGGTCAAAGGGCTGCTTGCCTGGACTAGCAAAGTCTTTGAGGTCTTCTCACGCTTCTGATCCAACTCCGAGCACTCCGTCTACTTCGTCAACTATCACCGGAAACAACCGCAATAAGCAACACATCAAGCAAATAATAAAAGTTCTCTATAAATAGGAGTTTTATTTTTCTAGGACATCTCTGGTCATGAGATAAATAACCAAGTAGGTTTTGATGGAGGTTAGCCAAGGGGGAGTTTTGAATGGTGGAAATGAAGGAAATGATGATCCTATAAGATGTCCACAGAAAACATCTTTATAAAAATGAGTGGAGGCACTCACCAAATAGGGCATGTTTTTAGAAGAATTTAAAAAGTGGTTTCACTCGACTTGGAGTTGGGATGAATTTCCTAGAGATTTACAAAGTGGGTCACATATGAAGAAATGGCCCAATAATTGACATAGCAGAATAAGTGTAAGGAAAAATGCTCACCACTTAGTGCATGAATGTAGACACAACTAGGAACTTGAATCACCCCATTTGGAGTTCATAATAATTCCCTAGGGATTTGCAAAGTGGGGTTCTACGTGGTTCAAATTCAAATTTGAATTGGAACATTACAGGAAAGTTTTCTGGAAAAATGTACAATGCACATATTTGGTTAGCCCATAATTTAGGAATATGTAGGAATTTGAATCAATCTATTTGGAGTTCGAATGAATATTCTATGAATTGTTTGCTCCTCTAGAAAAAAGGCAAAAGAATTACCTAAAGGTTAAACTCCGCACTAGGCGTAGGATAGCCACTGTGCCGGCCCGGTGGCCTAGCCTGCCGGGAAGGATGGCCACGTCGAAGGCGCCTCCCCATGGTACACCTCCCTTGGAAGAAGACGACCTCAGGGAAACCCGCCTCCACTTACCGGCTGGACCCGACCCGTCGGGTCACCTACAGGCAGGTCCGTCCGATCCTCTCTCTCTCCTGCCTTCATCTCCTACCTCCCGACAGGAGGTAGAAAGGGCGCCGACTGCCATGGTCCTGGCTGCCTCGCTACATTGGTCGCCGAGCCGGAGGTGTGGGCGGATGCCCTCTCCCTGCCACGCTCGGGGGGGGGGGGGCTCGCCGGTCGTGGGGACGGCCGGGAGCAAGCGGCTCATCGGGTGGGGCGGACAACGGTGCCGGTCGTTGCCAGGGAGCATGACGCGGCTTCGGGGACGTGGTAGGGAGATTCTGGGGTAGCTGCTCTCTTTGAGGATGTCCTCCTGGTGAAGCTGGTTGAGGCAAGGGAGGGCCGAGTGGCTCAGGCTTGAGCGGAGCTGAGCGGCGACAATGTCGGCCTCGGCAAGGGGAAGCACTGTGGGTGGTAGGGGGGGTCCAATGAGGGGAGAGTGGAGGACCAGGGGCGTCCAAATCACCTGGGGCCAAGCTTTTAAGCGGAGGCAATCGGAGGGAGCTCGGGTATGCCTCGGATGCCCTTTGGGCGCGGCAAGCACGCTCGTTAGAGCTGCCTTGGATGCATCTTGGCATCGGGAGGGGTGTGGGGAGGTCGAGGGAATATGCCCGGCACGCGGGGACACGCTGCTAAGGCTGGTCGCTGGCAACAGGACAATGTTTGACTGCAGAGCGCCGTTTCTGCATGCCAATAGCTTGGTCACCACGCCAACTCTGGTCCCGAGAATGCTTTTCGTCGGACAAACATGTCTCTCATGTGAGGCACACATGTAGGAGATCACTCGTGAAGTCTAAATGCAAAAGTAGTTTATTAGGGCTGGTTTCTAGTGCAGGTAAGTTTGCAGCAACAAACTTGGGAGTCATATCAGGGGCTTCTAATTAATGGAGAGCATTAGAAAAAATACCTTGGTAATGGAGGTACTACATGATCACCAATTCTTAGATCAGGGAGACAAGTTTGCGGGGTACTTGTAGTTCAAGGCTACAATTACTGCCATAGACTAAGTTCAGATGGTTTGCTGATATTTTCCTCATGAGCATGCCATCTTTGGGTGTGCCAAGGTGCATTATTATGCAAATGAGGTTGTAGAAAAGTTTGGGGAGAATGGCTTGAACAGAATAGTGGGAGAGAGGAGAGAGAGGTGCTGTTCTAGTAAAAAGAGGGAAAGAATAAGAGAGTTACCCCCAAAATTATTCAGCAGAGTCCATGGAAAGATTACTGGGGGTAGAAGGGGGCTATACCATGCTGTGGTAAAAAGTTAGAGACAAGGAGAATCTTTTTGGGCCCACTTTGCTTGTCCACAAGCTTATGGCTAAAAGTGTTTATGCTGTGATTGGGCTAGGTAGAGGAATCCTATGGCCTTGATATTTAGCAGGGATCAATTAGAAGTCTATTTGGTACCGATCACAAGTTTTGAGTCCAAATGAAGAGAATTTGCAATGTAAACTTGGTAAACCCTATGATTCAACATAATCAGGTTTCTGTAGATCCAGTTAGGTTAAACTAATCTTGTTGATGCACAACTTGGTGTAACATCATTATTTAGGTATCAGAAAATTCCCACAAGGCTATGGGTAAATAGGAGAAACTTCACAATGTAAAGTTATTCAAAGTTGGCTCTGGGCAGGAATGGTTTTGGAATCTTTTAGTGAATCAAATAAAGGGGGATTGAGATGAAACTTTGCAAGATCATAACATATGTCATGAGCGACTTGCTGTAATTTCCCCTGGAATTTATTGATAATATTTCTTATAGAAATATTTCAAAAGCTTGATTTGGGCAGAAAGGGTTTTGAGGGTTTTTTCCCATGATTTTGAATATGACCATGTGTTGAAACTCATATATATTGAAAATATATGTCCACTGAGTTTCCCTAAATTTTCTCAAATATTTTGAAAGCATGTAAATAATTTTTCCCTATGAAAAACCATTTCTAGCCTTAAGAAAAAAGCCTTTAAATAAAATATCAAAATAACCTTTAAAATTAATATTTGGTGGTTTTGGTAAATCTTAAATATAGTGGGCTTGAGATAAAGTATTTGGGGGAAAAGGATCCACCCAATTTGGGGACTTGCACTGCAAATCCCAAATCAGGGTTTTTTGAAAACCTAATTTAAATAAATGCTTTTTGGCTAAATTAATATTTTGCAAAACTAGTTTTAAGTCCTATTCACATGGCATGATCATTGAACAAGAGTTGGGATCAAGGAAAAGAGTTCTTGAGGGTATGAGGATGTTTTATGAATTATAGAGCACTAGCAAGCAATCAAACAAGCAAGCAAATAACACACAAGTCAAGCATTCATATGCACTCAAAAAGTTTTAATTGGCCCTAATTTTTGAGTCATGTTAACTTAGTTATGAGGCAAATCACAGGTTGTGACAATGGATGAGAGCCGCCATTTTTCTTCGGCTTCAGCACGAGCATTTTGTTGCGAAGCTAGATCCTTGCCCAGGTCAGGCAAGCTAGACCCGACTGCGTGTAAGGATTCCTGCATGGTAATCAAGAACATGATTATTCTCATTTTCAAGACGCTAGAGAAATATGTCAGAAGCACTTAAGGGGCAATGAGGAAAAGACATTACAAGTCTCAAGAAGATTGCAGGCAATATAGTTGATCCTTGGGGGCTAATGTGTATCACTTCTTTCAAAGGGTTACAATTCAGATAAGACTCAGATCATCTTTAGTATAATGAGCCTGCCCTTGGGGGCTACACTTGGCTCTTATTCTATGTTGAGTGCTAGCTTATTATTTACATAATGACCCAAAACTTGGTGATGTGGAGCATCCCATGATAACTACCATGGACACTTCCCCAGCATCGCAAGCCACAAGAGGACCAATGACGAGAGCCCGTGCACGCACCATAAAAAATGAGGTGACATCTCTCCTTGCTCAACCTACATGTGACCCACTCGAGACATGGTCTCTATCTCAGACGGAGGTGCTTTGTGTACTCAGGTACTCGGGTGAAGGACGTCAAGCTTGGAAGGTCAAGGAAGGACCCGAGGACAAGCTCCAGCTCTCTGACGAACGGCTGGTCTCGGACGTCTGACGCTAGGAGATCAGACCAACACGAAGGCTAGCCGGACTCCCCAGCTCAAGGATGACCAACGCCACTCCGACGACCGACACGTTCTAGTGCACGGACGTCTGGGCCATCCTGGAGATCCGACCCTCAAGCACCCGCTCCGAAACGTCAGAAGATCGGAGCCTCCGGAGGACCGATCCCCAAACGTCCAACCGCGTCCGAAAATCCGGCCAAGGCACACCCGCATAGAATCCTTGGACTTTTGGCCTCCTTCGGATGTCCGGGCCGCCCTGAGCCGATGGACGTCTGACCCCGTCTGTATGTCTGGAACCTGTCTGCGCACAGACGCACAAGATTCGGCCCATGTACCTGCCGGTCGGGCTCCGCAAAACCCTTAAGATTCAAACACAGGGGAATGTGTGGAGATTGCTGTGGCCTCGTCACCCTAGCTCGCTACACGATGGATGCAATGCACGAAGACGAGGGAGAAGATGAACACGACATTTTACCCAGGTTCGGGCCGCTGCGAAGTGTAATTCCCTACTCCTGCTTTGGTGGATTGCCTCTCGAGGAGGTGATGTGGATGAAATAGTACAGTGTTCTTGGGCCTCCTGAGGGCTCTCTTGCGGTGTTCGAAGCCCTCTGTGGCTTCGTGGTGGATGAGTGGTGGAATGGATTCTCGGTGGATCGGGGATCCCCCTCTACGGGGCAACCTATCCTCTCTATATAGCGGTGGCCCGGGTCCTCTTCCCTTATCACAATGGCGGGAAGGGATCCCACAATAGCCAATTTTGAAGGGGGACAGCAGCACGTGCTCATCCTACGCAAAGGCGGTCTTCGCCTGCAAAGTAGCTTTCGACGGCATAGGGATGGGCTCAGCGATGACATCTGCCCTGTGGGGCGAGTGGTTGTGGTCTTCTTGCACTGGGATGGAAACCTTTGGGGGGGTGCTTTGGGAACCGCGTATGTCCTTGCTCCCTTTGCACCAAAGAGGAAACTGCACCATCTGGCTCACTGACGCCCGCATGTCCTTCCTTGCATCACCTTTGACTCCCAAGGCCGGGCCTTGCATAGAGATTTCCGCCGCTCTGGAGGGGTCCTGAGGAGGCCTATCTTTCACCGGTCTTGTCGTTGTTCTTCCTCGTGAGGATAGGGCCCTCGCGAGGGCCTTGTCTTAAGTGGGGCCACGCCTGGTCCCATTTGGTTGATGAAGTGGGCGGTGCCCTGGGCCGCAGGCAGGCAGGTCTGGGTACCCCCGTTCCCAAAATACCGACAGTAGCCCCCAAGCCCAAGGCACGCTCGATTTGGCTTACGAGCGAAGCCTGGAGGACGGCCTGAAGTGCCACAGGCCCCAAGCGCCTGCATGCCAGGCTTGGCACGCGTCAAGTGCCTCGGCGGCGACGCCTCCACTCCCCGAGGGCGTCCGGAAGCGCACCTAGTTGGATTGACGCGACGCCTCGTCATGGCACAGGCCATATTTGCTTCCCATCAAGTGCTTCTGCAGTTTTGGGACGCGCGGATGCGACTCTTTAGAGGTCAGGGGAGGCGACGTGGAGGGAACCACATTGACCGAACCGCCTTGTGCCCCCTGAGGGGTGCACGGCGCCTACTCTCCCACAAGGCCTCGTGGCTGCGGTCACGCCTATAAATCTGCCCCGTCCCTGGCCAGGGAGAGGTAATGTAGTCTTGATGCTTCCCCTTGTTTCCTTTGTTCCACTAGCAAAAAACCCTCTTTCCTTCTTGTCCCCCTATCCTTCATGGCATCCGGAGGAAGCGGTGCAGGCGCAGGGAAGTGGACGGCTCTTCCGTCTCCTTCGTCCTCCTCTGGAGGCGGCGGCGAGGGGCCCTCGGGGTCAGCGCGAGTTCGCCAGTGGTGTGCCCTGGTCAACAGGTAAGTATTCTGCCTTCTTCTTCTTCTCTTGTTCATTTGTCCATTGTTTGGAGTTTCATTTCCTTCCCCTCCTTCCAGGATTCCCGCGGCCAAGAAATGCAAACTTGGCGAGCTTCAGGAGGAGGTAGAGACGATGCTGGCCCGGCTGACCATCGCCGAGGCCGCCTTTGATGCTGCCCTCCGGGGCGAGGCTAAGGCCCGAGAGGAGCTTGTGTCCCTCTAGGCCTAGGTCCAAGAGGCGGCCAATGTCATGCAGGACGCCAAGGACGAGGCGGCGCACGCCAGTCTGCTAGAGTTCCAACGCACCAAGCAGTTCCGGGGCATCGCCGGCCACGCGGCCGACGCGGTGAGCCGGTTCGTTGGGGACGTGTGGGGACCCCGACTCATAAGTCATGATCACCGAATGCACATGTACAGTGATCCTAGAGATCAATGCTCACTAAACACATAGAAGCTAAATAAGAGGAGTCTTACATCCATACTTAACGTCTTACACAAATAAAGACCATGATTGTCAAGTCTTACATCGATAAGGCCACACGGGCCAAACACTTAAATAGAACAAGCAGCAGAAATCTTGGTCAAAAGCGTGAACCCATGCCATCTGCCTTAACCTACAGGCATTCTGACTGGGAAGCATCCTAGTTCACATGTTCGTCACCCACGAACTCCTCAACATACTCTTGTTCTTCCATGCCTAGCCATTTAAATAACCAGTGGCAAGACAATAAGTACTTTGAATGTACTCGCAAGAAACCCAAGTTGTGGAACAAGGTAACAATGATGCATGATATAGCACTAAGTAGGTAATTTTGCGGAAAGCTAGTTTTAAATGCAATGTCATGATCAAGTGACTAGCAAGCATGCATCAACAATAAGCAAATATCCATATGAACAAGACACCGTTATCATCATAAGTATGGGTTGAACACCTCATGTTCATTCACCATGCTAAGTCATCGGACTTAGTTTACTTCCCATGCTAAGCCATTGGACTTAGCTCATGTGACCTCTTGTCACCATCACATCCATACTCACACCAAGTTTCACGAAAACATCCGGACATAGTTTAAGAAGGACCTCCAACTGTCCATGACCGCGGACACGTCTATTCGAATAGTTTTACACTCTACAGAGGTTGCACACTTTACCCACAAGACTCAGGGAACTTTCATGTCATCCACGACTCACGGTATATAACATACCCGAGGTAAGCACCCGAACAATGCCTTTCCCATGGTGATACTAAACAGAGAGTCCACTCGTTGGTGCCATCCCTCATGATATACATCACTTGTATCATCCATGAGGGAACGCAACGGTGTGCCCGGTGCCTGTAAAGACAGCGCATGACCTTCCACTCTGGGACGACCCCGTCTCAAGAGTGACCACTTCACTCTTGCCACTAGTAATGCGGACTCCTTGCTAGTACCAACTATAGTAATCAACAAAGCCCCGTCCCATAAGGGGTATCGTGGTTGTGCATGTAAGGTTGGGATGGTCAGTAGACCTTAAATCTATTCTGTTTTCAAACACACACACACTCACTTGCTCCGACATACCACTTCTTTCTCAAGTGGTGACCCAACTCATCATCATCTCCCTCGGGCATTAGTCACACCCGACGGGGTTTTCGAAAGAGTCTTTGAAACCATATCTCCCCTTTCCATCAATATGCATAACTCCCATCCCACTTGCGTAGCATCTTTTTGCATCCTAGCTACACCCACCCGCATAACCTTCATAAGGTGGTAGGGTCATGCACAATGCAAGTGTCAAGAGTAAGAATGTCGGAAACAACCCACCGAAGGCGGGAGGTCACTACTTCACATGATCAAATATGATGAAAGTAAAGTGCTATATGACATGCAATGAAAATGGTTTATTAACATGGTCAAAGGGCTACTTGTTTGCCTCAACAAAGTCTCCAAGGTCTTCGAAGTCTTCGGGTCCAACTTCTTCGTCAACCGCGCAATCTATCATCACGAAATAAAACGGTAAAAATAAGCAACACACAAAACAAAGCACTCAAACTATTTTCAAAAATGTTAACCTACTCTAATAAATAATAAATATCATACTAAAAATATTGTCCTAGGGTTTTGTTGTGAAAAACATTTTGGAAATAAAATAACAGAGGCAAAAAGGTGCCTAAATATAGGTTTTAAAATAAAACAGTACTAAAAATATTTTCAAACATTTTTATAAATGGCACTAATAAATTCTATGGATTATTTCAAAAATTTAGGTGAAGGAATATTTGGATTTGGAATAATATTCTATTCTTTGGGATTTTTGGAAGAAACCACAGAAAACAAAACATAAAGGGCTACTGTGCCCCTCGGGCTAAAAGTTCCTAGCCGAAATCGGCCCAAGAGGGAAGCCGACCCAGGCGAGGAGCCGCACGCGGTAGGTTTGTTTTAAACTTGCCCGTGGGCTTGGCCTGCAACAAGAGAGGAGGGGGCAAGGGGATGACAGGTGGGCCCCACCTGTCATCCCTCTCCTGGCGACTGGGGCAGAGGGGGGGCTCACCGGAGGGCTCTAGGCCACGGCGGTGGGAATGAAGGGCACTGGCGTGCTCCTGGGGGCGTCACGCATTGGTGGGTGGTCGTGGGGTTGCTGGGGGTGAGGGGAACACCGACGATGGGGAAGCCCAACAGCGGTGGCAAGGGTTTGGGTCGGGAGAGGGCTCCCGACCGCGGGGTAGAGTGCTCTGGGCACGAGGAGGATGCGGAGGAAGAGGAAGAGCGAGGAGAGAGGATCAAGAGGAGCGGGGAGGCCTATTTATAGGCGGTCGCCGGTCCATCGTGGGCACGGTGAGCCGACGAGCACGGGGTGCTCTCCATAGGCCACGGGGGCGAGCGAGGCCGTGTCTGGGGGCTTTATGGACGCGGTCCATGCCCAGGAGGAGAGGAGGCAGCCAGGAGGGGCCCCGGAGGTGCGCGTCTGCGAGCGCAGCCACTGGACGGTTCGAACGGTGCCTTGCGCGCGTGAGAGAGAAAGAGAGAGAGAGAGGGCCGACCGCCTGCCATGTCGCGGATGCCGAGGCCGACCGAGGGGACACGGTGGGGCGGCCCGAGGCTGTCGGGTGGCGCCGGGTAGGGGCGGCTATAGTGCGGGAGCGCACTATAGCACGCTCCAGAGCGCCCAAATGGCATGCCTGGGCATTATTTTAGCCTCCCTGCGTGTCCTCTTATGCCTTGGGGCTTTAGAAGATGCCCAACGGCTAGGAGGATATAGGGAGAGCTCTGGAGGAGCCTTAGGGCAGATGGAAAGGGAAAGAGAGAGAGAAAAGATGTTGTTCAGGGGGGATTAAATGGGGTTTTGTCACAGCCCTAGAAAATGCTTGTATTAGTTGCATCATTGATCATTCATGCATCATGCATAATTTCAACATAAAATTTGAAATGGGGATTGCATAATCCCTAGAAGATCATCCTAATAAAAATAATTCAAATGGACTGTCTCAATGAACCCAAAATGCTTACTAAAATGTTCACCATTTTTGGAAAAAGCTTAAATGCCTTAACAAAATGTTGTATATTTTAATAGTCATGTTGGGCTCTGGTTTATCTCTCTAATATATTTGAATTGGAGTTATTAATTCTATAAATAATATTTTACAACACCATATTATTCTGGAAATACATCAGTGGCCCTGGAAATAATTTAGAAGGCCACATAAATATTTTCAGGAGTTTATAGAATAGTTTGATATTATTTCAACTAGAACAAACTGTAGAAAATAATAAAAAAAATAAAATAAATAGGAAAAGAAAGGAAAGTGGCCCACCTAGCGCTTACCTGTGTAGCCCCAAGCTGGCCCAACCCACCAGCTCGCGCCAGTCGTCTCCCAGCTCGCGCCAGGAGGACAAGCGCGTGGCCGGAGCGTGCGAGCACGCGTCCGCGCCACCTCCTACCCGTCTGCCTGCCTGTGCAAGGAGATAGGGCTCCCTAGAGCCGTCCGGATCAGGCCATCTTCCTCGCCAGTCTCTCTGCTCTATCCCTCGCTCTCTAGCCCCCTCCCGCGAGCTCACCCGAGAGCCCCAGTGTGCACCTCTGTGGCCACGTCCATCCCCTCGCCCTGCAGATGTGTCCTAGAGCTCCGCCTTGACTCCTTGAAGGTCCTCACCAAGACCCTCATTGCTGGATGCCCTGAATGCTGTCCCCGTCGTCTTCTTCATTATCGGTCGCCACAGATCCCCTCCGACGATTCGCCACCTGCCGGTTACCCCCGAGCTCGCCGAGCCCTCGTCCGAACCCCTGTGAGCTCCCTTTGCTTCTCCCCATAGCCTCACTGCTCTGCTCGACCTCTAGCCGCCGTCCCCGCCAATGCCGAGCTCCAGCCACCTTCAAAGTCGCCGCTGTCGCTAGCTCCGACCAGCCCGCGGCCTATTGTTTCCTCCCCTGGATGCGTGGGAGCACGGGCTACCTCCGGTTGCCTTCCGCCGCCGCTCGCGTGGCCTCCCGGCGTGTCTTTGCTGCTCTGGAGGGTCGTCGGTGGCCTCCCTCCGGCTTGGCTGACGTGGCCCCAATTAGGGTTTAATTCCCCCACTAATCAGTCACCCTGAAGATATTAACAGTGGGCCCCGCAAGAATGGTTAGACAGAAATGATTAGTTAGGAAAAAAAGAATTAACCCATGTTTTTTTTCAATGGGTCACTAACCAATGGGCTCCACTGGTCAGATTTGACCCTGGGCAGCCAGTTGACTTGATGACATCACTATGACATCATGCTGACACAGTAATCAGTTTTTTTATAATAGAGATAATTCAGGAAATTCTAGAAAATGTTTAAAACTTCTAAAAATCATAGAAAATAATCTGTAAATCAGATGAAAATAATTTATATATGAAAAATGATCAGAAAAATCCAATGAATCTGTTTATGCCATGACCATGCATGTTTGAGAAAGTTAACATCACCAAGTAGGACATTTCATGATTAGGGTAATTTAATAAATAGTGTTGGAGTTGGAATTTTGTATATTTTTGAATTCCACTTCACTTAATATGACTACCTATAGCACTAGGTCAATTCAGTAACTTAACATGCCATTTCATGCATCATGTTTGTTGCATCACTTTGAATGTGTTCATTTCTCTGTTTGCCGGTGTTTGTTCCCTCTCGGTAGACGATGGTTTCGATGATGTGATCGTTGACACTAATGAAGTGAAATGATATCTTCAGGACTGTCAGGCAAGCAAACCCCCTTGAGCATACTGATATGAACCCACGCTCTCGCTTCTACTCTCTTTTACTGCATTAGAACATTGACGATTCAACTGTTACATGTTCTCTGTAGTTGAACCCATTCCTTTGCATGATCTGTCTTTGCCACAGTAAATAGTTGAAACCACTTAGCATGAGTAGCAACTGCTTGTTGTGCTTACTCATCCATGCCTACTTAATTAGTGTGCCTCCTATGCTTAGAGTCGTGTCGTGTTGGGTCTGATACATCTGGGTGATGGATCGGAATGGCAGTATCCATGTCTTACTGTGTGAGAGTTAAGTGTGTGAACACGATTTGGTAAAGGTAGCAATGAGAGGCCATGTAGGACTACATGGTGGGTTGTCTCATTGGGACGGACCTTAAGAACTGAGTTCTATGTTTGTGATCCAAGACAGTTACTACCACACATTGGGCTCCGGTAACTCGACCCCTCTCGGCTTATTAATCGCCTAGTCCTCTGTCTAGCAGTCGCAACTAGTTTCTAGTGTTTGTAGGAAAAGTGATGGCGGCCGTGCATAATGCTGCCCGACGGGGTGGGCTGTGATGCGGTAGATGCACAGTGGCATGGTGTACCAAGTGGCACCCGAACGGTGGGCTTGGGAACCCTGCGCACATCGTTTAAGGCCGTACCGGAAACATCGGACGGACTTCCGTGCGGGTTCAGTCTCAAATAGGCAATAAACCTAGACTAGGGTCTTGTGTGGTTGACGGTCGTGGCCGACGCCCATGCGAGTGCTTCCGCTTGAAGGTTGCCGAGATGCATGACGTGCATATGGTGATAAGTGGCGACAGCGTGTGTGAGGAAGTATACCCCTGCAGAGTGAAATAATCTATTCAAATAGCCGCGTCCTCGGATATGTACTACTTGGAGAACTTATGTGGTTCATAGAAAACTTGAAGTGGATACACTAAAATGCGCAAGATAAGCGTGAGTGCTATGGATGGCCTTCTCGTAGGGAGACGGAAGTGGATCCATAGTGGTGTATTGATTGGAGAATATGTGGACTCATGTGCGCTATCCCACCTCAAAGATACTATTGTAGTCGTAGTATAGGTTAGCCAAGAGTCAAAGCTGGCTTGCTGCAATAAACTCCACAACCCCCTTCATTGATACTGATGCATATGTAGATAGTTCTGATGTAAGTCTTGCTGAGTACCTTTGTACTCACGTTTGCTTAATTATGTTTTTGTAGAGGAGACGTCAGTCTTATTAGTAATCGTTACAACGTGATGTTTGATGTTGACCGGATTAGCTTGGGAATCCTAGACAGAGGTCTGGTTCCTTTGTAGGGTCGATGTAGCTTTTTAGGCTCCTTTAGCCACTTTTGTAGATGTCTGTACCCATACATGTTTAACTTTCGCTTGTTTGTTGAATGCTTTGAATGTTGGGTCTTGTGACCCCTGTTTGTAACACCTTATTGTATTGGCTCTTCTGAGCCTTCTAAATAAATGTTGTAATGTTATATGGTTATGTTGTGATGCCATAGTTGTATCTATGCATATCGGGCATGTCGGGCGTATGTGTGACGTGCAACGGTATGTATGGGATCCGAAACGTAGTTGTGTGCCTTTAGTAGTACTCTTTACGGGGAAATGCCTCTTTGTGCTTCCACCGAGCCTTGGTAGCTTACTACTGCTCCGAACATATGACCGGCATGTATCCTTCTTTGCTTCTATGTTTGACCCTCCAGGGAAATGTCTCATAGTGTAATGGAGTCCCTGTAGCCTGCTACGACTCGTCTACGTGCAGTGATTGCATTTATGTCCCACGGCGTAATGGAGTCCTTGTAGCTTGCTATGACTTGTCTACACACGCTAGAGATCGACACCTACATTGCTGGGTTACGTATGCCTGTCCCTGTATGGAGGTGCCACTTGGGTTCTATGACTAGTCATGTCGGCTCGGGTTCTCTGACATTTGAATGCTAGCGGCACATTCACATACGTGAGTCAAAAGACACAAACGGTCCCAACCCAGGTAAGGTGGCAGCCGTGGAGATAACCGTGCGTGAGACCGCAAAGTGATGTGATGTGTTACAGGCTGGATTCTTATGGCTTAGGATCGGGATCCCGACAATGTTGGTATCAGAGCTTGACTGCGTGTAGGATTACCAAGCCAAACTGGTCGATGTTGAGTCTAGAACTGCTTTAGTTATATAAGGGAATTGATTGTGTAAGGGAATGTAAGGCTCTTTTTACTCCTTTCCTTGTGTCATTCTAATTCTGAGTCACCCTGTTATTTTCTACGGGGGTTAAGAGCTAGGCCTTCTCATCTATCTATTAGGAGGACGAGTTACTATGCTAGAGACCTATAGGAAAGTTGTTGTCTTCCTGGATCAGTGTCTCCATATGAATTCATTGTCATGTTGTCAGTTTTCTTGTGAAGGTTGCCTCATATTTCATGCCCGTACAGCCGTTATGCTGTCCGAGTTATCCAAGGTTTCTAAATTATCTGATGCAATTGCAAAACTCTTTCATCTTGAGTCAATGTCTTTCAGGGCAGACAAAGCGCACTAATTGTTAAGTTGAGCTACCCTATTACCTCGACGTGTTTGATGAAGGTGTTTAGGAAACCATGTTGTTTCAATGAACCACCCAATAGTCTAGTTGTGTCTTTTGTTTCCAGTGTGACAATTCTGGCCATCATCATCAAAAGCATGCTGTGATGCTACTTAGTCAATAGGTATTCTGTATCTGGGTTCTTGAACCCAAGGATCATTCTACTCATTCCCGTTGATAGTATTTGCTCATTCCTTTAGGATATTAGTAACCTTGTTATAGTCTTCAAGGTTTGTGGTATATCATTCTTCCAATACCACGAATCAATTATGGCAGAAGTTCTTTGTGAACAAAAGATCACAACATGAGTGCTCTTGATGAGTTCTCCATTCTATAATTGAGACTATGCCAATCCTTCATTTCTGCATGGATTATCTGGAAGAAACACGTTGAACTCTGTTTGACTTATTCAATCCATGCATCTACAACTCAAGAAAAAACCTAGGTGCTCTTGAGTTGCCCTTCTTCAATTGTATTATGACCTTTATCTACCAATGGATAGTCAAGAGTATGTCATGCATTGTGTTATCGATGTCGACTATTCTTGTCGTCTGTCAAGCCATTCTATTTCAGAATGACTAGGAGAAGCAAAATCCCGTACCTCGTCCATTCTTGGATTGGGTCAAAGCAGTTGTATTCCACATATCAAAATGCCAATTTAGCTTTTGCTCTGTTCTACCTTAAGGTATTACGCTCTTCATGTCAAGATTATCATGAGTACTGCACTCCCTCTTATGAAATCTTGATGTAGTGATACTTCTCGCCATCATCATTCATTCCCCGGTCTCTGTGTTGTTGAAACCAGAATACCGACAAGTGAATCGTAATGTGTGAAATTGATACTCCTGGCAACTTTGTTGCTCGGTAGTTAATGGACAATAATCTCACTCTTGGTGTGATGGTCATTGAATTGTCATACTAAGAATGATCATGCTACCTAGTCCATTTTCCATGGTGCACTTTTCAGTCAATGAGTTAGTATTGTGTCAATCCTTCGCTCTGTTGATCATATTGTCTTGCCTTGAAAAACAAGATTGCTCTCGATCTTGATAACATACCGGCGGATCGTGATTTTCCGAATGTCTTCTCGGAAGTATTACCAAGGTGTTCCTTGACCGTTATGTTAAGTTCGTGATCAAGATGGTTTTGCTATAAACCACCCCTTCTCCAAGAATCGCTGTTGGACACCCCTGAACTAGTTGGTTAAGCTAAACAACAACTTGGAGAGTTGGAAGATAAAAGCTTCGCCTGACGTAGTTCATTCCAGGGGGATGTTTTTGTTGTGGATGTGTGTGTCGAAAAAGGCGATACTTTCACCGAGTGATCCTTGTGGTCAATTGTTGCATCTATCGTCTTATCCAATCTTTGATTTGAGTGTGGGCTATCATCAAATCAAAATCAGAACCAAAGATCTTCCTAATGTTTTTTTTACTCGTGGATGTGTCCTCGAGCATACACCATTATATCCTTTGGTCTGACCAATGCTATCACCTTGTTCTCATAGTTGAGGAATTCCATCCATTTTGATACCTCGATGAATTATTGTTGGGCCCATCGACAACATTTTCATTTGTTCCATGATTCATGATGAACATTGAGCTAGTGTTGGAAACTTTGTAGGTAATATCTTCGTGTCCTGTACATGTAGCATATCCATGGTGTAAGAAGTGACTTACTCTTAGTTCATGGACTTATGGTGCAAGTTGCCGCCATGAACTTGAGAAAGGTCGTTTTGTTTCATTGGAATCATCCCAAGTCAGTCATGCACGTGCGAAGTATTCCATGGTTTGGTATACTGATCATCTCCATTACACATGCAATCCCTAGCACACCAAGCCACTGATTGATTTGGTTAAGGAAAAGAAGTTAAGTGTTACTCCTGAAGGGCCCTGACGGACGTGCACAATACTTTGCTACCTCCAATGATGGTTCCATCCAGAACTCGGCAGTGTTTTGTTGTAAGTCCATGTAGTCATGCATGTCTTGGACATTGTGTTCACATGTGTCTTGCAACCCAGCTCATGTTTTGGAGTTGGCTTCCGCAGTTCATTTCCCGAGAATCTTGCAACGTCATCTCTTCGATTTGTGTTGCAACCTTTCGCTTTCAGACATGCTAAGTCTGGAATATCCTGACACCAACCATATCTGAATCTTAGGCAGATATGATGGTTGGCACATTTCCCAAGAATTATAATATTGGTCTCTTTGTAACCCGGTAAAGGGATGTTGTGGCTAACATACCTATCCGGAAGACCTACCATTATATCATCTTGTTTAGCAACTTGGCCACCTCCCCATGAGGACCTTGTATGACTTGCTCTAAAAGTTATTCCTCATGGACCCTTTGAGATCCCGAAGTCCGACCTTTACTTGATGTTCTAGATACCAAACGTTACCTATAATTGGGTTATGCTAATTCATCAAGGAGAACATTAGAAGCGGAGTGCTAAATGTTTCTCGGTCGATTGTCTAGAGTTTGCTCCCTTGGCATAGCTAAGGTGAAATCTGAGAAAGTGTTGTCTTCCTTTCCATCTGCATCCTCCATCATTATTCATCATGGTAGTATGAGGTGTTGCCAGGATCCTTGGCACAGATGTTGGTAAAAAACCTTGATGAATATGGAAATGCTCAAGTTCTTTAGAGCACGCTCGAACACTGGGTTACACCCTCGGTATTAATTGGAATGTGCCTTCCATTGCCGAGTTGTTTTATAACTCTAGTTTTCCTTCGATCTGAGTAAGCCATTCATTGAATTCATTCCAACAATCGTTTGTGAAATGCCTTAGGTTGTCATAAAGAGTTTCAGTGATCTTTGTATCAAAAGTAATTCTTTTTGCCACTTAAGGGATAGTACTACGAGTCACCTTCTCTAAGGTGCCTGTTATGGTATTATGGCAATTATCTCCTTGCTATTTTCAAACCTCTTCACCATCTGGTTTAGCATGGAATTATTGCCTACCAATTGAACCTCCGTCATCTGCCTTATTCATTGTTCTCGACGTGTGTTTTCTGTCTCAACTTGAGAGATGTTATCACGTCTCATTCTGCGAGTTGATCATGAGTTGCTCGATCTTCGTAAAGATTGATTCTTGTAGAGCTTTCTACCCCTGTTGTCTTTTTGCTGGATGAAGATCCCGCCAGGCGTAACAGGGTGTTACAATTAGCAAAGATGTCAAGATCAGCATAATGCAATGAATCAACAGCTACGAGGAGGGCACGTGGACCAAGAAGTTTGTGATAGTTAGTGCCCCCCTCTGTTCTCTTACCCTACGCTTGAATCTCGGGACGAGATTCTTGTTAGTGGGGGTGAGTTGTCACAGCCCTAGAAAATGCTTGTATTAGTTGCATCATCGATCATTCATGCATCATGCATAATTTCAACATAAGATTTGAAATGGGGATTGCATAAACCCTAGAAGATCATCCTAATAAAAATAATTCAAATGGATTGTCTCAATGAACCCAAAATGCTTACTAAAATGTTCACCATTTTTGGAAAAAGCTTAAATGCCTTAAAAAATGTTGTATATTTTTATAGTCATGTTGGGCTCTGGTTTAACTCTCTAATATATTTGAATTGGAGTTATTAGTTCTATAAATAATATTTTACAACTCCATATTATTCTGGAAATACATCAGTGGCCCTGGAAATAAATTAGGAGGCCGCATAAATATTTTCAGGAGTTTATACAATAGTTTGATATTATTTCAACTAGAAAAAATTGTAGAAAAATAATAATAAAAAAGAATATAAATAGGAAAAAAAATAAAGAGGCCCACCCGGCGCTTACCTGTGTAGCCCCAAGCTGGCCCAGCCCACCAGCTCGCGCCAGTCGTCTCCCAGCTCGCGCCAGGAGGACGAGCGCGTGGCCGGAGTGCGCAAGCACGCGTCCACGCCACCTCCCACCCGTCTGCCTGTCTGTGCGAGGGGATAGGGCTCCCCAGAGCCATCTGGATCAGGCCATCTTTGTCGCCAGTCTCTCTGCTCTCTCCCTCGCTCTCTAGCCCCCTCCCGCGAGCTCACCCGAGAGCCCCAGCGAGCACCTCCGTGGATATGTCCATCCCCTCGCCCTGTAGATGTGTCCTAGAGCTCCGCCTTGACTCCTTGAAGGTCCTCGCTGAGCCCCTCATCGCCGGATGCCCTGAACTCTGTCGTCATCGTCTTATTCATCGTCGGTCGCCATGGATCCCACGAACGATTCGCCACCTGCCGGTTGCCCTTGAGCTCGCCGAGGCCCTCGTCAAAACCCCTGTGAGCTCCCTTTGCTTCTCCCCGTAGCCCTGCTGCCCTGCTCGACCTCTAGCCACCGTCCCCGCTGATGCCGAGCTCCGGCCGCCGTCAAAGTCGCCGCTACCGCCAGCTCCGACCAGCCCGCGGCCTACTGTTGCCTCCCCTGGATGCGCGGTAGCACGGGCTACCTCCGGTTGCCTTCCGCCGCCGCTCCCGTGGCCTCCCGGCATGTCTCTGCCGCTCTGGAGGGTCGCCGGCGGCCTCCCTCTAGCCTGGCTGACGTGGCCCCAATTAGGGGTTAATTGCCCCACTAGTTAGTCACCCTGGAGACACTGACAGTGGGCCCCGCAAGAATGGTTAGACAGAAATGATTAGTTAGGAAAAAAAGAATTAACCCCTGTTTTTTTCAATGGGTCACTGACCAACGGGCCCCACTGGTCAGATTTGACCCTAGGCAGCCAGTTGACTTAATGACATCACTATGACATCATGCTGACACAGTAATCAGTTTATTTTATAATAGAGATAATTCAGGAAATTCTAGAAAATGTTTAAAACTTCTAAAAATCATAGAAAATAATCTGTAAATCAGATGAAAATAATTTATATATGAAAAATGATCAGAAAAAATCCAATGAATCTGTTTATGCCATGATCATGCACGTTTGAGCAAGTCAACATCACCAAGTAGGACATTTCATGATTAGGGAAATTTAATAAATAGTGTTGGAGTTGGAATTTTGTATATTTTTGAATTCCACTTCACTTAATATGACTACCTATAGCACTAGGTCAATTCAGTAACTTAACATGCCATTTCATGCATCATGTTTGTTGCATCACTTTGAATGTGTTCATTTCTCTGTTTGCCGGTGTTTGTTCCCTCTCGGTAGACGATGGTTCCGATGATGTGTTCGTTGACACTGATGAAGAGAAATGATATCTTCAGGATTGTCAGGCAAGCAAACCCCCTTGAGCATACTGATATGAACCCACTTTCTCGCTCCTACTCTCTTTTACTGCATTAGGACATTGACGATTCAACTGTTACATGTTCTCGGTAGTTGAACCCATTCCTTCGCATGACCTGTCTTTGCCACAGTAAATAGTTGAAACCACTTAGCATGAGTAGAAACTGCTTGAGACTTGTTGTGCTTAATCATCCATGCTTGCTTACTTATTGTGCCTGCTATGCTTAGAGTCGTGTCGTGTCGGGTCTGATAAATCTGGGTGATGGATCGGAATGGCAGTATCCATGTCCTACTATGTGAGAGTTAAGTGTGTGAACACAAGTTGGTAAAGGTAGCGACGAGAGGCCATGTAGGAGTACATGGCGGGTTGTCTCATTGGGACCAACCTTAAGAACTGAGTTCTGTGTTTGTGATCCAAGACAATTACTACCACACATTGGGCTCCGATAACTCGACCCCCCTCTGCTTATTAATCGCCCAGTCCTCTGTCCAGGAGTCGCAACTAGTTTCTAGTATTTGTAGGAAAAGTGATGGCGGCCGTGCATAGCGCTTCCCGACGGGGTGGGCTGTGATGCGGTAGATGCACAATGGCACGGTGTACCAAGTGGCACCCGAACGGTGGGCTTGGGAACCCTGCACACATCGTTTGAGGCCGTACCGGAAAATTCGGCCGGACTTCCATGCAGGTTCAGTCTGAAATAGGCGATAAACCTGGACTAGGGTCTTGTGTGGTTGACAGTCGTGGTCGACGCCCACGCCAGTGCTTCCGCTTGAAGGTTGCCGAGATGCATGACGTGCATATGGTGATAAGTTGCGAGAGCGTGTGTGAGGAAGTATACACCTACAGGGTGAAATAATCTGTCCAAATAGCTGCGTCCTTGGATATGGACTACTTTGAGAACTTATGTGGTTCATAGAAAACTTGAAGTGGATACTCTAAAATGCTCAAGATAAGCATGAGTGCTATGGATGGCCTTCTCTTAGGGAGACGGAAGTGGATCCATAGTGGTGTATTGATTGGAGAATATGTGGACTCGTGTGCACTATCCCACCTCAAAGATACTACTTGTAGTCGTAGTATAGGTTAGCCAAGAGTCAAAGCTGGCTTGCTGCAATAAACTCCACAACCCCCTTCATTGATACTGATGCATATGTAGATAGTTCTGATGTAAGTCTTGTTGCGTACCTTTGTACTCACGTTTGCTTAATTATGTTTTTGCATAGGAGACGTTAGTCTTATTAGTGATCGTTACAATGTGATGTTTGATGTTGACCGGATTAGCTTGGGAATCCCAGATAGTGGTCTAGTTCCTTTGGTAGGGTCGATGTAGCTTTTTAGGCTCCTTCAGCCACTTTTGTAGATGTCTGTACCCATACATGTTTAACTTTCCCTTGTTTGTTGAATGCTCTGAATGTTGGGTCTTGTGACCCCTATTTGTAACATCTTATTGTATTGGATCTTATGAGCCTTCTAAATAAATGTTGTAATGTTGTATGGTTATGTTGTGATGCCATAGTCGTATCTATGCATATCGGGCATGTCGTGCGTACGTGTGATGTGCAACGGTATGTATGGGATCCGACACCTAGTTGTGTGCCTTTAGTAGTACTCTTTATGGGGAAATGCCTCTTTGTGCTTCCACCGAGCCTTGGTAGCTTGCTACTGCTCCGGACACATTGATTGACCGGCATGTATCCTTGTTTGCTGCTGTGTCTGACCCTTCAGGGAAATGTCCTACAGTGTAATGGAGTCCCTGTAGCTTGCTATGACTCGTCTACGTGCAGTGATGGCATTTATGTCCCACGGCGTAAAGGAGTCCTTGTAGCTTGCTATGACTCGTCTACACACGCTAGAGATCGACACCTGCATTGTTGGGTTACGTATGCCTATCCCTGTATGGAGGTGCCACTTGGGTTCTACGACTAGTCATGTCAGCCCGGGTTCTTTGACATTTGAATGCTAGCGGCACATTCACATACGTGAGTCAAAAGACGCAAACGGTCGCGGCCCAGGTAAGGTGGTAGCCGTGGAGATAACCGTGCATGAGACCGCAAAGTGATGTGATGTGTTACAGGCTGGATTCTTATGGCTTAGGATCGGGGTCCCGACATGTTTTCACCACATTACACTTGGGCTATGGTCATGATACTTTTACTAGAGGTGAAATGTGTCCATATGAGACTGTGGTAGAAAGTTGGGGGCAAGGGTAAATGGGAAAGAGGTGGAAATGGACGTTTTACTAAATCACCAGAAGGTGTTTGGTAAGGTTTTGGGCAAGAAGATGTTACCGACTTACTGAGATACTCACCAGGGTCAAAGTCTAGGTCAGGATGAGAGGTTTCACCATGTTTGAGCCCAAGGGGAAAAAGTTGACAATGGAGATTTGATAAACCCTAGAAATTAGCAAAATCAGATTTCTGTAGATCCCGATGCTAGGATTTTACCCTTGATGCACCACTTAGTGTATCATCACTATTTGGCCATTAGAGCATGCCCGCAAAGTACGAGGCAAAGGGGAGACACTTCACCATGTAAAGTTGCTCAAATTTGATTCTGGAGAGGGATGGTTTTGGGATGGTTCGATGAACCAAACCAACTTGGATTGAGATGAAACTTTGCAAGATCATCACCTATGATAGTGTTGACTTGCTGGAATTTTCCTGCAATGTATTGAGAATATTTCTTATAGTAATATTTCAAAAGTTTGATTTGAACAGAAAGAGTTTTGAGGTTTTTTGCCTATGATCTCATCATGCCCTTGTGTTGAAACTCATATATATGGAAAATATATGTCCACTAAGTTCCTCTAAATTTTCTCAAATATTTTTAAAGCATTGAAATAATTTTTCCCTATGAAAGACAATTTTTGGCCTTAAGAAAAGCCTTTAAATAAAATATAAAGATAACCTTTACAAATAATATTTTATGGTTTTGGGAAGTCTTATATATAGTGGGTTTGAAATAAAGCTTTTGGGAAAGAAGAATCCACCCAATTTGAGGACTTGCAGTGCAAACCTCATTTCAGGGGATTTTGAAAACATAACTTGAATAATTCATTTTTTGTTAAAACAAATTTGATAAGTATAGTTTCGGGCACTATTCACATGGCATGATCATTGGGAAAGAGGTTTGGGTCAAGGAAGATGAAATATGAGGTGGAATAGAATCTAGGAGTGCCACACCACAATCATCAAGCAAGCAAACAATATAGCAAACAAGCACAAGCACTTTGGAAAAGTTTTAGTTGGTTTTAAATTTTATAACCCAAAACATATCAATGTGCTACAAACACAGGGTGTGACAGACCTCCCCCCCTTACAAGAATCTCGTCCCCGAGATTCCTAGGCTAAGCAGTAAGAACATAGGGGAACTCTGATCTAAGATAGTCTTCATGCTCCCAGGTTGCTTCAGCTTCAGTGTGGTTGCTCCACTGGACCTTGGAGTACTTGATGCTGCGGCTTCGGGTGCAACGCTCGGCTTCATCCAAAATGCGAATTGGCCTCTCACGATAAGTGAGGTCTGGCTGAAGGTCGATGGCTTGATAGTCAATAGCCTTGTAGAGGTAGCGGCGGTTGGGAACTTGCAGACACTTCTGGAGCCGTGACACATGATAGACGTTGTGCACATCCAATAGCTCGGGAGGTAGTTCTAGTTGGTAGGCAACTTATCCGCGTCTTGCGGTGATCTTGAAGTGGCCGATGTATCTGGGTGCGAGCTTCCCTTTGACGTGAAAACGCTTGGTTCCTTTAAGAGGCGTAACTCGAAGATATACATGATCTCCGTTGTTGAATCTCAGATCTCGGCGGTGAGAGTCAGCGCAACTCTTTTGTCTTTACTTGGCAATCTCAAGTCTCTCTCGGACGAGTTGAACTTGCTCTTCGGCTTCGCGGAGGATGTCTGGTCAGAAAATTAAACCTTCTCTGGTCCCTGACTAGTTGAGGGGGGTACGACACCTACGTCCATACAACACCTCAAATGGTGCCGTTCGAAGACTCGACTGATAGCTGTTGTTGTAGGAAAACTCGGCGAATGGTAGGCAATCTTCCCACTTGGCTCCATATGCCAAAACACAAGCGTGGAGCATATCTGATTTACTCATTCCGTTTGTCCACCGGTCTGAGGGTGAAAAGCAGTGCTGAAGGAGAGCTTGGTTCCCATGGCTTATTGAAACATCTTCCAGAATCTTGAGGTGAAATGGGTGCCTCGATCCGACACGATCTCCTTTGGAACTCCGTGGAGGCTCACGATCCGCTCGATGTAGAGACTACCTAGCTTGTTACCATCATAGGTGGTTTTGACAGGAATGAAATGGACTACCTTGGTCAGGTGGTCGACAATGACCCAAATGGAATCATGTCCTTTGCTTACCTTGGTAAACCGGTGATGAAATCCATCCTGACTTTATCCCACTTCCATTCTGGCACTTTGAGATGTTGCAATAGCCCAGCGGGTCGCTGATGCTCAACTTTAACTCTCTGGCATATGCCACACTTGGTGACAAAGGTGCCTATCTCCTGTTTCATGCCATGCCACCAAAATCTTGCCTTGAGGTCTTGATACATCTTGGTTCCACCAGGATGGATGGAGTATTGAGTGTCATGAGCTTCCTGCAAGATCAAGTTCTCGAGCTCCTCTTTGTTGGGTATGCAGATGCGTTTCCCGAACCATACAACTCCTTGTTCATCCACTGAGAATCCTGTGCCTTGCCTGCCTTGATCTTCCTCTTGATGCCTTCAATGCTCTCGTGTCCTTTCTGGGCTTCTTTGATATTGTCCATCAAGGTAGGCTTTGCTTCGAGGTTGGCGAGGAACCCGGGTGCAACCAGTTCCAAGCCGAAACTTTCAAGTTCTTCATACAAGGCGGGCAGCCTTTCCTTAATCACATCATTCAAGGAACAAGCCTTTCTGCTTAAGGCGTCTGCTACCACATTGGCCTTTTCGGGGTGGTACTGAACACTGAGGTCATAGTCCTTGATCAATTCCAACCACTTCACTGCCTCATGTTCAATTCCCTTTGAGTGAAGATATACTTCAAACTCTTGTGATCTGTGAATATCTCACATCGCTTCCCCAGAATGTAATGTTGCCATGTCTTCAACGCATGAACCACGGCTGCCAACTCGAGATCATGAGTTGCGTAGTTCTCTTCATGAGGATTTATCTGTCTAGATAGATATGCTACAACTCTGCCTTCTTGCATCAGAACACCTCCAAGCCCGGTTCTTGATGCATCACAATAAATCACAAACTCCTTGTGAATATCAGGGGTGGCCAAAATAGGGGCTGTGGTCAATCTCTTCTTGAGCTCCTTGAAGCTTTCCTCGCACTTAGCAGTCCATTCAAACATCTTGTCCTTCTTCAAAAGCTGGGTCATGGGTCGGGCAATGCTTGAGAATCCTTCCACGAACTTGCGGTAATAACCCGCGTGTCCGAGGAAGATCCTGACTTCCTTCACGGTGGTTGGGGTTTGCGACTCCGTTACAGCTTCAATCTTGGCAGGGCCCACTGACAATCCTTCTGCAGTCAACACATGACCCAAGAATCCAACTTCATGCAGCCAGAATTCACACTTGCTGAACTTGGCTTACAACTGGTGCTCTAGAAGCTTCTCTAGGACCAATCTCAAGTGTTCCTCATGTTCTTCCTCAGACTTGGAGAAGACGAGTATGTTATCAAATAAATACGACAACGAACTTGTCCAAGTACTCCATGAAGACCTTATTCATGAGGTACATGAATTAGGCAGGGGCATTAGTTAACCCGAATGACATGACCGTGTATTCATACAGGGCATACCGGGTTACAAATGTTGTCTTTAGAATGTCCTGGGGTCTGATCTTCAGCTGATAGTACCCAAACCTAAGGTCAATCTTGGAAAACACCTTAGCTCCATTCAGCTGATCAAACAGATCTTGAATCTTGGGAAGTGGGTACTTGTTCTTTATCGTGGCTTCATTAAGAGAACGGTAATTGACACAAAGTCTGATAGTTCCGTCCCTCTTTGATGCAAGCGATCCCCAAGGAGAGGCACTAGGTCGAATGAATCCTTTCCTGAGCTGCTCTGCCAGTTGCTTCTTCAACTCAGCCAACTCTTCGGATCCCATCCTGTAGGCCTTCTTATAGACGGGCCTTGATCCGGGCATAAGCTCAATGATGAACTCAATGTCATGGTCAGGAGGCATTCCGGGCAGCTCATCAGGAAACACATCCAGGTACTCACATACCATCGACACTTGATCCAACTCAACTCCCGATAGGCAGTTAGCCTGAGGGGCTTGAGTGGAGGCAGGGTTGGGAACATACTTGACTTCCACTCCTTGGCTATTGGTCATGGTGACAATCCTCTTGGCACAGTCCAACATGCCTTGGTGCTTGGTTAACCAATTCATGCCAAGGATGACGTCCAAGCCTGGTGAATCCAGAACTATAAGGTCTGCTAGGAAGTCTACCCCGTTGATGTCAATCTTTACTCCCTTACACCCTACCCCAGACTTCATAACTGAACCGGGGGTTTGTATCAACATACGATGACCCACGGGTGTAGGTTCCATGCCACTCTCTAATGCAAACTTTTGGGTGACAAAAGAATGCGAAGCTCCACAATCAAACAATACTGTTGCTGGGATTGAGTTGACGAGGAACGTACCTAGTTTGACATTCGGGTCTTCCTAGGCTTCCTCTATGGTGATGTCATTCACACGACCCTTGCCATTGTTGGGCTAGTTGCGAGGAGATGGGTTCCTTGGTTGTGCTCCACGGGCTTGACCTTGGTTTGGCGCATTGGGGCGCAGTGCATCTGGCTTCTTGTTGGGGCAAAGCTTAGAGATATGTCCAGACTGACCACATCCAAAGCAAGTGACTTGCCCAAGGTTGCTGCTGAAGTTCCTAACATCGTTGTTGTTATTGGAGTTGTTGTTGTAGGCTAGCCTGGGATTGGCATACTGCTGAGGCTGGTAGCTTGGACGAGGTGCAAGAGGTCTGGCCTGCTGTGGCTGATAGGTCGGCTTGGCTGGGGCTGGCTGCCAGGGGCAAGACTTCTGGTTGCTAGGGCTACCCTTGCTGACCATCTTGCGCTTGCGAGTGTCGTCGATGGCACAAAGCTTGTCTTCCAGCATGAGGGCCTTGTTCACCAGGTCGAAGAAGGTACAACTGTCGTAGATGACGAGCTGATACTGTAGGACCTGTTGAAGTCCCTCCATGAAGCGTTCCTTCTTGGCAGCCTCTGTGCTGACATCTTCACGTGCATACCTTGACAGCAGGTTGAACTTCTGCAGGTACTCCTTGACAGAGCCACTTCCTTGCTTCAACGCTCGGAATTCTCTCTTCTTGATAGCCATGATCCCATAAGGAATGTGGGCAGTGCGGAATCCTTCCTTGAAGTCATTCCAAGTGATCACACGTTCTCCTTGCATGACCTTGAATTCATCCCACCAAGCTCGGGCGGTACCTCCAAGGCAGTGAGAGGCATAAAGCACCTTCTCACGATCCTCATTGCAATTGACCAATGCAAGGAGGTCCTTGATTGTGTGGATCTAGTCATATGCATCCAATGGCTCGACAGTCTCGATGAAGGTTGGGGGCGAGTTCCTCATGAACTCAGACAGGGTCGAGCGGCCATTGCCATTCCTGCCTTGCTATTGGTTGTTCATAAGGGCCTGAGCCATCTGCTGGATAGCAGCATTGTTGGTCTGGCGCTCCTCCCGGAGAATTTGGAGAAACTGAGCTATGGTCATGTTCTCCAGTGGAGGTGGTGGCGGGGGAATGTTGCCTTGTGGCTGCTCCAGGTCTCCTCCAGCATGAGCAGACCCACCAGCTCCCTATTGCTGGCTTGAGTTACCGGCTTCAGGGTTGGTGAAGGAGCCGTTGTGGGTAGCAGTCACCATCCTGTTTGGAGCAGCCAAATCAAACAACTGGGATAGACGAGAGGAAAAGCAACAATGGAAAAGCACGCCTAAGGGGGTGGTCGAGTGAAAGTGTGTTAAAACAAGGGTAGAAAGACCAACAATATATATTAAGATATACGATGGAGTCGCTTACATGTTGCCTAAGGAAAAAAGCGCGACTTGCATCAGAACACAAACAACAAAACAAACAACAAGCACACATGGTTTCATATGAACCATTACACAGACTCGACTTCGCATGAGGGATACATGTCTGATCCTACCCTAGGGGTTCTCGTACTCAGGTGGTGGAGTGCTCGGTCTCGTAGTCACGCTCCTCTGGGTCTTCCTCCTGTTCATCACCTGAATGGGCATTGTTCCCCGTCGAAGGGGTTGGGGAACAAGGAGGTCCATCCTGACGATGCTTTGCAAGCGGGTCGGTGAAGAGGTCACGGTACTCCTTCGCACTCATGTGATGACAACGTGTGGGTGCATCACTAGGTGGGGGTACTCCTCCTCGATAAGTGATAGCTGGTCGACCCTCGGGGGCTCCATCCTTCTTGATCTTGTCTGGATTCGTCTTGGCTTGCTGAAGTAGCTCTCGAGTGTGGTGAAGTTCCTCGCGGAGCTTCACGGACTCCTTCATCAGGTTATGAACCAGACTATCGGCGGAGAGGCTGAAGTAAGTCTGGAACCTGAGTGGTGTGCCATCCTCCTTGGTTGGAATCGGTGTCCAACTCTTGCGAAGACCATCCTTCCTGAAGGGAAGGTAGCGCGTAGCCGGCTCATCAGCCGTTTCTGGAATGATGTCTCGAAGGTGTAGGAGTGCCTTGCGTGCAGCTGTCTCGACCGCAAGTATCATGGTCTCCATCTATGGTCCTTCAAAGAACCAACTGGTCGGGGAGTCGTTTGCCTTCACGACCACATCCACGTGGTACTACTTCATGACGGCACCGACCCAGTGCTCTTGGTAGAGGAAAATGGGTGGTTGGCGAAACTGGCACTTCTCTAGGCTATCCCCAAGGAGTAAGGGAAAGCCGGATGTCAGGAAGGCTTCGGGTACGACAACCATCTACAAGGTTTGAAAGGAGGAGAGTCAGCAGAGTGTGGTGTCAAGAATAGAAGAGGTAAATAGTGCAAAACTCCTAAGTACCAATGCTAGGTGTAGTTTTGAAAACGGTCTTATCCTGACTAACGTCCAAGCTAACTAACGGCTTCCTATAGTCAGGATGGCTCTGATACCAGCTCTGTGGGGACCGCGACTCATAAGTCATGATCACCGAATGCATGTGTACAGTGATCCCAAAGATCACTGCTCACTGAACACACAAAAGATGAATAACAGGAGTCTTACATCCATACTTAACGTCTTACACAAATAAAGACCATGATGATCAAGTCTTGCATCGATAGGGACACACGGGCCAAACACTTAAATAGAACAAGCAGCGGAAATCTTGGTCGAAAGCATGAACCCATGCCATCTGCCTTAACCTACATGCATTCTGGCTGGGAAGCGTCCTAATTCGCATGTTCGTCACCCACGAACTCTTCAACATACTCCTGTTCTTCCATGCCCGGCCAATTAAATAAAAAGTGTCAAGCCAATGAGTACTTTGAATGTACTCGCAAGCAACCCAAGTTGTGAAACAAGGTAACAATGATGCATGATATAGCACTAAGTAGGTAATTTTGCGGAAAGCTAGTTTTAAATGCAATGTCATGATCAAGTGACTACCAAGCATGCATCAACAATAAGCAAGTATCCATATGAACAAGACACCGTTATCATCATAAGTATGGGTTGAACACCTCATGTTCATTCACCATGCTAAGTCATCGGACTTAGTTTACTTCCCATGCTAAGCCATTGGACTTAGCTCATGTGACCTCTTGTCACCATCACATCCATACTCACACCAAGTTTCACGAAAACATCCGGACATAGTTTAAGAAGGACCTCCAACTGTCCGTGATCGCGTATATGGCTATTCGAATAGTTTTACACTCTGCAAAGGTTGCACACTTTACCCACAAGACTCGGGGAACTTTCATGTCATCCACGACTCGTGGTATATAACATACCCGAGGTAAGCACTCGAACAATGCCTTTCGCATGGTGATACTAAACAAAGAGTCCACTCGTTGGTGCCATCCATCATGATATACATCACTCGTATCATCCATGAGGGCACGCAACGGTGTGCCTGGTGCCTGTAAAGACAGCGCATGACCTTTCACTCTGGTACGACCCCGTCTCAAGAGTGACCACTTCACTCTTGCCACTAGTAATGCAGACTTCTAGCTAGAACCAACCATAGTAATCAACAAAGCCCCGTCCCATAAGGGGTATCATGGTTGAGCATGTAAGGTTGGGATGGTCAGCAGACCTTAAATCTAATCCGTTTTCGAAAACACACACACACACTCACTTGCTCCAACATACCACTTCTTTCTCAAGTGGTTACCCAACTCATCATCATCTCCCTCGGGCATTAGTGACACCCGACGGGGTTTTCGAAAGAGTCTTTGAAATCATATCTCCCCTTTCCATCAAAATAATAACTCCCATCCCACTTGCGTAGCATCCTTTTGCATCCTAACTACACCCACCCGCATTACCCTCATAAGGTGGTAGGGTCATGCACGATGCAAGTGTCAACAGTAAGAGTGTCGGAAACAACCCACCGAAGGGGGGGGGTCACTACTTCACATGATCAAATATGATGAAAGTAAAGTGCTATATGACATGCAATGAAAATGGTTTATTAAGATGGTCAAAGGGCTGCTTGCCTGGCTCAACAAAGTCTCCGAGGTCTTCGAAGTCTTCGGGTCCAACTTCTTCGTCAACCTCGCAATCTATCATCGTGAAATAAAACAATAAAAATAAGCAACACACAAAATAGAGCACTCAAGCTATTTTAAAAAATGTTAACATACTCTGATAAATAATAAATGTCATACTAAAAATACTCTCCTAGGGTTTTGTTGTGAAAAACATTTTGGAAATAAAATAACAGAGGCAAAAAGGTGCCTAAATATAGGTTTTAAAATAAAATAGTACCAAAAATAATTTCAAACATTTTTATAAATGGCACTAATAAATTCTATGGATTATTTCAAGAATTTAGGTGAAGGAATATTTGGATTTGGAATAATATTCTATACTGTGGGATTTTTGGAAGAAACCACATAAAAGAAAAAAGAAAGGGCTACTGTGCCCCTCGGGCTAAAAGTGCCCGGCCGAAACCGGCCCAAGAGGGAAGCCGACCCAGGCGAGGAGCCACGCGTGGCAGGTTTGTTTTAAACCTGCCCGCGGGCCCCACCTGTCATCCCTCTCCTCGTGATAGGGGTAAAGAGGGGCTCACCGGAGGGCTCTAGGCCACGACAGCGGGAATGAAGGGCACTAGCGTGCTCCTGGTGTGTCGCGTGTTAGTGGGTGGTCGTGGGGGCGCCGGGGGAGAGGGGAATGCCGATGAGAGGGAAGCCCAACGACGGCGGTGAGGGTTTGGGTCGGGAGAGGGCTCCCGACCGCGGGGGAGAGCGCTCTGGGCACGGGGAGGATGCGGAGAAGAGGGAGAGCGAGGAGAGATGGTCCATCATGGGTGCGGTGCACCGGCGAGCACAGGGTGCTTGCTACAGGCCACGGGGGCGAGCGAGGCCGTGTCTTGGGGCTTCATGGACGTGGTCCGTGCCTAGGAGGAGTGGAGGCAGCCAGGAGGGGGGCCCGGAGGTGCGTGCGTGCAAGCGCGGCCACTGGCCAGTTCGGGTGGTGGCATGCGCGCGCGCGAGAGAGAGGGCCGACCGCCTGCCATGTCACGAACGCCGAGGCCAACCGGGGACATGGTGGGGCGGCCCAAGGCTGTCGGGTGGTGTCGGGCAGGGGTGGCTACAGTGCGGGAGCGCACTGTAGCACGCTCCAGAGCGCCCAAATGGCATGCCTGGGCATTATTTTGGCCCCCCTGCGTGTCCTCTTATGCCTTGGGGCTTTAGAAGATGCCCAACGTCTAGGAGGAGCTAGGGAGAGCTCTGGAGGAGCCTTAGGGCAGAAGGAAAGGGAAAGATAGAGAGAAAAGATCATGTCCATGGGGGGTAAATGGGGTTTCACCACATTACACTTGGGCTATGGTCATGAGACTTTTACTGGAGGTGAAATGTGTCCATATGAGACTGTGGTAGAAAGTTGGGGGAAAGGGTAAAAGGGAAAGAGGTGGAAATGGAGGTTTTACTAAATCACCAGAAGGTGTTTGGTAAGGTTTTGGGCAAGAAGATGTTACCGACTTACTGAGATACTCACCAGGGTCAAAGGCTAGGTAAAGATGAGAGGTTTCACCAAGTTTGAGCCCAAGGGGAAAAAGTTGGCAATGGAGATTTGATAAACCCTAGAAATTACCAAATCAAATTTCTGTAGATCCATTGATGCTAGGATTTTACCCTTGATGCACCACTTAGTTTGAGGCCAAGGGGAGACACTTCACAATGTAAAGTTGCTCAAATTTGATTCTGGATAGGGATGGTTTTGGGATGGTTTGATGAACCAAACCAATTTGGATTGAGATGGAACTTTGCAAGATCATCACCTATGATAGTGTTGACTTCCTGGAATTTTCCTGGAATTTATTGAGAATATTTCTTATAGAAATATTTCAAAAGCTTGATTTGAACAGAAAGGGTTTTGAGGTTTTTTTTGCCTATGTTCTGATCATGCCCTTGTGTTGAAACTCACATATATGGAAAATATATGTCCACTAAGTTCCTCTAAATTTTCTCAAATATTTTTAAAGCATTGAAATAATTTTTCCCTATGAAAGACCATTTCTGGCCTTAAGAAAAAGCCTTTAAATAAAATATAAAGATAACCTTTACAAATAATATTTTGTGGTTTTGGGAAGTCTTATATATAGTGGGTTTGAAATAAAGCTTTTGGGAAAGAAGAATCCACCCAATTTGAGGGCTTGCAGTGCAAACCTCATTTCAGGGGATTTTAAAAACATAACTTGAATAATTCATTTTTTTGTTAAAACAAATTTGATAAGTATAGTTTCGGGCACTATTCACATGGCATGATCATTGGGAAAGAGGTTTGGGTCAAGGAAGATGAAATATGAGGTGGAATAGAATCCAGGAGTGCCACACCACAATCATCAAGCAAGCAAACAATATAGCAAACAAGCACAAGCACTTTGGAAAAGTTTTAGTTGGTTCCAAATTTTATAAACCCACACAAATCAATGTGCTACAAACACAGGCGGTGACAGGATGCCCCTGCGCCGTCGAACTCGCGCGGCGATGGGGGCTATCTGGAGTTCTTCCAGAGGGTGATGGAGGCGCTGGAGACCGGCGTCTCCCGCATGGACGCTGATAGGGCATCTGACGCACGCGACCTCCTAGACTTTGCCCTGATGCTCGTCTTCTCCAACCTCCGTTGCTTCGCCCCGCAGCTCGACCTTGGGCGCGTCGGGGAGCCGGTGCCCATTGGGCTCCAGCGCCCCCTCAGGGACGAGGTGCGCCCGCACGTGGAGGTTATGGTGGAGCCGTTCGTTAAAGTGCCCGCCGCCAGCGAGGGGGACGATTCCGACACCGGGCCGACCGGCGACATGGATGGCGACTCCTCCTCCTCCTCCTATGCATCCCCTGTTTCCCCTTACCGGTACCTGTAACGCTCGAACAAGAACCCTTCCCTGTGGGGCATTAATCTTTTGCATGTTACCTTTGCTGTCTTGCTTTTCTTCCTTGATTTGCTGGTTGTGGTGTTGGTGGGTGCTGCAATGGTCGTGGCCCTGCGCCAGCCCCCGATATGGCCCCTGCGAGGCTCTCCCCCTCCTCGCGTATCGCCTCCTTTGTCGCTTCGTCCCTTAAGGGCCTCGGTAGCCGTGTGTAGTAGCTGCAGTTCCTACATTTTGAGGTTAGCGTGCGCAGTCCTTATTTCATCCTTGCGGTCATTATTAGGCCAGGAGGCTCCTGATGGGTTCGATAGTGTACTTAGCTTTCTATGAAACTGGCGATCCTGCACGTCGCGAGGCGAGACGAGCTGTTCCGTAAAGATGTGACTTCGTCCGAGATATTTTCTTCTTGCCTGCTGAACGGTCCGGGGGCCCTTTCGGCACTTTGCGTCTGTAGGTCCCAGTCCAGCACATTTCCCCACCACTGTTAGGCATGACTAGAAAGGGGACGTACTTCACGAGGCGAGGCCCCAGTACTCGTGGTGCCAACCGGAAACCAAGGACACACCAGGAAGTCGAGTGGCATTATGACCGGTAAGGCTCTTGAGGCACGTTGCCTAGGAGTCCCCTTTTTCGGCACTCAAACCGCCCTACGTTGACAGGTCCCAGTACCGTGCATTTCCCCACCACCATTAGGTACGATCGAAAACCAATGACACACTTCATGGGGCAACGCCCCAACATTCTTGATGCCGACCGAAAACCAAGGACGACATTAGGGGGACGAGTGGTCTTATGATCAGTAAGGCTCCTGAGGCATGCTGCTCAGGAGCCCCCTTTGACGCTCAAGTGATCCCCCATTCCGTCCCTCCATGTGTCGCCTCAGGTGGCCCTGGAGCCTCCGATACCCCATGTTGTGATGTCATGCTATGGTGAGAGCCCCTGAGCGGGGCCGATAGGTAAAAATGGAGTGCCCGTGAGGCGGTAGGTCCTCGCCATCTAGCCCTGTGGCACCTCGGGGAAGTGTGGAGTGTTTGGCTCCTTGCAAAACACCATTTAGAAAGAGAGACTTCAAACAAAGAAACAGAGAGATAAAAATCCCCCCTTTTTAAATATAAAGTTTCGATATTCTCAGGCTTCATTCCAAAAAATGGCAACTTGAACATAAAAAAGAAGCAAGCAAATGCCGCGTCCGGATCCTAGGCTGTCCTTCGTCTTCCCCGAGCACTGAGCGTAGGGCATCCACATTGCATGAGCATAGCTATTGATGGGAAGTGTTGTCTTCTCCGCCAGCTCTGGGCTGTGGCTGCCACAATTCATGGGTGGATCCCCTCCGCGTCCTAGGGGGGCTTCGGGCATATACAGCCTGCTCATTGTTACATGAGAGTGTCACAGCCCTGGGTAGGCCCCCAGGCGCATGGCTTTGTGGCTCGTAGCCCCGGTGAAGAACATCCCGTGCATTTTGGCCAGGTTGCGCGCCCTCATGACCCTAACACGAGTGCATCGCTCCCCGCGCGACCTCAGGATTGCGCTCCCGAGGCCCAAACATGAGCACGATGCATCAGCACATCCATAAGGGTGTTCTGTCGGTGAAGTAAGCCTCCTGAGGCGCCCGAGCATCGTCCGGATGAGGTCTCAAAGGCCTCGGGAGGCCCATCCTCCTGAGGCCGTGTAGGCATCGTAGTTGCCGCGGGTGCCCTACATTGCATTTGTCTTGCTGCTCCCCCAACAATTGCTCCTTAGGCATGGGGGTTCGGCCCAGTGTCACATACCCACGAGGCGCCGGCTCACGTCGCGCCCTGCGGGCCCATGGGTGCCATCCAGCTCGCTTCGCCCAGGACCGGTGCCCCGCCGATCGAAGCCCCCAGGGCCAACTTGGGGAGGACGCCCAGGGTGCCCCTTACTCTTTAGAAGTGCTGGCGCCCGCGGTGGGCGCCTGATCCATGCCGGTCGTCTATTCCATGGTGGGCGCCTGGTCCATCCCTCTGCCCGGTGGAAGGACGTAACAGGGTACGTAGGGTTCCACGTAGGTTCTTGGTCCTCCTCCTGAACCGCTCGTAGGTGCACCGAGGGCGCTCCCTCCTGGTGGTGGCGAGAATCTGCCCCGCGTGCATTGCTCGCAAACCCTCCTGCGTCGGGCCTCGGAACGGAGTTACTTACCTCTGCCTCTGCCGCCTGGTGGTCCACGCGTCTCCTGGTGTGGATTGTTCCCTTGGTGACCCGGTGCACTTCCGTTGCCGTTGCTTGTTTGTCCGGACGCCTGTGCCGCTCGCTGACTACGTCGGATGGCGCGCTCCCTCCTAGCCAACTCTGACTGCTAGGGCCAGCGAGGTTGTTGCAATGCGTGTCGGTGTGTGCGCGTGGCGCCTCGTCATTCTCTTCATGTGCCTGGTGGGCAAGGCTGGGCTGCACCCCAAATCCAGTCACCGGGATTCATAGGAGGAGGAGCACAACGTGTGGTGTGCCCCACTCGGGTCCGTTCGGTGCTTGGGGGGTCCCTTCACCAGTGGTCTGGGGAGCGGGCACAGTGTGCGAGCCTCTAGCGCCTGGCACCTATGGCCTTGGAGAGGAGTGAGGGGCGATGTCCTTGTGCGCGACGGTGACCAACTCCATGATGTGGTCGGCCCACGCATCGAAGCCCCCATGCGTAGGTTGGTGGTGAAGCATCTCGCTTGCCAGTAGTAGTGCATCATGTGCGCTGAGGTCTCCCACGTAGGTGTGGCGTGCCGCCGAGGGTGGGGGTGCTGGCCGCCCTCCGTGCGCCTGAGCAGTGCGAGAGGTGGTAACGATAGAGGCGACACTGGCGACCTGGTACTGACTTCTTGGTCGGCCTTCAACTGCCGCGGCGGGGTTCAAGGAAACTGACCTGCTGCGGCCCGGAGAAGCTTGCTGAGCGCTGGCCGTTGGAGCAGCAAAGCTTGGGAGGGGCGAAGCATGGGGAAGATTCCGGGCTCCGCAGAACCCTTAAGATGTGAACACAGGGCTGTGGGCGGAGATCCCTGTGGCCTCGTCACCCTAGATCGCTACTCGATGGACGCAACGACGGGCTCACACGAAGACGAGGGAGAAGATGAACACGACAATTTACCAGGTCCAGGCCGCTACAAAGCATAATACCCTACTCCTGCATTGGTGGATTGCCTCTCGAGGAGGTGATGTGGATGAAATAGTATAGTGTTCTTGGGCCTCCGAGAGCACTCTTGTGGTGTCCAAGGCCCTCTGTGGCTTGGTGGTGGATGAGTGGTGGAATGGATTATTGGTGGATCAGGGATCCCCCCTCTACGGTGCAACCTATCCTCTATATATAGTGGTGCCCGAGTCCTCTTCCCTTATCACAATGGTAGGAAGGGATCCCACAATGGCCAATTTTGAAGGGGGACAGTAACACGTGCTCGCCCTTCCCAAAGGCGGTCTTTGCTTGCAAAGTAGGTGCCGACGGTGCAGGGATGGGCTCAGTGATGTCATTTGCCCTGCGGGGTGAGTGGTTGTGGTCTTCTTGCACTGGGATGGAAACCTTTGGGGGGTGCTTTGGGAACCTGCATATGTCCTTGCTCCCTTTGCACCAAAGAGGAAACTGTGCTGCCTAGCTCACTGACGCCCGCTTGTCCTTCCTTGCGTCACCCTTGACTCCCGAGGCCGTCCTTGCATAGAGATTTCCCCCGCTCCGGAGGGATCCTAAGGAGGCCCATCCTTCTCGGGTCTTGTCTATGTTCTTTCTCACGAGGCTAGGGCCCTCGCGAGGGCCTTGTATTGAGTGGGGCCATGCTTGGTCCCATTTGGTTAATGAAGTGGGTCATGCCCTGGGCCGCAGGCAGGCATGTTTGGGTACTCCCGTTCTCAGAACACCGACAGTACCCCTCTATCTCGTCCTAGGCTATATAAACCTCACCCCCTCCTCTTTATAGGGTTAGCTAATGTTTGCTCTTGAGTTTAGCTCCATTACTTGCTTCTCCGAGGGAGTTTGTCCTCCTTTGGGAGTAGAACCAAGTGATGCCAAGGCCCCTCTAGAGGGAATATCCCCCATGGATTCAAGGCTCCTCCTCTGGAGTGAGAGACACTACCGTTACTTGTTTCGTTAGTTGATTTGGGATCGTGTACCTCTTGTGATGTTATGCACCCAGTTGATGTGTGATTGAGTTTGCTCTTGAGTGTTTTCCTCTCGTTCTTCCCCGTGTTCTTCGTGCTTCTCCTTCCAATTCGTGAAAAATTGACTACCGCGGGTCTTGCCCCATATCACTTGGGGAATACAATTGGCTCTTATTCTATGTTGAGTGCTGGCTCATTATTTACATAATGACTCGACACTTGGGGGCTACAAGGAGATTCATCAAAAATCTATAGAGTGAAGACCCGGACAACCTTTCGCAAGGTAAACCGGCTCTTGGGGGCTACATAAGTATGTATGGAAAGACAAAGGAAGAAGAGTACCTCGTATTTCTTCTTCATCATGGCGACCAAGTTGGCCTCCATGTCTTGGCTTGCAGAGAGACGGCTCATGTATCTAGAGTGTAAGTCATGAGCAGGCTGCGGACGACCGACAACCGCCGGATGACCAGACCCCGGACGACCGACCGTGCCTAGATGTCCGAGCATGTCTATCGAAATTGAATTTTGCCCAAAATTTTGTTTTCTTCCGCCATTTCTTTGGCAACCCATTTGCATTTGAGATTTTGAGTCGCGAGCCTTGCCACTTCCTAAGGTGTTTCCTCTACTTAGGAGTGGTTCTTCATCAACATTGCCGCTCATCATCGCTCCGGATCGTCACCAACCAAATCTTCATTGACACTACACCATAAACAAGGACAGTAACCGCGATGACACTCTTGACTTATACCCTTTCCATTGCATTGTTACCCCGAGCCTATTTGCGTTACTTGCCTATCGAGACTAACCATTGAGTATTGTTGGGCCACACTACTTGTGCACATTAGTGATACATACTCCGCATAGCTACAATTGCATGCATATACACCTTAGTATCATCTCTTGTGTTACAAAGTACCTGCATACATAATTGCTATCTTGGTGTGCACGTACCGCATAGTGACAATTCAAATATCTTTGCTAAAGGAAAGAGAAGTGAAGCTTTTAAGCAAGGACGAAAGAGCAATAGCATTGCCAAATTTGCATATCATACTTGATCATCTTGGATCACTGGAGCGAGTGACTCATGCCTCATACATACATAGCAAGTCAGGAATAGGAAGACAACGCATTTTGTTTCTTATAGGTTGTGCACAAGTTCGTATCACGCCCATTTGAGAAATCATACTAGCGTCTCTCTAGTGTTGTGCAACACGAGCATTTTTCGTAGATTCCACATTTTGAGATCATTTCTTGGTTACACAACCCCACTTATCTATTCGTGTGTGTGTTTCCGAGTTCGCTCATTGCTATTGATTCGCATTGTCTTACTTGCGAATTTGTGAATCTTGTCGTCGTTTTCTCATGACAGATGCCATGGGTAGGCTTATCGAAGGTTGTTGGGGCCGGAGGACGCCGACGGGCTCCGGGTGCGAGATTAGATACAAGCGGTGGTGACACACGATGTACCTAGGTTCAGGGCCCTTCGTGGGAGGTAACACCCCTAGTTCTGCTTGGTCTAGTTGATGGATGGGTATGTTGACAAGGTTGCTCTTGGAGCTGTGTCTAGAGGAGGAAGAGGGAGCAGCCGGATCGCCTTCCTATGCTATGAAGTGTGAGTGTGAGGGAAGTGTCCCATAGGTGTGTGTGCGTCAGAGACTCGTTGTCCCCGTTGCATGGGGGCTCGGGGGTTTTATAGGCCAACCCCCCGGCTTACAATATTCCTGAGGTACAAAGTGGGGGGACCCGGCTGGCAGCCTCTCCAGTTGGCCAGGGGCCCCCGCCTTGCGACCTGTCTCATTGCTCGTAGGGTCCACCGGCGGTGCGGTCCTGTCGCCCGTTGGGGCCCGCTAGCCGGCTCCGTGATTGGCCCCCACCCACCTGCTATGGCACAGGTCGCCTGGGTGGCGTCGTCTAGTGCCAGCCGACCGAAGTCTCTGGTATGACCAGTTGCATTGTAGCCACGCCGGGGAAAGTAATCAAGTGGGCAGGGGCGTGCCGACACTATTCCCCCGCCCGGTCGTGACCACCAAGGTCAATGGCCTAGACGGCCGAACTGTAGCCACGCGCGCCCGCGCATCAGCGGCCACTGTGGCTACACCGGCGTCCGTCATGGGCGTCTCGTCTTGTCGCCGTACTTGCGTGCAGAGGGATGGGACGGAATCCTATACGCCCAAGGGTCAACGGAGGTGGTGGCTCGAAGGCAACCGATGACGCTCAGCCGGCCGGGAGCCGAGCTGACTCCTCGATCAGCCGGCCTCAACCCGGCCGGCAACATGTCTGCCGGTTGCGTGCTAGCCGGCCGTAAGCAGCCGACCACATGCTAATTTATTTGAAGCGAGTGAAGAGAACCCCATTGCTTTGGCCTACCCAGGGGTAATAACCCCGTCAGTAGTGCCCGAAGTAGGCGGGGGCCCACGTCCGGCTGACGGAGGGGAGCTCCTAGCAGTACCCACCTCCGGTGCAAAGCCGAAAGGCCAGTCGGGTCAGCAGCCGAACCCAATGCCTCGGGTCCTGACGCGACGCCTCGGGACCCAGGCCGACCTACCGTGCGTCACGCGGCGAGTAATTTTGTCATGGGTCTGCGCACGTGGGCAGACGAGACGTTGCCCTGGGCTAGCACGCTAGGCCTCGGGCGTAGCCCAGTAGGCCTCGAGGCGCAGGCAAGGATCTTCTGCGCTCCTACGCGGCGGTTACGGCCCAAAACGCCCACGCGCGCGTCCAGATTCCGGGGGAGTGGGCGTAGTTAATCCCCACGTCCCACCGGTCGTGGCCTCCCCATTTAAAAGGGGAGGTAGGGCAGAGGGCGGAAGCACCCGCACCCCATTTCCCCCCTCGTTTCCTCTTCTCTTGTCTTCTCCGCTCCCTCGCACGCCACTGCTCTTCTCGCACGCAACCACGCTCGCACGCCGTCCCGTTGTCGCAATGGCCGAAGGGCGCATAGGAAGCTAGCTGGATCCATGGTCAACGAGGCCACCATCGCGGATCTCCGCCACGCACGCATGCTGCCGCCGGTGGAGCGCATGATCGCCCACGCACCGGGCGACGAGTTGGTGCCTGTGCCGGAGGCCGGAGAGTTTGTCGGTTTCGCCTGGCACTTCTCCCGCAGCTTCGGGCTCCTGGTGAGCCATTTCGTCCGTCTGATGATGGATAATTTCGACCTCCAACTGCACCACCTCGGCCCTAATGCCATCCTCTACATAGCGGGCTTCGTGATGCTGTGCGAGGGGTAGTTGGGGATTCTCCCCTTCATCGACTTCTTCAACATGCTGTTCTACCTGAAGGCGCTGAAGAGCAACTCCCGTGGGGGTGTGGCGGTGTGCTACCTCGGCACGCGCTTCCCACACTTTAGCCTCATCGACTCCGTCAAGGGCTGGCATCGGACGTTCTTCTACATTAAGAACGCCGACCCACAGCGGGATTACATCCGGCTGCGAGCGTTCGTCAACGCGCATTCCTCTAGTGTGAACTAGTTGGGAGCCACCCCACGCGGAGTGTCTCTTGCAGAGCTCGGCCGGCTCGTGCAGCTGAGGAGCAGATAGGGGCTGGTCGCCTCTGATCTGGTGGCAGCCTTCATCGCATGCCGGGTGCTGCCTCTCGAGATGAGGCCGCACCAGATCTGTGATATGTCCGGCCGCCGGGACCCCTGCCGGCTGACGATCGTCGACCTGACGCCGGCTCAGGTGGCAAGGCGGGTGAATGCCATCACGACGTTCAAGCTGGCGCCGATGTCATGGACCTTCGGCAAGGAGCCGTATGACCGCCTCAACCGACCTCCCCTGGTACATTTCGTCAAGGCGGCCCTTTTTGTTCGAATCCCCCAGCCGGCAGCTGGCATCCGATCTTACTTATCCATGCTGACTGCAGTTGTTCGTGCAATAGAACACGCCGGATGGCCCACACCCCCAGATCTTCAAGCTGGAGCACAACCACTCCAACTTCGAGGACTACAAGCAGCGAGGCCCGCCCGAAGAGGGGGTTGACTCCTCGGGGGGGGGGGGTCGAGGAGGCGGTCGCCCCGGGAGCCGGCGGGCCTGGCGCAGCCGGAGGGTCCGGCATAGCCAGAGAGCCCAGTGGAGGCGGTGAGTACCCTACCGGTCCCACGATCAGGGACTGGACCGATGACGACGATGATGATGATGTGATGATCTTGAACACGCCTCCCCCCTCAGTTCAGCAGGGCTGGCATGGACGGAGCAAGGAGTGGCCAGCCCAATTTCCGACGGCCGGAGCCGCCAGCCGGGGGAAGAGGCCGGCCAGGAGGAGCCAGCGGCCCCGCCACTTGCCTGTAAGCGGGTGAAAGTGGCCATGTAGAAGCCACCAGCACACGCCCGGCGGGTTCTGCCTATCGTCACCGGGTATGTGACCTTACTTTTTTGCGTGTGTTCCTTTCCGAGTCGTGGGTTGGTGTGTGTTTGACCCTTATGCGTCTCAGGGACCCCATCGAGCTCCACGATGGGGAGTCGATGTTGACCCGACGGACACCGCTAGCCGGCTAGCTTGCGAGCACACGGCCATGCAGCGGGAGGAGAAGAGGAGGATCGCGGAGCTGCGAGCCTCGAAGTCCGGAGCACAAGGCGGGGCCTTGCGCTCCGGGACGTCAAGCGGCGGGAGGCGGCAGAGGTCCACAGACCCCGCGCGGGCGTCCGACTCGGTGGCGGAATCGGCTCGTCTGTCGAGGCCCCCGTCGAGCGAGCCGCAAGGGGTGTCTACGGAGCCGGCTGCGCCCCCGCCTACGGAGGAGGCAGCTTGATCGGGGGCGACAGCTACGGAGCTAGCCCTCAAGGAGACCTGGGCATTGGTGCCGTATGCGATGCCACCCACGGCCGAGCCGGCCCGGGTCGACATACCGGAGGTTCCGGCGACCCCGAAGGTGGCGCCAGAGGTGGCATCGGAGGCGGCGGCCATGGAGACGGAGGCAACGTCTGTTGCGGTTGTTGTGTCGGGCCGGCAGGAGAAGAATGTAGCGGTAGCACCGAGCGAGGGGCAACCGGGGACCAATTCCCGTGGCCTCGCCGTCATGAACCCTTCCCCAGTAGCCGACACCGTGGCGAATGTCGGGACGGGTGGCGACGATAGCCGGGCCCAAAGGTCCATGCAAGACGTGATCCGAGACTGGGAGGCACTGGCGCGCATCCCAGCCCTTCCAGCTCCCCTGACAGGCGGCCCGGTCCCTGCATTCAGGGAGTTGGGGAGCGTCCTAGATAGGTGCCGCCAGGAGCTGGCCCGGTTCGCGGAGGCGGCCGAGACCACCCTGCAGCGCGTGGAGCTAAGCGTCGTTATCCTTGTTGAAATTTTTAACGGGGGCACGCAAGCGCACCCACTGAGTGTAGCCCCCGAGATGCGGGCCGGCTGACCGACTGTGGGGCAGCCAGGTCGGATCTCCTTGTGTGTCTTCTGATTTTGACTTCCTGTGGCAGGAGGGGAACTCCAAGTGGCAGAAGCTGTTTGATGAGGCGGTCTCCACCCACAACCGCAGCAAGCATGGCTTCTACCGGAAGGAGGAGGAGCTGGCGCGGGTATGAGGTATGTCAGGTCTTAGGGGGGGGGGGCGTAGCCCCTGGGAGTCGGGCTGGCTGCCTGGCAGCCGGAATGGGCTTGGAATGTCCGGCTGATGCCCGTTTTGCTTTGCAGAGGAGCTAACCACCCTCCGGGTAGAGAAGACCGGGGCTATCACACCCTATGTTTGTAGCACATTGTTATGTTTGGGTTTATAAAATTTGGAGCCAACTAAAACTTTTTCATAGTGCTTGTGCTTGTTTGCTATGTTGTTTGATTGCTTGATGATTGTGTTGTATGGCACTCCTAAATTCTATTCCACTTCATATTCATCTCCCTTGTTCAAAACCTCTTGCCTAATGATCATGCCATGTGAATAGTGTCCAAAACTATTTTTATCAAACAATGTTTTAACCAAAAATGATTTATTCAAATTAGGTTTTCAAAACCCCCTGAAATGAGGTTTTCACTACAAGTCCTCAAATTAGGTGGACCCTTCCTTCCCAAAAGCTTTATTTCAAACCTAATATATATATGACTTCCCAAAACCACCAAATATTATTTTAAACATTATTTGCACATTTTATTTAAAGGCTTTTTTATTAAGGCCAGAAATGGTTTTTCCTAGGGAAGAATTATTTAAATTATTTAGAAATATTTGAGAAAATTTAGAGAAACTCAGTGGACATATATTTTTCATATATATGAGTTTCAACACAAGGGCATGATTGAATCATGGGCAAAGCCCCTCAAAACCCTTTCTGTTTAGATCAAACTTTTGAAATATTTCTATAAGAAATATTCTCAACAAATTCTAGGAAAATTCCAGAAAGTCAACACTACCATAGGTGATGATCTTGCAAAGTTTCATCTCAATCCAAGTTGGTTTGGTTCATCAAACCATCCCAAAACCATTCCTGTCCAGAATCAAATTTGAGCAACTTTACATTGTGAAGTGTCCCCCCTTGGCCTCAAAATTTGTGGGCATGATCTAATGGCCAAATAGAGATGATACACTAAGTGGTGCATCAAGGGTAAAAGCGTAGCATCATTAGATCTGTAGAAATCTGATTCTACTAATTTCTAGGGTTCATTGAATTTCCATTGTCAGCTTTCTCCCCTTGGGCTCAAACTTGGTGAAACCTGTCATTTCTACCTAATCCTTGACCCTGGTAAGTATCTCAGTGAATTGGTAGAATCTTCTTTCCCAAAACACCATCAAACACCTTCTGGTGAAATGGTAAAACCAACATTTTCACCTCTTTCCCTTTTACCCTTGCCCCCAGCTTCTTACCACAACCCCTCTGGGTTACTGGCTACCTCCAGTAATTCTTCCTAGCCAGAATCCATGGGTAAGGGGGGTAAAACCCTCATTTTACCCCTTTGGACAGTAGTTTTCTCCCTTTCTCCCAACCTTCCTTCTCTCCTAAGGCATCCCAGAGCATCCAAGGCCTATTCCACATTGTTTAGCCCCCTAGATCCACTGGGCATAGGCGGTCGCAAAGGAAATGCGAAGGACATGCCTTGGCATGCAAGGCTCGTGCTCTGGAGCGTGCTACAGTGCACCCACATTGTAGCCGCGACCCAATGGCTGCTTCCGGTCACCTCGGGCCGCCCCAGCGTGTCCCCTCTGCCCCCCTCGGCGTCCGCAACATGCCGCCTGGTCGGCCCCCTCCTCTCTCCTCCTCCTCCTCCCTCCCACACGTGCTGAGCGCCACCTGGCTCAGCCAACCCCTGATCTCACATGCGCACCCTCCTCTCTCTCACCCATTGCTTCCGCTCGGTGTAAACTAGCCCCAGGAACACCCCCGAGTAGCCTAGCGAGTCTCCCTCTCCCTTTGACCTCGACCACGTCCTCCCCGGCGCACGGCTCATCGGTGGACTCGTGCCCCCGCTATAAAAAGGCCTCCTGGACCCCTCTCTCCCCTCTGCTCTCTCTCTCCCCTCCCCTGTAGCCCCCTACGCGCTCCAAGGACCTCCTATAGCTCCTGCGCTCGGAATCGGGCCGAGGACCGCCGTGGCGATCTCATCGTCGATCTCCGGGTATAGAGCCCCTCCAGCCCCCATTCCTCTCCCGTTGGTCCACCCTCACCGCGCTGAAGCTTTCCCCTCTTCCTCCCGTCCTTTTTGCAGCACGGGACGGCCCCGGTGACCCCTCCCAAAGCGCCCTCCGCCACAAGAGCTCGTCGTTGGTGACTCCGTCTGTCCCAAGTGCTCCTTCGGCCTCCAGGGGAACGACGGGTCGACGCTGAGCTCATCCCCACCTTCGCCTGTCGTCGCTGTGCCCTGCATCATCGCCGGTGAGCGCGTCGGTTTGCCTGGGCTGGTTGGCCTCCTCCGTCTAGGGCACTGTGCCCGTTTCTTTTTCCTTTTTAGTTTTCCTACAACTTCCAAAAATCCACAGACTTCTATATTTATCCAATGCCAATAATTCTTCCACCTAAATTCTTAGAATAATCTATAGAATTTATTAGTTCCATTTATAAAAATGTTTGAAACTATTTTTAGTACTATTTTATTTTAAAACCTATATATAGGCACCTTTTTGCCTCTGTTATTTTATTTCCAAAATCGTTTTCACACCAAAACCCTCGAAGAATATTTTTAGTATGACATTTAGTATTTATAAGAGTAGGTTAACATTTTTGGTTGTAGATTGAGTGCTCTGTTTTGTGTGATTGCTTATTTTTATCGCTTTATTTCGCGATGATAGATTACGCGGTTGACGAAGAAGTTGGACCCGAAGACTTCGAAGACCCCGGAGACTTTGTTGAGCCAGGAAAGCAGCCCTTTGACCATGATGAGAAACCATTTTTATTGCATGTCATATAGCACTTTACTTTCATCATATTTGATCATGTGATGTGGTGTTCCCCTTTTGGTGGGATACCTCCGTTACTCTTATCGTTGAGACTTGCATCGTGCAGGACCCTACCACCTTATGAGGGTTGTGCGGGTGGGAGTAGTTAGGTTGCTAATAGATGCTACGCAAATGGGATGGGACTTATGCATACTGATGGCAAGAAAGTGATGATTTCGAAGACTTTTCGAAAACCCCATTGGGTGCCACTAATGCCCGAGATGATGAGAATATGGGTGACCACTTGAGAAAAAAGTGGTGTGCCGAGGCAAGTTGAGTATGTGTTTTTGAAAATGGATTAGATTTAAGATTTGTTGACCGTCCCAACCTTACATGCGCAACCATGATACCCCTTATGGGACGAGGCTTTGTTGATTACCTTTGTGGGTACTGGCAAGGAGCCCGCATTACTAGTGGCGGGAGTGGCGTGGTCACCCTCGATACGGGGTCGTACCGATATGTACGATCATGCGCTGTCTTCACAGGCACCGGGCACACCGTTGGTCCCCTCATGGATGGTACGATTAGAGCGAGGCTCGTGTGATGTACATCATGAGGGCTGGGTACCAATCGAGTGGACTCTTTGTTTAGTATCGTTGGGGGAAAGGCATTGTTCGGCTACTTACCTCGGGTATGTTGTATACCGCAAGTCGTGGATGACACGGAAGTTCCCCGAGTCTTGTGGGTAAAGTGCGCAACCTCTGCAGAGTGTAAAACTATTCGAATAGCCGTGTCCACCGTCAAGGACAGTTGGGTGGTGCTGGTTAAACTACGTCTGGATGTTCTCGTGAAACCTTGCGTGAGTATGGATGTGATGGTGACAAGAGGTCACATGAGCTGAGTCCAATGACTTAGCAAGGGAATTAAACTAAGTCCGACGGCTTAGCATGATGAGTGAACATGAGATGTTCTGTGCCTACTTATGCTGATGTCTGTAACTTGTTCACATGGCCATCTGTTAACTGTTGATGCATGGTTACTAGTTACTTGATCATGTCATTTGCATACAAAAATAGCTTTCCGCAAACTTACCTACTTAGTGCTATATCATGCATCATTGTTACCTTGTTTCACAACTTGGGTTGCTTGTGAGTACATTCAAAGTACTCATTGGCTTTCCACTGGTTATTTAATTGGCCAGGCATGGAAGAACAGGAGTATGCTGAAGAGTTCGTTGGAGACGAATATGCGAACTAGGACGCTTCCCAGTCAAAATGCTTGTAGGTTAAGGCAGATGGCATGGGTTCACGCTTTCGACCGAGATTTCCGTTGCTTGTTCTAGTTTAAGTGTTTGGCCCTTGTGGCCCTATCTATGTAAGACTAAGACCTTTGTTTTCATTATTTGTGTAAGACGTTAAGTGTGGATGTAAGACTCTTGTTATTCAGCTTCTATGTGTTCAGTGAACATTGATCTCTAGGATCACTGTACACGTGCATTCGGTGATCATGACATATGAGTCGGGGTCCCCATAGAGCTGGTATTAGAGCCTTCCTGACTGTAGGAAGCCCTTAGTTAGCATGGACATTAGACAGGATAAAAGTCGTTTTCAATACTACACCTAGCATTGGAACTTAGGAATTCTACACTATTTACCTCTCCTATGCTTCACACAATAGTTTGCTGACTCTCCTCCTTTCAAACATTTGTAGATGGCCGTCGTACCCGAAGTGTTCCTGACATGTGGCTTTCCCTTACTCCTTGGGGATAGCCTGGAGAAGTGCGAGTTTCGCCAACCACCCATTTTCCTCTACCACGAGCACTGGGTCGATGCCGTCACGAAGGAGTACCACATGGATGTGGTCGTGAAGGCAAATGACTCCCCGACTAGTTGGTCCTTTGAAGGACCACAGATGGAGACCATGATACTCGCAGTTGAGACAGCTGCACGCAAGGCACTCCTACACCTTCGAGACATCATTCCAGTGATGGCTGACGAGCCAACTACTCGCTACCTTCCCTTCAGGAAGGATGACTTTGGCGAGAGTTGGACGCTGATTCTGACCAAGGAAGATGGCACACCACTCAGGTTCCAGACCTATTTCACCCTCTCTGCCGATAGTCTGGTTCACAACCTGATGAAGGAGTCCGTGAAGCTCCGCGAGGAACTTCACCACACCCGAGAGATACTTAGACAAGCCAAGACGAAGCCAGACAAGATCAAGAAGGATGGAGCCCCCGAGGGACGACCAGCTGTCGCTTATCAAGGAGGAGTACCCCTAGCTAGTGATGCACCTATGCATAGTCATCGCATGAGTGCGAAGTAGTACCGTGAGCTCTTCACCGACCCGCTTGCAAAGCGTCGTCGAGATGGACCTCCTTGTTCCCCGACCCCTTCGACCGGGAACGATGCCTGTTCAGATGATGAATAGGAGGAAGACCCAGAGGAGTGTGACTACAAGACCGAGCACTCCACCACCTGAGTCCGAGAACCCCTAGGGTAGGATCAGCCATGTATCCCTCATGCGAAGTTGAGTCCGTGTAATGGTTCATATGAAACCATGTGTGCTTGTTGTTTGTTTTGTTGTTTGTGTTTCGATGCAAGTCGCGCTTTTGCCTTAGGCAACATGTAAACGGCTTCATCGTCTATCTTAATATATGTTCTTGGTCTTTTGACCTTTGTTTTAACACACTTGCACTTGACCGACCCCCTTAGGTGCGCTTTTCTGTTATTGCTTATCCTCTTGTCAATCCCAGTTGTTTGACTTGGCTGCTCCAAACAGGATGGTGACTGCTACCCGCAACAGCTCCTTCACCAACCCTGAAGCCGGCAACTCGAGCCAGCAATAGGGAGCTGGTGGGGCTGCTCACGCTGGAGGACACCAGGAGCAACCACAAGGTGACATTCCCCCGCCACCACCTCCACTAAAGAACATGACCATAGCTCGGTTTCACCAAGTTCTGCAGGAGGAGCGCCAAGCGAACAATGTTGCTATCCAGCAGATGGCTCGGGCCCTTGTGAACAACCAGCAGCAAGGCAAGAACGACAATGGCTGCTCCATGATGTCTGAGTTCATGAGGAACTCGCCCCCAACCTTCACCGAGACTGTTGAACCATTAGATGCCGATGACTGGATCCGCACCATCGAGGACCTCCTTGCATTGGTCAACTACAATGAGGATCATGAGAAGGTGCTTTGTGCCTCTCACTGCCTCGGAGGTACCGCCCGAGCTTGGTGGGATGGATTCAAGGTCATGCAGGGAGAACGTGTGATCACGTGGAATGACTTCAAGGAAGGATTCCGCACTGCCCATATTCCTTCTGGGATCATGGCTATCAAGAAGAGAAAATTCCGAGCGCTAGAGCAAGGAAGTGGCTCTGTCAAGGAGTACCTATAGAAGTTCAACCTGCTGTCAAGGTATGCACCTGAAGATGTCAGCACGGAGGCTGCCAAGAAGGCGCGCTTCATGGAAGGACTCCAACAGGTCTTGTAGTATAAACTCATCATCTGTGACCGCCGTACCTTCTTCGACTTAGTGAACAAGGCCCTCATGCTGGAAGACAAGCATTGTGCCATCGACGACACTCGCAAGCGCACGATGGTCAGCAAGGGAAGCTCAAGCAACCAGAAGCCTCACCCCTGGCAGCCAGCCCTAGCCAAGCCAACCTATCTACCGCAGCAAGCTAGACCTCCTGCACCTCGTCCGAGCTACCAGCCTCAGCAGTATGCCAATCCCAGGCCAGCCCACAACAACAACCCCAATAACAACAACAGTGGCAGAAACTTCAACAACAACCTTGGACAAGTCACTTGTTTTGGATGTGGTCAGCCAGGACACATCTCTAGGCTGTGTCCCAACAAGAAGCTAGATGCGCCACGCCCCAATGCGCCAAATCAAGGTCAAGTCCGTGGAGCACCACCAAGGAAACTCGCTCCCCGCAACCAGACCAACAACGACAAGGGTTGTGTGAATCATGTCACCGCAAAGGAAGCCCAGGAAGACCCGGACGTCATACTGGGTACGTTCCTCATAAACTCCACCCCAACAACAATATTGTTTGATTGTGGAGCTTCGCATTCTTTTGTCACCCAAAAGTTTGCACTACAGAGTGGCATGAAGCCTACACCCCTGGGTAGCCGTATGTTGATACAAACCCCGAGATCAGTTATGAAGTCTGGGACAGGTTGTAAGGGAGTTGAGATTAACATCAATGGGGTAAACTTCTTAGCCGACCTTATCATCCTGAAGTCTGAAGGCTTGGATGTGATCCTAGGCATGGACTGATTAACCAAGCACCAAGGCATGCTGGACTGTGCCAAAAGGATTGTCACCACGACCAATGGCCAAGGAGTGGAAGTCAAGTTTGTTCCCAACCCTGCCTTCACTCAAGCCCCTCAGCCTAACTGCCTATCGGGAGTTGAGTTGGATCTAGTGCCAGTGGTATGTCAGTACCCGGATGTGTTTCCTGATGAGCTGCCCGGAATGCCTCCTGACCGTGACATTTAGTTCATCATTGAGCTTATGCCCGGATCAAGGCCCATCTATAAGAAGGCCTAAGGATGGGATCCAAAGAGTTGGCTGAGTTGAAGAAGCAACTAGCAGAGCAGCTCAGAAAAGGATTTATTCGCCCTAGTGCCTCTCCTTGGGGATTGCATGTTCTATTTGTGTCAAAGAGGGACGAAACTATCAGACTTTGTTTCGATTACCGTTCTCTCAATGAGGTCACGGTAAAGAACAAGTACCCACTCCCCAAGATTGAAGACCTATTTGATCAGTTCAATGGAGCCAAGGTGTTCTCCAAGATCAACCTCAGGTCCGGGTACTATCAGTTGAAGATCAAACCCAAGACATTCCGAAGAAGGCATTTGTAACCCGGTATGGCCTCTATGAATACACGGTTATGTCATTTGGGTTAACCAATGCCCCTGCCTACTTCATGTACCTCATGAATAAAGTCTTCATGGAGTACTTGGACAAGTTCGTTGTTGTCTTCATTGATGACATACTCATCTTCTCCAAGTCTGAAGAAGAACATGAGGAACACTTGAGTTTGGTCCTAGAAAATCTTCGAGAGCACCAGCTTTATGCCAAGTTCAGTAAGTGTGAATTCTGGCTGCACGAAGTTGGATTCTGGGGTCATGTGTTGACTGCAGAAGGATTGTCAGTGGATCCTGGCAAGATTGAAGCCGTGACTGAGTGGCAAACCTCAACCACCGTGAAGGAAGTCAGGAGCTTCCTCGGACTCGCGGGATATTACCGCAAGTTCGTGGAAGGGTTCTCAAGCATTGCCCGACCCATGACCCAACTTTTGAAGAAGGACAAGAAGTTCGAATGGACTACTAAGTGCGAGGAAATCTTCCAGGAGCTCAAGAAGAGATTAACAACATCCCATGTTTTGGCCACCCCTGATATTCACAAGGAGTTTGTGATTAATTGTGATGCATCAAGAACCGGACTTGAAGGTGTTCTGATGCAAGAAGGCAGAGTCATAACATATCTATCCAGACAGCTACGTCCTCATGAAGAGAACTACGCAACTCATGATCTCGAGTTGGCAGCCATGGTTCATGCCTTGAAGACATGGCGACATTACCTTCTGGGGAAGCGATGTGAGATATTCACATACCACAAGAATTTGAAGTATATCTTCACTCAAAGGGAGTTGAACATGAGGAAGCAAAGATGGTTGGAATTGATCAAGGATTATGACCTCAGTGTTCAATACCACCCCGGAAAGGCCAATGTGGTAGCAGAAGCCTTGAGCAGAAAGGCTTGTTACTTGAATGCTATGATTAAGGAAAGGCTACCCGCCCTGTATGAAGAACTGGAGAGCTTCGGCTTGGAACTGGTTGCACCAGGATTCCTCACCAACCTCGAAGCAAAGCCTACCTTGATGGATGATATCAAGGAAGCCTAGAAGGGGCATGAGAGAATTGAAGGCATCAAGAGGAAGATAAAGGCAGGCAAGGCCCCAGGATTCTCAGTGGACGGACAAGGAGTTGTATGGTTCGGGAATCGCATATGCGTACACAACAAAGAGGAGCTCAAGAACCTGATCTTGCAAGAAGCTCATGACACTCCCTACTCCATACATCCTGGAGGGACCAAGATGTATCAAGACCTCAAGGCAAGATTTTGGTGGCATGGCATGAAGCGATAGATAGGCACGTTTGTTGCTAAGTGTGACATATGCTAGAGAGTTAAATCTGAGCATCAGCGACCTGTTAGACTATTGCAACCTCTCAAAGTGCCTGAATGGAAGTGGGATAAAATCGGGATGGATTTCATCACCAGTATACCAAGGTCAAACAAGGGACATGACTCCATTTGGGTCATTGTTGATCACCTAACCAAGGTATCCCACTTCATCCCCGTCAGAACAACCTATGATGGAGGCCAGCTCGCGAACCTCTACATCAACCGCATCGTGAGTCTTCATGGAGTTCCGGAGGAGATTGTATCCGGTCGAGGAACGCAGTTCACCTCAAGATTTTGGAAGAAGTTTCAAGAAGCTATGGGAACCAAGCTCTCCTTCAGCACTGCTTTTCATCCCTAGACCAGTGGGCAAACGGAACGAGTGAATCAGATACTCGAAGATATGCTCTATGCTTGTGTTTTGGCGTATGGATCTAAGTGGGAAGATTGCCTACCATTCGCTGAGTTCTCTTACAACAACAACTATCAGTCGAGTCTTAAGATGGAAGCATTTGAGGTGTTGTATGGACGCAAGTGTTGTAATCCCCTCAACAGGTCAGAGACCGGAGAAGGATTAACTTTTGGACCGAACATCCTCCGCGAAGCCAAAGAGCAAGTTCAACTTGTCCGAGAGCGCCTTGAGACCGCCAAGTCAACACAGAAGAGCCACGCCGACTCTCACGACAGAGAACTAAACCTCAACATCGGAGATTATGTCTACCTCCGTGTCACGCCTCTGAAAGGAACCAAGCATTTCCACGTCAAAGGGAAGCTTGCACCAAAATTCATCTCCCCCTTCAAGATCACTTCAAGACGAGGATAAGTTGCCTATCAACTGGAGTTACCTCCCGAACTGTCGAATGTGCACAACGTATTCCATGTGTCACAACTCCGGAAGTGTCTGCAAGTTCCCAACTGCCTCGACCTCTACAAGGATATCGACCATCAAGCCATCGATCTTAAGACAGAGCTCACTTATCGTGAGAGGCCAGTTCGCATTTTGGATGAAGCCGAGCGCTGCACCCGAAGCCGCACCATCAAGTACTTCAAGGTCCAGTGGAGAAACCACATTGAAGCAGAAGCAACCTGGGAGCATGAAGATTATCTTAGATCAGAGTTCCCTTATCTTTTTAGCACTTAGCCTAGGAATCTCGGGGACGAGATTCTTGTAAGGGGGAAGGTCTATCACACCCTATGTTTGTAGCACATTGTTATGTTTGGGTTTATAAAATTTGGAGCCAACTAAAACTTTTTCATAGTGCTTGTGCTTGTTTGCTATGTTGTTTGCTTGCTTGTTGATTGTGTTGTATGGCACTCCTAAATTATATTCCACTTCATCTTCATCTCCCTTGTTCAAAACCTCTTGCCTAATGATCATGCCATGTGAATAGTGTCCAAAACTATTTTTATAGAGCCTGTGGACACTTACAAACACATCAGTCTCTTAACCTCTAAGTCTTCAATACACAAAAATCACTAAGGGGCACTTGATGCACTTACAATCTCCCCCTTTTTGGTGATTGATGACAAATAGGTCAAGTTTTCAACAGGGATACAAATATGGAATGTAAGTACTGAGTTTGAGGAATTTGATTGCAAGATATAGAAGAACTCCCCTGAAGATGTGCATATTTGACTAATTTGCTTTGGACTGCAAATACACATGGCAGGTTAAAAACATGGAGAACTCCCCCTATATCTTTTAATTCATACATGCATTTAACATATGATATGAAGATTTTGAAATGCATGATGAAAATGGTGTCTGACGAAATTCAGCATGCATGCATTAAGGTACTTGAGGTAAGCATGCAGAAAGCAGTTCAAAAGAGTGAGACCACCATTGGACTTAAGTTTACAAGTCAACCAAGAAAAGCTTCAGAAGAGCGAGAGTTGGAACTTAAACAAAAAACAACCCATATATACAGACTCTCTTGAAGTCTAACTCAAATTTTCTCCCCCTTTGTCATCAAAGACTAAAAGGGATGAAAACTAAGGACTAACGCCCTTGAAGAATTTCATCTTGAAGGAGATGGAGGAGCGCCAGCGTTGTCGGGGTCATTTGTTGATGCGGGGCCCACCGTAGTGTCGTCAATATCCTCAACTTCATCCGCCTCGCGCGATGAAGAATTTGAGCTTGTAACCAGCTGAGAAACTTGAAGTTTCTTGAATTTCTTCTGTGTAGGACGAGCCTAGTCAAGGTTCAACTCAAGGTCCATCTCCTTGAGTTCTTCAGGAGTCTTGAGGTGAGACAGAATGGCCTAAGTGCGGTTGAAGACTTCATGGAGGTAGTATTGGTTCTTCCTCATAGTGTTGTGCGTGGCAGTCAGGTCTCGAAGAAGTGAACCAAACAGACGCTTAAACCACTTGTGGTCTCGATCTACCTTCTGATGAAGAATTATAAGAAGTTCACGATCAGTCATCACACGAGGGGTAGACTCTCGAGATTTTTGTGCTGAGGCCTTTGCATCAAGTCTTGGGTAGCAGTGTCATTATTGGTGGAGTAAGATGTAGCTTTGCAAAACTGACCATATAATGGACGAGTACCTTCATCAATGACATCTTTGCATTTTCCTTGAACTAAAGAAATGTGTGCTTGAGCACTTCAATAGGAGGCAGAAAGCCGAAGTGATTCTGAAAGTCAGCCTTGAAGGGAATTGAAGACCTTGATTTGATGAACTTGATGATCCAGGGAGCATAAGGCTTCAATTCAAATGGGGCTAATGCTGCATTGGCCAAAGTCCTCATGAAGAAATCACGGTAGTTGATGGGAATCCCATGAATGATGTTGAATAGAATGTTCTTCATGATTCCCTCCACTTCTTCTTCTTCAGAGTTGTGGCCCTTCTGAGGACCGAGGGTGTTGGTTAGAATGCGATAGACTGTCGTGGGCACGTAGAGAAAATCCTTCACAAGGAAGGTAGTCCTTTGAGGTTTTCCAGGAGCCAAAGGCTTCATCAGCACTTGCATCATGTGGTTGGGCAGATAAGGTTCATCAAATAGGTATCTTGCTCCTTCTGAAGGAATTGGAATTGGGACTGATTGAAGCAATTCAGAGGTTGTGTAGTGTAGTGAGTAGATCCATTCATCCAGTCCAAAACCCAAGTGTTGATGTCAGAAGCATCACATGTGATGTGCAAGGTGGCATAAAATTGAAGAATCAGATCTTCATTCCAATCACAGATATCCACATAGAATGGAAGAATTCTGACATCATGAAGAACCGCGAGCACCGGTGTGAAGGATGGGATAGTTTCCATATCCGCATGAGGAATTTGATGATGCTCGAAGACTTTCTTCTTGTCAAACAATACTGATGCTTAGTAGTTCATCTGCGTGGTTTCCAGAATCTAGTGCGACCGACTCTTGCATAGTCATATGGATTTGGTCCAGTGAAGAAGATGTGCTCATTGAAGAAATTGGTCTTGATGAATTTGGGGCGCTTTGAGCCTTTGAATGGCATCTATGGCTTCGGCTGAAGGTTTGGCTTGAAGTGGCTGACAATTTCCTTAGGAATTTGAGGAATTTCTTCGGACGAAGGAACTTGCACAATAGTTTCCTCAGTGTCAGTTGGAGCAACAACTTCCTTAGCTGATGCAGCTGGAATATCTCCAGTGATAGTTGCAGCCAAGTCCTCAGATCCTGTATGAATTTCTTTAGTCTGGGCTGGAGACTGAGGAATTTGTGACAGAGGAGTGGTAATTGGTGAATTTGGGTGTGCAGCTTCCCAATATTCATCATTGATCAGAGGTGTTGTGTTTCCAATTTCCACATCCTCTTCCATTTCTTCAACGCCGGCCTCTTCAGAAGTTAACTGAGGCTGGGGCAACAATACCATTGGAGTTGAAGTATGTAACAACCTGGGACCAACACTCTAGAAGATTCCCCTTTTATTCCATTGCCGTCGTGAGATTCGTCTGGTTGTCGCATTCATCATTGCATCATTTGCATCATCTGCATAGCACCATCACTCATTTTTGAAAACTTGCATCCGTTCATATTCTCCGGTTCTCTCAGTTCATGTTGTTGTCCATTTCGAGTCCATCCACACATGCGTGCGCCCGCGACATCGTTTAAAAAACCCGTTTTTAAAGCGTGTGAAAAATATTCTCGGATTGGGTCGAAACTTGGCATGCGGTCTTTTTATATTATAGGTAGACCGCCTGCCAAATTTCGCCGCAATCGGGGGTCGTTTGGTTCCCAAACGGTCAACCGTAGGAGTGTGGTCATCGATTATTCGTCGGACATTTTCGGTTTATAAAACTTGTATCATGGGCCACAATTCTTTCCCTCATCCCCACCTAGCCCAACTACACACCCCACTAGCCCAACCTAGGTTACCCCTCCATTCGTGGTCATCGGATCGCGATCGAACGGACGAGGTCCATCCCCCCTAGTGACATTCCCTATTTAAACCCCCCATTGAGAGAGCCCCCTCCCTCTTTAGGGGGCCCCCCATGTAAAAATTGCAGCCACCCCCTCAAAAACCTCCACCTGCTAGCTCCACCTCCCTCTTCCCCGAAATCCCACCTCCATAGCCAATTTTAGCCCTCAGATCTGAGATCTAGGGCTTAAAATCGCCCTTTCCCCCACCTACCGGACATGTCCGCGGTCAAACTAGACACGCCGGGCGACCGCAAAGCCCTACAGCGCCCGAGCCTCCCATGGCACCCGTGCGCCCCGACCCCGCAGCACCTAGCTCTGCCTCCCGCCGGCCTCCTCCTCGCGTGCTGTTGCTAGAGCCCCAACGCCAGCAAGCCGCTGAACCTGGCCGAACCTCCTCCATTTCCTTTCCTTCTTCCTCCTCTCCCCCTCTCCTTAATCTCCTGCTAGTTTTCTCTCCGTTTCAACCCTGCCACTGGAGCTCCGACCCGCCGCCACCAGCCACCTACAACCACCAGATTTGGGCCGCCGCCCCTGGATCCGCCCGTCCCCGACCCCTCCGACAGCCTCGCTCGCCTCCGGTCGCGCCTGCCCCGGCATGGACACCTCCATTTTCCATGGTCATGTGGAAGGACAAAGCTCCCGCCTCCCGCTCGCAGCGCCTGCATGAGCCAACAGAGGCACGCAGGCCAAACTGCCTCGCTCGGCCTGCCTCTCCACCGAATGGGCCAAAAGCCCACTAGTTGAGCCGCCCCCAGTGCTATTTTGTGCCCATGCGCATTTTAGCTAAGTTGCGCTATGTCCCCTATTGGGCCTTTGTGTAGATTCGACCCATTTTTGTTTTTCTCCTCTACTGCGAATTTGTCAATTATCCAGGATTATTAAATTGCAGACCCCCCCAACTTCATGCATTAATAACTTTTCAACCGTGCAACGTATGTAAAAACTTCGGAAAGCCATGCCCGCGGTTATGTGGCAACTTGGAAACTTTTTTTAACACCCGGTCATAGTAAACTTGAAGTAAACTCTAATAAAATACACCAACTATGTGCGTAACCATGGCTATCTCTTCTAATGAGTCCTTATCTGACAGAGAACACGGTGGGGTTATGTTTGACGTAAGTAGGGTCTCAGGATCACTTAGTGAACATTATTAGTTCACGTCCGTTATGCGTAGACCATCATACTTTACTTTCTGTTTTCCTAAGTTAGCCACTCAAATAAATGCTTAGTCGCTTGCTCCAGCCACACCACTTAACCATACCTCACCCATTAAGCTTTGCTAGTCTTGATACCTTTGGAAATGAGATTGCTAAGTCCTTGTGGCTCACAGATTACTACAACAACAATTGCAAGTACTGGTAATGTGATGCTTTGACGTGAGAGCGATGCTTGTTTTATTTGGAGTTCTTCTTCTTCATCATCAGTCTAGGATGGGTTCTAGGCGGCAGCTGGGTTAGCAAGGATGGATGCCATTTTATCGTTTGATTTCGTCCGTAGTCAAACCCTTCTCTTTTGTATGATGTTTGAGTATGTTGTTGTATTGATGTGATCTTGTTGTAGCTTGTGGCGAGTGTAAGCCAATTCCATATACTCATCTCTTCTTTACATGTACTTGTAGTGATATCCATTCTTGCAACACGACGAGATGCGCTCCTATCCCTGTCAAGGCCCTCGAGCCAAAATAAGGATAGGGTTGGATCTTGGGCGTGACAAGTTGGTATCAGAGCCTTTATCGACCTAGGAGCCCCCTTGATTGATCGAACTTGGTCGAGTCGAGTCTAGTGAAAAACTATTTTGAGTCTAGTTATATATCGGAGAGTAGGATTCTTTTATTCCTCTTCTATACTCTGGTGAGGAATTACGAGTGAGGAATTTTGATTAAACCCTCTTCTCACTCAAATTTTTTTAGGATCACGCGGGTATTTTGGAATCTCTATGATGCCGATATGATAGAGTTCTGTACTTGGTGCCTCCTGTTATCGAGGAATAGAGCTCCAAGGGATTCCTGGCACATCGTTATTGTTTAGTTTCCTTAGTATCTCAGGACGAAGGATGTTCAAAATTGCTTCAATACTAGTAGTGGCGAGAGGAGTTCGGCATCCCCAGTACTGGTGGAGAGAGTTCGGAGGTACTGCCATTCTTAGTATCGTTGTGTTTTCAAGGGTCCGAGATAGATGAATTTCCGAGACCTCTGGTTATGTGTTGACGGATGTGTTACATTGGAGCGTAGTATTACTGTTAGGAGTTGAGTGATGGATTTTTCTCCTTGTATCCATGGACCCGATTGCATAACCGGAAGATTTCGGAAGTTCTTAGGTGGGAATTCAAGTAGTTACCTAGGTTATCTTCCAACAAATCATGATGTGAGGTTGGGGTTCAATATCTAGTGGATTCGTTTGTTCACAGTCTTTCTTACAGAGGACAATCTCGATATATGTCATCAGATATGCTTCGTCAAGCCTTGTAGTTCGCTATGCCTAGGGAGCATTTCGAGCGTCATTTCAATATGACAATCCAATGTATGATCGAGCCCGTGCGAACCTTACCACGAAAATATCAAGCGAAATCTCTATCATGAATTTGTTCTGGCTGTTTCGTAAGCCTCATCCTTTGTTTTATTTTGAATATGGTAATTTGAGTTGCTTAAATGTCAAGTGGTTATTTCATATCTTTTCTAAGTAGTGTTCTCATAATTACGGGAATGCTAATCCTTTTGTTCAACTGGAGTTTTCATGAAATTCTTTTCAACCACTGCGTTCCTCTTCAAGATATTCAATCCTGTCAACATTGCAAGATCAATCCTCTTATTAATTCCCGGAGTTCATTTCATCCGTCCCAAGTTGTGTTTGTTTTTCCCCACCCTCCCGGCCTTTTTCTTAAGTGATTAAATTCTCATCCAAGTATCTTTTCTATTCATGTGAGGCTTCCGCTATGTTTTCTTCTGATTTTTTGGTGATTCCTTGTGGAAATTCTCAGGAGTTTCAATTTCAAGATCTATCCTCATATTCTTTGTTCTTGTTGTTATTCTTCTCTGGTGAATTCGATTCAAGATTTTGATGTTCATCATGTCATTATTCAACGCTTCAATTCTTCATATGATGGAAATTCTTATCCAAGCCTCTCTTGTTTATTCGTCTCTCTTTGTTCTATCTAGAGTGCTAAAGACATCTCAAAAGATTCATGTTTTCTTTCAATCCTTCCAAATTATTTTGGGATTCTCACACCATCAAGTTCTTAATTTTTTCTGGTGCAATATCTCTTTCTAAGCAATTATTTCAACGGTGGTTTCTTTTGGGTGGGCCCATAACCCATAGGTTTTCCCCAGGATCTTACCTGGCTCTTCTAATATTTCTGGGGATGTTCTGAAGTTCTCTTCTTATATGACGTAGGAATGAATTTCATCCGTCATATGCCTTCTCGAAGATCGCATCTAAACTGGCTCAACCTTTTCTTTATTCTTATTCCTGAGTGGCTCAGTAATTCTTGGTGGTGTTTCTATCCATCATTCTCATCTTTGAAGACCGAAAGAGAGCTTGTCAGAAATCTTGGTCCATTTTCTTGAAGATTCGTGGTTTCAGCTTCCTACTATCCCCTCAAATTGTTTTGGTCATGAGTAATTCCATCGTTATCTATCTAGAGCATTTCGGAATTGTTTTTATTTCTCGATCCTTCGAAGACCATCATTATAGAAGATTTCTTCGTTCTTAGATTTCAACTTTCGTTCTCAAATTCTTCTTAATTGTTGTCTCTCGTTCATCTCTCAATTATTCCGGTGCCTTGTTCAGTTTCTATTAGGAAAATCTTGATCTCTTAATTCTCATGTATCCTCTTTAGTTTCTAATTCTTACCGCTGTTCTCGTGCAAGACTTCTTCAAGTTGTGATCTCTCCCTCTCTTTCTCTTCAATTCCTTGCAACAAGAATAAGTGGTTTGCGAAATCCGTTGCTTGTCATCAATTTTACTTAATGAAGGATAGGCATATGTCGGGACCCCGATCCTAAGTCATATGATTCCATACTGTAACAAGTCACATCACTTTGCGGCCTCACGCATGGTAACCCCATGGCTGCAGCCTTACCTAGGCCGGGACCGTTTGCGTCTTTTGGCTCACGTATGTGAACATGTCGCTGGTAATCACAAAACGAAGAACCCGGGCCGACATGACTAGTCATAGAACCCAAGTGGCACATCCGTACGGAAACAGGCATACATAACCCATCAATGCAGGTGTTGGCCTCAAGCGTGTGTAGACGAGTCATAGCAAGCTACAAGGACTCCATTACGCCGTGGGGCATAAATGCCATCACTGCACGTAGACGAGTCGTAGCAGGCTACAGGGACTCCATTGCACTGCGAGACATTTCCCCGAAGGGACAGACACAACAGCAAAGAAGGATACATACCGGTCAATCAATGTGTCCAGAGCAGTAGCAAGCTACCATGGCTCGGTGGAAGCACAAAGAGACAGTTTCCCGTAAAGAGTACTACTAAAGGCACACGACTAGGTGTCAGATCCCATACATACTGTTGCACGTCACATGTACGCACGACATGCCCGATATGCATAGATACAACTATGGCATCACAACATAACCATACAACAACATGACTTTTATTTAAGAGGCTCAGACGAGCCTTGCATAATATGTTCTTACAGACAGGGGTCACATGACCCGACACTCAAGTCATACGAACAAAGTCATACAAGCCAGCGGAAACTTAAGCTGTCTGAGTACAGACGGCGAAAATAGGAAAGAGGCACACGGCCTGACTATCTACAACCCACCACACGGGCAAGATCGTAGCTGGGACACCAGCTATTCGGCATCATCAACGTCTAGATAGAACCCACCTGATGGGTTCTGGTTCTCTTCTGCAACATTAATTAAGCAAGGATGAGTACAATCGTACTCAGCAAGTCTTTAAAACAGACCTAGTTTATTTATGCTCATGTATCAACAAGGGAGTGGTGGAGTTCATGCAGAAATGCCAGCTTTGACTCATGGCTATCCTACACTAATCAATTTTAACCCTTTGTTAATATTTTAAGTATCGCACTCGAGTCCACTAACTCCACAACAATACACCACCATGGATTCATCTTCCTATCCTGGAAGAGTGCCATCCACGGTACTCACACTTGTCTTGACATTTTTAAAAGTATCCATTTGATTATTTATGAACAACATAAGTTCTCCAAGTAGTCCATATCCGAGGACGCGGCTATTCGAATAGTTTCATACCCTGCAGGGGTGTACTTCTTCACACACGCTCTCGCCACTTACCGTTGTGCGCCATAAACCATGAACCTCGGCAACCTTCAAGCGGATGCCCAGCGAGGGAGTCGGCCACGACCGTCAATCACATAAGACCTCTAGTCCAGGCTATCGCCTATTTGAGACTGATCCCGCACGGAAGTCCGGCCAAAGTTTCTGCTACGGCCCCAAACGATGTGCGCAGGGTTCCCAAGCCCACCATTTGGGTGACCCTTGGTACACCGTGCCACTGCCTACCGCATCGTAACCCACCCCGAGGGTCAGCGCTATGCGCGGCCTCTAGCATGCTATAAACACCAGAAACTACTTGCAATACCTGGACTAAGGACCAAGCAACTGAAAAGTTGAGAGGGTCAGTTAAGTATCCCAACGTGTGGTAGTATCTAGTCTTGGATCACAAACACGGAACCCAGTTCCTAAGAACGGTCCCAATGATACAACCCACTATGTAATCCTACATAGCCTCTCATCGCTACCTTTACCAAATCGAATTCATTATGAGCTCATCGCATCGGACAACACAGTTCCACTTCGGTTCATCACCCAGATGAAACAGACCTGACACAACTCTAAGAATAACATGCATAGCAGGCAAAGTAAGCTAAGCACATCATGGCACAAGCATCTACCAGGTATGCTAGGTTGCAAGGTTCAACTATTTACTGTGACAAGGTCAGGTCATGCATAAGAATAGGATCATCTATCGTGTATGACTGACATGTGATTGTTTGTCCTAATGCAATAAACGAGAGCAGGAGTGAGAGAGTGGGATGTTACAGGAATGATCAATGGGGTTGCTTGCCTTGCTGAGTTGCGGAGGAGTTCTCTCCTTCATCGGGATACAGGGTGGTATCTTCCGTATTAGGGCCTACCGCAACGCAGATAAGAGTATTCAATACAAGCAAGTGCAACAATATGATGCATGATCATGGCATAGTAATATGCATGGGTGAGCTAATGTAACTAGTGATCATGTCAATTTAAAATAGATTTAAATATAGATTCAAAGTTGTTCTCCTATGCAAATTCCGTATATTAACCTAATGTTAAATGTCCATGTTCACCTATTTAGGTTTCTCTAACATGCATGAGAATAGCACCATTGGATTCATTGGATTTTTTTGATAAATTTTCATATATAAATTATTTTCATCTGATTTACAGATTATTTAATATGATTTTTCAAAGTTTTAAACAATTTCTGGAATTATTTTTAATAAGAAAATGGAATTATGACATCAGCCTGATGTCATCCTGACGTCAGCTGGTCAACAGACCCGTTCCAGGTCAAATCTGACCGGTGGGGCCCATCTGTCGTTGACTCATTACTAAAAGAATTTTGTTTTAATTAATTATCTTGGCTAATTAATCTAGCAGGGCCCACAGTCAGTGACCTAAGGGGTTAGTTAGTGGCTAATTAGTTGCTGATGTCGATGCCACGTCATCATCACCGGACGGCGTCGCCGGCGACCATCCGAACGGCGGGAGCTCGCCGGAGTCGCGCTGGAGGCGTCGGTTTAGGGAGCTAAGGGCATCAGGGCATAGCCCTCGCTCGTCCGCATCCAACGGGAGCCACAGGAGGCTACGGGGTCACCGGAGCTCGCCGGAAACGAGCGCGTGGCGGCGGCCGGAACTCGGGCTCGACAGCAACTACACTACGGGGCATGGGATGGACTGGCTGATGGGCGCGTGCGACTCCTGGGAGCAGCACGAGCACGGAGACGCTCACGGACGCGAGCTAGAGTGTCTGCTCGCTCGATGGAGACATGGTCGGCGGCGGGGTGGACTCGGGTCCGGCGACCGAGCTAGCTAGGGCACGGGAGAGAGTGGGAGAACGCGAGGGGAAGGGGGAGGAGCTCACACGGACTCCGAGGAGCTGGTCAGCGGGCTCGGGGACGACCGGACGGCACCAAACGACATCGAGGACCCACGGCAACCGGCGGAGGGGATTCGGCGATGACGGCGAAGCAGAGGGCTCCCGGCTCGATGCCTCCGTCGAGGGGCTTCAGGGGCTCAGGGCGGAGCTGCTGGTTGGGTCAGGGGGCTAGGCGACGGCTGGGGCTACCGGCGGCGATGGCGACGCTCTCGGCAGGGGGAAGATGAGAGAGAGAGCGAGGAATGGAGAGAGCATGGCGAGAGAGAGAGCGTCGACTCGATGCAAAGGGGGCTCCAGGGGCCTCCCATGCGTCCACCTGCTCGACGGCAAGCACGAGGTGGCCGGGCGCATGCCCGCGCGCGGCGACCACGCGCGCGCGTCCTTCTGGCGCGAGGAGGACGACGACTGGCGTCGCTTCGTTCTGGGCCGGGCCTGCTACAGTGCTGGGCCAGCAGGTAAGTCTTTCTTCTTTTTTTCTTTTTTTCTGTTTCTGTTTTCTTTTCTAACATTTGTTTAATTCTTTCAGGTATAAAAGTCTAGTAGAAAAATACCCCAATATTTTATAGACTATAGTTTGATAATCTCAAACTTTTCTAAAAATGTTCCAAAATAATTTGAAAACATAATTAATGATATTTCCTTTATTTATCATTTTCAGAGGCTTAAATCATTAATTTAAATTATTTAAAATGTTCAAATGATTAGAATGGTCCCTGGTATATCCATGTCCTTAATTATCAAACATAGGGAACATTTTTGATGGGCATTTTGGATTGGTTGAAATTTCACTAAACTTGAATTTCTTTAATTCATTAAGTGCTTGGGGTTTATTTTCTTTCTCCCCATTTCACTTTGATGCAATGATGATGATGATGATGCAATCACAATGCTAACCTAGGACACTTGCTAGGGTTGTGACAGCATATCATAATTCTTATTCTTGTTTCATCAAGGTGGTTTCAATCCTTCTTCCGAAGTGTTCATGGCATCAAATTCTTGGTTATAATTGTTCATATTTTCTTTTTGGAGTTCCATATTTTCTCAAGTATCTCGTCGTGAAGCTTCATCTAAATCATTGGAAGGCCTTAATCTTGTTCTTTTCAACCTTCAATTCTTTTCTATCATCCTCTCATTTCTGGAGGTTCCTCATGGTGGTTCGTCAAGGAGTTAATTCTTTCTCGAAGTATTCATCAAGATTCTTGTTGGAGGTGCTCAAGTGTTCTTTATCTTGGATTTGTAAGTTCAATTCCTTCTCCATTGTCTTTTGAGATGGTTTTATTAAATTCTTGATTATGAGAAGTCTCGAAGGAAAATTGTCATGAATGAGATAAGTAAACCCATCATGTCCTCTCGGAGTTATCTTGGGTTGGATTTCACCTAAAACATTTCCTAAGGATTGTTGCTATCATGGTGTTATAAATGATTCAAGTGTCTCCTTCACCTCTTGGTGAAAGAAGCTCTACATATCTTGTTGCTCTCAATCAATCAATTGTTTTCCATTGTGGATGGTTAGGACCTCATTATTTGAGATGTTGTCTATAATCCCACAACAAGCTTATTCGTTTCGTTGTTGGTTTTCAACAACTCCGTTCAACCATGCTTTTCAAATTAATTTGTGGTAGAGTTGTTATCTCTTCTCCATTCTTTTCCTTTCAAATATCTAGCTTCTATTCTTTTGTCTACAGGCCTTGTGATGTTGCTCTCTTCAATCTATCATCTTGCTTTATCAAGGTCATGTTCTTTCTTTGCTCATTCATTTTACCGGAGTGTTGTATTCTAGTTCAAGTTCTTTTCCTTCATATCAAAATTTTCCTCTCTATCCTACCAAAGTGCTGCCAAAATTTCTTGTGAATTCTTGCTTGTTACTCATGTCATTCTTCTTCTCGTTCAAACCTTCAATGATCATTAGTTTCACTCGTTTGTCAGAGAAGCAACTAAGTTTCACCTCTTACTCTTTCTCTTCCCCTTCTCATTCTAGATCTCGGGACGAGATCCTCGTGTAGTGGAGGAGACTTGTAACAGCCCGAGACCGATGCTCAAGAAGATTCCCCTTTTATTCCATTGTCAACGTGAGATTGATCTGGTTGTCGCGTTCATCATTGCATCATTCGCATCATCTGCATATCATCATCACTCGTTTTTTAAAACTTGCATCCATTCGTGTTCGCCGGTTCTCTCAGTTCGTGTTGTTGTCCGTTTTGAGTCCATCCACACACACCCACGACATTGTTTAAAAAACGTTTTTAAGGCACGCAAAAAATCTTCTCGGATTGGGTCGAAACTTGGCATGTGGTCATGTTATATTATAGGTAGACGGCTTGCCAAATTTCGCCACACTAGAGGTCGTTTGATACCCAAACGGTCAACTGTAGCAGTGTGGTCATCGATTATTCATCGGACGTTTTCGGTTTATAAAACTCGTGTCATGAGGCACAATTATTTCTCTCATCCCCACCTAGTCCAACTATACAACCCACTATCCCAACCTAGCTTACCCCTCCGTTCGTGGTCATCGGATCACGATCGGACGGATGAGGTCCATCCCCCCTAGTGCCATTCCCTATTTAACCCCCCCTCATGGAGAGAGCCCCCTCACTCTCTAGGGTTTCCCCCAATTAAAAATTGCAGCCACCCACCTCAAAAACCTCCACCTTCTAGCTCCACCTCCCTCTCCCCCGAAATCCCACCTCCTTAGCCAATTTCAGCCCTCAGATATGAGATCTGGGGCTGAAAATCGCCCTTTCCCCCACCTACCGGACATGTCCGCGGTCAAATTGGACACGTCTGGTGACCGTAGAGCCCTGCAGCACCCGAGCCTCCCATGGCGGCCGTGCGCCCCAACCCTGTAGCACCTAGCGCCGCCTCCCGCCGGCCTCCTCCTCGCCGGCCGCCGCCGGAGCCCCGACGCCAGCAAGCCGCCGGATCTCGCCGGACCTCCTCCCTTTCCTCTCCTTCTTCCTCCTCTCCCTAATCTCTTGCTGGTTTTCTCTCCCCGCAGGACGGCCTCCGCGCCACGGCCGCCGCCATTTCAGCCCTGCTGCCGGAGCTCCGACCCGCCACCGTCGGCCGCCTCCAACCGCCAGATCTGGGTCGCCACCCCCGGATCTGCCCGTCCCCGACCCCTCTGGCAGCCCCACTCGCATCAGGCCCAGCTGCCTCGCCTCGACCCGCCTCTCCACTGAATGGGCCGAAAGCCCACTAGGTGAGCCGCCCCTAGTTCTATTTTGCACCCATGTGCATTTAGCTTAGTTGCACCATGCCCCCTATTGGGCCATTGTGTAGATTCGACCCATTTCCGTTTTCCCCTCCGCTGCGAATTTGTCAATTATCCAGGATTATTAAATTGCAGACACCCCCCAACTTAATGCATTAATAACTTTTCAACCGTGCAACGTATGTAAAAACTTTATATATGAAAAATGACTAGAATTTCGTGAAGATTCATAATATCCAACTCTCACATGTGTTTCACATGTTTAACCTGCTGTTTTCATGCACTTTGCGTAAATCCCATGCTAAAATGATTCATTTAATAACTTTTAAACCGTAGCTCCGATGCTAATGTTTTACATATGTAACTTGACTAGAAAAATGTGTAGAATCACATGGTGACATTTATTTTGATGTTTCACAACTCTAAAATATGGTTAGTTTAGATCTGGACCAAACTTAAAATATGCATATGAGGTCATTCCGGAATTGTTATTCGTAGCTTCCGACCTCATTTAAAGTGCCTAGGTGATGTAGTTTACTTATGCTTCACCTCTTGCCATGTTTAACAACATTTAATATTCATGAGTACCTAAATGAGAGTGAACTAAATAATTCGAACGTGGATTTTCATCAATATGCAACTTGTTGCATATTCAACCTCACTTAATGTGTAGTAGTTGTTAGTTTTTCTTGCCATGCCATGACTTGCATAATTAAATGGACATGCATCATATTGTTTGTGCATCATGTCATGCATATGTCGTGGTGTATCGTGTGTTGATTGTTTGTCCGGATTGTTCCTTCTCGATAGAGCTCCGAAAGCATTCGAAGTGTGAGGATTCGTTCGACTAGGTTGGCACGTCTTCTTCATGGATTCGTGCTTCTTCCAAGCGGGATCTCAGGAAAGATGACACATTTCCCTTGATACCACTACTATCATTGCTATGCTAGTTGTCTCACTTTTATCGTTATGTCTCGTTACCTACCAGTTGTATGTCAAGCCTCCCAACATTGCCATGATAAGCCTCTAACCCCTCCACATCCCAGCAAACCTTTGTTTGGCTATGATACCGCTTGCTCAGCCTTCTTATAGCATTTCTAGCTGTAGGTGCAATTGCTTCCATATGTCAACATGGACATTCTTTTGTTATCACAATTTTATTGCTATTTAATTAAATGCACACATATACTTGGTAAAAGGTGGAAGGCTTGGCCTTTTGCTCGGTCTTTTGTTCCACTATTGCCGCCCTAGTTACTTGTGAACCAATGTTATGTTCCATAATTGAGTGCTCCTAACATGCTTGGGGTTGTTATGGGGACCCCCTTGATCTTCGTTTTAGGATAAAGCTTGTCTGGCAAGGCCCAACTTTGGTACTACATTTGCCTAATAACTAATAAAATGCATAGGGACCCGCCGACACTCGCGGATAATTAATAAACAACCCATGCCATTGCTCTGGATTAGCGTTGGTCCAAAATGGCAGTAGCCGGGGCCACCAACGGGTGTGCCAGCCAGAAACTTAGCCAATCCGGTCGTGTCCTGAGAACGAGATACGCGGCTCTTATCGGGTTCGTTGACATGTCGGGTGGCCTTGCTGGACTTGTTTTACCTTTCTTGAATGTCTTGCGTGAGGAACTCTGATATTCTTTGGGCTATCTCAAGGTGTCGGATTTCCTTTGGAATTGCCTACGATGATCAGGAGATCCGTGGTCGAGGTTATTCCCGCGATGTGTGGTTAATTTGTGATGGATGAGTTGGAGCACCCCTGCAGGGTTAAATCTTTTGGAAAGCCGTGCCCGTGGTTATGTGGCAACTTGAAAACTTTGTTTAACACCCGGTCATAGTAAACTTGAAGTAAAATCTAATAAAATACACCAACTATGTGCATAACCGTGACTGTCTCTTCTCGCGAGTCCTTACCCAACATAGAACACGGTGGGGTTATGTTTGACGTAAGTAGGTGTTCAGGATCACTTAGTGATCATTATTAGTTCACGTCCGTTATGCGTAGACCACCATACTTTACTTTCTATTTTTGAAAGTTAGCCACTCAAATAAATGCTTAGTCGCTTGCTGGAGCCTCACCACTTAACAATACCCCACCCATTAAGCTTTGCTAGTGTTCATAGACTTGAAAATGAGATTGCTGAGTCCTTGTGGCTCACAGATTACTACAACAACAATTGCGGGTTCAAGTAATGCGATGCTTTGATGTGAGAGCGATGCTTGTTTTATTTGGAGTTCTTCTTCATGATCATCAATCTAGGATGGGTTCCAGACGACAACTGGGGATAGCAAGGATGGATGTCATTTTATCGTTTGATTTGGTCCGTAGTCGGACCCTTCTCTTCTATAAGATGTTTGAGTACGTTGTTGTATTGATGTGATCTTGTTCTATCTTTTGGCGAGTGTAAGCCAATTCCATGTACTAATCTCTTCTGTACATGTACTTGTAATGATATCCATTCGTGCAACACGATGAGATGCGCTCCTATCCCTGTTGAGGCCCTCGAGCCAAAATAAGGATAGGGTCGCATCTTGGGCATGACAAAGCATTAGCTTCCACTTGAATTTCTTCATCAATCTTCTGTGAGGTAGCAGCAGACTGATCCTTTTCTTCTTGGTCATCATTTTGACATAGTCAACACCAAATGGTACTAGTTCATAGGCTGGTACAGAGGTAATGGGAGTTGCATCCGTCAGGTTGGTTGAGGAACTTGGCAGTGTCTTCAGATTCTTCACTGCTGAGGAATCTGAAGTTGATGATTTTCTCTTTAGTGCCTTTTTCTTCGTAGCCTTAGTTTTCTTTACTTTTGATGCAGAAGGAAGGTTGATGTTCTTCACCCTTGAGGATTTTGCAGTTTCTGCAGAGGGTGAAGGAATTGCATTTTCTTAAGGCACGACTCATGCAGTCATCCTTGTGGTTTCAATTTCATCAGGCGCAACAAATGCTTCAGCTAGCCTGGCAATTTCTTCAGGCGCAACAGTGGAGGTTGCCCTGGCAGGTTCTTTAGCATCATGAATTTCTTCAGCTATGGGAGCAGTTTCTTCAGCAGGCTGAGAAGATTCTTCAGCCTGAGGAATTTGTGGTTGCGATCAAGCATCAACCCTTGAGTTATGGTCCTTGATGGATTTATCAACCACTTCGACGAAACAAACTTTGGCGCCTTGCCAATCAACATAGTATCTATTGAAGTTATCACTGAGGTCTTTGATCTCAGACTGCATCTTCACCAGTTCCTCAGGAGAAATCTTCAAAACATTGTTCTTCAAGTGGTGCTCTTTCTTGTACTGAGCTTTCTTGGTTTCTCTGGCCTTCTCATACTTCCACTTTTCTTTCAGCTATGAAGGTAGTGAGGACATGATCTGGATGAGGATGCAACTTCAAATCATCAATTGGAGTATTGGGATCCTTGTGCCAGATATCAATGAAGTTCAACACCATTTTTGGATCCAGCCATAGAGGAATTTGAGTGCCCTTTGCTTCAGCCACTCGTTCTTGCTTGCTTCTAGTTCCTCATCATCAGCTTCATCATCTGAAGAATCTGATGGTATTTTGAACACCACCTTTTTCAGTTGAGGACTTAGTCGAGTGCCTCGTCTAGCACTAGCTTTCATCTTCATCATAGAAGGACTGGTTGAGGATTGTGCTTGGGAAGAGGAACTTGCAGAGACACCTGAAGCAATTGAGAAACCGTCGGTCCTATGACATGTTGCGAGGTGCACATGTGTTGAGGACTTTGTGGCAACAGCTAATGATTGTGTAGCTACTGAAGGCATTGCAGAGGCCTTTGAAGACTTTGCTGGAGGGTTCTGCAGTGATGATTTTGAAGATGAGGACTTTGATTTTACTTCAGATTTCTTCACCATTGATTTCTTCTGAGCACTGGCAGAGGCTCCGGTAGAGGCATCAGCACCTGTGTCTTCATTGAATTTCTTCACAGCCTCTTTTTCCTTCTTTGCCAGCTTGGCTTGTTATCTTTCCCATTCTTGAGGAAAGTCATCACTAGTTTTGAGACTAGTGGGATCAACAGTTTGGTTTGGAGCCAAGGGTGGCCTGTTGCAAGGGGGGTTAACATCGATTTCTTGATGTACTCGGGAGTGACATATCGATATTCGTTCCATTCCCATGCCCATCTCCTCTCAATTTTTTGTATGCTAATCTTGTGCTACTTTGTAGTTTCCTTGCCATGAGTTTCTTCATCTGGAGTGCAATATTCCTCATACAGTTCATCGGGTATCTCAAAAGCATTTTGTACTTCAGGTTTCTTTCCACCTTCATGTGGCTTTTTCCCATCATCCATTTTCTTCGGCTGAGGATTCGGAGGAAGTGTGCAAATTATCTTCAAGAAACGCTGCAAATGAGTTAACTTGATGAGAACCTAGTGATTCATCAGCATCCATTTTGTACCTATGAATAGAGTATAAGTGCGACGAATTTGAATAGGTCATATGCCTTCTCAGAAATTTTGAAAATACACCAAGTTGAGGAATTTTGACCATAGATGTCTTGAGGAATTTCACTAAGTGTTCTTGTCTCAGGTTCCAGAGTTGTGCAAATTTTGAGAATGCACACAATTGAGGAATCTTGAAGAAAATCATAACTTAGGAAAAACATCAAGGGTATGAACATGTAAGGTGCTTTGGAATTTAATTCTTTAAGAATAAACACCTTTGAGGAAATTGTGGAAAACTTGAAGATCAACCAAGGGTAGTGTCGTGGGAATGAGCCTGACAGTAGATGGTAGGGGTACGAAAGGAGAGGGCAGAGTCCTAGCTATGGTGAGGATGTACACACGGATGTATGAGTTCAGACCCCTCTTGTGGAGGTAACAACCCTACGTCTCAGTGCTCGGGATTACAATAGTTGCGAACCCTTGTGCAGGAGGGGAGGGGTGGCTTATATAGAGTTCGCTGCCCCTCATAATTGCCCAACATCTAAGGGTCCGATCATGGGGTTAAAGTCTGCCGTTACTGGTAACGTACGTAATAAAAGCTACTAATGACCATTGAACCAACGTCTACCCATTGGGCCCTTGATGATGGCTCCTGGTCTTCTGGCTTCGAGTGAGCATGAGGTCTTCCGAGTGATACGCGACTGCCGAGTGAAGGAAGGAGTCTCCGAGTGGATATCTGTCGAGTGACTTTGAACGTCTCTAGGAATACACTCGAAGTTGATCCTTGATCTTCTAGTCATCCCATGCAGTGTCCTTAGGTAGGGTATGTAGGCCTTGTCTAGGACTCTACCCTAGGTACATATCCTCGTCATTAGCCCCCGAATGTGTCGGAGTTCGAGTGGTGAAATGAGGTATCAACGTCAACCTTGAGTTAGGGCATCAAATCCTCCGTATGATATTTGGGGTTTCAATAAAACTTGCTCGACTGGACTCTGAGTATTAACGTCCATTCAGGATCGGCACACCAAGTCTTCCGAATGATATTCGGGGCTTCAACGAAACTTGCGTCGATTGAGTTCTTCTCCGTTAGCCTGGATCCATTCAGCCTTAAAAGTGCCTGAGTGGATGTTCAACACTTATTTTGCTCTGAGTGAGCTGGAGGTATCTTTGAAGGTGACGGGTCGGTCTATCAAACCCGGATTTAGTGGGATACAAAAATTTGGGAAGCGCACGCGCGATGATGACGCCACGATCAAGGCAAGTGGAGGCACGATGCCTCGATTCTTGCGTCATTCATATCGCCACTTACTGGGCGTCGTCAGTGGTTGGCGTGCACGGTGATCTCGCGGGCCCGCTGATCATTGGGACACTCGGCGGAGTATAAAGTCTCATGCGCCACGGCTTTCACAGTACTTCCACCCATTCTTCCTCTCTTCCTCCGCCTCCCCTGCCTCCAGCGCCTCATCTTGTTCTTCTCCGACGAGAGCCACCGCTGAGATGACGAAAGGAACCACAGAAAAGCTGGAGCGATCAAAGAAAGGGGGCGACGAAGATCAAGGGCAAGAAGCCCTCGACTGCTCGATTCACTGCACCGGCGGGGTGGATGCAGGGGGACTTTCTCCCCTCTGTAGTCACTTGCGAGGATATGGAGGGCCTTGTCACCGACGGCCTCGTGGCGGACAGCGCCTGGAGGCTGCCGGGGGAGGAGCGCGAGCCGGAGCCGCACGACGGGGAGTGGATCCTCCTTCTCTCCCATGTTGAGAGAGGTTTCTCCATGCGACCCCACCCGTTCTTTAGGGGATTTCTGAATTTCTTCGGTGCCCAACTGCATCACCTCTCGCCAAATACCGTTGCATATCTGTCCGCATTCGTCACTTTGTGCGAGTGCTTTCTGGGCTGCTCTCCCCATTGGGGGTTGTTCAAGCACCTCTTTACTGTCAGATCTCAGACCGTGAAGGAAGCTCTCCCCGCTGACGGGAAAACTTATGTGCTTCAGCTGTGTGGAGGTTTAGGAGTTCAGAAAAGAGCGCGTAGTTCCTTCCTTGCCATGACTTTTCCTGAGTTTGTCACAGGTTGGCAGTTGACCTGGTTCTATTGCAAAGATGCAGCATCACCCAATATGTCGACTGGCCTTCCCCCCTATACACCCGACTATCAAGCTGTCCCCAAATCTTTGAAGGTGACCGAAGAGGAGCACGTCCAAGTGGGTATCGCAGCTGATCCGGGGTGGAGTGACCGGTATGGAACTGTTGGAGACGTTTCTTGGTCGACGTATTCAGCTGCTCCAAGCCAGAGACCACACCATGTGGCACTACACAGGCCCTAAGGACACGACCAGGACACATCCCGATGAAGTTCTACAGAAAACTGTCAAGCAGTGGCTTCTTAGCATCACTGGAGCTTGCGACAATCCTTTGGGAGACAAGAGGATCCGACCTTACTCGTCCAAAAACTCGCCGAAGAATCTGGTGAGTTACATGGTGTCGGCTGATGTGTTTGTATTGTCAAGTGATACATTGACTTATAAACTGACTTCCTCACTTGAATCATGCAGGAGTGGACGAACATGCACTCGCCTCTTCCCAACGGGAACCACGCCGAGGACGGCATGGTGAGCGAGGGCGGCAGCGTGGACGGTGACGGTCCCTCTAACTCCGAAGATGAATACGTGGACTCTGAGGAAGAGGAGGAAGTCGAGTCACCTCCCCGGCACGAAGGCCGCACCAAGTCCTGTCAGGATCTGGCAGCTATTGAGGACAGGGCTCTAGGCCCTAGCGAAAAAACCCCGAAGCGGAGTCACCTTTCAACTGTTGAGTCGAGTGAGAGGCTGGCCAAACAACCCAAGCAAGTCACGACCAAACCTCGCAAGGCTTTGCCTCGCATGAGGATGGCCGTACCTGTCGTCTCCACGCAAGTATTTATTTTCAAATTCTTTCTGTCGACTGAAGTCTTGAGTTGTATCCGACCGAAAGCTGTTCAATCTGTCAGAGCTGCTATGTCCGTGACCTCGCCTCATCGAGACAGTGGGGAGGTGATGGATATCAACACTACTGATGCGGCCACTTCCTATAGAGGTTAGTAAGTTGTTGATTTGTCCGAACGGGACTCGACATATGCAAACGTTAAGATTGTCGGTTGTTGTTTGAGATGTCATTCAGGTGGAAGACGACGAGGACCACTTGGACACTTCGCGCAATCGCATCCGAAGAGCCTCATCAGTGTAGACGCCTCAACGCTCGACTGCGGAGTCTCCCCAGGGGATAGGCGACTCGACGCAACTCAGAGCTGAACCTGTAGCACCTCTGTCACATGCTCCTCCATCTGTCTCGACTGTTGTGACGTCGACTCCAACAAGACCCACTCAAACTGCCTCAGCTGCTCCAGCAACCACGTCGATCCCGCCTGTGACGATCTTCACTCTGAATCGCGTTCCGGAAGATCAGACCGGAGCTGCGAAGGAGGCCATGATCCAGGCGGAGCAGATCATGCTAAGAACCAAGGAGGCGTACGAGGCCAGCAAGCTGGCTTATGACGTCAGCACAGCCCTCCGCACCAATGTCCGAGTAACTTCGATTGTATGTACATTTCCGATTGAATTCCTGTCTTTTCTTGGCTGCTGTACACCCACTGGGTGATTGCTGTAGAATGTTTGAAATTTCTCCCTCGAATAGATTGGATCGTAGTCGAGTAAGATTGGGATCGATAGTACGCGTGGTACTAGAGTCACTCGACATGTTGAGTGTTTTTTTAGTCTTCGAGACCACTGTCGAGTGCTTGCATCGGCAGGGGTCTTAGAGCTTGTCTTACCCACCACTCCGTAGTTATTCTATAGGTTTCATGGATATTATTGACAAACCATGATATGATGCTGCATAAAGATAGATTGAAGTTCACAGAGCAAGGAGGCGCGTCACTCGACGGGTCGAGTGTTCTGACAGGGTTCACCTTGTCAAATGTTTTAATAACCACTAGTGGCACGCTATGTCCACCCACTTGGTGTAGGCCCCGAGGCTCCTGTTAATCGCAGACGATAAGCAGTAGGCTTGAAAAGTTGTCGTACGCGTGGTACTAGAGTCAGTCGACATGTCAAGTGCATTTTTTTCTGATGAGTTACTCGACAGATCGAGATTTAACTGTCTCAGTCGGGGCACTCTTAGTGCACCCACTAGGTGTAGTCCCCGAGGCTACTATTAATCGCGAACGATAAGCAGTAGGCTTGAAAACTTGTCATACGCGTGGTACTAGAGTCACTCGACATGTCGAGTGCAGTTTTGTCTGACGAATTACTCGACGGATCAAGAGTTAACCGTCTCAGTGGGGGCACTCTTAGTGCACCCACTGGGTGTACTCCCCGAGACCGCTGTCGAGTGCTTGCATCGGCAGGGGTCTTAATAGAGACAACTTTAAATTTCTTTACGGCGCGCAGAGCGCCAGGGCCACTCGACATGTTGAGTGGACTTTTTGTTTGAATTCTTCTTAGGTTGTTCCAAGGTTGTAAGATAGTCATTCACCGGTGTTCATAACTCAGTCGACTGTCCAGGAACCACTTGCCAATTGAATTCCTGTCTTTTGTTGGTTCCAGATAGCTTGAGAACTTGGGACGCAGTACAAGGATGTGGAGGATGAAAGGAACCGGCTGCGACTGGATCTGGCGGTCTCCAACAACGCTCTAGAGCAAGCGCGTGCTGAGATGAAGTCTTTGGGAGGTAATTATTGCTGACTTTCCACATTCCCCTCTTCACTCTTCATGTTTTCAATCGAGTGCTGTCACTCGAACAGACGTACATAATGAAAACTGTCGACTCCAAGCTAGACTCAACAATGTTGTTTCTTTAGATTCCATTAAGAAGGCGCTAGAGGAGAAGGACAAGGCGCTTGGTAACGCTCAACGAGTGGCCAAGGACAAGACTGAAGTTGCAGATCAGAAGCTGGAGGCCGCTAAGAAGCTGGAGGATGAGAACACCAAGCTGAAGCAGGAGCGTCCAGACCACGTCAAGAAGGTCGAGCAACTAACCAAGAGGAGTAATGGCCTGGAGAATCATTTGGGCGAATTCTCGAGGAAGATGTATATTCTGCTTGACGGTGAGTGTTTCTTGTCGACTGAGCTTTATAAAATCTTTGAGGGTCGTAGTTCACCGATTCTCCTCCCATTCCCCATTCTTCAATAGAATTCTGCCAAGACTTTGAGAAGGAGACAGAGGAGGTTGAGCCCAATTTGGATCCCACCAAGTCACCAGTTGCTAATGCAGTGGCAATAAACATGTTGCGACTCAACTTCGGACTCCAAGGCCTCCAGGCATATATCGCCCGACTGAAATCTGCCATGGAGAGAATCGGCAAGGAGCTATGGCCCGGGGACACTCTTCAACTCGACCTCAACTCTATAATGGTTCACCTGAATGAACGTCCCAGTTGAGTGCAGGCTTGGAAGAAATCTGCTACTCGCTGCGGGGCCGACGTGGCGTTATCACTTGTCAGGGTCCATTGCAGGGACGTGAGGGAGGAGAAGCTGAAGGAGCTCCAGGTGGTAAACACGAAGAAACTCAGGTTTGAGGACTTCATGGAAACGTTCATCAAGGCAGCCACCAGAATCGCCGACGGCATCGACCTAGACACTTGTCGAGCCCACCATCCCGTCACCTATTTAAAAAACTTGGTCTTTGGAAGAAACACTTATATTTGCCTCGGTATGCCGAGTGGAATTGTATCCCTTAAAACTTCATTCAGGCCTTAGGCCTGAGCAAATTTGCTTCCGTATGAAACATTTATCCACGGTTTACCCTTTGGATTTTATTCGTATTTGGCTTTCAATCATTTGTTCGACTGAGTTTGTTTTTAACTTAGGCGAAGCATGTTCGCAGTTAAGCCCCCGAGTATGAGGATTGCTCATCACTCGGAGTATTTTCGAACTTAGGCGAATGTCGATTCGCGGCTAAGTTGTCGAGTGAATGGATTACTATCCACCCGACGAGGTTTTTTACTTAGGCGAAACGTGTTTCGCAGCTAAGCCCCCGAGTGTGAGGATTTCTCATCACTTGGAGTATTTTCGAACTTAGGCGTATGCCGATTCGGAGCTAAGCTATCGAGTGAATGCATTACTATCCACCTGATGAGGTTTCTAACTTAGGCGAAACGTGTTTCACAGCTAAGCCCCCGAGTGTGAGGATTGCTCATCACTCGAAGTATTTTCGAACTTAGGCGAATGTCGATTCGCAGCTAAGCTGTCGAGTGAATGGATTACTATCCACCTGACAAGGTTTTTTACTTTGGAGAAACGTGTTTCACAGCTAAGCCCCCCGAGTGTGAGGATTGCTCATCACTCGGAGTATTTTCATAATTACGCGAATGTCGATTCACAGCTAAGTTGCCGAGTGAATGGATTACTATCCACCTGACGAGGTTTTTAACTTAGGTGAAACGTGTTTCGCAGCTAAGCCCCCGAGTGTGAGGATTGCTCATCACTCGAAGTATTTTCGAACTTAGGCGAATGTCGATTCGCAGCTAAGCTGTCGAGTGAATGGATCACTATCCACCCTACGAGGTTTTTTTACTTAGGCGAAACGTGTTTCGCAGCTAAACTCCCGAGTGTGAGGATTGCTCATCACTCGGAGTATTTTCGAACTTAGGCGAATGTCGATTCGCAACTAAGTTGTCGAGTGAATGGATTACTATCCACCCGACGAGGTTTTTTACTTAGGCAAAATGTGTTTCGCCGCTAAGCCCCCGAGTGTGAGGATTGCTCATCACTCGGAGTATTTTCGAATTTAGGCGAATGTCGATTAGCAGATAAGTTGTTGAGTGAATGGATTACCATCCACCCAACAGGGTTTTTAACTTAGGCAAAACATGTTTGTGGCTAAGCCCCCGAGTGTGAGGATTGCTCATCACTTGGAGTAGTTTAGAACTTAGGAGAATGTCGATTTGCATCTAAGCCATTGAGTGAATGGACTGCTATCCACCCAACAAGGTTTTTAACTTAGGCGAAACATGTTCGCAGCTAAGACCCCAAGTGTGAGGATTGGTCATCACTCGGAGTAGTTTCGAACTTAGGCGAATGTCGATTCGCAGCTGAGCTGTCGAATGAATGGATTACTATTCACCCGACGTTTTTTTAACTTAGGAGAAACATGTTCGTAGCTAAGCCCCCGAGTGTCAAGATTGCTCATCACTCGGAGTATTTTTGAACCTAAGCAAAGACGTATTCGTAAATAGGCTGTCGAATGAATCGACTGCTATCCACCTGACAGGGTGTTCAACTTAGGCAAAACATGTTTGCGGCTAAGCCCCCGAGTGTGAGGATTGCTCTTCACTCGGAGTATCCCCAAGAATGTAGCGGTATGATTGGAACAGGTGATATATATTGTAGAAATGTGAATTGCATTGATGAAGTATTCTTATTACATCAGAAGATTCTTGTCTCAAGTATAAAAACGCTCGAGCAGATCTGCATTCCAGGCCCGTGGCTCGTCTATCCGCTTCATGAGATTGTACAGGTGATAGGCTCCATTGTTTAGCACCTTAGTGATGACAAAAGGGCCTTCCCATGCAGGAGCAAGCTTGTGAGGTCGCTGTTGATTCACTTGGAGCACTAAGTCTCCCTCATGAAATGCCCGACTCTTGACATTCTTCGCATGAAAGCACTACAGGTCTTGCTGATAGGCAGTAGTCCGGACCAGAGCCATCTCTCACTCCTCCTCCAGAAGATCTACACCGTCCTATTTGGCCTGTTTAGCTTCAGCCTCAGAATACAGCTCCACTCGAGGAAAGTTGTGGGCCAAGTCACTCGGCAATACAGCTTCAGCACCATAGACAAGGAAAAAAGGAGTTCGTCCAGTCGACCGAGTAGGCATTGTCCTCAGACCCCACAAAATAGACGGAACCTCAGTTACCCAGGCTCCGGCGGCATGATCCAAATCGCGCATGAGAAGAGGCTTCAGACCTTGCAGGATGAGTCCATTAGCCTGCTCGACTTGCCCATTGGTTTGAGGATGCACAACAGATGCATAATCCACTCGGGTGCCTTGGGAGTTACAGAAGTTCCTGAATTCTTCCAAGGCAAACTTAGTGCCGTCGTCCGTGATGATGCTATGCGGAATGCTGTATCAAATAATGATCTCTCTCATGAATGTGACCGCCGTACGGGAGTTCAACTTCTTGATTGGCTTGGCTTCTATACACTTGGTGAATTTGTCGACTGCTACCAACAAGTGAGTGAATCCTCCTTTTCTGGGTCGAAAGGGGCCAACCATGTCGAGTCCCTAAACCGCAAATGGCCAGGCGAGAGGAATTGTCTTCAGAGCAGACACCAGCTTGTGTGACAGGTTCACATAGAACTGGCAACCATCGCAATGATCAACGATGTCTTTAGCCATCTCATTAGCCCATGGCCAGTAAAAACCAGCTCGATATGCTTTAGCGACAATCGTCCTTGAAGATGCTGTTGGAAATATGCCCTAGAGGCAATAATAAATTAGTTATTATCATATTTCCTTGTTCATGATAATCGTTTATTATCCATGCTATAATTGTATTGATCGGAGACTTAGATGCATGTGTGGATACATAGACAAAACCATGTCCCTAGTATGCCTCTAATAGACTAGCTCGTTGATCAAAAGATGGTTAAGGTTTCCTAGCCATGGACATGAGATGTCATTTGATAACGGGGTCACATCATTAGGAGAATGATGTGATGGACAAGACCCAAACTGCAAACGTAGCATATGATCGTGTCAGTTTATTGCTACTGTTTTCCGCATGTCAAGTATGTGTTCCTATGACCATGAGATCATGCAACTCACAGATATCGGAGGAGTGCCTTGTGTGTATCAAACATCGCAACGTAACTGGGTGACAATAAAGGTGCTCTAAAGGTATCTCCGATGGTGTCTGTTAAGTTGGCATGGATCGAGACTGGGATTTGTTACTCCGTGTGACGGAGAGGTATCTCGGGGCCCACTCGGTAATGCAACATCACAATAAGCCTTGCAAGCAATGTGACTAATAGTTAGTTGCGGGATCTTGTATTACGGAATGAGTAAAGAGACTTGCCGGTAACGAGGTTGAACTAGGTATGGAGATACCGACGATCGAATCTCGGGCAAGTAACATACCGAAGAACAAAGGGAACGTTATACGGGATGAACTGAATCCTTGGCATAGAGGTTCGACCGATAAAGATCTTCGTAGAATATGTAGGAACCAATGTGGACGTCCAGGTCCCGCCATTGGTTATTGACCGTAGAGGTGTCTCGGTCATGTCTACATAGTTCTCGAACCCGTAGGGTCTGCACACTTAAGGTTCGGTGACGTTTCGGTAGTGTAGAGTTATGTATGGTGGTGACCGAAGTTTGTTCGGAGTCCCGGATGAGATCCCGGACGTCACGAGGATCTCCGGAATGGTCCGTAGGTAAAGATTCATATATATATAGGAACTCCCAGTTTGGTTTCCGGAAAAGTTTCGGGCTCATCGGTAGTGTACCGGGAGTGCCGGTAGTGTACCGGGAGTGCCGGTAGTGTACCGGGAGGCCTTCGGGAGGGGTATTTCGACCCCAATAGGTCCATGGGCAGTGGGAGAATAATAACCAGCCCTTAGTGGGCTGGGAAAACAGCCACAAAGGCCGATGACGCAGGAGAGAAAGTCCTAAAGCAAAAAGTGGAAAATTAGCCAATAGGAGGCAATCCTACTCCAACTAGGATTGGAGGTGAAGTAGGATTGCTTCCCACCTCCTATTTCGGCCGACCCAAAGGCCTTGGATGCCTCTCCTCTCCTCTCCTCCTATATATACTAGTGGATTGGGTGGTTTTTGGACAGAATTTCCGGCCACGTGCTACCCGTTACACCGGTGCATAGTTTCTCCTCTAGATCGGTTTTCTGCAGCACTTAGGCGAAGCCCTGCCGGAACTGCTCCACCACCATCACTGGAGCACCATCACGCTGCCGGTGAACTCTCTCTCCTCTCCACCTCCTCTCGCTGGATCGAGACGGTGGAGATCGTCATCAAGCTGCACGTGTGCTGAACGTGGAGGTGCCGTCCGTTCGGCGCTAGATCGGAAGGACCGTGATCGAGATTGCGAGACGGTTCGTGATGTGATCATGGAACGGATCGTGATGAGTTCGCGGGACAGATCGTGATCAAGATCGTGAGACGTATTGTGATGAGTTTGCGGGACGGATCATGATGTGTTCGCGGGACGGTTCGTGATTGGATCGCGGGACGCTCGGCGATTTGGATCGTGAAGAAGTTCGACTACACCAACCGCGTTTCTTAACGCTTCCCGCTTAGCGATCTACAAGGGTATGTAGATCCACTCTCCCTCTCGTAGATGCTCATCACCATGGATAGGTTTGCGTGTGCGTAGGAAAATTTTTGTTTCTCATGTGACGTTCCCCAATAGTGGCATCATGAGCTAGGTTGATGGTTAGATGAGATCTCGAGTAGAACACAAAAGGTTTGTGGGCGTTGATGCTTAGATTGCTTCCTCCCTTGGTCGGATTTTGGTTCAGCGGGATTGTGAGATGAAGCGGCCCGGACCAACATTACTCGTACGCTTACGAGAGACCGGTTCCCTCGACCCAACTTGTTGCTTAGATGGCTTGCGGGTGACAGTTTCTCTGACTTTAGTTGGATCGGATCCGACAAAGGCGGTCCTTGAGAAGATTGAAAAGCAATCTATGTATCACCGTTGTGGTTTATGCGTAGGTGAGAATCGTTCTTGCTAGATACCCGTAGCAGCCGCGTAAAACATGCAACAACAATTAGAGGACGTCTAACTTGTTTTTGCAGGGTATGTTGTGATGTGATATGCCCAATTACATGATGAGATATATGTGATGTATGAGATGATCATGTGATGTATAGAATTTCACGACTTGCATGTCGTTGAGTACGGCAACCGGCAGGAGCCATAGGGTTGTCTTTAATTATTGTATGACATGCGTGTCAATCATTAAGCGCTGTGTAATGCTTTACTTTATCGCTAAGCGGTAGCAATAGAAGTAGAAGCAGGGCTGGCGCCACAACCCCAATGGAAACACATTGATGGAGATCAAGATGATGGAGATCATGGTGTTGTGCCGGTGACGATGGAGATCATGTCGGTGTTTGGAAGATGGAGATCTTAAACACAAGTTCATGGCCATATCATGTCACTTATGAATTGCATGAGATGTTAATCCTTTTATGCACCTTGTTTTGCTTAGTACGGCGGTAGCATTATAAGGTGATCCCTCACTTGAATTTCAAGATGACCTGTGTTCTCCCCGAGTGTGCACCGTTGCGAAAGTTCGTCGTGTTGAGACACCACGTGATGATCGGGTGTGATAGACTCTACGTTCACATACAACGGGTGCAAGCCAGATTTGCACGCGCAGAACACTTGGGTTAAACTTGACGAGCCTAGCATGTACAGACATGGCCTCAGAACACAAGAGACCGAAAGGTCGAGCATGAGTCATATAGTGGATATGATCAACATAATGATGTTCACCATTGAAGCCATCTTAACTCACGTGATGATCGGACTTGAGTTGGTGAATTTGGATCATGTATCACTCGAATGACCCGAGGGATGTCAATTTGAGTGGGAGTTCTTAAGTAATATGATTAATTGAACTCATTATCATGAACATAGTCAAAGTGTCTTTGCAAATTATGTTGTAGATTACTAGCTCGCGCTGTAGCTCCCTTAAATTTTTATATGTTCCTAGAGAAATAGAGTTGAAAGATGTTGGTAGCAATATTGCGGACTGGGTCCGTGATCTGAGGATTGTCCTCATTGCTGCACAGAAGGCTTATGCCCTTAATGCACCGCTCGGTGCGCCACCCCTCTAGCGTCGTCTGTAGATGTTGTGAACATCTGACAGGCACGTTTCGATGACTACTTGATAGTTTAGTGCGTCATGCATTACGGCTTAGAATTGAGGCTCCGAAATGTTTTGAACGTCACAGAACATATGAGATGTTCTAGGAGCAGAGATTGTGATCTCAGGCTCGTGCCTGTGTTGTGAGATATGAGATCTCCAACAAGATTCTTTGCCTGTAAGATGAAGGAGAATAGCTCAATCATTGAGCATGTACTCAGATTGTCTAGGTACTACAATCGCTTGAATCAAGTGGGAGTTGATCTTCCAGATAAGATAGTGATTGATATAGTTCTCCAAGTCACTCTCACTAAAGCTACTAGAACTTAGTGATGAACTATAAAACACCAGGGATAGAAGTATTGATCCCTGAGCTGTTCGCGATGTTTGACACCGCGAAGGTAGAAATCAAGAAGGAGCGTCAAGTGTTGATGGTTAATCAAACCACTAGTTTTGGAAAGGGCAAGAGCAAGGAGGGAAACTTCATGGATAGCAAGTCAGTTGCTGCTCTAGTGAAGCAACCCAAAGTTGAACTCAAACCCGAGACTAAGTGCTTCTATTATGAGGTTAGAGGTCGCTGAAGCGGAACAACCCTAGATACTTGGTAGATAAGAAGGCTGGCAACATCGACAGAAGTATATTTGATATACGAGTTATTGATGTGTACCATGCTAGTACTCCTAGTAGCACCTGGGTATTGGATACCGGTTCGGTTGCTAAATGTTAGTAACTCGAAATAAAAGCTACGGAATAAATGGAGAACTAGCTAAGGGTGAGGTGACGATGTGTGTTGGAAATGTTTCCAAGGTTGATGTGATCAACATCACACGCTCTCTCTACCTTCAGGATTAGTGACGAACCTAAATAAATGTTATTTGGTGTTTTTGTGTTGAGCATGAACATGATTAGATCATGTTTGTTGCAATACGGTTATTCATTTAAGTCAGAGAATAATGGTTATTCTATTTACATGAATAATAACTTCAATGGTCATGCACCCAGTGAGAATGGTTTGTTGAAATCTTGATCATAGTAATACACATGTTCATAACATTGATGTCAAAAGATACAAAGTTAAATAATGATAGTACCACATACTTGTGGCACTGCCGCAAAATGTCATATTGGTATAAAGCGCATGAAGAAACTCCATGCTGATGGATATTTGGACTCATTCGATTTCGAGTCGGTTGAGACATGCGAACCATGCCTCTTGGGCAAGATGACTAAAGGACCCCGTTGGATGGAGCGGGCAAGTGATTCATTGGAAATGATACATGTTGATGTATGCAATCTAGTGAGTCTTGTAGCGTGCAGTGGATATCGTTATTTTCTTACCTTCACTGATGATTTGAGTAGATATAGTGTATATTTACTTAATGAAACACAAGTCTGAATCGTTTGAAAGGTTCAAGCAAATTCAGAGTGAAGTTTAAAGATCATCGTGACAAGAAGATAAAAATGACTGCGATATGATCGTGGAGGTGAATATCTGAGTCACGAGTTTGGCATACAACTTAAGACAATGTGAAAGTTGTTTCACAACTAAATGCCACCTGGAACACCATAGTGTGATGCTGTGTCCGAACATCATAGTTATGCTCTATTGGACAAGGTGCGTGCTATGATGTCTCTTGTCGTTTTACTACTATAATTTCGGGGTTATGCATTAGAGACAACTACATTCACTTTAAATAGGGCACCATCAAAATCCTTTGAGATGACACCATGTGAATTATGGTTTGATAGAAACCTAAGCTATCATTTCTTAATACTTGGGGCTGCGACACTTGTGTGGAATTTTTTTCACCTAATGAGGTTGAACCCAAGGCGGACAAATGCATCTTCATAGAATACCCTAAGATCAGTTGGGTGAACCTTCTATCTCAGATCCAAGTGCAAAGTGTTTGTTACTAAAACGGATCCTTTCTCGAGGAAAAGTTTCTCTCGAAAGAATTAAGTGGGATGAAGATAGAACTTGATGAGGTTGTTTAAACTTTGTTCAACCAGAGAGTAGCGCAGCGCAGGATGTTGTTTCTGTGAAGCCTATGTTAGTTGAAGAGGAAGTTAATGATGATGATCGTGAAGCTTCAGGATCAAGTTACTATTGAACTTCGTAGGTCGACAAGGATGTGTATTGCTCCTAAGAGGTACGACAACCCTGTCTTGGAGGTCATGTTGTTGGACAAACGATGAACCTACGAGCTATGGAGAAGCGATGATGGGCGCGGATTCCGACAAATGGTTGGAGGCCATGAAATCTGAGATAGGATCCATGTATGAAAACCAAGTGTAGACTTTGGTATACTTTCTCGTTGGACGGCAGGTCGTTGAGTACAAATGGATCTTTAAAATGAAGACAGACACTGATAGTGAATGTCACTATTTGTAAAGCTCGACTTGTTGCAAAGATGTTTGTGACAAGTTCGAGGAGTTGACTATGATGAGACTTTCTCACTCGTAGTGGTGCTAAAGTCTGTTGGAATTATGTTAGCAGTTGCTGTGTTTTCAATTATGAAATCTGGCAGATGGATGTGAAAACATCGTTTCCTTAACGGTTTACTTGAGGAAAGGTTGTATGTGATACAACCAGAAGGTTTTGTCAGGCCTAAGGATGCTAAAAGGTGTGCAAGCTTCGGTGATCCTTCCATGGACTGAAGCAAGCATCTCGGAGTTGGAATATACGCTTTGATGAGGTGATCAAAGTTTTGATGTTTATACAAAGTTTACGAGAAACTTGTATTTGCAATAAAGTGAGTGGGAGCACTATAGAATTTCTGATAAGTATATGTGGATGACATATTGTTGATCAGAAATAATGTAGAGTTTCTGGAAAGCATAAAACGGTCATTTGGAAAGTGATTTTCAAAGGAAGACCTGGATGAAGCTACCTAATTGTTGAGCATCAAAATCTATGGAGATAGATCAAGATGCTCGATGAGACTTTCAATGAGTGCATACCTTGACAAGATTTTGAAAGAGTTCAAAATGGATCAGTTAGAGAAAGAGTTCTCGCCTGATTTGTAAGGTGTGAAAGTTGAGTGAGACTCAAAGCTCGACAACGGCAGAAGAAAGAGAAAGGACGAACGTCGTCCCCTATGCCTTAGCCATAGGCTCTATATTATGCCATGCTGTGTACCGCACCTGTGTGTGCCTTGCCATGAGTCCATCAGGGGGTACAAGAGTGAACCAGGAGTGGATCACTGGACAACGGTCAAGATTATCCTCAGTAACTAAGAGTCTGAGGAGATGTTTCTCGATTATGGAGGTGATAAAGAGTTCGTCGTAAGGAGTTACGTCGATACAAGCTTTAACACCAATCCGGATGACTCGTAGTAGCAATCTGGATACGTATAGTGGAGCAGCCATTTGGAATAGTACCGAGCGGAGTGTGGTAGCAGTGTTTACAGTTTGACATAGGTATTTGCAAAGTGCACATGGATCTGAATGTTACAGACCCGTTGACTATAAGACCTCTCTCACATGCAAAGCATGATCGAGCCCCAAAACTCATTGGGTGTTAGATTCATAACAATGCGAATCACATGGTGATGTGAACTAGATTATTGACTCTAGTGCAAGTGGGAGACTGTTGGAAATATGCCCTAGAGGCAATAATAAATTAGTTATTATCATATTTCCTTGTTCATGATAATCGTTTATTATCCATGCTATAATTGTATTGATCGGAGACTTAGATGCATGTGTGGATACATAGACAAAACCATGTCCCTAGTATGCCTCTAATAGACTAGCTCGTTGATCAAAAGATGGTTAAGGTTTCCTAGCCATGGACATGAGATGTCATTTGATAATGGGGTCACATCATTAGGAGAATGATGTGATGGACAAGACCCAAACTGCAAACGTAGCATATGATCGTGTCAGTTTATTGCTACTGTTTTCCGCATGTCAAGTATGTGTTCCTATGACCATGAGATCATGCAACTCACAGATATCGAAGGAGTGCCTTGTGTGTATCAAACGTTGCAACGTAACTGGGTGACTATAAAGGTGCTCTACAGGTATCTCCGATGGTGTCTGTTGAGTTGGCATGGATCGAGACTGGGATTTGTTACTCCGTGTGACGGAGAGGTATCTCGGGGCCCACTCGGTAATGCAACATCACAATAAGCCTTGCAAGCAATGTGACTAATTGTTAGTTGCGGGATCTTGTATTATGGAACAAGTAAAGAGACTTGCCGGTAACGAGGTTGAACTAGGTATGGAGATACCGACGATCGAATCTCGGGCAAGTAACATACCGAAGAACAAAGGGAATGTTATACGGGATTAACTGAATCCTTGACATAGAGGTTCGACCGATAAAGATCTTCGTAGAATATGTAGGAACCAATGTGGACGTCCAGGTCCCGCCATTGGTTATTGACCATAGAGGTGTCTCGGTCATGTCTACATAGTTCTCGAACCTGCAGGGTCTGCACACTTAAGGTTCGGTGATGTTTTGGTAGTGTAGAGTTATGTATGGTGGTGAACGAAGTTTGTTCAGAGTCCCGGATGAGATCCCGGACGTCACGAGGAGATCCGGAATGTTCCGGAGGTAAAGATTCATATATAGGAAGTCCCAGTTTGGTTTCCGGAAAAGTTTCGGGCTCATCAGGAGTGTACCGGGAGTGCCGGTAGTGTACCGGGAGGCCTCTGGGAGGGGTATTTCAACCCCAAGAGATCCATGGGAAGTGGGAGAATAATAACCAGCCCTTAGTGGGCTGGGAAAACAGCCACAAAGGCCCATGACGCAGGAGAGAAAGGCCTAAAGCAAAAAGTGGAAAATCAGCCAATAGGAGGCAATCCTACTCCAACTAGGATTGGAGGTGAAGTAGGATTGCTTCCCACCTCCTATTTTGGCCGACCCAAAGGCATTGGATGCCTCTCCTCTCCTCTCCTCCTATATATACTAGTGGATTGGGTGGTTTTTGGACAGAATTTCCGGCCACATGCTACCCGTTACACCGGTGCATAGTTTCTCCTCTAGATCGGTTTTCTGCAGCGCTTAGGCGAAGCCTTGCCGGAACTGCTCCACCACCATCACCGGAGCCCCGTCACGCTGCCGGTGAAATCTCTCTCCTCTCCACCTCCTCTCGCTGGATCGAGACGGTGGAGATCGTCATCAAGCTGCACGTGTGCTGAACGCGGAGGTGCCGTCCGTTCGGCGCTAGATCGGAAGGACCGTGATCGAGATCGCGAGACGGTTCGTGATGTGATCACGGAACGGATCATGATGAGTTCGCGGGACAGATCGTGATCAAGATCGTGAGACGGATCGTGATGAGTTCGTGGAACGGATCATGATGTGTTCGCGGGACGGTTCGTGATTGGATCGCGGGACGCTCGGCGATTTGGATCGCGAAGAAGTTCGACTACACCAACCGCGTTTCTTAACGCTTCCCGCTTAGCGATCTACAAGGGTACGTAGATCCACTCTCCCTCTTGTAGATGCTCATCACCATGGATAGGTTTGCGTGTGCGTAGGAAATTTTTTGTTTCCCATGCGACGTTCCCCAACAGATGCATGGTGGCCACAAGTTCCCTAGTGAATCTCGTATAGAATCATTCGACCTTCCTCGGGGGAAATGCAGTGTTGGGTGACACCGGTCGCACTCTCTCTGAACAGCTGATCTCTCATTACAGTGAAAGCCTGGGACCTGTGCACAATCTGTCGAGCCTCTGTTTCATCTTCAAGGAGCTCTTGTGTGAGGATATAGGCAATATAAGGCACAGTCCAATCAGGAATGATAACCAGAATTTCCATGACCAGGTCAATCACTACATGGACATCGACTTCAGTCCAGTCGGTGGAACTCAAAGCTTGTGGGGGCTATTCAGTGAATGGATCTTCTTGACCCGAAGGAGTTTGCAAGTGCTCCAAGAACACACCACTGGGGACAGGCCGTCGAGTGGAACCAATCTTGGACAGCTCATCGACCGCTTGATTTTTCAATCGGGGAACATGATGAAGTTCCAGGCCTTTAAATTTCTTCTCCAACTTCCAGACTACATTGCAGTATCTAGTCATAGAGGGGTTTGCAACATCCCACTCTTTCATCACTTGATTCACCACCAAATCTGAGTCTCCATAAACCATCAGGCGCTTGACGCTGAGTGAGATAGCCATGCGCAACCCATACAAAAGTGCTTCACACTCTGCCTCATTGTTGGAGGAAACAAAGTGAATTTGCAAGACATAGCTGAGCTTGTCGCCCCTGGGAGATATCAAGTCAACCCCATCACTGGACCCATTTAACATCAAAGAAGATTGTCCAATGCACCGAGTGAACCTGGATAGGCTGTTGCTACTCAATCCACTCGGCCATGAAATCTACCAATGCTTGGGACTTGATTGCTTTCTTGGCTTTGAATCTGATGTCAAAGTGTCCAAGATCGATTGCCCATTTAGCCACTCAACCTGATGCGTCTCAGTTATTGAAAATTTCGAACAAGGGAGCATCACTGACGACTAAAATCGAGTGACCTTGGAAATAATGCGCCACCTTCTTCGCTGATAGGTAAATACCATGAACCAGCTTCTGATAGTGTGGATATCTTTGCTTTGAGGGGGACAATACTTCCGAGACATAATAACCTGACCGCTGAACTTTATAAGCTTTACCCTCATCTTCTCGCTCGACAGTCAGTACTGTACTGACGAACTGATTTGTGGCCGCGATGTATAGGAGCAAGGGCACTTTGCTGGCAGGAGCGGCAAGCACCGGCTGGGTGGAGAGCAGGGCTTTGAGCTGGAAAAATGATGCTTCGGCTTCAGGAGTCCATTCAAACGTGCCGGACTTCTTCATCAACTGATATAAGGGCAGAGCCTTCTCACCAAGGCGAGAAATGAATCGACTCAATGCTGCCAAGCAACCTGTGAGCTTCTGAACGTCGTGTACTCGCACGAGGGTCTTCATACGGGTGATGGTGCTGATTTTCTCAGGGTTGACACCAATCCCTCGTTCGGAAATGAGAAAACCGAGCAACTTGCCGCCAGGGACACCAAAAGTACATTTTTCTAGATTCAGCTTTATGTCGAATCGCCTTAGATTGGCGAATGTCTTGGCCAAGTTAGCCAGTAGGTCGGAACCTTTGCGGGACTTTACCACTATATTGTCCATGTATGCCTCGACATTCCGAGGGATCTGGTCGAGTAAACTTTTTGAATCATGCGCATAAAAGTAGCGTCGGCATTCTTGAGACCATAAGGCATGGTGATGTAACAAAAACACCCGAATGGGGTGATGAAGGCTGTCTTTATTTCATCCAGGCCATAGAGACCGATCTGATGGTACCCAGAATAAGCATCCAAAAATGATAAACGCTCACACCCCGCTGTCGAGTCAACAATTTGATCTATGCGAGGGAGTGGAAAATGATCTTTTGGGCACACCTTGCTAAGGTGTTTGAAGTCAATGCACATGCGCAACGACTTATCTTTCTTTCGCACCATCACAACATTCGAGAGCCACTCGGAGTGGTAAATCTCCCGAATGAACTTGGCTTGCAAGAGATGGGCCACTTCTTCTCCGATTACCTTGCTCTTCTCCGTCGCTGAGCGATGCAAATTCTCCGTGACAGGTTTGGCTTATGGATCCACTCCCAAATGGTGCTCAGCCAGCTCCCTGGGAATCCCCGGCATGTCAGCAGGCTTCCATGCAAAGATATCCCAGTTCTCACGGAGGAACTGGATGAGTTCGGCTTCCTATTTACTATCGAGTGTTGTTGAGATATTCGTCGGGGAAGCGGTTGGATCCGTTGGGTGGATGTGTACCTTCTTCACTTCCCCTGCTCACTGAAATGCTGACTCGGAAGCGGGCTTCTTTGCACGGAGAAAATCGACAGGATCGGCGGTTTTCTTGTACACCTCCAACTCTACCATAGCCATCTATTGATCGGCGATCTTGGAGCCTTGCTTGAGGCACTCTTCGGCCCACTGTTGATTGCCAGTGACCGTCATCACGCCCTTAGGGCCTGGCATTTTCAACTTGAGATACACATAACACGGTCGGGCCATGAAACGTGCATACACGGGTCGACCCAGAATGACATGGTAAGCACTCTTGAAATCCAAGACTTCAAATGTCAACCTTTCTTTTTGGAAAATTTTGTCATTCCCGAATGTCACTTCCAATGATATCTAGCCAAGTGACTTGGCCTTCTTTCCTCGGATGACCCCATGAAACTGCATGCTACTCTCACTCAGACAGGACATCGGAATACCCATCCCTTTCAGGGTATCCACATAGAGAATGTTCAGGTCGCTGCCGCCATCCATGAGGACCTTTCTAAGTCGAGTCCCCCCCCGGATCAACCACCAGAGCCTATCGACCGGGAGTGGCCACATGAGCAGGATGGTCTATCTGGTCGAATGTGAAAGCATATTGGGACCACTTGAGGTAGGTGGCGGTGTCGGGCACAACCATGTTGATTTCTCTATTGATGAATTTCAGGCGGCTCTTGCTCTCGACATAAGCAAAGATTACAAGTGTAGCAGTGACATCCGAGAATGTTTCCTTTTCCTCTTCTTCATCTCTCTTCTCAGGAGATTTCTCACTCGACTGGTCTCCCTTGAATTGCTGGATAAGGGTTCGACACTGTCGAGTGGTGTGCTCGGGCAAAATCAGATTGCCTTCCGCATCTTTCCTCGAGTGTACTACACACGGTTGATCCATGATATCAGTTCCTGACTGATTTTCCCTTTCTTGGGGGCATACTATGCTTTAGCTTTGCCCTTGTTCTTTGGCTGAGTCGCTAGTGCTACCGCTACTGCCTGAACCGGATCTTCAACCTTTCGCTTCTGTTTCCGATTGTTGCTGCCGCCAGCCTCATTGACAACTGCCTTTCCTTTGCCACTACGTAGGCGGTCTTCTTCCTCGCCATTGGTGTACCGAGTGGCGATTTCCATCATCTTGCCGAGTGAAATATCACCCGTCCGCCCAAACTTCAGGTATAGTTCTATGTATCTTACACCGGCCTTGAAAGCACAAATAGCGTGGTGTTCCGACATATTCTCCACCGTATGATGCAGAGTGTACCATCGCTGAAAATAATCCCTTAAAGTTTCATTGGGCTTCTGGACACAATGCTGCAAGTCGACCAGACCTGCCAGACGCTTGCAAGTGCCATCAAAGATTTGGACAAATACTCAGGCAAGATGCTCCAAGCAATGTATACTGGAAGGAGCCAGGCAATTCAGCCAAGCTCGGGCTGAACCATCCAACATCGGGGGCAGGTGTTTCATTGCAAAATTGTCATTTCCGCCACCAATTTTCACAGCCACTCGGTAATCATCTAACCAAGTCTATGGCTTTGTTTCGCCAGAAAACTTTCCAATTCCCGCCGCCATTCTGAAGTTGGGGGGATCTCTGCAGAACTTATGGCTCTGCTGAAACACTCGGGACCAGACACCACGGCTGGAATTCCACTCGGAACATCTTTGTCGTGTCCTTCTCTGTAGGCTCTGCTCTTGTCAATTCGCTTCTAAACAAGGTAGGCACATGCGTCGAAGCCCGCATCCCGCTCATCACCGAAGGAGCGCCTGTCGTCCTGGCGTCGGGGCACGTACGGACCACTCCATGGAGGAGTGGGCACTCGACGGTGGTGTTCACGGTGAAACTGATCTTTGTCTAGCCCTTCACGGAAACTGCCACCCTAACGGCATAAGGGCGATCCAGGGCTATGTGCCGACTGAACGGTCTCCACCCTAGGTGAATTGCTGTATATCCTGTTTCGGGAATGAGAAACTGCTGAATTCTGACGCTATGCTGCATCTAACAGTGCTCTGATCTGCATTAGGCCTCTTCCAGCCTTGGACCAGGAAGGCTGAATGGAATCCGCTATCCTAATAGTAGCAACAACATTTAGCACAGGAGTTCGATATACCTCAACGTCGTTGTGAGATCCAGTCAGAAATAGTTGTCGATGACGTCGACTGGGGCGTGGCGGGCGCTGGCGAGCGCGCTCGTCAATCTCTGCCTGGAGTTCTTCTAGACGAATGCGCGCGGCCTCCAAAGCATGGGCCTTGGCAGTCGCGTTGAAGATGGGAGTATGAAGAAACTCCTCTTTGCAGCGTGGCTGCTCTTTCGACGGACCTCCAGCCTCGCGTCTGCCATGGCCAAAGCCAGGTGGCGAACTCTGATGAGAGCCCTCCATCAATACCTCCACTGCGGGATCGCAGCTTTCGCACTCGGAAGGCACGTTAAATTGATCGAAATCCGACTCCAACACGCCATGAAGGGACTCAGCGGGCTCGGGTGCTGCAATCTGCAGAGAAGTTTGATGCGCCGCTGCATGTTTAACCCATCGCTGAAGTCGTGAGCGCCCGGACCGCTTGCGACCGCGAACAGCGAGGGGAGCCGACGTGTAGGGAGTCAAAGTCTGACACAGCAACATGCTGCAGGAACTCGCACGGAAGTGCATGGCCCCATGGACCGGGAGCGCCTCGACATCAAGAGGCGTTTCCTGGAGCCATGCCGAATCAACGGTGATGAAGGTGAGCGCGCCGAAACGGATCTCTTGGACCAGGGCAAAAACACCGCCGGAAGACATGTCGGAGGATGAAAAATGCAACCTCGCCGGAAGTCGCTTAGACGCCTGCCCCATGGTGGGCGCCAACTGTCGTGGGAACAAGCCTGACAGTAGATGGTAGGGGTACGAAAGGAGAGGGCAGGGTCCTAGCTACGACGAGGATGTACACACGGATGTATGAGTTCAGGCCCCTCTCGTGGAGGTAACAACCCTACGTCTCAGTGATCGGGAGCTTATGTCGTGTGGAATATATGGATTACAATAGTTGCGAACCCTTGTGCAGGAGGGGAGGGGCAGCTTATATAGAGTTCGCTGCCCCTCATAATTGCCCAGCATCTAAGGGTCCGATCGTGGGGTTAAAGTGTGCCATTACTGGTAATGTACGTAATAAAAGCTACTAATGATCACTGAACCAACGTCTACCCATTGGGGTCTTGACGATGGCTCCTGGTCTTCTGGCGTCGAGTGAGCGTGAGGTCTTCCGAGTGACATGCGACTGCCGAGAGAAGGAAGGAGTCTCCGAGTGGATATCTGTCGAGTGACTTTGAACGTCTCCAGAAATACACTCAGAAGTTCATGCTTGATCTTCTAGTCCTCCCATGCAGTGACCTTAGGTAGGGTATGTAGGCCTTGTCTAGGACCCTACCCTAGGTACATATCCTTGTTAGGTAGTAAAATTAGATTTTATTTACCATAATGAAGAACGCGACGAACAGTGAGACGAAATTGGGGAAGTTCGTCCGTCTAGATCTACCACACCCTAGCTTTGAAGAGGGAGACAGCTACATCGGCGGCGGAGTGGAGATTTCCACGGCCGATGCGAGTACGGCGACGACGAGGTCGAGGCAGTGAAGCTCTTCCACACCGGCAGTGATGATTTTAGTGGCGGTGCTAGGTTTGAGCTCGGGAGAGAGTAGGAGTGAGGAGTAACCGAGCATAGTGAAAGGGAAGGGGAATTTATAGCGGAGGTGAAAACCAATCTGCCTAAAGATTTTGGACCAGATTGCCCCTGACCCTTGCTCTCCACACGACATGTGTCAACCACGTTCTGAGTAGTGGAGATAGTGGGAGATCGTGGGTTATCCAGTCGTGGGAATCAGAACAGTTTGAGCGGGAACCGCCGAAAATTTTGATTGTGACAATTTTAAAGTTTCCGTTCGCAAATTCTTCAGCTGTCAAGGACACAGTGAAGACTTTGAACGAGTTTCAAAGTATAATGCATATGAAGAATTTGAGAACATACTGGGTTGAGTTTAGCATAGAGGGGGAACGGGTCTGATCACATTCACTTAGATGAAAATCAACTTGATGAATTAGCAATAAGTGAATGTTGTTGAGGACATTGAAAAACTCAAATATATAAATATATAGTCAATGAAGAACATAAGTTTCATAGTTTGTACAATTTTCCAAGTTGAGAAATTTGCAAACTTGAGGAATTTGAAAAATTGAAGAACTTGCAAAATGATGAAAAACTCAACTTTGAAGAATTTCAACTATGGTTGGTGGCATGACCCACCATATAAGAATGATGATTTCAGACACCGTGTACAATTATCGTTAGGTTTCAAGAATCAAATTCTTCATTAACTTCTTCACACTTAGAGGGTTATTCTTCATTGATGGAAGAAAAATGTTACTTCGTGTGTTGCACATCTAATTCATCAATTTTGCAGAAGTGTTAGAATGTGTGTCTTTTTCAGAGAACATTCGAAGATTCTAAGTTATTTAGCTCACACCCCAACTTGAAAAATCTCTTTTAATCCAAGGGCTTTGTGAAGATATCAGTCAGTTGTTCTTCAATGGGGATATGGTTGATGGAGATGTCGCACTTGAGTACATGATCTCGAAGAAAATGATGAGGAATCTAGATGTGCTTGGTCTTGGAATGCTGAACTGGGTTGTAAGCAATCTTGATAGCGCTCTTGTTTTCGTAGTAGAGAGGCACATTCTTCACCTTGATGCGATAGTCCTTAAGGGTTTGCTTCATCCACAGCAGCAAAGTGCAACATCAGCTAGCAGCAATGTACTCAGCTTCAGCAGTAGATAGTGACACATAGTTCTGCTTCTTTGAGGACGAACAAACTAAGGATCGTCCGAGGAAATGACATGTGCCTAAGGTTGACTTGCAATCCACATGATCTCCAGCATATGAATAGTTCATTGTCATAGGATTTAGTGAAAATAGTTGGGTTGAGTGAACTGGGTTTGAAGCCATTCTTCATGAGGAATTCCTTCAGAGTGTAATACCATGCCCGAGGGGCCTGCTCGAGGCATTAGAGGGCTTTGTTGAGTCTGAAGACTTTGTTAGGATGCTTAGGGTCTTCAAAACCTGGGGGTCGAGCAACATATACTTCTTCCTCAAGCTTACCATTGAGGAATGCACTTTTCACATCGATGTGATATAAGATGATTTCATGATGGTTAGCATAAGTAAGCAATATGCGAATAGCTTCAAGTCTAGCAACATGTGCGAAAGTTTCATCAAAGTCAATTCCTTCAACCTGTGTGTAGCCTTAAGCTACCAGATGAGCCTTATTTCTTACCACAACGCCATTTTCATCTTGCTTGTTGCAGCAGATCCACTTGGTACCTATGATATTGTGCTTGTGAGGATCTGGCAGCTTGACGAGTTCCTGATGTCTACTACACAACCTTCTTCTTGTAGACTCGCGTTGGGCCTCCAAGCGCAGAGTTTTGTAGGACTATGGCAATTTTCCCTCAAGTGGATGACCTAAGGTTTATCAATCCGTGGGAGGCGTAGGATGAAGATGGTCTCTCTCAAACAACCCTGTAACCAAATAACAAAGAGTCTCTTGGGTCCCCAACACATCCAATACAACGGAAAATTGTATAGGTGCACTAGTTCGGCGAAGAGATGGTGATACATGTGCAATATGGATGGTAGATATAGGTTTTTGTAATCTGAAAATATAAAAACAGCAAGTTAACAAATAGTAAACAACGAGCAAAATGTTGTATAAATGCTTGGAAATAAGGCCTAGGGTCCATACTTTCACTAGTGCAATTTCTCTCAACAATATTGGCATAGTTGAATCATATGTAAGTACCTCTTGTGCGACAAAGAGTTCACTCCAAAGTCACAAATAGCGGAGAACTAACAAAGAAATTATTGTAGCGTATGAAACCAACTCAAAGTTATCTTTTCTAATCAATCTTATGAGCTATCCCCATAAGTGTCACAGACAGCCCTAGAGTTCGTACTAAAATAACACCTTAAGATACACATCAACCAAAACCCTAATGTCACCTAGATACTGACACAAGTACCCATGGGCTTGATTATACGATATGCATCACATAATTTCAGATTCATCATGTTCAATCCAACACAAAGAACTTCAAAGAGTGCCCCAAAGTTTCTATCGGAAAGTCAAGACAAAAATGTGTGCCAACCCCTATGCATAGATTCCCAAGGTCACAGAACCCGCCAGTTGATCACCAAAACATACATCAAGTGGATCAATAGAACATCCCATTCTCACCATGGATATCCCATCGCAAGACATACATCAAGTGTTATCTAATCCTTAAAGACTCAATCCGATAAGAAAACTTCAAAGGGAAAACTCCATATGATTGATCTATATCAATAAAGCTCGCGGTACATCTAGATCATGCCATATCAAGAACACAAGAGAGAGAGAGAGATCAAACACATAGCTACTGGTACATACCCTCAGTCCTAAGGGTGAACTACTCCCTCCTCATCATGGAGACTGCCGGGATGATGAAGATGGCCTCCGGTGATGGTTTCCCCCTCCGGCAGGGTGCCAGAACGGGCTCCCGATTGTTTTTTCGTGGCTCTGGAGGCTTGAGTTGGCAGAACTCCTGATCTAGGTTCTGCGTTGGGGTTTTTGGGACTTATAGGAATTTATGGCGGTGGAAACGAGTCAGGATGAGCCACGAGGGAGTCACAAGCCTGGTGGGCACGCCTAGGGGCGATGGCCGTGCCCCTGAGGCTTGTGACTGCCTCGTGGGTCTTCTGGCCCAACTCCGATGCCCCGTGGGTCTCTTCTGGTCCATAAACAATCACCGTAAATTTTTATTCCGTTTGGACTGCGTTTGATATTCCTTTTGTGTAAAACTCAAAAACAAGGAAAAAACAGAAACTGGCGCTGGGCTCTGGGTTAATATGTTAGTCCGAAAAATAATATAAAGTTGTAGTAAAATAATGGTAAAACATCCAAGAATTATAATATAACAGCATGAAACAAGCAAAAATTATAGATACGTTGGAGATGTATCAGCATCCCCAAGCTTAATTCTTGTGCGTCCTCGAGTAGGTAAATGATAAAAACGAATAATTTTTGATGTGGAATGTTGCCTAAGATGTTCATCATATTCTTTTCTTCTATGTATATCATGGACATTTGGACCTGTAAATGATTCATAGCAATAGTCTAGTTTTAACATAATGACTTCAATGCTCTAGCATGTCGACAAGCAACCATGTCTTTCAAAATATCAACACTAAAGAAAGTTATCCCTATCCCATCATGCTCAATCATTGATCCATTCATGAAACACACTCCAATATTAGCTATGCCCAATGCTCAAGTACGATCATAGTGCCCCCTAGTTGGTGCTTATAAGAGAAGATGGAGACTCAAAGCAAAAATAAAAATTGCGTAAAGTAAATAGATAGGCCCTTCGCAGAGGGAAGTAGGGATTTGTAGAGGTGCTAGAGCTCAAGGTTTATATTGTGAGAGAAAAATATTTTGAGTGGCATGCTTTTCCTATCAATGAAAATGACGAAGTAGATCACAATACTTTCCATGCTAGATACATTATAGGCGGTTCCCAAACAGCATAGTAAAGTTTTTACTCCCCCTCCACCAATCAGTCACACTCCATGGCGAGCCGAATCCACGGGTACCGTCCATACTGACAACATTCCTAGGGGAGTTTTGTTTAATTATTTGCATTTTTTCTTTCTTTGATTTTGGGACTGGGAATCCCTATTACCAGCCAAATTCTCGTGAATGATAGTGAATCAACACATATCGTGAGAATAACACACCTAGCATGGAAAAATATTGGATACTCCCTACCGTTTCATGAGCGGTACGGGCACACAAAAGAGAAAATTTATTTTGAAGATTTAGAGATGGCACATACAAATTTTCTTGGAATGACATGGAAATACCGCATATAGGTAGGTATGGTGGACTCATAAGGCAAAACTTGGTTTAAGGATTTTGGATGCACAAGTAATATTTATACTTAGTACAAATGAAGGCTAGCAAATAGATTGAGAAGCAACCAAACCGAGGAACGAAATCACATAAGTCAGCATTGAGTCATAACTAACACCGAATAATGCACCACAAGTAGGATGTAACTTAATTGCATAACTACTGACTGTCGTGCATGCATAGGGAATCACAAACCATAAAACCAATATTCTTACTAAGCATAATTACTCACTAACATGACTCACATATTACTATCATCATGTTTCAAAACTATTACAAAGAATCAAGTTTTATTTGTCCAATGATTTTCATGGAAGTTTTTATTATTTCCTCCTTGGATATCTATCACTTTGGGACTAGTTTCATAAATTGCCATTGTTTTTTGTGAATCTCAAACAAATTTAAACGAAGCACGTGAGCAAATGACAAGCTACTCTCAAAAGATATAAGTGAAGATTAATGAGTAGTCAAACGATTAAGTAGCTATGTGCAGACTCTCTCCCTCAATAATTATTTTCAGATCCGTGTATTTTATTCAAACAGTAAGCAAAAGAATTATAGCACTCCAAGAATAGCACACATCATTTGAACGAATAAAAATTTAGGCTCAACATAGGCTAACCGATAATTGTTGATGAAGAGAGGTGGGATGCATAGCATCCCCAAGCTTAGATGCTTGATAATTCTTGAAATATTTACTTAGGGTGCCTTGGACATCCCCAAGCTTGAGCTTTTGTATCTCATTCAATCCTCTCATATGCTAGTTTGACCTATTCTCAAAAACTTCATCAACACAAAACTGAAAAAGAACTCATGAGATAGGTTAGTACACATAATAATAAATCAACTCTTTATGTACCATCAAGACAAGTTGCATAATAATTTTCAAACATTAGGTACTTTATACTATCATTTCCACAATTTATATCTATCAATATAGGCTATGGAAACTATAGGATAAGTAGATAACAAAACGATGACAACAATCTATCTAAATAGAACAATCTATAGAAATTTATGAAAACAGTGTACTTCTGTAACTCAAAGAATTATGAAAATTTAGGACATGCTATTAAATTTATATGAACATACTGTGTAAAAATTCCAGAAACTTTCCACGTTCCAGTAAACTATGAAAATTCAAACACTTCAGACAAAGTTTCTGTTTTTACACATCACTCATCAAAACATGCAATGCAAGCATCCTAAAGGCGATTCTTGGAAATTTTTATTGAAAACATGATTATAAATAACATCTAACAGATAGTAAATAAATAAAAATGACGCTCCAAGAAAAAATCATATTATGTGACGAACAAAAATATAGTTCTCAAGTAAGATATACCGATAGTGTTGAAGACGAAAGAGGGGATGCCTTCCGGGGCATCCCCAAGCTTAGGCGCTTGATTCTTCCTTGGATATTACCTTGGAGGTGTCTTGGTAATACCCAATCTTAGGTTTTTGTCAACCCTTATTCTTCTCATATCGGTGTCTCACCTAAAACTTGAAAACTTCAATCACACAAAACTTAACGGAACTTCATGAGATGGGTTAGTATAATAAACAAAGATTATTCAATTTGGTACTGTCAAGAAAATATTCATAATTTTTCCCATATTATACCTAATGTATTCTACTATTGCCATAATTCAATGAATATAAGCTATAGTAACACTTGAAACAAGGAAACTATGCATGCAAAACAGAATCTGTCAAAAACAGAACAGTTTGTAAAGATCTGAATTATCACGAAACTTCCCTGACTCTAAAAATTCTGAAACATTAGGACATCTCAAGGAATTTGTATATAAATTTTTTGTAAATTTTTTAGCAATTTTTTCATGCTCTAGTAAAATCATATAATTCATATACTGGACACAAACTTTCTGTTTTTGCACAGAATCAAACAAGCAAGTATCCACACTATCCCAAAGGCTTTACTTGGCACTTTATTGAAATAAAAGACACAAAACATGATTAATACAGTGGATTAATCATGTGAACAAACCAAAACATGATGAAAAAGTGTTGGGTTGTCTCCCAACAAGCCTTTTAGCTAGGCATGATGATTTCAATGATGCTCACATAGGGATAATCATTATAACATGCAAAAGAGCATCATGAATCTCATTAAAAGCACATTTAAGTCTAACCCACTTCCTATGCATAGGTATTTTGTGACAAAACAATTTATGGGAACAAGAATCAACTTGCATAGGAAGGCAAAACAAGCATAACTTCAAAACCTTGAACACATAGAGAGGAAACTTGATATTATTGCAATTCCTACAAGCATATCTTCCTCCCACATAATAATTTTCAGTAGAATCATGAAGAAATTCCACAATATAACTAGCACATAAATCATTATTTTTATGATGTACAAGCATAGAAAATTTGTCACTCTCCACATAAGCAATTTTCTTCTCATTCAAAATAGTGGAGCAAACTCAACAAAATAACTATCATGACATACTTGATTGACATAACCACTTTGAATATTAAAATCATGTTGAAAAGTTTCATGGTTACCATTACTATTTATAGCATACATGTCATCACAATAATCATCATATATAGGAGGCATGTCATAATCATAATAGTTTTGCTCATCAAAACTTGGGGGGCTAAAAATATCATCTTCATCAAACATAGCATCCCCAAGCTTGTGGCTTTGCATATCATTAGCATCAGAGAATTCATACTAACAATATCACTATAATTCTCATCACTCAAATATTTAGTGCCAAACATTTTAATAACTTCTTCTTCTAACACTTGAGCACAAATTTCCTTTCCATCATTTTCACGAAAGACATTAAAAAGATGAAGCATATGAGGCAACCTCAATTCCATTTTTTGTAGTTTTATTTTATAAAATCAAACTAGTGAAAAACAAGAAACTAAAATATGTGATTGCAAGATCTAAATATATACCTACATGCACTCACCTCCCCGGCAACGGCGCCAGAAAAGAGCTTGATGTCTACTACACAACCTTCTTCTTGTAGACTCGTGTTGGGCCTCCAAGCATATAGTTTTGTAGGACAATGGCAATTTTCCCTCAAGTGGATGACCTAAGGTTTATAAATCCACAAGAGGAGTAGGATGAAGATGGTCTCTCTCGAACAACCCTGCAACCAAATAACAAAGAGTATCTTGTGTCCCCAACACACCCAATACAATGGTAAATTATATAGGTGCACTGGTTCGGTGAAGAGATGGTGATAAAACTAAAATATGGATGGTAGATATAGGTTTTTGTAATCTGAAAATATAAAAACACGAAGGTAACAAATAGTAAACAGAAAGCAAAACATTGTATAAATCCTTGGAAACAAGGCCTAGGGTCCATACTTTCACTAGTGCAATTTCTCTCAACAATATTGGCATAGTTGAATCATAGGTAAGTACCTCTTGTGCGACAAAGAGTTCACTCCAAAGTCACAAATAGCGGAGAACTAGCGAAGAAATTATTGTAGGGTATGAAACCAACTCAAAGTTATCTTTTCTGATCAATCTTATGAGCTATCCCTATAAGTGTCACAGATAGCCCTAGAGTTCGTACTAAAAGAACACCTTAAGATACACATCAACCAAAACCCTAATGTCACCTAGATACTCCAATGTCACCACAAGTGCCCATGGGCTTGATTTTATGATATGCATCACATAATTTCAGATTCATCATGTTGAATCCAACACAAAGAACTTCAAAGAGTTCCCCAAAGTTTCTACCGGAAAGTCAAGACAAAAACATGTGCCAACCCCTATGCATAGATTCCCAAGGTCACGGAACCCACAAGTTGATCACCAAAACATACATCAAGTCGATCAATAAAACATCCCATTGTCACCACGGATATCCCATCGCACGACATACATCAAGTGTTCTCAGATCCTTAACGACTCAATCTGATAAGAAAACTTCAAAGGAAAAACTCCATATGATTCATCTATATCAATAAAGCTCGCGATACATCAAGATCGTGACACCTAAAGACCACGAGAGAGAGAGAGAGAGATCAAACACATAGATACTGGTACATACCCTTAGCCCCGAGGGTGAACTACTCCCTCCTCGTCATGGAGACCACCGGGATGATGAAGATGGCCTCCGGTGATGGTTTTCCCCTCTGGTACGGTGCCGGACGGGCTCCCGATTGGTTTTTCGTGGCTCTCGAGGCTTGCGGCGGCGGAACTCTCGATCTAGGTTCCGCGTTGGGGTTTTTGGGTTTTAGGTATTTATGGCGGTGGAAACGAGTCACGATGGACCACGAGGGAGTTACAAGCCTAGTGGGGGTGGCCGTGCCCCTGAGGCTTGTAACTGCCTCGTGGGTCTTCTGGCCCAACTCCGATGCTCCGTGGGTCTCTTCTGGTCCATAAAAAATAACCGTAAATTTTTATTCCGTTTGGACTCCGTTTGATATTCCTTTTCTGTAAAACTCAAAAAACAAGGAAAAACAGAAACTGGCACTAGGATCTGGGTTAATAGGTTAGTCCCAAAAATAATATAAAGTTGTAGTAAAATGATTATAAAACATCCAAGAATGATAATATAGCAGCATGAAACAAGCAAAAATTATAGATACGTTGGAGACGTATCAGTTCCCACACATTGTTGACCTTGAATTGATGGAATTACTCATGCATAGCTTGAATCCACTCAGGCTCCTTGAATGCTTCATCAAATTTGGTGGGATCTATGATAGAGACAAAGGAAAAGTGCCCACAAAAGTTAGTCAAATGTGAACCTCTTGAGCGAGTGAGGGGACCTAGTGCATTTATGTCATCGATGATTTTGTCAATCTGCACTTCATTTGCAACTCTTGGATGAGGAGGTTGACGTGGCTGAGGATTTTCGTCAGCACCAGTTTCTTCACGTTTATCAACATGAATGTCTTCATTGATTGGAATGACTTCATCAGTAGGTTGAGGTTCTTCACTGGTTATGTCATCTTCAGTAGCCTTCAACTTAATGAATTTCTCACGAGACTTTTCATCTAGCACGGAAGGTAGGTGCTCGCTTTGTGAGCCGTCAGTTTCATCAAACCGGACATCTACAGTTTCGACAACCTTTGGGTGGTAGGTGTTGGAGACTCTGTAGGCGTGCGAGTCCTTTCCGTAACCAAGCATAAAACCTTCATGTTCTTTCGGTGCAAATTTCGATCTATGGTGAGGATATCTAATCCAGCATTTTGCACCGAAGACTTTGAGATAACTTACATTTGGTTTCTTGCTAGTCATGAGTTCATATGAAGTCTTCTTGAAGAATTTGTGAAGATATACCCTGTTGATGATGTGGCAAGCTGTATCAATTGCCTGAGGCCAGAAGCAATGAGGAGTCTTGTATTCATCAAGCATGGTGTGAGCCATCTCAACAAGAGTCCTGTCCTTGCGCTCCACGACACCGTTCTGGTGAGGAGTATATGGGGCAGATAGCTCATGAGTAATACCAAGTTCGTCAAGATATTCATCAAGATTGGTGTTCTTGAACTCAGTCCCATTATCACTCCTGATATGCTTGATCTTGACACTGAAGTTTTTAGAGGCCCTCGAAGCAAATTGTCTGAAGACATCCTACACTTGAGACTTGTACAGAACAATATGCACCCAAGTGTAACGAGAGTAATCGTCAACAATGACAACACCAAAGAAACTTGAAGAATTTGTTAGTGTGGAATAATGAGTGGGGCCAAAGAGGTCCATATGAAGCAATTCAAAAGGTTGAGTCGTGGTCATGGTTGTCTTCGAGGGATGCTTGGATCTGGTCATCTTCCCAGGCTCACATGTGCCACAAAGGTGGTCCTTGAGGAATTTGACACCTTCAATGCCAATGATGTGCTTTTTCTTCACGAGCATGTGTGAGTTCCTCATACCAGCGTGTCCAAGTCTTCGATGCCATAACCAGCCTTCTAAGGACTTTGCAAGTAGGCACGTGGCAGGCTGAGGACCTGTAGAGAAATCAACAATATATAGGTCTCCTCTCCTAAATCCTTCGAACACTTTGGAATGGTCAGATTCCATGATGACAATGCAACAATATTGTCCAAAGATGACAACCATATCAAGATCACAAAGCATCGAGACACACATGAGGTTGAACCCGAGGGATTCGACAAGCATCACCTTATCCATGTGTCGGTCCTTTGAGATTGCAACCTTACCTAGACCCAATACCTTGATTTTTTTCCTTTGTCAGCGTAGGTGATATGCTTCACATGATATGGAGCAAGTGGCAAATTCATCACTAGATTCTTGTCACCAATCATGTGGTTATTGCATCCACTATCAAGGATGCACTAAGTAGATTTTGGAGGTTCATCCTGTAGATGAATAGTACAACTTGCAAACTCATATGCTTTAGAGTGAAGAATATGACATCAAATTCATGAGCCAGAATTTCATCACACAATATGGTATATAAAGAAGTGTGAGGACATGAGAAATGAGGATTTCATTTCTGCATTATTAGCTTGCGTCCTTTCAAGCATTTCCTCAGGTCTCCAGCCAATTCATCAGACGTTCAAGTTCATTTGGAGACCTAACCCTGCATATGAGATTAGTTCAATTTCTTCACCACCCACATTTGGAGGGGTGGCAAAGAGTTCATCATTATGCGAGCACCACACAAGAAGGGAGGCATTGAAGCTAGTGTGCTTTGTTTGACAGGACGAGGGTTAGAGTACTCATATGAATAAGCAGAGAAATTCTTCGAGGACTTATGAACATAATGATTTGAAGAATAATGCACATATTTAGAACTCTTAGACTTTCCCTGCAAAACAGATGCATTAGCACGAGAATGAATTTTTTAACCATTTGAGGAATTTGGTCCAAGTGAAGACTTTGGTCCATATGAGGAATTTGATCTGGGGTTCCTTTTATTCATGGGTGATGTCGTGAGAACATTCACTTGAAGATTTTCTAGGTTGCTCTTGGCAAGCTAGATTTTCTTCATAGGTGAACCGTTTCTACAGTTAGTTCCAACAAATCTGGCAAATACTTCACCTTTTTGATTTTTGAAGAATTTTTAGTTGGAGTCAAGTGACTCATTAGAGGAATATGAAGTTTCACAAGTAAAGCCAGATAAAGTGGATGGATCTATAGGAGGTCCTTTTGTAGCAACCCATGAGTTTTGGGGTACTGCTCAGGTGTCCAGTAGGATCCATCAGCATTGAGATTCCTCTCAAATGGAATACCCTATTTCCTAGGTTTTCTGTTCAAAATCTTATTTTTAAGAACATCGTAAAGGGTTTTATGCCTTTTGAGACTTTTGTACATGCCTGTCACATACAATTCCTCCAACCCTGCATTTTAGTCAGTGATACTTGTGGTATCCTCAGATGAGGAATTTGTGACCACGGAGATAGTTGAAGAATTTGCAGCAACAGAAGCATTTGAACATTTAGGTGAAGAATTAGCAGTTTCATGTTCGATGCATTTCAAACAAGGTGGAACAAATTCTTCCTAGGTGATACTGATGTGTTGAGCCAGTAAGGAATTGTTTTCCCTTTGGACATCCTCATGAGACACTCTTTGTTTCTCAAGATCTTGCTTTCTCTAAAGAAATTCATAACAAAGCTACTCATGATCAGATTTCTTGCATTTGTGACAAGTTCTCTTCTTGTAGTCATGTGAGGAATCTGATTTCCTCAAGCCACTTTTTTATGACTTTCCAAGCCGGCCTCTCCTTGAGAACATCTTCAATGTCCTCATGAGCATTGCTAGCTCCTGACGCAGTTCTTTAGGATTACCAAGGCTACTATCAGAATCTTCGCCTTCGGATGAGGAAATTCATTTTGCCTTCAGATCATGAGATCTTCCATAGCTTGGCCCGTAGAGGTCTCTCTTCTGAGCTTGTTGAAATTCATGAGTATTGAGTCTCTCAAGAATATCAGCAGGATCAAGTGACTTGTAGTCTTCATGCACTTGAATCATCAAAGCCAGTGTATCGAATGAGGAATCAAGAGATCTAATTAGTTTCTTCACCACTTCATGGTCGGTGATGTCGGTGGCACCTAGTGCTTGAAGCTCGTTAGAGATATCAGTGAGACAACCAAAAGTTTGCTGAACATTTTCATTGTCGAGTCTTTTGAAGCGGTTGAAGAGATTCCGAAGAACATCAACACAAGAATCACATGAATCGAGTTGCTTGAATTTCTTCGTATCAGCAAGAGTGACAGTCGGAGAAGTGCGGGGAACACAATTTTCCACAACGTACCAGAGATTGTTGTCAATAGCTTCAAGATGCATGCATATCTTGTTGTTACTGTAGGGGTAATCCGTCCCATCAAAGGTAGGACAACCTGCGTAAACCTTGATCATACATGTAGTTGACATAACTAGAACTCCAGGTGGTTAAACCAAAATCACACAAAACAAGGGAGTACCTTGCTCTGATACCAATTGAAAGTGTGTTATATAGACTAGAGGGGGTGAATAGGAGATTTTTACAAATTCATCACTTGAGGAATTTCAAATTGATGAATTTGAAATGTGATGAATAACAAGCAGCGGAATAAGTACTCAAGTGCATGAGAAACATTGCAATAGCATAGTCATCATGATGAAATAAAACATGCACAGATTACAGGTAGCGTGATACAGGATAAGCAAGTGAGGAGTAAGGTAACTTGAAGAATTTGAGGTGAGGAAATTGTGAAAGTCTTTAATCAAATTCTTCAAACCGTAAAGATCAATTTCATCGATAGCTATATGAGGAAATGAAAGGGTTGAGGAAATAGAACCAGGTAGCTCGATGAAGACAATGCTTTGATGACCCAGTTCCAACCGCTATGACAGTCGTACGTCTGGTTTGGAGCGGCCTGGTATTTAAACCAGATGACACACAGTCCTTATGGTATTCTCCTTGAGCTAAGGTCACAAAGTCCTTGCCCAACACTCATGGTAAGTCTTCACGGTAGACTTCCAAAACCCTCACAAACTGGTGACTTGACAATCCACAATTCACTGCTGGATGCTCTATACCAAGGTCACTCCATTATCCCCAATTGACTGCAGGATGCACTAGACCATGACGCCTGACCGTCTGGAAGATACATAGTCTTCAAAGGTAACAAGCATCGGTTCTACATAGGAACAATCTCTTCAGTGATGCTCAATCACTTTGGGTTTGGTGGTTTGGATTTGGGTTTTTGCTCATCGATGATTTTCTCTCAAAGACCTCGGAGGATGAGTTGCTCTCAAATGACAAGTGTCAGTTTTCTCTCGGAGCAGCCAACCAATTAGTGGTTGTGGGGATGGCTATTTATAGCCAGGGTGCAACCTGACATGATAAGACATAAATGCCCCCAATGCTATGATCGTTTTGTGGATAATATGATTGGGGACAGCTGGTGCTAAGCACAGCAACAGTTGGAATTTCGAACTATGAAATTCCTCAGGCTTTCATGTTCCTCACTTGTAGGCAATTCGCACTGGCAAAATCCTAACTCCTTAGTCGGACCAATTTCCTTAGAGACTAGAATAACTTCGTCTGTGTCACTGAAGAACTTGACTGAACTATAAGAGATTACGAAAAATCCCCACTCGAAGGATTGGATTGGTTGAAGATTTTGGAGTTGAGCATCAGTTGGAAATTTTCCTTAGTATTACCTCGTCCCCCTTTAACAGTATGGTGTGTCCTATGACTCAAAGAAAGGAAATTAAACTACGAAAACAAAAGTCTTCATGCTTCATAGTCGTCGTTCATATCTTCAAGGTCACACCAACTTCTTCATTTTCAAAGTCTTCGGGGAATAGCAAAGTCTTCACCAAAGTCTTCAGTTGTAGACATACATTTTTAGGGGTTGATAATCTTCAAATATATTAAAGTCCTCAGCAACTTATAGAGCCTGTGTACACTTACAAACACATCGGTCTCTTAACCTATAAGTCTTCAATACACCAAAATCACTAAGGGGCACAAGATGCACTTAAAGTGGTCTACGGCTTCAACCCCTTGTCCCCATTGGACATCCTTCCTCTCCCACTCCAAGAGCATGTCAACATGGATGCAAGTGCAAGGGCAAGCTACATCAAGAGGATTCCCGAAGATGCAAGGAACACCATCGAGCGCCAAATGGAACACACCACCACCAAACACACCACCAACAAACACCCCATGGTGTTCAAGCCAGGTGGTCTGGTATGGGTGCACCTTCGCAAGGACCATTTACCTGCCGATAGCAAGTCCAAGCTCCTACCTCGCGCCAATAAACCCTTCAAAGTGTTGGCACGCTACAAGAGCAATGCCTACAAGATACACATCCATCGCGGCAAATACAATGTGAGCGACACATTCAACGTCATGGACTTATCCCCCTTCCATGGTGATGAAGATCTTGATCCGAGGATCGATCTTCCCCAAGTGTGGGGGAGATGATGCGAAGCATCCCATGATCACCACCATGGAACCTTCCCAACATTGCAAGCCACAAGAGGACCCCTAACGAGACCCTGTGCATGCGCCATCGAAAACAAGGTGACATATCTCCTTGCTCAACCTACATCTGACCCACTCGAGACATGGTCACTACCTCGGATGGAGGTGCTCTGTGTACTCAGGTACTCGGGAGAAGGATATCAAGCTTGGAAGGTCAAGGAAGGACCCGAGGACAAGCTCCAGCTCTCGGACGACCAGATGGTCTCAAACGTCCGACGCATGGAGATCAGCCCAGCACGAAGGCGAGCCGGACTCCCCAGCTCATAGACGACTGGCGCCGCTCGGACGACCGACATGTTCTAGCATGTGGACATCCGGGCCATCCCGGAAATCCGGCCCTCAAGCACCCGCTCAAAAATGTCGGAAGACCGTAGCCTCCGTACTACCGATCCACAAACATCCAACTGCGTCCAAAAATCCGGCCAAGGCACACCCACACCGAATCCTCGGACTTCCGGCCTCCTCTGGACGTCTTGGCCGCCTTGAGCCGCCGGACGTCCGACCCCGTCCAGATGTCCATACCCTGTGTGTGCACAGGCCCACGGGTTTCATCCCATGTACCCCTCTATCTCGTCTTAGGCTATATAAACATCAACCCCTCCTCTTTCTAGGGTTAGCTAATGTTTGCTCTTGAGCTTAGCTCCATTACTTGCTTCTCCTAGGGAGTTTGCCCTCCTTTGGGAGTAGATCCAAGTGATGCCAAGGTCCTCTAGAGGGAAGATCCCCCATTGATTCAAGTATCCTCCTCCAGAGTGAGAGACACTACCATTGCCTATTTCGTTTGTTGATTTGGGGTCTTGTACCTCTTGTGATGTTATGGACCTAGTTGATGTGTGATTGAGTTTTCTCTTGAGTGTTTTCCTCTCGTTCTTCCCCGTGTTCTTCATGTTTACCCCTCCAATTCATGAAAGATCTACTACCGCAGGTCTTGCCCCATATCACTTGGGGTATACAATTGGCTCTTATTCTATGTTAAGTGCCGACTCATTATTTACATAATGACCCAACACTTGGGGGCTACAAGGCGATTCATCAAAAATCTACAACAGAGTGAAGACCCGACCAACCTTTGGCAAGGTAAACCGGCTCTTGGCGGCTACATAAGTATGTATGGAAAGGCAAAGGAAGAAGAGTACCTTGTATTTCTTCTTCATCGTGGCAACCAAGTTCGTCTCCATGTCCCGGCTTGCAGAGAGATGGCTCAGATAGCGAGAGTGTAACTCATCAGCAGATAATTTCTCCAAGTTAGGAAGATCAAATTGATTCTTCTCTTCCTTAAGAGGAGCCACCTCGTCTTCCTTGGTATGTTTGGATAGCACATTGGAGGGAGTTGGAGATTTGCAAGCCGCCCCGGTAACAGTAACTTCTTCATGAGAAGCCACGTCTTTAGTCGTCGGCTGGGGGCTAGGCAGCTTAGGATCAGCCTTTGGATGGGTCCCAGGAGCTTCAATACCTACATCGACTGGCTCATTCTGCTGAGGAACCTCGTCATGGGCGTCTTTGCCAACCTTTGAGGGCTCAACGTGAGCGTCAAGAGTGTTTGGCCCTGGGATCTCCGGCTCTTGAACTTCCGGAATAGCAGCTGATCCGCTCACCTTCCTCTGTTTGGCTTGAGCCCTATTAGCAAAGGTCGTGTTACACGTCATACGCAAGGATAGTCTGTTAAACGTATAGAGTGGGATATAAGATGCTTACCCTAGGTTGATAGTAAAAGGAGCCAACTTTGAGGCGGTTGAGTAGCCAGAAGAAGGTGGCGAGTCCTGGAAAGTTAGCATTAAGAACTATAAGTAACCTACAACAAAATATTGGCATATAGAAGAAGTGAATATAAGGTGAGGAATTACTTCAGTGCATCATTTCCGAGGAGCTGGCTAATTTGGTAAGCCGGCCAAAATATCTTCAGAGCAGGTGATGCTGTCTGACGTCTGTTATCATCTTGCTACTTCTTCAAAAGAAAGTTGGATCCAAATGAGCAAAAGGGCGTGAGCATTTTACCTTCCATACAACCTTTCATATTCTCTTTATTGGTAAAAGTTCTGAGTCAGAGAAGACAATGGTCACCCCTGGGACATCAGCATGACTTGTTTATGATTCCTCCTATGAGTAATCATTGTCAATGAGTTGCATAAAGAGAAGGCAAAGGGAGTCAAGTTCTACCTCCGATTCATCAAGTTTGAGCAGCGGATGGTTTCTTCTTGTGATCTGTAGTACCCGTAGCATGGGCCTTGGTGGCCTTCACTTTCTTCTTGGGAGCGGGGGTGTATCTCTTCTTCCAACAAGGGATTTTGCATGCATATGAGTCAGAGAAGGGTCAAAAAGATTATGAATCACAAAATTGATAGATCACAAGCAACGGTTTATTCAAAAAGATGTTTACCTTTGGCGTCGGGTTAAGAGCACACAACGGCTTCAACTCGGTGAGGTTACAGTCTGCTTGAGGTTCTCCGAGAAGCGATTTGACGATGTAATTGAGGTCCTTCTCATTCAAAGGTGTCCGGTTGAAGTGCATTGGGTTATCCACTTCACCGGAATATTTAGACATCAGTTTGTCACGCTGGCTCAGTGGCATAATCCTCCAGCTAACCCAGCAGCGGGTCAAGTCCATGCCGGTTAATCCATTGGCCTGCATTGCTGAAATCTTTAAGAAGGCCGGAGCATACTTGACACGCTCCGCGGCACTCATTCGTTCAGGGAGATATGTCTTGGTACAAACCCGGGTGGGAAGGTAACCCGACAGCAGATTCTCTCTAGCCGGGGAGGTGTCTTTGCAATAGAACCAACTCTGGTTCCAATCTTTAGGATGGCTGGGCAGCATGGCCGCAGGGAAGGCCATGTCCCTTCGTATCTACATTGAGACGCCCCGAGCTCGAGACTCGGCCCAATTGTTAACTTGGTCTGGCGGTTGAGGTAGAAAAAGTCTCTGAAGAGATCAGCCGTTGGTTCCTCTTACAGATAGATTTTGCAAAGGACATGAAATTGGCACAAATTTGTGACAGAGTTGGGACCAATATCTTGGGGTTGAAGCTTGTAGAAGTGCAAGGCATTCTAGAACAATTTTGACCTGGGTGGTGACAAGCCACAGAGGAGGTGATCTCTGAACACAACTACTTCCCCTTCCTGAGGTATGGGTTTGGTCTCTTTACCAGGAACCCACCAGTGAATGACTTCTTGAGCCGGCAAGGCTCCAATAGTCACAAATTCCTTCAAAGATCCCTCAGTGACCCAGGAGTTGACCCAGTCACAAGAGATGGGGGCTTTGTCCATGATGGCAGGTTAGACTCTGTGAGAAAACATATAGGTGTGCCGGGTTAAGAAAATCCTCGCAATGAGAGCTGCTAAGGCTAAGATGGCGATAATATTTGACGGGTCATGTTTGTGTTCTAAGATGCCGTTTTTTATGAGACAGAGGCGGGTTAAAACTTCTACAGGATGAGCCGGCAGTGCAATGGCGGGTTTAAGTGTGGACAGACAGGTTCCTTCAACTACGCTGACCACTACAAGATCTACAGACAAGGATATAAATAAATAAATTCTAAACCTAAAAGCATCAGTCGAAGAATAAGAAGTTCATATGCAGATTCTAATCAAGAACGATCTATGATCAGTGGAGGATGCGTACTAAGGGGGGAACCACATGAGCAAGCTAGCATTTCGGGGCTTCAAAGGTGTTTTGCTCACCAATCTACGATGAACACTTTGATGAGCGGCAGCGGACACGGAAGAACTCCGGTGAGCTAATGTAGATCTACGAGGGGGAGTGGACGAGAAGCTGAAGATTGCCGAAGAGGTGGTCGAACACCGGCGACCTATGGTCCGATCAGGTTGATGCAGCGGCCCTTGTTGCTGAAGATGAGCAAGGACCGGCGACGGTGGCGGAGCTTCAGTTCCGCAAGTGTTGGAGGAGGAGGAAGAAGAAATGACTGGCGGGGGAGGGGTCAAAAGAAATGGGACCCCTGCCCCCGCCTAATTATGAGATGGAACAACAACAGTCCATGCGAGAATCGAGGAGACACAATGATGATTGACCAAGGGAGACGCCTCGATTTTCAGGTTGACCATTTAATGAAATGATTTGTTGTGACGTCATGGAATCCTTTTGAACATATCTAAAGTGACGTCTTGGCGGGTTACAAAGTTTTTTACTTTCAGGTAACAAAGGTATGAGACTCGTCGATGGATGAATTTGAAGATTGACATGAACAGGTTCAAATCAATCTGGGGCCTAATGTTTGGGATATAACCCCGTGGTGTGACTCGCCTAGGAGGGGCCGGGTCATACTAGGCGGTTCATAATCAAGGCCTTAAGTGGTACTAAAGCTTGAAGACGAGCCTAAAAGGAAACTCACCAGATGGCCCTGGATGGAGACCCAGAGCCGAAAGACTGCGCGAGACCCGGGCGCGTGTGCCGCATGGAAGGTGACTTGCCCAGGAAAGCAAGACGACTTAGAGATAGGATCGGATACTTTGTGTAAGCCGGTCTAGACTCTTGTAAGCCCATGACCTCAACCTACCTATATAAAGGCGAGTCCCTACGGCGGCTTAGGGTATGAAACAACTCATCGATAGCTAGGTCAAGCGAACTCGCTTCCTTGTAATCGATACCCAATCAATACAACACAAAGCATGAAGTAGGCTTTTACCTCTTTCGAATGGGCCGAACCTGGGGAAACCCTTGTCTCTCAATTCCGATCAACCCCTTTGAGCTTACTGCCTTAGCGATGGCCTCGAACCTAAGTCCTCTAACTAGGACATCTGCCGTGACAAAACCACGACACATGCTATGTTGTTTGGGTGGCCCAAAAAATAATATGTCTCTTACTTTTTTTACCCAAATGATAACGACCATATGTGTGGAAATTCAACACTTGGTCAACACGCCCTAATCACCGTTAGTTCTGGTATGCATGAATCTTGGAGTGATTTGACAAAATTTCAGTGCCACATAGGCATATTTTGTTGTGTGAGGGTTACAGCGCTCGCCCAAAGGGCCTTGCATGGCCCCGCAATGCACTATTACCATCTTTGTCGTGTGTTGGAACTGCCATTTGCCCGTCCGCACGCATGATCGCCACCTCACATGTTTTATGGCTCGCTACAATTTTCCCCATGAAATCCTTTCCCCTCCTATTTCCTCTTCTCATTTCCCCTCCCCATTTCTCTTCGATAGTGTAGCGAGCACAGGCGGTTCCGCGGATAATTTGCAGCGAGGCAGCGACGGAAGTCTCATGGGGACCCATGGCCATCACCGAAGCCCATGCAGCCGGTCCATCATCGCTTGAGTACGAAGCCTAGACTTAGGTTGCCCTGTTTTAAGTTTGTGGAGGAGTCTGTAAGTTTCTTCGATTCATTTCGTGCAGGTGATGGAAATTGATTGTTTGATGAAACCCATTCATTTGCCATGTTGTTGTGCACAAATAGGGCAACTTCATTCTTCTAGCTTAGTTACAATTTTCCGCACTACTTACTTAGCAGATGGGAACTCCATCTTTACCCAATACCATCATTTGCCATGACTTTGCAGTGCTATTGGGAAACTTCCTAGTGTGCTTAGTTAGCAGGAGGCAACTCTGACGGGGTTATTACCCCTGGGTTGGCCAAAGCAATGGGGTCCTCCCCCTTTAGGCTTCGAAGAAAAACTACACGGCCGGCTGGACGAGGCTGGCTGGAGGATGTCTGGCTCGAGTAGGTGCCGGCTGGCGCCCCGGACGGCCGATCAGGGAGACGACCTGACCCTTGGCTGGCTGGGCATGACCGGCTGCTCCTAGGCGGCCTCTTCCGTTGACCTTGGGACAGGCATGTGACGTCCCGTCCCTTTGCGCACGGGTACGACGACACGACGCGACCGGCATGACTGGCGGCCCTGTGGCTACATTGGCCGCTGACGCACTGCAGAGCATGGCTACAGTCCGGCTGTCCAGACCGCTGACCTCGACGAGCGTGATCGGGCGAGGGAATAGTGCCGGCATGCCCTCGCCCACTCGATTACCTGTCTCGGCGTGGCTACAGTATAACCAACCGTACCTGAGACTTCGGCCGGCTGGCACTAGGCAACGCCAACCCGACGGCCCGTGCCGCAGTAGGTGGGCGAGGTCCAATCATTGGGCCGACTGGCGGGCCCCAGCAGGAGATGGGACCACTCAATCGGTGGCCCCTACAAGTGACGAGACGACGCAAATGGCGGGACCCCCTGGCCAGCCGGAGAGACTGCCAGCCGGGTCCCCCGCCCTTGTACTTAGAACATATTATAAGAGACGGGGGTTTGGCCTATAAAAACCCCCAAGCCCCCCATGCAACGGGGACGGACGATCACCCCCGCACACACACATAGTGTTCTTAAGCCTCCTCTAACAGTGGAGGAAGATGAGCCGGCTGCTCCTTCTTCCTCCTCCAAACACAGCTCTAGGAGCACTCTTGTATACATACTCATCCATCTAACTAAACCAAGCAGGACAAGGGGTGTTACCTCCCTCGGAGGGCCCTGAACCTGGGTACATCGTGTGTCATCACCGCTTGTGCCCAATCTCGCACTCGGAGCCCGTCGGCGTTCTCCGGCCCCAACCACCCACCATAAGCCACCCTATGGCATTTGTCGTGAGAAAACGACGACAGTTGGCGCCCACCGTGGGGCCGTACGCGGCGCCGGCTGGATTCATGCTCCGGGCAGGACCCCTTGCCATTCCCCACCATCGCTGCACATCCAAGCGAAACCACAACTCGTGGGGCTTGCTCCCGCACGCCCCGCGGGCAACTCCGTCGGCCTCACGGCCGACATTGACGCGCTCACCGAGTGTTTCGGTAGGCTCAACCTTGCCGAGACTCCGACCACTGACGAGTACCCTGCGCAGGTGCTCGTCTGCGCCGGTCCGCCCACGACCATGGGCGCACTCGCCGTGACTCAGTCCAGCGGCTCTCACGGTCACGTGGGAGTAATGGCCATCACTTCCTCCACCGCTTCCAGACGAGCGCGGCTTGCGGCTAGCGCTGCCGCTATCCGCGTCAGCATGTCCGACCCGCTCGGCGCGGCCCTCCGGGGCTTGAGCACTCTGATTGCCCTGACGGCGAACCCCGACACCACAGCGGCCGATCTCGACGTGGCTCGTCGCGTCCTGTTCGAGGACGCCATCGCCCTCGTGGCCACGTGGCGCCGCATGGAGGCGGCACAGCGGGAGTACACTTCCGCCTACGGACTCACCCCAGCTGGCACCGAGCCCAGCTGGCGTGGGGCTATGCGCGACCTCGGTTGCGTGGTCACCGAAATCCTCGGCGGCAAGATGCCGGTCTATGACACCCCCGCAGCCAACGTGCGGCTCTCAAGGTGGCCTACGAGGAATTGTCCACCTTGGAGGGCAAAGAGCGTACCGCCCACGAGCGCCACATCAAGGAGCTCATCGATGCTGCTGATGCGCAGCAGCATCTACTCGCGACGGGAGGCGCTGCTACTAAAGGCCCCTGGCCCGAGTGCGAGGGCATGGGAACTGCCGGCCGCCAGGTGGCCCAGTACTCCTGCTCCTCTCGCGTCTCTGGCCGCCGGGACGAGATGAACTACCCCCGTCTCTCTCAACCGTCGGGGAGCAAGCAATCGGCTGTTAACAGCCGGTGCACCAACAACCCGCGTCAAAGTGGCTGCCATCACGAAGCGCCGACAGCCGGCAGTCGGCGCAGCCGCACGCACACGTCGCCCCCGTGGCACGAGTCAAGACAATCGGTTCCACCTACCGTCCACCCCGAGCTCTCGGCTCGGCTCGGACCATGCGTCCCCTGCAGCGAGAACGACGCCCGCAACCGCATCGACAAAGTCGTGCAATCCGCTCTCCTTGAGGAGGAGGGCTTGATTGGTCCGGCTTGCTTTGGCCCTCGGATCCGCACCGAGCCTTTTCCAACCGGCTTCACGCTCCCTCAGGACACTCCGAAATATAACGGGACAGCCAGGCTCGAAGGCTGGCCAATCGACTACTCCACCGCGGTTGGCATCGCCAGGTTGAACAAGCGCGTAGCCGTTCGCTACGGCCCCCTCATGTTGATCGGCTCGGCCCGCACCTGGCTCAACAGCCTGGCGGCCGGTAGTATCAAAACTTGGACGGACTTGGAGAAGGCCTTCGTCCGCAACTTCACCGGTACCTACAAGCGGCATGGCCGTCCCCGTGAACTCGCTATGTGCATTCAGGGACCGAACGAATCCCTCCACGACTACCTCACTCGGTGGACTGAGCTTCACAACTCCTGCAAGGGGGTGCATGAGGTACAAACTCTTTCTCAACTACTCTGCCTGGATTGTAAATCTCAAAACCCACTGACTTGGAATCAACAGAGAACTTGAAGCATCTATCTTTTAGAAGGTGTACCCCAAAACCTTGGTAATAACCACCAATCATAGCATGAAGAGAGACACTCACCATGTGTGCATCAAGCTTGAATGATGATCTACAGAATGATACCGCCAGAGTGAATTCACATTGCCAAAATCTTGGGGAGAAAACCAGTAGATGTCCAAACTTGGTTCTCATCTCCGCTTGAAACTTCTTGCCCCGATCAAAGTTGAGGTCAAAAAGTGCCATCTCGGCAATGGGAGGTGGCTGCCGGAGCCGGAGTGGCTACCGACAGGGGGAGTTGGTGGCTGCCGGAGCCGGAGTGGCTACCGGCAAGGGAGGAGGTGGCCGTCGGGGCTGGAGTGGCCACCGGCGCAAAATTGCCTAGGAATCGCCTAAGAGCTCTCGGCACGACGTGTTTTGGTCATGTCACAAACTCAGGATATGTGACGAATAAAAATATAGTTCCAAGTAGTATACCGATGGTTGTTAGAAGAAAGAGGGGATGCCACTCGAGGCATCCACAAGCCTAGTTTCTTGTTACTCTTTGGATATTACCTTGGGGTGTTGTATCATCCCTAAGCTTTGGCTCTTCTAACTCCTTATTCATTCATCCATCGTGATCTCACCCAAAACTTAACAAAATTCTCGTGAGATCCGTTAGTATAATAAAGCAAATTACCACTTTAGGTACTATTGTAAAACCAATAATATTTTATTATTGCATTATACCTACTGTATTCCAACTTTACCATGACTTATACCCCCCGATACAAGCCATAGATTCATCAAAACAAGCACACAATGTAATGAAAATAGAATATGTTTCAGAGGGGACAACCTATAGTAATCTGTACTCTACCCATACTTCTGGAACTCTAAAAATTATGAAAATTCGGACAACGTAAAGACTTTGTATAGGAATACTGTGTTAAAATTTCAGCTCAATATCACGTTCCAGTAAAAAATAAATCATGTACTGGGAACAAAGTTTCTTTTTCACATTCAGCATTGTTTCTACTCATCTTATTGATCATCCTAAAGGCATTACTTGGAACAAACACTAAATAAAACATAAAAACACAATCATAACAGAATCATAAATGTGCAAAACACTCGAAAACAGAAAGCAAATAAAAATAATTTATTCATTGGGTTGCCTCCCAACAAGCGGTATCGTTTTACGCCCCTAGCTAGGCATAGCACATAGATTCAAGTATTGTCATCCTTCTTCATTTTCTTCATAGACGAATTTTCATTAAAGGGCTTTGTGAATACAAATTTGAACACATTATACATAGAAATTTTGGGATTATCAAGTTCTCCATCTATATATCCCCTTTGATTACCAGCTAGGATCCAAGAGTACTGTCTATTAACATCATTAAAAGTTTGTTGGATCACATCTAAAACAGGAACTTCCTTACTAAGATTCTCATCAAAAAATGATTATTACCAAAAAAATGTCTCAACATATAATCACTTTCAAAAAAGATTTCATCTATTACCGGTTTTTCATGACTCTTACCAAAATGATCAAAAAATTCCCTAGATTCTCGTACGATGTGATCAAATTCATCATGAGAAAAAGGGTAGCTAACTTTTTAGCTTTAGGCTTTTTTAAACAGGTAGCACATAAGACAATTTGTGAAAGGTAGGATGTGTGCAGCTAAATCTATTTCCAAGTTTAAGAATTAATGCTAAGATAGCTTCCGCATAAGTTTTAGTTCTTTTAAGTATAGGAGCATCATCAAGAGTTAAGTTTCCAACACAACTGAAAAATTCCTGGATAGTTCCTTTTTCTATAACATTTCCTTGCCCCAAAACAAAAGTTTTAGAATCCAGAATACTAGAACGTCCAATTTTAGGCGTTCTGCCATCATCTGTTTTCGGCACACCAAAATCACTCGTGATGACAAGCAACTAAGGTATCTGATGAGAAAAAGGCAAACAAAAAAGAGAGGGCGAATAAAACGACAAATTATTGAAGTGGGGGAGAGGAAAATGAGAGGAAAATGGCAAATAAGATAAATTGCAAGGATATGAGATTTGTGATTAGGAACAAGGTAGATGAGATTGTTTCCTGCTCATCAACGATGCCAGAAATTCCTTTGACGTGGCTTGAGACTGCGTCAGTATTTTCCCAAAGAGGAAGGCATGATGCAGCACAACGATGGTAAGTATTTCCCTCAGTTATGAAACCAAGGTGTCAATCCGTAGAGGAAGATCATGCACCCACGTAAGCAACACCTTCACACAAACAACAAATGCTTGCAACCCGATACGAAAGAGAGGTTGTCACGCTCTCTACGGAAATAAGATAGATTAGGTAATGATAGTTTTGGAAAATAGATCTCGCAAGAACACATAATAAAATAAGTAAAGAAAAAAGTGTAGCAATGTATTTTTGGTTTTTTGGATTAATAGATCTCAAAACAAAAGTTGCAAATAGTAGATCAGAAAGCAATATGTTGGAAAAGTAGACCCGGGGGGGCGTAGGTTTCACTAGTGGCTTCTCTCATGAGTATAACACATGGTGGGTGAACAAATTACTGTTGGGAAATTGATAGAAGATCAAATAATCATGACAATATCTAGGGAATGATCATTATATAGGCATCACATCCAAGATAAGTAGACCTAAACGATTCTACATGTACTTCTATTACTCCACACATCGACCGCTATCCAGCATGCATCTAGTGTATTATATTCATGAGAAACGGAGTAATGCAATAAGAACGGTGACGTGATGTAGACAAGAACTATTCATATGGGAATAGACCCCATCCTGTTATCCTTAATGGTAATGATACACGCGTGTCTTGCTACCCCTTTTGTCACTAGGAAAGAACACCGCAATATCGAACCCATCACAAAGCACCTCTTCCCATGGCAAGAAAAATCGATCTAGTTGGCCTAAGTAAACCAATGATTTGAGGAAGAAATACGAGGCTATAATTAATCATGCAAATAAGAGATTAACGAATACTAAAATCATATTCATGGATAGAAACTGATCATGAACTCAAAATTCATCAGATCCCAAGAAACACACCGCAAAAGTCATTACATCAAATAGATCTCAAATAGACCATTGTATTGAGAAACATAGAGAGAGAGGACGCCATATAGCTACTGCCTACAGACCCATAGGACTATGGTGGACTACTCACGCATCATCGGAGATGCACCTATGAGGAAGATGAACCCCTCCGTGATGGTGTTAGATTGGACCTCGTGTTTCTGGAACTTGCGGCGACTAGAATTGTGTTTCGTCGACTCCCCTAGGGTTTTTGGATTTTCAGGGAATTTATAGGCTCGATAGTCGGTTGAGGGGGTGCCCGATGTGCCCACCCTCCACTAGGGTGTGCTAGATGCCCCTCTTCTGGTGTTGTTTGGCCCATCTACTTCCATCTCGTCCAGAAAAAATCCACAAATATCCTCGCCGCATTTGAGCTACATTTGGTACTAATTTTCTACGGGTTAAAAAACAAGCAAAAATAACAACTGGCACTTTGGCACGATGTCAATAGGTTAGTCCCTAAAATGGTATAAAGTTGCTATAAATGATTGTTAAACATCCAACATTGATAATATAACATCATGGAACAAGAAAAAATTGTAGATTCGTTGGAGACGTATCAGGAGGCAAGGCAAACTAGATATATAGTTGGTCACAAATCATAGCACTACTCGGACTCTTGTAAGCCTAGGGTATCGACCTGTATATAAAGGTGAGCCCCTGAGGCAATAGACTCAAGTTACAATCGTTCAATAGCTAGGTCAAGCGAATCTGCTCCCTTGTATTGATCTCTAAGCAATAAGCAAAAAGAAGGAGCAGGCTATTACCTCGATCATGAGGGGCCGAACCAGGGTAAACCGTGTCTCTCGATTCCGATCAACCCCGACAAGCTAAGCACCAGGTTGTGATTGCCTCATGTTTAAGTCCTCACACTAGCACATCTACCGTGACAAAACCACGACAATACATGAGCTGCCAGTTGAAAAATCTGCCGCTGTGCCGCCCACTATTGCTGCAAGTGCTGATGCACATAAGTCTCCATCTCCACCGGTTGTAGGTGTGCATAGTACAAATGGAGGTTACGGTAGATCTAGAAGCGATGAATCAATATCTACCAGGACTGTTGAGGTCGTACCTACCCTTCTATCAACGAGGGATACTGTTGCAATCCATTGTAGTTGTTCATCTAGTGATGAAGTGGATGCTGCAAAGCTCAACCCAAACAAGGAAGATTCTTGCTCATCTGTTATAGACTACACGCGTGGAGCTGTTGGCACTGCCGTGCCCACAACTTAAGGGGTTGTGGTTGGAATTCCTGATCAAAGGACATCTACGAACGACTCTCACCGCACAGTTGTTAGATCGGCTCCCAGTATGCAGGCTTCTCTAGCAATGGCTTTGCAAGATGGCCTGCCATCTAGGCATAGCCCCCGCAAGAAACCTGCACCGTCAGCTAGTGCAGTGGAGCTTGGTAAAAGCAGATCCGACACGGGTTGTGTGTCTGCTTCCACACTTTTCCCACCTTTTGCACAAAGCAACGCAGCGGCGACGACGGAAGTCTGTATTTTGGTAGATGTAGGTGATAAGCAGCCTATTACCAATGGAGTTGTACGTGCATAATAGCCGGCATCCTATACGGTCGTGAAGAGTCCGAGCTTAAATTTACGCACTTCCAAGCTTCTTGTCAACATTGGTGTCCTGTATAGTCCACATAAAAAGATAGCCAAGAAGTGTGTGATTGAAATCCCTGACAACATGCCTTGTCCTACCAAGAATCATGAGGTTGGTGGAGCAGACAAGAGTTTAATGTTTGTTCAGCAGTCACCTCAAGACTTTGCAAAACAATTTATTAGGAACTGGACTGGGCATCAGGGGAGTCACACCATGGATTTCACCCCACCCAGCTGCAGCCTCGGTATTGATCACAATTAGGGTGAACCACCTATTATTGCTATGCAAGTTGCTTTTGCTTTCCCGGTAGGCAAGGTGACGATGATGGTGCAACCCAATGTTGATGGTCGGAAGGCTGTGACATTTGTAGAGCCTACAGTACAAGGTAAGCTTTGTTTCACTTTTTTTATGTTCATGGCAAATTCTGTTTGATAAGTGATGGCAAATCTTATGTGTTGGCTATGGCATTTGTAGTTGATATTACGTGGCAACTTCAGTCTCCTTTTTATTTTTGTGTCGGTTTGAACCTCAACTGACATGGCAAATATAGTTGATGTCACGTTGCTTCTTACATATTATTTCCATGGAAAATCTAGTTGATCTCACTTGGCAATTGCTATGATCTCACATGGAAAATGATGTAACTCTCACATGGCAACCACTATTTGATTTCGCACGACAAATAATGTTGATCTCACATGCTTAATGTAGTTTATCTTACATGGCAACAATAGTGGATTCCACATGGCAGTTTTTGACAATTTCACATGGCAAAGTCATAATTTTTGTCGTTCTTACTGTGAGACATAGATGATCCATGTTCATCTCAAATTTGTTTGAATTGACACTGGAAAACATCATTCTCCGTACATGGCATTCTACAATTGATCTTGCTTGACAACTTCACACGTTTAATTCTAGTTCCTGTGTTTTCTTTTTTGCAGCAACACCTAATGAGATTTCTCCTGCTCTTGATGAAGCTTACAACAAGATTGATCAGGATGCCATAAACCGGAGGTCATTGCACAATCTAGGCCAACCAAGTTCCGGTGCTCCTCATGTACTAGTGTCTGATGATGTAGTTAGAAGTGCATGCCCTGGTTGTATGACGTAGGTGAGGGTAGTTCACCCACCACCAGCGGAAGATTTTCAGCCTGAGTTTAGGGCTACGAAGGAGCGGTCTCTTTCCTATGATGCTGTCAGGTATTTTAGAAATGCGAGGTTGCACATCAATCACATGAAGGAGATGAGAGAGTAATGACCATCCAACCCACCCTTTTCGTACAGCTCATGTTTGGAAAGAACTAAAATCATTCAATGCGACGTGATGTATGTTGCCCACGGGTAGAATGTCACAGAATGTAGTCGCATGTGGGATCGACTTCATCAATAAGCATGCAAACATTTGCGTCGACAAGACCATCATATCCTACAGCATGACCAGAAAAATATTCGATGGCGACTTCCACCATACCATCGTTAGGAATTGTTTTGCCCCGCATGACGATTTCAAGTTCATGTTGTAAAGACATTGTGAGTGTTTCACTTTCGAGAGGTTTTTTGACATGTTGTACTGGTACATAGTTATATTCCATTTGTTCTTAAATACCTTTATGGCAACTATTTTTAAACACATGTGTCAACTTTACTCAAACGCACATGACCACTCTACTGAAAATATTGACGACAACTTTAGTAAAGCATACTCCCTCCATTCATAAATATAAGTCTTTTAAGATATTTCACTATGGATTACATACAAATGTACATAGACATACTTTAGAGTAGATTCACTCATTTTGCTTTGTATGTAGTCCATAGTAGAATCTCTAAAAAGACTTATATTTAGGAACGAAGGGAGTAGATGGAAACTTTAGTGAATCATAGATGGCAACTGTAACTCACCTCCTACGACAATTTTTTCACTTTACTATAAATGTCATCTTCATCTTGTCACCATTTTTTGTTGTTTGTACAATTTTTCATTTATATATTGTCTGGATTACATTTTGCAACAAATTGTTTTTTGTCTGTTTTCCTCATTCTCACTTGATCCACATACAAAGTTTACTCTCAATCTCATGTCAGGTTGAGATGACCATTTTGCCTGGTTCATTTACACAATTCATGGCAAGTTGATTGTAGAACACATGGCAACTTCGACCAGTTGTTTTCATGTCAATTCTTTTTTGTTGCAAATCATGTTTCCCATGTTCCAAATTCTTGCACCGGATAATGTACTGGACAAGTGTGGTCACCACTACACCATGTGCATTGACCTGAAGCACCAACGGTTTAATATCCTTGATTCTTTATGTTTAGAAGATGATGACTGCATCTTGACTCATGGTGAATTATTTATTGACAACCTTGAAGAAACCTAGAGCCATCATTCCAAAAGCTCAAAGGTCAAGATCAGTCACTTTCCAATCAAGTACGTCACGACGACCAAGCAAGGCAACGGGTAAGGCATTTTTACTAAGTGTCTATGGGTTTTCTACTTCATTTGATTTTCATTTTTCCTGAAAGTTTTTGTTTGTTGCATGTGTTCCCTTGCTTTTTCCGTAGGCATGACTGCAGACACTAAATGTTGGAATACCTTGCAAAGTGGGAAGGACAAAAGGTTCATGTTATCACAGACGCTAGTGTAGCCGAGCTCCGTAAAATCTTGTCATGGAGCTAGGTGACAAAACCGGAGTTCAACAAGCGACCCGGAGCACGATTTCATTGAGGGAGGTGTCAAGGCTGCCGACAAGCAGTATCGCTGATCTCGTGGTGGTGGATGCCCCATGTCTATCTTACATTCTTATAGAATGAATGTAAGGTATCTTCTATTCTTTGAAACCATGTCGTGTGCTATGTTCTGTCTTTCATTGTAACCCGTTGTCACACACTGTGTTTGTATCACTTTGCTATGTTATGGTTTTATAAAGTTTGGACCCGTTTAAAACTTTTTGCTTGATTGTGATGGTTGACTTCGGTGCTACTTGCTTGAGTGATTGCTTGTGTTTTAATCCCCCAAGATTCTTCTTCTCTCCATGTTCATCTACTTGATCCAAACTCCCTGCCCAATGATCATACAATGTGTATAGGACATAAACATATTTTTATCAAATATTATTTTGGACAAAAAGGATTTATTCAAATTAGGTTTTCAAAACCCCCCTTGAATTGTGGTTTGAACTACAAGTCCTCAAACTAGGTGGATTTTTTTGACCCAAAGACTTTATTTGAGACCTACTATATGTAAGACATCCCAAAACCAGCAAACATTAGTTATAAAGATCATTTTACTATTTTATTTAAGGTCTTTTTCTTAAGGGTAGAAATGGTCTTTCATAGAGATTTTTTTAAATGCTTTCAAAATATTTGAGAAAAAATAGGGAAACAAGTGGACATATATTTTCCATATATATGAGTTTTAGCACATGGTCATGTTCAAAGTAATGTGCAAAACCCTCCAAAACCTTTTCTGCTTAAATCAAGCATTTGAAATATTTGTATAAAAACATTCTCAAATAAGTCCAATAAAATTCTAAAATGTAACACATGAGATATGTGATGATCATGCAAAGTTTCATCTCAATCCTCATTGTCCTTATTCACCAAAATATTCCAAAACCCTCTGTGTCTAGAACTAAATTTGAGCAACTTTGTATTGCCAAGTATTCCCTATTGATCTCAAACTTTGTAGGCATGCTATAATCCCCAAATAATGTCACCATACCAAGTGGTGCATCAAGGAGAATGGCTTAGCATGACTATATCTACAGAACCTGATTCTGTTGATTTTTAGGGTTTACAAAGTTTCCATTGCCAACTTTCTTCAAACCACACCAATACTTGTGAGCACCCTTTTTTTAACCCACAATTTCAAGAATACTCAAGCATAACAAGAAGCAACCATGTCTTTCAAAATATCAACACTAAAGCAAGTTAGCCGTAGCCCATCATGCTCAATCTTGACCCATTCATAATACACACTCAAATATTTTCTATACCTAATGCTCAAGTACGATCATAGAGCCTCGTAGTTGGTGCTTTATAAGAGAAGATGGAGACTCAAATTGAAAATAAAAATTGCATAAAGTAAATAGATAGGCCCTTTGTAGAGGGAAGTTGGGATTTGTAGAGGTGTCGGAGCTCAAGTGTATAAATTGATAGAGAAAAATATTTTGGGTGGTGCATTTTCTATCAATGAAAACGACTAAGAGATTTCATTATCTTTCCATGCTAGATACATCACAAGTAGTTCCCAAACAGAAAAGAATATGTATTCGTTTTTCCACCATACTTTTACTTTCCATGACTAGCCGAATCCACGGTTGCCTTCCATACCAACACTTTCCAAGGAATTTATTATTTGACAACATAAAATACATTTTTTTTCATTTCGGGACTGGGAATCCCTATTACCACCATACTCTTGTGCAATGACAAGTGAATGAACACTCATCTTGAGAAAAACACATCTAGCATGGAAAAATATCGGTCACCCCCTATCGTTTCATGAGCGGTTCGAGCACACAAAAAGGAAAATTTTATTTTGAAATTTAGAGATGGCAGATACAAATTGGCTTGGAATGTCATGGAAATACCTTATATATGTAGGTATGGTGGACTCATATAGGAGAACAAGGTTTAAGTATTTTGGATGCACAAGTAGTATTTCTACTTAGTACAAGTGAAGGCTAGCAATAGATTGAGAAGCATCCAACAAAGAAACCAAAAATCACATAAGCCAGCATTAAGCATAACTAACACCGAATAATGCACCATATGTAGGATGTAATTTCATTGCACAACTATTGACTTTCGTGCTTGCATAGGGAATCAAAAACCTTAACATCAATATTCTTACTAAGCATAATTACACATTAACATAACTCACATATTACTATCGTCACGTCCCAAAACTATTAAAAAGAATCAAGTTTAATTTGTCCCATGATCTTCATGTAAGTTTTTATTACATCCCTCTTGAATATCTATCACCTTGGGACTAGTTTCATATATTGGAATTGCTTTTGACAAGCTCACATGGATATAAGTGAAGAACATGAGAATACAAGTTTCATCTCTCAAAATAGTATGAGTGAAGCATGAGAGGATTTCTTCAAAATTACTAACTCTAAAATTAATATAAGTGAAGCATGAGAGCATTTCTTCAAGCATGTAAAAGCATGCCGTGCTCAAAAAGATATAAGTGAAGCACTAGAGCAATTCCTTTGCTTAATTGATTTAGGAGACGCATAAAGAGAAATTCTAGTAAATCATCGAATAATTTTGGTTATATAAAATAAGTGTGTTAAGCAAGGATAAAAAGCAAATAAATCAAACATACAAGACGCTCCAAGGAAAACTCATGATATGTGATGAATAAAAATATAGTTCCATGTAAAATACCGATGGTTGTTAGAAGAAAGAGGGGATGCCACTCGGGGCATCCCCAAGCTTAGTTTCTTGTTACTATTTGGATAATATCTTGGGGGTGTGGTAGAGTCCCCAAGATTCGGCTCGTCTTACTCCTTATTCCTTCATCCGTCGTGATCTCACCCAAAACTTGAAAACTTCAACCACACAAAACTTGTCAAAATTCTCGTGAGATCTGTTATATAATAAATCAAATTATGACTTAAATTACTGTTGTAAGCCCATTCATATTTTTTTATTGCATTATATATACTGTATTATAACTTTACTATGACTTATACCCCCCGATACAAGCCATAGATTCATCAAAACAAGCACACAATGCAACGAAAACAAAATGTGTTTCAGACAGAACAGTTTGTAGTAATCTGTACTCTACCCATACTTCTGTAACTCCAAATATTCCGGAAAAAATAGGAAAGAGTAAATAATTTGTATGGAAATACTGTGTTAAAATTTCATCTCATTGTCGTATTCTAGTAAAAAAATAAAAATCGTGCACTAGAGACAAAGTTCCTGTTTCAGATTCAGTATTGTTTCTACTCATCTTATGAGGCATCCTAAAGGATTTACTTGGCACAAACTCTAAATAAAACATAAAAACACAATAATAACAGAATCATAATTGTGCAAACACTCAAAAATAGAAAGGAAAATATAAAAATATTTTATTCATTGGGTTGCCTCCCAACAAGCATTGTCGTTTTACACCCCTAGCTAGGCATAACATACATTCAAGTATTTTCATGCTTAGTTTTCACTCCATAAAAGGCCCTCATGGTTGATTCATATGGTGGCTTAATTATTGTTCTAGGGAAGTGCTCCATACCCTTTATAAGGGGTAATTGAAAATTAAAATTGCCTTCTTTCATATGAATCACGACACCTATAGTGCGTCATAACGGTCTACCAAGTATGATAGGTCAATACGGATTGCAATCAATGTGAAGAACAATAATATCAATGTTCACATAGTTACTATTTGCAAGAATAAGAACATCATTAATTCTTCCCAAAAGGCTTTTTAATAATAGAATCCGCCAAGTGCAAATTAACAGAACATTTTTCAATACTGGTAAGACCAAGCACATCACACAAAGATTTCAGAATTGTGGAAACACCAGGACCCAATCACACAAAGCAAAGCAATCATAATTTTTAATCTTGAATTTAATGGTAGGATCCCACTCATCATGCTATTTCTAGGAATTGAAATCTCTGATTCCAACTTTTCTTCTATGTATTTTCATCATGGCATCAACACTATGTTTAGTAAAAGCTTTATTTTGGTCATAAGCATGGGGTGAATTTATCATAGATTGCAGCAAAGAAATACAATCAACCAAGGAGCAACTCTCATAACTAAAGTCTTTGTAATAAAAAATAGTGGGCACATCACTAGTTAAAGTCTTGACCTCTCCAAATCCACTTTTATCAAATTTTTCATAAAGATTTTCACCCTCCAAATCATTCTTCTTCAGTCCCTTTATCATAAGTTTTAACATTACTAAACAAAGACTCAATAGAGCAAACACCAATCATTTGAAGATCTTCATCGTTGTTATGAAAGTAATCGCTAGAAAACACTTTCTCTAAAAATTCTCTTTTAGCTCTAAGTATAGCGGTTCTTTTCTTACTTTCATCCATAGAAACATATAAAGATTTGTCCGTGTTCTGGGAATGGGGTACCCAGACCTGCCAACCTATGGCCCAGAGCGTGGCCCACTCTGATGGCAGTACGGCCCAGCACGACCCCAATCAAGACAAGGCCCACTCGGGAGGCCCTAAACTCACAAGGTAAGCAATATCAAGCCCCATGAGGAACACGCCTACTCAGGCCCCCTCTAGAGGAGCGGAGATCTCTATGCAGTTCTTGGCCTCAGGAGTCCAAGGATGACGCAAGGTGGGATAGGCGGGCACCAGTGTGCTAGGCGGTACAGTTTTCCCTTTGGTGCAAAGGGAGCAAGGACATACGCAGGATCCCATAGCGCCCCCAAAAGCTTTCCATTCCAGTGCAACAAGACCACGACCACGAGCCTAGTAGGAAGGATGTCATCATAAATATGTACTCTTGTTCCCCTTCGAATTTGACCCTTGTGGGATCCCTTCCCGCCATAGCGATAAGGGAAGAGGACTTGGGCCACTATAAATAGAGGCTAGGCTACATCGTAGAGAGGGACGAAAAACAGAGAGCGAAGGAAGAGAGGCAAGACCACCAGAGCACCCTCGCGAGGAAACTCACCACTATAATAGTTCATCAACAAACCTCCTCGTGAGGCAATCCACCAAAGAAGGAGTAGGGTTTTACGCTTCGCAGTGGCCTGAACATGGGTAAATCATCGTGTGCAATCTCTTCCTTGTCATCGCGCGAGTTCATCATCCAAACCATCAAGTTGTGAGGTATGTGCGGTGAGGTTGTTGGGGATCTTCGCACATGCCCTGTGTTCGAACTCCTTCGGGTTTTGCGGATCAAAAGATTCGACATTTGGCACACTAGGTTGGGGGCATGTCGGAATCCACGCACAAGCCTCGCCTCGCCTCTGCTCGCCGCACCCATCGCAAAAGGAAGCTAATCCCGTGCTAAGCGGTGGACTGCTTGTGTGGCACGAGCGGCGCCAACGGGCCTCATCATCCCGCATCGCTTTGCCTCCCCGTTGGCGGGCACCATCACCAGTCGAGCCCCCAACAGACGTCGGGGGTTGTCGCCTTGACCAACCGCATGGCATGTCCTCGCCGCCATGGCCCTTGCCCACATCTGGGCCGCGTCATCGCCCTTCCGAGTCTGCCATGACCCAATGAAGAGGTGTGTCACGCTCCTCGTGGCCCATTAACTAGTGCGCCTCTGCGCTGTGCGCGGTCACAACAATGACTGGGACCGATGTGCCCCTAGGCACGTCACCGCCACCGGCGAGACCCAGGTGTATCTCAACGGGACTCATGTCCGTGGACTCGCTCAACCGACCGGACCAGCGCCGGGGTCACACAGGCGCACGTGGGAAGTCCGTTGCAACCCGCACTCGCTGGGGGTCTTGCCCGGGTCGCCGGGGATGCGGGAGTTGGCCCCAGGCACCGACAGGGACCGGTGAGGGGTGCTGGCCGCGCGAGAGGGGCGTCGTCGCGTGCCATTAGTACGCCTGTCGAGCCCCGGGAGGAGGACAGGAGGCTCGACTACGTCAGTTCCCGGGGGCTCGAGCAACTCTACAACGACCATGTTGACAAGCGCCTTGGTCATGAAGGGAGCAACGCCGGCTACCACGACAACAGAAGGAGCGTACGCGACCTCACGAGCGGCTCTCGTTCGGGCTGGTATGCACAACCTCGCGTGGGCGGCTTGCAGGGTTGGTCTTGCGAGGATGTCTAGCATTGGCAGCCTCGCGAGGCACACCCACTAGAAGGGATTGATACATCTTCAACGTATCTATAATATTTGATTGTTCCATGCTATTATATTATCCGTTTTGTATGTTTTATATGTATTAATATGCAATCTTACATTATTTTTGGGACTAATCTATTAATCTAGAGCCTAGTGCCAGTTTCTGTTTTTTCCTTGTTTTTGAGTATTGCAGCTAAGGAATATTAAATAGAGTCCAAAGGGAATAAAATCTTCGCGATGATTTTTCCTAGACCAGAAGACACCTACCAGGCTTGGAGTACAAGGCAAGGGAATTGCAAGGAGGTCACAAGCCAGGGGGCCGCGACCAACCCCTGGCCGCGCCTGGCAGGCTTGTGACTCCCTCGCAGGACTCCTAACCATAATCTTCAACCTATAAATACCCAAATATTCCCCCAATACAAAAAATATCCATGCAAATACTTTTCCACCGCCAAAAGCCTCCGTTCTCTAGAGATCCAATCTTGGAGCCTTTTCCGGTAATCTACCGGAGGGGGATTCGATCAAGGAGGGCATCTACATGAAGTCTATTGCCCCGTCGATGATGCATGAGTAGTCAACCACAGACCTACGGGTCCATAGCTAGTAGCTACATGGCTTATTCTCTCTCTTTGTTCTTCAATACCATGTTTTTCGTGGAGATCTATCCGATGTAATACTCTTTTGCTGTGTGTTTGTCAAGATCCGACGAATTGTGGGTTCATGACCAACTTATCTATGAATATTATTTGGTTCTTCTCTGAATTCTTATATGCATGATTTCATATCTTTGTAAGTCTTTTTGAGTTATTGATTTGGTTTGGCCAACTAGATTGGTTCTCTTTTGCTTAGTTTTGGGTTCAATATTGCGGTGTCCTCGCCCAGTGACAAAGTAGGGGTAGCAAGGCACGTATTGTGCTATTGCCATCAAGGGTAAAAAGATGGGGGTTTCATCATATTTCTTGAGTTTATCCCTCTACATCATGTCATCTTACTTATTGTGTTACTCTGTTCTTCATGAACTTAATACTCTAGATGCAGGCAGGAGTCGATCAATGTGTGGAGTAATATTAGTAGATGCAGAATCGTTTCAGTCTACTTGACACAGACGTGATGCCTATATGCACTATCGTAGCCTTGGATATTTTCATAACTACTCCCTTTTCTATCAAGTACTTGACAGTAATTTGTTCACCCACCGTGATATTTTTCTTCAAGAGAGAAGCCTCTAGTGAAACCTATGGCCCCAGGTCTACTTTCCCTATTATATTTTTCAGATCTATAAACCAAAAATACCTTGTTGCAATTTATTTAGTTTTTACTTTCCGCAATCTTATACATCTATCTCTATCAGATCTAATCCTTGCAAATAACCGTGAAGGGATTGACAACCCCTTTATAGCGCTGTGTGCAAGAGTTTGATTGTTTGTGTACGTGCATCCATTGGTGACTTGCTTGTTCCTCCTACTAGATTGATACCTTCGTTCTCATAAACTTATGGAAATACTTATCTACTTCTCTGCATCATCCTTTCCTCTTCAAGGGAAAACCAACACAAGCTCAAGAGGTAGCAAGAAGGATTTCTGGCGCCGTTGCCGGGGAGGATACACATCAAGCCTACCAAATACCCATCACAAACTCATCTCTTGGATTTACATTATTTGCCATTTGCCTCGCGTTTTCCTCTCCCCCACTTCTAAAACAATTTTCAGAAAAAAAAAGATTTGCCTTTTTATTTGCCCTCCCTTTTTTCCTTTGCCTTTTAATCGTCAGATCTCTTGTTTGTTATTTTTGCTTGTGTTGCCATGTGCCTTCTATTTGCTTACATCTATGCTTGCTAAAACTCTATCTATATCGATCCTAATCCACTTGCTAAACTTTTCAAAAGACGAAATTATGATGAACCAACTGCTAGTGAGTTGAATACACTTGATTATGTTTATGAAGTTTTGTTTGAAAATCATGAATGTGGAAATTTTGATGAAGTGTTGAAAGAAGAAATTTATAAGATGATTCATGATAGTTCCTTGAATGAAAAGCATGATAGTATGAATTCTCGGAATATCCATGATGCTAATGATATGCAAAAGCACAAGCTTGGGGATGCTATGCTTGATGAAGATGATATTTTTTGTTCCCCAAGATTGGTGATGACACGTATACTATAATTGATTGTGAAAAGAAAGCTTTGTGTGATAGTTATATTGTGAGTTTCCTTCATGATGCTACTGAAAATTAATATAGGGGAAGAACATATGCTTGTAGGAATTGCAATAATATCAAGTTTCCTCTCTATGTGTTCAAAGTTTTGAAATTATGCTTGTTTTGCCTTCCTAAGCTAGTTTATTCTTGTTCACATCATCCTTTCTGTGCACATCTTTTGAGAGAGAGACACATGAATCATGAATTTATTAGAATACTCTATGTGCTTCACTTATATCTTTTGAGATAGGCAATTTTGCTCTATGTGCTTCACTTATATCTTTTGAGATAGGCAATTTTTCTCTATGTGCTTCACTTATATCTTTTTAGAGCACGATGGTGTTTGGTTTTATAGAAATAATTGAACTCTTGTATCTCACTTATATTATTTTGAGAGTCCTTAAATGGCATGGTAATTGGTTTCATTTATGAATTTAGTCCAAAATGATAGGCATCCAAAAGGGATATAATAAAAACTTCCATATTAAGTGCATTGAGTATTATGAGAAGTTTGATTCCTTGCATAAAGTTTTGAGATATAAAGATGGTAATATTAAGAATCATGTTAGGAAGTAATTGTAAATTGGTAAAAATATTTGAGTAAAGGTTTGTGATCGTCGTAGAATGCATGTATGGTGAACCGTTATGTAAGGAAGTCGGAGCATGATTTGTTTATTGATTGTCAACCTTTGTGTGAGGGTCGGGAGCGCATGATGGTTTACTCCTACCAACCTCTCCCCTAGGAGAATGCGTCTAATATGTTGCTTCTATGACTAATAGACCTTTTCAATAAGTACTTTAGTTCTTTATGACTAATGTGAGTCCTTGTATTATACGCACTCTCACCCTTCCACTTTTGCTAGTCTCCCTAGTACCGCGCAACTTTCGCCGGTGTGATAAATGCACCTTCCTCAAAACAGCCACCATATATCTTTCCTATAGACAACCACCATATATCTTTCCTCAAAACAGCCGCCATACCTACCTATTATGGCATTTCCATAGCCATTCCAAGATATATTGCAACGCAACTTCCACTGTTCCGTTTATTATGACACGCAGCATCATTTTCATATTGTTTGCATGATCGTATCATGGTACACCGTCAGAGGCATTCACATAGAGTCATATTTTGTTCTAGTTATCGAGTTGTAATTCTTGAGTTGTAAGTAAATAAAAGAGTGATGACCATCATTATTAGAGCATTTTCCCATGTGAGGAAAGGATGATGGAAGCTAGGATTCCCTCACAAGTAGGGATGAGACTCTGGACTTTATGAAAAATAAAAGAGGCCAGGGAAGCCCAAATAAAAAAAGGTGCCTTAGATGCCCACCCAAATAAAAAAATGAGAGAAAGAGAGAAGGGGCAATTCTACTATGTTTTTTTCCACACTTGTGCTTCAAAGTAGCACCCTGATCTTCATGATAAAGAGTCTCCTATTTTGTCACTTTCATATACTAGTGGGAATTTTTCATTATATAACTTGGCTTGTATATTCCAATGATGGGCTTCCTCAAATTGCCCTACGTATGCATGAGCAAGCAAGTTGGATGCACACCCACTTAGTTTCCTTTTGAGCTTTCATACACTTATAGCTCTAATGCATCCATTGCATGGCAATCCCTACTGACTCACATTGATATCTATTAATGGACATCCCCATAGCCCGTTGATACGTCTCAAAGCACATTTGATCCCTTGGTGGTTTTGTTAATTAATAACAACATATAAGTCATTGAAGTAATGTTTCCACCAAGTATATTTCAGGAAAAGTTCACTGATGGGAATGGAAAAAGGATTGTGGAATTACCCCAAGAATCAAGGAAATAGGTTGGCCAAGCTTCAAGCAAGAGGACTCTACATTTTACATTCGTGAGAAATCACTTTGAGTCTATAGGAAAGCCTATACTATTAAAAGGGGGTAAAGTTTTGATGGTGAACAATATGCTCAAACATGCACAAGTGAAAGTCACAAAAACATCCACAAACTGTCCCAACAAAGTCTGTTCTAGGCCAAATATGCCAAATCGGTGCAACCAACACTCCTATCCTGGTGCCACTGAGTTCCAAACCCTAGACACACTTAGCCAAACCCTAACACTTCGGTGCAGCCGACACTGCACTCGGTGCCACCGAGTTGGGTTGCCAACTTTCTATTATGCAAGTTATCATTTTTGGTCCGATCGAGAATGGTGAATTGGCGTCACTGAGACCGATAAATCTGACCGTTGGTCACCTTGTCGGTGCAACCGAGAATTGTATATCGGTCCATCCGAGATTCAAAAGTTGCCACTTTTGTCACTTCGGTACCACCGATATTTACACATCGGTGTCACCCAGTCTGACTTATTGTCTGTAACGGTTGTATTTTTGGGGATGCCTATATATACCCTTCACCACCACCCACTCGAATAAGAGGCACTCAAAACTATTCCATACCTATCCTACTCAGTTTTCTAAGAGAGAACCACCTACCCTTGTGTTGAGGTCAAGATCTTCCACTCCAACTATATGGATCTTGATTTCTAGCCTCCACAAGTTGCTTTCCACCAATCCCATCTCTTCTACCAAGCCAAATCTATGAGAGAGAGAGATTGTGTATTGAGGAGCCTATCATCTTGAAGCACAAGAGCAAGAAGTTCATCGTCATTACCGAGCCTATTACCTTTTGGAGGGTGGTGCCTCCTAGATTGGTTAGGTGACGCTTGGGAGACTCCTACTTCGTGTGGTGGAGTGAACCAAGAAGTTTGTAAGGACAAGGAGATTGCCTACTTTGTGAAGATCTACCCATAGTGAGGCTAGTCCTTCGTGGACGGAAGCCGCATGGAATAGTCAAGGTTGCTTCGTCGTGGAACCCTCCATGGGTAGAGCCCTCCGTGGACTCTCGTGACCGTTACCCTCCGTGGGTTGAAGACTCCATGAACATGGACGTACGATAGTACCACCTATCGGAAACACGAGAAAAATCATCATGTCATCACTTCTGTTTGCAGTCTTAACCCTCTCTTTACTTACATGTGCAATGTATTTACTTTGCACTGCTATACTCTTAGACATGCATGTGTAGGGTGTTACTTGATATGCTATGAATGCTAGAACTTGCCAAGAATTAAAATTGGAAAAGAGGGAAAACTTTTATTTGGTCAAGTAGTCTAATCACCCCCCTCTAGACATACTTTCGATCCTATAATGCCTAGTTGATGTGAGACTATCTTCTCCTTTTCCTTCAATGAATTATGCTTGGGGATGCCTGATACGTCTCCAATGTATCGATAATTTTTTCTTGGTCCATGCTATTATATTATCGGTTTTGGATGTTTTATATGCATTAATATGCTATTTTATATCATTTTTGGGACTAACCTATTAATCTAGATCCTAGTGCCAGTTTCTTTCATTTCCTTGTTTTTGAGTATTGCACATAAGGAATATTAAACAGAGTCCAAATGGAATAAATCTTTGCGATGATTTTTTTGGACCAGAAGACACCTACCAGGCTTGTAGTGAAAGGCAAGGGACGTACCAGGAGGTCACAAGCCAGGTGGGCACGACCACCCCCCTGGCCGTGCCTGGTAGGCTTGTGACTCGCTGGCAGGACTCCTAACCCTAATCTTCATCCTATAAATACCCAAATATTCCCCCAATACCAAAAAGAGCCACGCAAATACTTTTCCACTTCCAGAAGTTTCCGTTCTCGAGAGATCCAATCTTGGAGCCTTTTCTGATAATCAGTCGGAGGGGGATTTGCTCATGGAGGGCATCTACATCAACTCCATTTCCCCTTCGATGATGCATGCGTAGTCCACCACAGACCTACGGGTCCATAGCTAGTATCTAGATGGATTCTTCTCTCTCTTTGTGCTTCAATACCATGTTCTTCATAATCTTCATGGAGATCTATCCGATGTAATACTCTTTTGCGGTGTGTTTGTCATGATCCGATGAATTGTGGGTTTATGATCAGCTTATCTATGAATATTATTTGGTTCTTCTTTGACTTCTTATATGCATGATTTCATATCTTTGTGAGTCTTTTCGAGTTATTGATTTGGTTTGGACAACTAGATTGGTAATTCTTGAGAAGTGCTTAGTTTTGGGTTCAATCTTGCGGTGTCCTCACCCAGTGACAAAGTAGGGGTAGCGAGTCATGTATTGTATTGTTGCTATCAAGGGTAAAAACATGGGTTTTTCATCATATTTCTTGAGTTTATCCCTCTACATCATGTCATATTAGTTAATGTGTTACTCTGTTCTTCATGAAATTAATACTCTAGATGCAGGCACGAGTCGGTCGATGTGTGGAGTAATAGTAGTAGATGTGGAATCGTTTCGGTCTACTTGACACGGACATGATGCCTATATCCATAATCATTGCCTTGGATATAATCATCATTATTCGCTTTTCTATCAATTGCTCGACAGTAATTTGTACACCCACTGTGATATTTTCCTTCAAGAGAGAAGCCTCTAGTGAAACCTATGCCCCCCGGGTCTACTTGCCATATTATATTTTCAGATTTGTAAACCAAAAATACCAACAATACCTTGCTGCAATTTATTTACTTTTTACCTTCCATAATCTTATACATCTATCTCTATCAGATCTAATCCTTGCAAATAACCGTGAAGGGATTGACAACTCCTTTATAACGTTGGGTGCAAGAGTTTGATTGTTTGTGTAGGTGCATCCATTGGTGACTTTCTTGTTCCTCCTACTGGATTGTTACCTTGGTTCTCATCAACTGAGGGAAATACTTATCTACTTCACTGCATCACCCTTTCCTCTTCAAGGGAAAACCAACACAAGAAGAAGAGGTAGTAGGGACCTGCCCTGAGCAGACATGTTGGTCTGGGGACCGAGGGTCACTTGTCTGGGGACGGAGGGTGGAACATACGCCCATGTACCCGGCTCGGGCAGCCTCAGCCTAGAGACGAAGGGTGGAGCACATGCCCATGTCTTCAGGCCAGATGATCCCAACCTCGAGACGGAGGGTGGAACACATGCCCATGTCTCTGGGGTGCAGGACGCTGCTTGGAGAGAGCGGGTGGAACATATGCCCATGTCTCTAGGCCGGGGCTTCGTTCGATCACCAGCGGTGGATCGCATACTCCCCCATGTCCCAAGACCTGGCTTGGTCTGCTTCGGGGTGGGGTCTCAGGTACTTGCATGGGTACCCCGGGTTCCCCAGCGAGGCGCGTTGGGCACAACCTTGGGTGTCGGCCTCACGCGTGACGGAAGGGCACCACCGGGCCCGGCCTGCAACTGTCATTACAAGCAAGAAAGTCCCTAGCTACATATCCTTCCATAACATAACCCTCAGAAATATCAGGCAATTCATATCTAGGAGAGCTAGGTCTAGCAGGTGTCTCAAAGTATTCAGTTTCAATAATCTTATCAGTTTCAGAAGTATCATAATTTTCAGCATTGACTCTAGCAATTTGTTCATCAAGAAATTCACCTAATGCCTCTCATCATAAGCATCATGCATAGCAGAAGTGGCATCATCAATTACTTGTGAGATATCTGAATTACTAGTAGGTGGTGGTGTCGCAAACTTACTCATAGCAGAAGGTGAATCAAGTGCAGAGCTAGATGGCAGTTCCTTACCTCCCCTCGTAGTAGAGGGATATATCTTGTTTTTTGGATCTTTCAGATTCTTCATAGTGATCAATAGATATAAATCCCAAGTGACTCAAAGAATAGAGCTATGCTCCCCAGCAACGACGCCAGAAAAAGCTCTTGATAACATACAAGTATAGGGGATCGCAACAGTTTTCGAGGTAGAGTATTCAACCCAAATTTATTGATTCAACACAAGGGGAGCCAAAGAATATTCTTGAGTATTCACAGCTGAGTGGTCAATTCATACACACTTGTAAGACTTAATATCTGCAGCAAATTATTCAGTAGCAAAGTAGTATGGAAGTAACGGCAATGGTAGCGAAACTAACACTAGCAGTTTTGTAGTGATTGTAATAGTAGCAGCGGAGAAGTAACTTAGCAAGGATCAATATGTGAAAGGTCATAGGCAATGGATCGGTGATGGATAATTATGGTGGATGTAATTCATCATGCAACAGTTATAACATAGGGTGACACAAAACTAGCTCCAATTCATCAATGTAATGTAGGCATGTATTCCATATATAGTCATACGTTCTTATGGAAAAGAACTTGCATGACATCTTTTGTCCTACCCTCCCGTGGCAGTGGGATCCTAATGGAAACTAAGGTATATTAAGGCCTCCTTTTAATAGAGAACCGGACCAAAGCATTAGCACTTAGTGAATACATGAACTCCTCCAACTACGGTAATCACCGGAAAGAATCCCAGTTATTGTCACCCTGGGGGATGCAGATCATAACTCGTAATAGGTGTCTACAACTTGCGAGATAGGATCAAGAACACACATATATTCATGAAAACATAATAGGTTCAGATCTGAAATCATGGCACTCGGGCCCTAGTGACATGCATTAAGGATAAAAAAGTCATAGCAACATCAACCTTAGAACATAGTGGATACTAAGGATCAAACCCTAACAAAACTAACTTGATTACATGATAAATCTCATCCAACCCATCACCGTCCAGCAAGCCTACGATGGGATTACTCATGAACGGCGGAGAGCATCATGGAAATGGTGATGAAGGATGGTTGGTGATGATGATGGTATCGATTTCCCCTCTCCGGATCGCAAAACGGACTCCAGATCTGGTCTCCCGGTGATGATGAAACATGATGAACTCTTCTCTCTGATTTTTTCTCCGCGAATAGGGTTATATGGAGCTGGAGAGGAGGTCGGAGGAGCCACGAGGACCCGACAAGCCTGCTAGGTGCGGCCAGGGGGGTGGCCACGCCCAGCAGGCTTGTGGCCTACCGGTGGCCCCCCTCTAGTTGATTCTTGTGCTAGTATGTTTATTAAATCCAAAAATATTCACTGTAAATTTTCAGGACGATCCGAGAACTTTTATTTCTACACGAAAATAACACCAAGGCAATTCTGTTAAAAACAGCGTCAGTCCAGTTAGTTCCATTCAAATCATGCAAATTAGAGTCCAAAACAAGGGCAAAAGAGTTTAGAAAAGCGGATACGATGGAGACGTATCAACTCCCCCAAGCTTAACCCATTGCTTGTCCTCAAGCAATTTAGTTGATAAACTAAAAGTGATAAAGAAAAACTTTTACAAACTCTGTTTGATCTTGTTGTTGTAAATACGTCTAACTGATGTTCAGATTTTCAGCAGAGATCATGGACTAACCACGTTCATAATAACATTTAGGTCTCACATTGACTCATATCAATGATATAATCAACTAGCGAGCAATAATAATAACTCTCGGATGACAACACTTTTTCAAAACAATCATGATACAATATGACAAAACGGTATCTTGCTAGCCTTTTTGAGACCGCAAAACATAAATGCAGAGCACCTCTAAAGAACAAGGACTGACTAGACATTGTAAGTCATGGTGAGAGAGATCCAATCATGCTCATACTCAATACCAATTAACAACAAGCATACAAATGACCGTGGTGCTCTCTAACTGGTGCCTTTTATAAGAAGATGATGACTCAACAATAAAATAAATGGAAAGGCCCTTCGCAAAGGGAAGCATTGATTTTCAGAGGTGCCAGAGCTCGAGTTTTTAAAACAGAGATAAGTAATGAGTTTTGATTAGTATGCTTTCATTGCTCACATAACGACCAAGAGGTTTTCAACATCTTCCATTCTAGATACATTATAGGCGGTTCCCAAATAGCATCATAAATATTTACTCCCCCTCCACCAATCAGTCACACTCCACGGCGAGCCGAATCCATAGATACCGTCCATACAAACACAGTTCTGGGGGAGTTTTGTTTCATTAGATTTTGCTTTTATTTCGAGCATGGAACTAGGCATCCCGGTTACTAGGCACTTTCTTGTGAATGATAGTGAATCAACACATATCATGAGAATAACCCACCTAGCATGGAAGACACTAACAATCCCCAGTCGCTACATGAGCGACTTGGGCATACAAAACAAAATGTTTATTTGAAGGTTTAGAATTTGGCACATGCAAATTTACTTGGAACGGCAAGTAAATAGCGCATATAAGTAAACTCATATGAAACTACTTTGGGTTTGAGAGTTTGGATGCACAAGTAGTATTCCTGCTTAGTACAAGTGAAGGCTAGCAAAAGACTGGGGAGCGACCAACTAGAAAGCGACACAGTCATCAACATGCTTTAAGATTAACCAACATTGGATGCAACCATGAGTAGTATATAAATCACTATGAACATAAATATCGTGGAGGCTATGTTGATTTTGTTTCAACTACATGCATGAACATGTGCCAAGCCGAGCCACTTGAATCGTTGAGAGGAGGATACCATCCCATCATACTACATCACAACCATTTTAATATGCATGTTGGCACCCAAAAAACCATTATCCACTCGTAGCTAATTAAGCATGGCATGATTAACCGTAATCTCTAATTTGCATTGCAAACATGTTTCACCCATAATGAACTGAATTCCGAATGATGAGCTAATCATATTTAGAAAAGCAAGATAGGTCGAGTTCATACCAGCTTTTCTCCATCTCAATCTTTTCATCAAATATCGTCATTATTGCCTTTCACTTGCATGACCGAATGGTGTGGATAATAATAAGAGTGCACGTGCATTGGACTAAGCTAGAATCTGCAAACAATAACTCAAAGGAGAAGACAAGGTAACATGGACTCTCTAACAGGTAAATAATAATGCATTTGCAAGCCACTCGACATTTTCATTGTGTCTTCTCCTTACAACCCCAAAAAGAAAAGTTAAAACATGAACGAGAAATAATATTTACACAGGAAAGCTCCCAACAAGTAAAAGAAGAACGAAAAATCTTTTTGGGTTTTCTTTTTAATGCTACAACTAAGCAACTGGAAAATAAAGCTAGAACTGTTTTTTGTATTTTTCTCAAATTTAATTAAACACACAAGAAGAAAGCAAAACAAGAAAATAAACTACCATGGATGGTACAATGACAGAGTATGAACACGGACTTCTAAGATGAATGTGTGAACATGAACGTAAGGTCGGTGAGAAATATGTACTCCCCCAAGCTTAGGCTTTTGGCCTATGTTGGTCTATGGCCATGGCTGGCCCTAATAATATCCGAAGTCATAGTTGGGTTTGTACTGGGCTGCGGCGGTTACCACCTGAACGACTGCACCGTGAAGGCGAGCTGATTCGATGCTCCTCTCATACTCGTATGGCTCCTCTATGGTTATAATGCATATCTGTTTTTCCTGAAAGTTAAAGAAGGCAGGAGCAGGAAGGGTAACATGGACAACATGCTGTCGGTCAAAAATTAGTCGGTACTGAAGAGATTGTTTGTTCCTTTTGAGGAACTGAAAATGTACCAAAGACTCATAATCAAGAAAAGTAGGTGGTAACTCAATATCATTTCCACATATGGATACCCCAAGATAATTAGCTAACGAGTGGCATAAATCCCACCAAAGAAATATCCATCCCTAGCATTATTATGCAACCTTCTAGCAACAATGGCTCCTAAGTTATATCGGCTTTCACCCATTACTACACTCTTAAGAATACTAACATCGGTTGCACAAAGGTGGCTATGTTCAGTTTTACTATTAACACATCTACCTATGAAAAGAGCAAGATAATGTATGGCAGGAAAGTGCATGCTCCCCATGGTAGCCTGTGTAATATTTCTATTTTCTCCCACAGTAATGCTAGCATGAAAATCATTATATTCAGTTTTTTGTGGATCACTATAGCTGCCCCATTGTGGAATTTTTCATGCATGATTAGAATCCTCTATATCCAAATTATATGATTTGTCATAAAAGTCAAATAGGACGGAAGGTTTATTAAGTTTGAGTGAAAATTCAAACCTCTGCACGAAAGAATCCGTGAGTTGATAGTATTACTTGCATCTGTCTGACACGAATTCCTCAGGGCCAGCATTTCTTGTGTATGCCTTAAATTCTTCCTTGAAATAGGCATCACTCATGAATTGATATGATGGCCATTCACAAGGTCGTACTTGAGCTTCCCTTGTTGGTTCAAGGTTGGGCTCATGTATCACGAGTCTCGGGGCCTTCCTACTCGATGAACCCCCTTAGAACACATTCCTCAACATTTTTTCTTTTTCTGAAAAATTATGAAAGTTTTAGTGACTCAAAATAAAGGTGAACAAAACTCAACAAAACTCATAGCAACTACTCCCTCAAGTGCCTAGAGGCTGTATTATGCATCAAAACTAGTTGGGACAATACAAATTTGACATGCAAGCTCAAGAACAAGGTCACCATAGAAGCAAAAATTTGCAATATATACCATTGGAGGAATCACATACCGAGAACACAATCTCCCGAAACAGTTTTGTGAATGAAGCTTTGAGCAAGGAGATCGAAAATGGCAGCAAAATGAGCTAGAACACAAGTTTGAGCAATGGTGGGATTTTTTCTTGAGGAAGATGAAGTGTATGGGTGGTGGAACAAGTGGAGGGGTCCACTTGGGACCCACAAGCCTTCTAGGCGTGGCCAAAGGGGTGGCCGCACCTTCTGGGCTTGTGGCCCACTGGTGCAGCCCCCCCAAGTGTGCTGAGTGCCAATTTTTTTAACTATTCCAAAAAAATCATACTCCATTTTCAGGGCATTTAAAGAACTTTTATTTTGAGGTTAATTCTTTATTGCACGGGAAACTTAGAAAACAGGAAAAACATGGCATTCTTACTTAATTTAATCTAACTAACAGAAACTAAAAGTTGGGTACAGGGAGTCGTGCTTTCTAAGTTCATCCATCTCATGCTCATCAAAAGGAATCCATCAAGAAGGTTGATCAAGTCTTATTAACAAACTTCTTTTGAATAACATGAAAGCGAAGAATTTTTGAATAACCCTAAGTTACCTCAACGGGGATATGCATGTCCCCAACAATAAGTATATAATATTTCTTCGTGACTGTAGGAAGAGGTAACTCAAAGTTTCCAATAATAATTGTTGGAATTTTTTCAATAGCGTTGATACTATGAACTTGAGGTTGTTTCTTCGGAAAGTGTATGGTATGCCCATTACCATTAATATGAAAAGTGGCATTGCCCTTGTTTCAACCAATAACAACCCCTGTAGTATTGAAAAAGGGTCTACCAAGGATGATCGACATACTGTCATCCAAGGGAATATCAAGAATAACAAAGTCTATCAAGATAGTAGTATTTGCAACTACGACAGCTACATCCTCACAAATACCGATAGGTAGAGCAGTTGATTTATCATCCATTTGCAAAGAGATTTCAGTAGGTGTGAACTTATTCAAATCAATTCTATGATATAAAGAGAAAGGCATAACACTAACACTAGCTCCCAAATCACGTAAAGCAGTTTTAACATAATTCCCTTTAATAGAGCATGGTATAGTTGGTATTCCTGGATCTCCTAATTTCTTTGTACTCCACCCTTAAAAGTATAATTAGCAAGCATGGTGGAAATTTGAGCTTGCGATATATTCCTTTTATGAGTCACAATATATTCCATATACTTAGCATAAGGAGACATTTCTAGAATATCAGTCAAGCGCATACACAAAAAGACAGGTCTAAGCATTTCAACAGAGCGCTCAAAATCCTCATCATCCTTTTTCTTGGATGGTTGAGGAGGAAAGGGCATGGGTTTCTGAACCCATGGTTCTCTTTCTTTACCGTGCTTCCTAGCAATAAAGTCTCTTTTATCATTTCTTTTATTATTAGGATGTGGGTTATCAAGATCAACAGCAGGTTCAATCTCCACATCATTATCATTACTAGGTTGAGCATTAACATGAACATAATCATTTATATTATCACTAGGCTCATGTTCATCACCAGATTGTGTCTAAGCATCAGAAATAGAAATATCATTTGGGCTTTCAGGTGTATCTATTATAGGTTCACTAGTAGTATGCAAAGTTCTATCGTCATCCTTGTTCCTCTTATTACTGGAATGACTAGGTACATCAATATTACCCCTTTGAGAATCTTGCTCAATTCTCTTTGGGTGGCCCTTAGGATACAAAGGTTCCTGAGTCATTCTTCCACCTCTAGTTACAACTTTAACAACATGGTCATTGTTCTTACTATTCATCTCATTAAGCAAATCATTCTGTGCTTTAAGTACTTGTTCTACTTGAGTAGTTACCGTGGAAGCATGTTTACTAATCAGTCTAATATCATTGATAGTTCTACTCATATAATCACCTAAGTGATCAAGCATGAAAGCATTATGTTTCAATTGTCTACTGACATAAGCATTAAAATATTCTTTCTTAACAACAAAATTATCAAATTCATCCAAGCATTGGCCAGCAGACTTTTTATAAGGAATATCGCTTTCATCAAATCTATGAAGAGATTTACCTCTACTACCTATGTCGGGTTATCAAAACCATGTATTTCTTCAATAAGTGGTAGATTCTTAACATCTTCAACTTTAATACCTTTTTATTTCATAGATTTCTTTGCCTCTTGCATATCTTTAGGACTGAGAAATAGAATACCTTTTTTTCTTCGGAGTTGAATTTGGAGGTGGATCGGGAATAGTCCAATCATTATCATTGCTCAATATATTATTCAATAGTATTCCAGCTTGTTCAACTGTTTGTTCTTTGAAAACACAACCAACACAACTATCTAGGTGGTCCCTAGAAGCATTGGTTAGTCCATTATAAAAGATATCAAGTATTTCATTTTTCTTGAGAGGATGATCAGGCAAAGCATTAAGTAATTGGAGAAGCCTCCCCTAAGCTTGTGGGAGACTCTCTTCTTCAATTTGCACAAAGTTAAATATTTCCTGCAAGCCAGCTTGTTTCTTATGGGTAGGAAAATATTTTTCAAAGAAGTGATAAATCATATCCTGAGGGCTATGCACACGACTAGTAGCAAGAGAATTAAACCATATCTTAGCATCACCCTTTAGCGAGAAAGGAAACAACTTGAGGATATAATAATTATGATTTTTTTCCTCATGAGTAAATAGGGTGGCTATATCATTCAATTTAGTAAGATGTGCCACAACAGTTTCAAATTCATAACCATGGAAAGGATCAGATTCAACCAAAGTAATTAACTTGGGATCAACAGAGGATTCATAATCCTTATCAGTAACACAGATAGGTAAAGTAGCAAACTTAGGATTCTATTTCATTCTAGCATTCAAAGATTTTTCTTTCCACTTGCATAGTAATTTCTTAAGATCATCTCTATCATTACAAGCAAGAAAGTCCCAAGATACCTCTCCTTCCATAACATAACCCTCAGGAATATCAGGCAATTCAGATCTAGCAGAGCTAGGTCTAGCAGGTGTCTCGAAGTGTTCAGTTTCAATAATCTCATCAGTTTCAGAAGTATCATAATTTTTAGCATTGACTCTAGAAATTTGTTCATCAAGAAATTCACCCAGTGGCACAATATTATCAAGCATAGTATTATCATAAGAATCATGCATAGCATAAGTGGCATCATCAATTACTTGCGACATATCAGAATTACTAGTAGGTGGTGGTGTCGCAAACTTACTCATAACAGAAGGTGAATCAAGTGCAGAGCTAGATGGCAGTTCCCTACCTCCCCTCAGAGTAGAGGGATATATCTTGGTTTTTGGATCTTTCAGATTCTTCATAGTGATCAACAGATATAAATCCCAAGTGACACAGAGAATAGAGCTATGCTCCCTGGCAACGGTGCTATAAAAAGGTCTTGATAACCCACACGTATAGGGGATCGCAACAATTTTCGAGCGTACAGTATTCAACCCAAATTTATTGATTCGACACAAGGGCAGCCAAAGAATATTCTCGAGTATTCTCAGCTGAGTTGTCAATTCAACCACACCTGTAAGACTTAATATGTGCAGCAAAGTATTCGGCAACAAAGTAGTATGGAAGTAATGGTAATGGTAGCAAAAGTGACAGTAGCAGTTTTGTAGTGATTATAATAGTAGCAGCAAAGAAGTAACTTAGCAAGGATCAATATGTGGAAATCTCATAGGCAATGGATCGGTGATGGATAATTATGCTGGATGTAATTCATCATGCAACAGTTATAACATAGGGTGACACAGAACTAGCTCCAATTCATCAATGTAATGTAGGCATATATTCCGTATATAGTCATACGTGCTTATGGAAAAGAACGTGCATGAAATCTTCTTTCCTACCCTCCTGTGGCAGCGGGTTCCTAATGGAAACTACGGGATATTAAGGCCTCCTTTTAATAGAGAACCGGAACAAAGCATTAGCACTTAGTGAATACATGAACTCCTCAAACTACGGTAATCACCAGAAAGAATCCCAGTTATTGTCACCCTGGGGGATGCGGATCATAACTCGTAATAGGTGTCTACAACTTGAAAGATAGTATCAAGAACACATATATATTTATGAAAACATAATAGGTTCAGATCTGAAATCATTGTACTCGGGCACTACTGACAAGCATTAAGCGTAGGAAAGTCATAGCAACATCAATCTAATAACATAGTGGTTACTAGGGATCAAACCTTAACAAAACTAACTCGATTACATGATAAATCTCATCCAACCCATCACCGTCCAGCAAGCCTGTGATGGGATTACTCATGAATGGCAGAGAGCATCATGGAATTGGTGATGACGGATGGTTGGTGATGACGATGGCGTCGATTTCCCCTCTCTAGATCCCAAAATGGACTCCAGATCTGGTCTCCCGAGGAAGAACAGGAGGTGGCAGCGGCCCCATATCGTTAAATGCGATGAGCTTTTCTCTCTGATTTTTTTCTCCGTGACTATGGTTATATGGAGCTGGAGAGGAGGTTGGAGCAGCCATGAGGGCCCCACAAGCCTGATAGTCACGGCCAGGGGGGCCGCGCCTAGCAAGCTTGTGGCCTGTAGGTGGCCCCCCTCTGGTTGATTCTTGTGCTAGTAGTTTCTATTAAATCCAAAAATATTCTCTGTAAATTTTCCGAACAATCCGAGAACTTTTATTTATGCACAAAAATAACACCAAGGCAATTCTGCTGAAAAAACGTCAGTCTTGGTAGTTCCATTCAAATCATGCAAATTAGAGTCCAAAACAAGGGCAAAAGAGTTTGGAAAAGTGGATAGGATGGAGACGTATCAGGGGCTCTGCCGCCACCCGACACACCACCTCCAAGCCTCTGGAGGCTTGCACCTCTCGAGGCAGGAACACAATTTTTGGGAGCCACTTGAGCATCAAGGGGGGCTCCTGAGCAACGCGCCTCAAGAGCCTTACCAATCACATATCCACTCACCCATTGGTGTCGTCCTAGCGATCCGTTCGTCCCAAGGGTGTCGAGGCCTCATCCCGTAGTCGCGTCCTCGGTGATCTGAACGCCCCTTATGACGGTCTAGGAATGTGCGGGACTGGAACCTACCGACGTAGAGTGCTTCTTGAACGTCAAGGGGGGCTCCTAAGCAACGCGCCTCAGGAGCCTTACCGGTGATATAGCCCTTCGTCCCTATGTGTCGTACTCGGTGATCCGGACGCCCCAAAGGTGTCGAGGCCTCACCATGTAGTCACGTCCTGGTGATCCGGACGCCCCTTACGGCGGTTGAGGAATGTGCAGGACTAGGTCCTACCGACGTAGAGTGCCTAATGGGCTACCAACCCGGTTCACTCGTGAGGAAAAGAAGCCCCCCGGGACATGCAGACTCCCCAAGCGCCGTTGCCGAACCTCCCCGACTCAAAAGCCTACCGTGAGCATGTCAAGATAAGTACTCTAATCGTGACCAGCAAGAAGTCTCAATTAACAATAACACAAGGACCAGGACACAAGCAGATGCGCTATAACACACCCATCGTCAGGGCCTAGGTGCCTGGATGCTCGCACGACACGGTCAATCGGATCGGCAGGAACCCTGGGCAAAAGGGAGCGCGGTGCTACACACCTCGTCATACGGGAGCACCCTCAAGGGTCTCTTTAAAATTACATTAGAGTTGCCACTAGGCCACATGCATAACCCTGTCAGGTGAACAAGAAGACTACTCAAGAGGACATGCAGTCCCCGTCACTCTCGTCATCACCACCACCACCAGTCTCACGCTCCTCAGCTCCAACATGGTCCTCGGGATCGTCAGAAGAAAGCTCCGTTATCAAGTCCTCCACGTGGTCCTCAACCCACTCGGCAAGGGGAACGTGAATCACTTTTGGAACGGGGGAAAACACCGCCTCGAAGTTGAAGTGCGGGTCGAAGCGAAGGAGGTGGATGAAGACGCGTGAGGCCGCCTGCGCGAAGAAATCACGGTGCTTCTCCTTCGAAAGTTCATTGATCTTCACTGCACCCCCTTCAAGGCACTCCACGACCCTGGACAAGAAGCCTAGGTACCTGGCCTCATCGGGGATGAGGGGGCTTGCGGCGCTCTCGCCGCAAATGTCACTCAAGGCCCGGTGGGCCCTATTCTCGAGGTACTAGAACATCTTGGAATGCGTGTGCTGAAGGCCACGGGCCCGACTCGCCTCGTCCGGAGCCTTCTCCATAGGGGAGGTCACTCCCTTAACCTGCTTGAAGAGGGAGGACAGCTCAGCCTCGGCAGCCGCTTGAGCATCCACCGTGGCTTCCTACCGTCGTTCCGCCACCACCAGCCTCCTCCTGAGGTCGTTGGCCTCACCCTTCAACTGGTCGCGTCGCCGGCAGAAACGAGACTCCTAAAGCTTCAACTTGGCACGATAATCTTGGAGAAGGGAGCGCCGAACCTCTACCACCTTGTCGTTGATCTCCTCCTCAACATGTGCCTCGGGGGTGGCGAATGATTCCTCGGCAAGCGACATCTAGCGCTCCCTCACCTCTAGCCTCTCCTGCTCCAGGCTCTGCTCCAGCGCCTCATCACCAACGCGTCTTTGAGCATGCAGGGGTTCTCACCGCCAGCGGGGAACTCGATCACCGGGCCATCAAGTGCGGCCTGCCGTGCATGGATTCGCCTGTAAATGGCGGCGTTGGAGGCTTGAAGCCCCTCAAGGCGTTCCTCAGAGGCCTTGCGTTGGCTGTTGGCCTCCTGACCCTCGGCGAGGGCGTGCTCGCAAGCGTCCACCGCCGCGGTGAGGGACCCCTCGGCGTCTGCATGGGCACACTCGCGCTACAAGAGGACGAGGTTAAAGGTGACTCCAAGGCGATGCATTTCCTACGTGAGGTGCCAATGCTCCATCTCCCAGGCGGGCGTCAACATCGGCGAGCTCCACCCCCAGGCGTCCTAGCGCCTCTGCCGCAGTTTGGAGCAAACCCCATTGCACGGTGCTCTGGTCACTTGTGAGCTCGAGGGCCTAGCCTGGATCTCCGCCTTCCAAGGATGGATGGGGGAGGCATGCGAGGGTCCACCCAGCCCAGATGCGTGCTTGGGGGCTGGGGTCTCCCACCTGTTCGCCTCAGGAGGAGGATGTGCCCCCAAGGGCCCACGTCTTCGCTCAAAGGGGGCCTAAGGGCATAGAGCGGCGTGCCCCCAGGGAAGGTCGTTAGTGGGGGGCGTAGGCCCTACCTTGGGATCTGGAGGTCATGGACGAAGAAGATCATGGGAGGCTCGCACTTGAGGCCTCCCGGGACCACGTGGTGGACTACATCATCGGTGGGGTATCGCCCTCGACCCCGAGGTGGTCTTGAGCGAGAGCCTAGGGAATGTGCAATGAAGGACGCCCCACCTCAGCCAGGGCGGGAGCCACGGCTTCAGGTTCCCCGGGACTCATGACCCTCACAAGGGGTCACCCTAGGGACGCGTTCCCTCCAGGAGCAGCTCGCACATCACACTGGGAGAAAGAGACGGAACCTGGATCCTCATGGAATCATGAGGGCGTGTGAAGTCTCACATCGGGCGGGAGTGGAGCTAGAGGTAAGCAATTTGTCAGCATGTAAACTCCCGCACCACCATCGCCATCGTCATGCCCACCTTCTTCAGCTCCGCCAGCCTGACAAAAACTCGCACGAGCCTTGGGTCTACAAGCTCCTTGTGCTCGCACCCAGGATTTGGCACTGCGTGGACCAATAGAGGTTCAAACTGGTGGCCGTCCTTAGCAGCATCAATGCACACCCACTACACGTCCGAGGAGAGTCTGGCATCAAGGGCCCCATCAGCCGATGCGTCGACTATTCTTAGGGACACGCATCTAGAGCACTGTCCTCTCGAGATCAACTCCAGGGAGAAGAAGCGGCAAACCAAGTCCACAAAAGGGAAGATGCCAACGAAGGCCTCACACAGAAACACGAAGGTTGAAAGGAGGATGAGGGAGCCAGGGTCAAGGTGGAGCACATGGATATGATAATGCAAAAGCACGATGGAGAGAAAACCCGAGAACGGCGGCAGCAAGCCTGAGAGAAGGGTGTGAAGATGAAAGGGGGTGACGAGGGGCTCATGCTCACTCCAAGGCCGCCAGCCCAGCTGGATCGTGGTCACCCCCCATTCGTTGGAACTAGGGCGACCACCAGCCGGACCTTCTCCAACCCCTCAAGATTCACCACCGGGGACCGACCCAACGCGGGCACCGGTGCCTGCAAGCTCCCCGACGCCCTCAAGCCCTCGTTGTCGGTGTCAAAACCGGAAGATCTTGGGTAGGGGCCCTTGAGCTGTGAGACTAGGGTCGATGGTAACAAGAGACGAAGGAGACAGTGTTGAACCAGGTCAGAGCTCTCCTATGGAGGTAAAACCCTACGTTTTGCTCGATTATATTGATGGTATGAAGGTTACGGAGTTCATCTGCCTCGAGATATAATAGCTAAACCCTAGATGAGTTTACCTGCCCTCTACTTTAAAACCCTCCCGGTTTATATCGACACCGAGGAGTACTAGAGTTTACACATGGTAGGTCTCCTGCCGAGGATAGAGATGTTGATTTACTCATCTTGACTTGGAGTGCACGCCGCCCCTTCGGGACTTCCTTTTGGAATGTGGGCTCTCAATGTATCCGGCCCTTCCTGCGAGAATCAGAGAATGGCCCACCAAACCGGCCTATTAGGAGATAGGCTGACGACCCGAGGACCCCTTAGTCCAGGACTCCCTCAGTAGACCCTGAACTTGCCCCAACGCCAAGGGTCTTAGCTTCGGCTTCTCCACGTGATTAGAGTCTTTGGCTTGCGGGGTGAGTTCTTCTTCCCATTTAATCACCGGCTGCGACTAGTTCGGCCTCCGATGATGTGTAATTTTTTTGATCATATGATCGCCCAAACACCGTGAGTCGCTTAGTCCCGATGGCCAAACGTCAAAGTGTAAATAGTGTATACTGACAACCTTTCTGACGAAGGGTCGTGTCCCACCACGACCACTGAACTAGTTAGCAAAACTCGATTCGCGGTTCGAGGCCATTTTTACATTAGCATGATTCATCAATGCATCAATCGTGCTCCGTTTCACACGTTATACGATTAATCATATCCAATTTCTTCACACGTGTATAATGGCACGCATGTCTTGGGAAGCGGAGAGATTAGCGGTGCACTAAAGGGAAGCTAACCAACGTCACGCCTCATAAAAGGGAGAAAACCCTCAAGGCTTATTCACGCTTCCCATTCGCATCCTTTGCTTCCTCAATCCCCCTAAGCTTCAAGATCCCAAATCCATTTCTTCCTCAAGCTCTCGTCCGAGCTTCATCATGGCAGGTTCGAGCTTTAAGGGCAAGTGGGAGGCCTCCATGGTCACCGACCAGGACATCCAGGACCTAAAGCTGTCTGGCTACCTCCCCGCCAAAGTCTTCCACCGCGCCTCAGAGAAGGACCAGGTGGTTCCCACCCCTAAGCGAGGCCTTCCTGTGGGTCGAACCGCACTTCGGCCTGTGGCTCAAGGTCTTCAACGTCTAGCCGAAGATCGTCGAGGGTGAGCAAGCAGACTACAGAGGGGCAGTAGTCAGCAAGCTCCCCCGTGTCGAATGGCCGATTGGCACCTTCATCGACACCATGAAGATCTTGCAAAAGGAGTGGTTTTATATCACCGAGCCAAGGGAGGAAGGCCAGGTTGCTCCAGCCGACTTTAGATCTGGACCCCCCACAAAATTGACCTCATGTCTCAGGAAGGGTCTTGACTGGGGGTCATATGCAGAGGTGGACAAGCTGCAGAAGCGAATCTCTGTGATGGTCAAGGCCAAGATCGAGCTGGTTAACGTGGTCCAGATCATGCTTTGATGCCGCATCCTCCCCTGCCAGCGCCGGGACTCCGTCATGTGAGCTTATTAGCTTAATGGTGTGCCCACCGTACGTCAACTCTTCCGCACCACTCCGGAGAAACTATGGAAGGCGTTGTTCAAGCCTCGAAAGAGCGGGCCTATCGAGAAGGAGGATCCGGACCTTTGCACCGACAACCATCCTACCCAGGTATGATATAATTGTAATTCTCCATTCTTGTTTTATCAGTAGAAAGGGCTAAACGCCTTTCCCCTTGTTATTGTAGAAATGGCTGAGCAAGGACAAGGGAATCAACTGCCTACCACCACAGGCCGAAGCCCCCAGGTCGGAGGTGTTGGCGGAGATGCTCGTCGAGGCGCCATACACGGCGCCAGAGAAGAAGCAGAAGAAAAAGAAGACTCTGAGAAGGCCTCCGCATAAGGGACCATCCGTATGCTGCATCCAAGGAAACCCATGCCTCCTCTAACCATGAGGAAGAGTATGAGGACGATGAGTACGGGGATTCCCCTCGCTCAAGAAAGAGGGTGGTGTTAGTGGACACCGTGGAGGAGGTACCTCCTCCTGCCCTGAAGCGGGCATGTCGGCCGATGTTGGTCCTGCCCAACGATAGTTCGGACTCGGACACCGAGTCCGAGGACTTCGAGAAGGTTCCTCAAAGGAACCTAAGGGTCAAGCCCCTAGCTCGAAGTAAGAATCCGAAGACTCCCTGAGCAATTTATGCCAAGTTTTCAATGCTATTAATGTGTGAGCTCCTTTTGATCCGCAACCCACCACGCGTTCTCCCCATCGACCAACTTTAATGGTTTTTCCTAGAAGCTAACTCGGGTGCGCCTTGGGCCCGGGGGCTACTGTCGACGTTCTGGGAATAGGGGTACCCAAACCTGCCAGCCTATGGCCTAGAGTGCGGCCCACTCCGACGGCAGGATGGACCAGCATGACCCCAATCAAGACAAGGCCCACGTGGGTGGCCCTAAACTCGCGAGGGAAGAATCATCAAGCCCCACGAGGAACAGGCCTCCTCAGTCCCCCTCGAGAGGGGTGAAGATGTCTAGGCAGTTCTTGGCCTCAGGAGTCCAAGGATGACACAAGATGGGATAGCCGGGCACCAGTGCACCAAGCAGTACAGTTTCTCCTTTGGTGTAAAGGGAGAGAGGATGTATACATGTTCCCAAATCTCCCCAAAGGTTTCCATTCCAGTGTAACGAGACCACGAGCACGAGCCTTGCAGGAAGGATGTAATCGCCCAGCCCACCTCTACATCATGAATAGCTACTTTGCAGGTGAAGACCACCTTTCATCGGGATAAATATGTACTCCTGTTGCCCTTCAAATTTGTCTGTTGTAGGATCCCTTCCCGCCATAGCGATAAGGTAAGAGGACTCGACCCACTATAAATAGAGGCTAGACTACACCGTAGAGAGGGACGAAAAACAAAGGGCAAAGAAAGAGAGGAAAGACCACCAGAGCACCCTCGCGAGGCAACTCACCACTGTACTAGTTCATCCACAAATCTCCTCATGAGGTAATCCACCAAAGTAGGAGTAGGGTTTTACTCTTCAAAGTGGCCCGAACCTGGGTAAATCACCATGTGCAATCTCGTCGTCGTCATCGTGCGAGTTCGTCGTCCAAACCATCGAGTTGTGAGCCAGGTGGGGTGAGGCTGTTGGGGATCTTCGTACACACCCCTGTGTTCGAACTCCTTTGGGTTATGCAGAGCCCGAGATCCGACAAGATTTAATTGGTTCATCAATCTTAGATGGAAAAGCATGCAACTTGAGATTTTCTACATCATTGGAAATTCTTTCAATGCTTCTAGACATATCATCAATCTTATTCAAATTTTCTTCTATTGTAGTATTGAAAGACTTTTGAGCATTAATAATTTCTTTAAAATTACTCTCATGATCATAGGTGTTCCTATTATTATCATTATAACAATTACCATATGATTTACCATAATTATAGGAGGAACTTCCAAGAAAAGGCCTAGGATTAAAATTACCCATATAAGCATTGTTATTGAAATTATTTCGTGATATGAAATTCACATCTACGGAATCACTATTTTTCTCAATCAAATTAGACAAAGGAACATCATTTATATCAATAGGTTCATTCTTACTAACAACCAACTTCATAAGAGCATCAACTTTTTCACTCAAAGTACTAATTTCTTCTACCGAATTAACCTTTTTGCTAGTAGGCGCTATTCCAGTATGCCATTGTGAATAATTTTCCATAATATTATCTAGTAACTAGTAGCTTCACCCAAATTAATTTCCATAAAATTACCTCCCGCGATGAAATCTAAAATATTTCTAGAGAAAAAATTCAATCCCGCATAAGAAATTGTATGATCATCCAAAGATTTAAATCATGAGTTGGACAATTTCTTAGCATCAATTTACTCTTTCCCAGTATTGTGGAACATGTTCATGCTCAGGTTGCTTAAAATTCATGATTTGAGTTCTAAGGGAAACAATTTTCGCAGGCGGAAAATACTTAGTAATTAAAGCATCCTTGCACCTATCCCAAGAATAAATACTATTGCGAGGCAAAGAAGAAAACCAAAGTTTTGCACGATCCCGCAAGGAGAAAGGAAATAATTTCAAATTCACAATATCATTGTACACTTATTTTTTATTTTGCATATCGCATAATTCCACAAATGTTTTTAGATGTGACACGACATCCTCATTAGGAGTACCGGAAAATTGATGTTTCATGACAAGGTTCAACAAAGTGGCATTAATATCACAAGACTCCACACTAGTGGCGGGAGGACAAATATGAGTGGAAATAAAATCATTATTATTGGTATTGGAAAAATCAGACAACTTGGTGTTTTCGTGAGTCATCATGACTATGCAAACAAGATTGCAAGCAAAGACGAGATCTGGAAAGAAAAAGGCAAATGAAAAGGAGAGGGCAAATAAAACGACAAATTTGTGAAGTGGGGGATAGCAAAAGGAGAGGAGAATGGAAAATAATGTAAATTGCAAGGAGATAAGATTTTTGATTAGGAACCTGGTAGATGAGATTGCTTCTTGTGGCAATGACTCCAGAAATTCCTTTCACGTGGCTTGAGACTGTGTCGGTATTTCCCCAAAGAGGAAGGGTTGATGCAGCACAGCGACGGTAAGTATTTCCCTTGGTTATCAAAACAAGGTATCAATCCATAGAGAAATATCATGCACCCACATAAACATCACCTACACACAAATAACAAATACTGGCAACCCGATGCGAAAAGAGAGGTTGTCAAGCTCTCTGCGGTAAAAAGATAGATTAGGTGATGATAGTTTTGGCAAATATATCTCGCAAGAACACAAAATAAAATAAGTAAACAAAAGTGCAGCTAGGTATTTTTGGATTTTTTGGATTAATAGATCTTAAAAAAAATGGAAAATATTAGATTGGAAAGCAGTATGTTGGAAAAGTAGACCAGGGGCCATAGGTTTCACTAGTGGCTTCTCTCATGAGTATAGTGCACGGTGGGTGAACTAATTACTGTTGGGAAATTGATAGAAGATAAAATAATCATAACAATATCCATGCAATAATCATTATATAGGCATCATGTCCAAGATAAGTAGACTGAAATGATTCTTTATCTACTTCTTTACTCCACACATCGACCGCTATCCAACATGCATCTAGTGTATTAAGTTCATGGGAAAACAGAGTAATGCAATAAGAATAGCGACATGATGCAGACAAGATCTGTTCATGTAGGAATAAACCCCATCTTGTTATCCTAAATGGCAATGATATATGCGTGCCTTGCTTCCCCTTCTGTCACTGACAAAGAACACCACAAGATCGAACCCATCACAAAGCACCTCTTCCCATGGCAAGAAAAATAGATCTAGTTGCCCTAACTAAACCAAAGATTCAAACAATAAATACGAGGCTATAAGTAATAATGCAAATAAGAGATCAAAGAAGACTGGAATTACATTCAAGGATAGAAATTGATCATGCACTCAAAATTCATCGGATCCGAACAAACACACCGCAAAAGTCATTACATCAAATAGATCTCCAAGAGACCATAATATTCTAAATCATAGAGAGAGAGGGGAAGTCATCTAGCTACTGCCTACGGACCCACAGGTCTATGGTGGAATACTCACGCATCATTAGAGAGGCACCTATGATGAAGATGAACCCCTCCGTGATGGTGTTAGATTTGATATCGAGGTTTTGGAACTTGCAGTGGATGGAATTTTGTTTCATCAACTCCCCTAGAATTTTCTGAATATTTGGGAATTTATAGACTCAATAGTTGGTGGAGGGGGTGCCCGAGGAGGCCACCACCCACCAGGTCGTGCTAAGGGCCTCTGGCATGCCCTGGTGGGTGGTGGGCACCCTCAGCCCCCTCCTTGGATGTTGTTTGGCCCATCTTGGTTCTTCTGGTCTACAAAAAATCTCCAATTTTTTTAAGGACATTGGGATCCCTTCGGTATTGATTTTCTGCGAAGTAAACATCTAGAAAAAACGGCAACTTGAACTTTGGCATTATGTCAATAGGTTAGTCCCAAAATGTTATATAAAATTGTTATAAAATGATTGTAAAACATCCAAGATCTATAATATAACAGCAGGCAAAAACTATAGATACATTGGATACGTATGAGGCACCGCCGCGTCGGAGCTCCGTCGATCTCGGGGTACAGGCCCGCTCCATCCCTCCTCTCCTCCTCCATGGAACCGCGAGATCCGCCTGACCCTTTTCCCCATCCTCTCGCCATGTTTTGCGGTTGGAAGCTTCGACAACGACCATATACGGATGCTCCTCCGTGACGGGTGTTTGTCGCCTGTGAACCAGGGAACCTCCAGCCCCCCTTCCACCTCCCTGAGTCACGAACATCGCCCAAGTCCTGTTCTTGTGCTCACTAGCCGTCGATATACCCCCAGTCGGTACCGGTGAGCCTCGCCACCCTCTGGCGAGGGGTTGACGACTTCCTCAATAGGCGGGGCCCGTTCATCAGCCTCTCGCACCCCTCCCACACCTCTGGCTCTCACTGGCCCTGGCCCCCACCCGTCAGGTTTAAACCTGGCGCGGTGTGGATGCCCGGCTCACCTGCGCCAGTAGGCCTCTGGGACGACCCAAACGTGGGCCGACTCTGGCCCAGGAACTATGGCCCTTTTTCCTTTCCTTTTTCTTTTTCTTTTTGCAAAAATCCCATAGAATTAAATATTTGTCCAAATCCACATATTCTTCCACCTATAATCTGGTAATATTCTATAGAATTTAATGATGCCACTTGTGCACTTTTTGAAAAATGCTTTATGTACTAGTTTTAATTAGAACCTAGATTTGAATATTTTAAAACCTATGTTAAAATAGTTTTCAAAACCTTTTTCACTTAAAACATGAGATAAATATTTTTAGTTTTTATTATTGTATTTTATAGAGTGATGTATCATTTAGAAGTGGAATATTTTCTCTATTTTTGCTATGTTCTTATTTTTGCCCGTTAATATTGCGACGATAGATTATGTTGTGGACGAGGAAGTTGGACGAGAAGACTTCAAAGACCCCAAGAACTTTGCTGAGCCAGGCAAGCGGCCCTTTGACCATGTTAAGAAACCATTTGATGCATGTCATATAGGACTCCATTTTGTTATGTTAATCTTGACGCTATGGTGACCACCATTATGGGTTGCGTGTAACGACCAAGATGCGGTTCTATCCCAATAAGGCTCGAGGTCCTTGAAGGGGATAGAAGCGCATCTAAGCATTTCGCAAGTACAACATCATTGCATACATTTAATGGTGAGAAGTGTATAATAGATTGGCTTATACTCGCCACATGCTAAATTACAATGTCACGCAAAGCATTCATACATACATCCATAAAAGCAAGGACCGACTACGGATGAAATCAAATGACAAAATATGCAATGAGACTGCCTTGCTATCCCAGGGATCACGACCATGTTGCCTCTCTACTCATTGGGATACATAGCATACATTCGACCATGTTCTTCATCATACTCCCAATGGAGCTATGACGCCTCAACAGGGTAGTCATCATTGGTACCAGTACCTGTAGTGTTGTAATCTATGAGCCACGGGGACTTAGCAATCTTGTAACCTGGGTACTGAAACTATGTAAGCTTTTGGGTGAGGAAGGGTAAGTGCTGAGGTTGCAAAAAGCACCTAAGTATTTATTTGAGTGGCTAACATACAATGACAAAAGTAAATGTGGTGGCCTACGCATAACTATCGAGAACTAGCATGATCACTAAGTGATCCTGAACACCTACTTACGTCAAACATAACCCCACCATGTTCTCTCTCGGTTCATGTTCATGAGCAGAGACAATCACGGTTGGTCTATTTTATTGGAGTTTATTTCAAGATTGTTGTAACCGGGTGTTAAAAAAATTTCCAAGTTGCCACGTAACCGTGGGCACGGCTTTCCGAAAGATTAAACCCTACAGGGGTGCTCCAACTCATCCATCACAAACTAACCACATGCCGCGGGAATAACCTCGACCATGAATCTCGTGATCTTCCTAGGCAAATCGACTAGACAACCACACCTCGAGATAGCCGGAAGCATTAATGGAATTCCTCGCGCAAGACATTCGAGAAAGGTAAAACAAGTCCAACAAGACCACCCGACTTGTCGACGAACCCAATAGGAGCCGCGTATCTCGTTCTCAGGACATGACGGATTGGCTAAGTTTTCGGCTGGCACACCCGTTCATTGCCCCGGCTACTACCATTTTGGACCAACACTCATGAGGAGCACTGGCCCGAGTTATTGATTAATCCACGGGGTAGCTAAGCCCTATGCAATTTTTATTAGGTTGTTAAGCAAATCTAGTACCAAAGTTGGGTCTTGCCAGACAAGCTTTAATCTAAAAGGAATAGTCAAGGGGGTCCCCATAACAACCCCAAGGATGTTAGGAGCACAAAATATGGAACATAACACCGGTAACAAGTAATTATGGTGGCAAAAGTAGAAGAAAACACCAAGCAAAAGGCCAAGCCTTCCACCTTGCCAAGATATATAGGTGCATTAAATTAAATAGCAATAAATATTGTGATATCCCCAGATATCCATGTTATCACAGGGAAACAACCTACACCTACAACTAAGAACGCTATAAGAAGGGGCTGAGCAATGCTATATTAGACAAACAAGGTTTGGTGGGTAGTGGAGGGTTTAGAGGCTTTCATAAAAATGTAGGATGTTGGTCATGCAAGTGGTAGGTGACGAAAGCATAACGATAAGATTTAGGCATCTAGCAAAGCAAAAATAGTGTCGGGATCCGGGTACAGTCATCTTGCCTGATGGGCCTTCAGGGGGATACAGAGTTGGGTCCTCGTAGACGTTCTCTCCATGTTCCTCGTACTCAGGCTCGATACTCGGGTCTAACCAAGGATAAATAATACCAATAAACATGCAAACCAATATGCAATGCACAAACAAGATGGTGCATGTCCAAATTAGTGCATTTGACATGGCAACCTAAGCTAGTCATGTTCCACATGCAAATATTAAGTTGTTTAGTATACTGTACATAAACATATATTTAGTTGTATGAACATGCATGAACGTGGCAAATATGGATGCGCCATGCAAAATCGATGCAAATGCATATGTACAACATTGTAAATGGAGTAACGTAGCTCACGGTACGCTCACGACAAGATAGGAATATCAACGGGGATAAATGCAAAGATGGAGAAGGACCTCGGCTATTACTTGGTATTCTAAGGATACCACTAGAAAGGAAATGAAAATCTAGCAATAATAGACCTAAAGAACATGCAAAACAATGGAGTATAACTCCCACAAACCACAAAACAACTCCACACACAATCTGTCCACAAACAACAACATGTCATCTTGTAACACATGTATCAAGAGCTACCACAAGTTTTAAACCACAACCAAAACATGTACATGAAGTATACATCAAGCTTGACAAATCATCCATCTACATAAACTTAAAAGGAAGCATGGATCAATAGCAATGAAGCTCACGATGGCATGTTGAAACATATTTCAGGGACTTTGTGAAAATTCCAATTTTATGGATCCTGAGTTAGCACGTAGGCATATTAATAGCAAGTCTAAAATATGATACAAGCATTTTTATGACATCAAAATTAATAGGATGGTAGAGGGAACATCCACTACAATTCATTAGCACTAAGCATGAGCTAGAACACAACATATCACTTGGTAGCATCCTCTAAACATGGCATAAAAATAACTATATATAGATTATCAGACTTACAAATATTTAGCATGGGAAATCAACAACTTTTCTTAGCTACTTTGCAGAAAGATACCCACTAATATACAAGCTTATCATGGCAAAGGAAAATACCAGGGCCTAGTGCTCACAAAACAGTACCACTATCATGTTAACAAGTACATCACAACATGCATGAATTAAATCCTACAAAAATCACAAAAGGCCACCTCATCACAAAATAATATTTTCACAAAGTTGCACCAATGGAAAAACTAATGAAACCACTGGATTCCTGGGATTTTTCTACCCCAAATCCATATATCACAAGCATAGGTTTCTGTTGATAAATTTCACAACATGCCATTCACACGAACACAAGAACACTTATAGTCACTTAAAGGCCAAATTTGACAAGTACTAGGTACTTTATAGATATGGAAACAACCAAAACTAGAATATTTCCTTAAAAGGAATTATTCACATAAATCACAAGCAATAAATAACAGAAAAGAAAACAAAGAAAAAGAAAGGGGGGCTACGTGGTAGCGAGCCAGGGGCCCTTATGGGTATGAAAAGTGGGCCATAGGGCCCACTGTCAGTGACCAGCATTAACAGGAAGAAAGGGGGCTAATATGGGTGCCCATGTGGGATCGAACCCGTGACCATCTACGCACACAACGGGTTCTCTACCACTACAATACATAGGGGGGTACTCGACAGAAGATGGGGGCCCGCTCCTCTTAGCTAGACTGCATGGAAGAACAACCACTTGGTGGCAAAATGGTGGTGATGCACGGCGGCTATGACGGAGGACTCCAGCGAACAAGACCACCAACGGGGGCTGTGGGGTCCCTGAGGGATCCATTCCCGGGGAAATAAGGGCCCTACACGCGCAGAGGCAGGGGAACGAACACGAGCGGTAGCTCGGCTCTGCCATGGAGGCCAGGTGATGCAGGGCAGAGGCGGATGAGCAGAACCACTGCTGGTACGCAGGAACGATGCGGCTAGCAGGACCTACCGGATGCGGGCGCTCGACAAGATGCATTACGCAGGGGCACCTGATGCGCAAAAGACACAACAATGACAAAAAAAGAACATGCTTTGACGAAGCTATGCGGGCGCGACCTTGGCATGCACGGATCTACGCGTCTAGGGCACTAGAGCGCAAGGGAGAAGGGTGAGAAGGCAGATTAGCATACCTAGTCCACCTAGGACATGGAGAGAAGGTCGGGGTCGAGCTGGAGATGACGCGAGGCTCGAGGGAAATCTGGCGCACCTAGGATCCGACTACAGGGAAGAAGACAACGACGGTGAGGGGGCTCCGGGCTCGCTGGCGTCGTGCACGGGGATGGAGATGAAGGCGGGGACTCCAGGGAGTCGATCTATGCTGCCGGCCAGGAAGAAGACGAGGTGGATGCCCTGGTCCTAGGTCGAGGTCAAGGTCGGCCGGAGCAGCAAGGGCATGGCGATGGCGAGGGCTTGGGAGGCGCTTACTTGCTGGCGGCGGGGAAGGAGAAGGGGGATGGGTATTTGGGAGCTAGGGCTACACGGGGGACACACTAAATATGGGCCTAGGGGACACCGAAGAACATCAAATCAAAGCTGTCGGGGATGTGGCGCTCTGGATGATCGCCGTACAAAGGAGAACGATTACTGAGGCTTAGCGGGCTGCGGGGGCTGCGCTGGCGCTCTTGCTGGGCCACGGGAGGAGAAGAGGCGCAGCTAGCGCTCTCACTCACAGGGGAAAAACAATAGGGGGTTAATTTAAAATTAACCAAAACAAAACAAACTCCACAGCAGTAAAAGGAAGTTTTTTTCCCCAAAAATAAAAATACTTTTGAATTCCTAAAAAAATGCCCTATTTAATAGAAATGGTGTTGGCATTTTCAGGACAAACAATTTAATATATATATAATTATTAAGCATGTTGTTTTGCAAGGAAAGAGAGCCAATAATGCATCAAACATGGACAAGAGCTATTTTACAAATCCTAACAGGCTATTTAGGGGACGAGCAACATTTTATACCAGATTAAGCAAGTAAAATTCCACATGTTGCAATGTCTTGAAAATAATGAGAGTTGGGCATAGTTCCTATAGAAATTGAGGAGGGCTTTTACCAAGACATAACATGAAGCTCTCACACACCACACCACAAAAAACACACACTCACAACCACTTATGATATGATGAATATGGTGCCATGATACAAAATCAGGAATGTCATGAAGCAAAATATATTACTCAAATCTCAAGGGCACAAGCATGAAGGTTCACACATGACTAATATTACAAATATGGCAAGGGAAGCACTTGGTCTGTTACGTTACCTCTAATACTTTTCCCCGTCGATACTTGCATGACATGACTCTACTTTCTACTTAGAGTTGTGTGGGTGGAAAGTAGTTAGGTTGCTATTTAGATGCTATGCAAAGAAGGACGGAGATATGCATGGTGATGGAAACAAAAGCTTTTCCAAAGACTTTTAAAAAAAACGCCGTGTGCCACTAATGCCCGAGGGAGATGATGATGATCTAGGTGGCCACTTGGTAAAGAAGTGGTGTACCAGTGCAAGTTGTGTGTTGCTACCCCTTGAGCATGCATTGGTTTTCCCTTGAAGAGGAAAGGGTGATGCACCGAAGTAGATAAGTATTTCCCTCAGTTTTTGAGAACCCTAATGGATGCACCTACACAAATAATCAAGCAAGTCACCAATGAATTCACCTACACAAATAATCAAACTCCTGCACCCAACGCTATAAAGAGGTTGTCGATCCCTTCACGGTTATAGGCAAGGATTAGATCCGATAGAGATAGATGTAACGAGTGTGGAAAGCAAAAGGTAAATAAATTGCAGCAAGTATAGATCTAAAAATATATGATGGAGAATAGACCCTGGGGCCATCGGTTTCACTAGAGGCTTCTCTCTTGAAGGCAAATATCATGGTGGGTAAACAAATTACTGTCAAGCAATTGATAGAAAAGCGAATAATCATGTAGTTATCTAAGGCAATGATCATGCATATAGGCATCACGTCCATGACAAGTAGAGCGAAACGATTCTGCATCTACTACTATTACTCCACACAACAACTGACTCGTGCCTATATCTAGAGTATCAAGTTCATGAAGAACAGAGTAACACATTAAGAAATATGACATGATGTAGAGGGATAAACTCAAGCAATATGATGAAAACCCCATCTTGTTACCCTTGATGGCAACAATACAATACATGCCTTGCTACCCCTACTATGTCACTGGGTGAGGACACTGCAAGATTGAACCCAAAACCAAACACTTCTCCCATTGCAAGAATTACCAATCTAGTTGGCCAAACCAAACCAATAACTTGAAGAGACTTGCAAGGATATGAAATCATGCGTATAAGAAATCAGAGGAGATCCAAATAAGATTCATGGATAATCTGAACATAAACTCACAGTTCATCGGATCATGCCAAACACACCACAAAAGAGGATTACATCGGATAGATCTCTATGAAGATCATGAAGAAAATGGTACTAGAGATAAAAGAGAGAGAAGAAGCCATCTAGCTACTATCTATGGACCCGTAGGTCAGTGGTGGACTACTCACGTGTCGTGGGAACGGACACCTATGGGATCAAAGGGTCCACTTTCGGTTTAGTGGGGGGAGGCTCGCAAAGAGAGACGGTCTGATGAACAACACGCGGGAATCTTTACCCAGGTTCAGGCCACACGGATGCATAAAACCCTACTCCTGCTTGGTTGTATTGAGAGTATTTCTAGGGTTCTAGCTACTGGAGCACTGTGAGCTAGAAGGTCCAAAGATTGAAAAGTCAAAAAGTCCTCTACCATATCGCCCTGGGCCCCCTTTTATACTCTGAAGTGGATCCCAACAGTGGCATACAGTGTGTACACGGGGTGTACAGAGCTACAGTGCTATCATAGCTAACACTGAAGGAGTTGTATATGCGCATTTAATGCACCATCAGGCATCTCTGTCCATCAGTGGGACGGGACAGCAGCCCGTCCCATCGACGCCGCTTAGCTCCCTCCAACGTCAACACCTGACCCATGCGCTGGAGGGGTCTTGCCTTGCCGGGGCCTTGCTCTGCCTGTGGGTTCAATAGCCCTCCTAGCAAGACCTTGCCGATGGTCTTGATTTTCCTGTGTTGGTACCTGGCAAGTACCTACTGGACCTTGCTGCCAGGGTGGCTACTGTTGCCCGTGCATGAGTAAGGGGCACTAGAGAACCCAAAACTCTAGTGCACCGACAAGAGCCCCTAGGCTTGGGCCACACACGTCATGAGACGCTGTTGAGCTAGGGCCAATCAGTGCACGGGCATGTGTGGCAGGGCCTTGCGGTTGTGATTATTGCACTCGCTGCGCTTCCCCACGATGCCCATTGAATGCGGGATGTGGGATACGTGCGCGGCGCAACCTTCAAATTTTTATTACCGCATCAGGTCATTTCCTCCACGCGCGCCGCATGCATAGCGGGGAGCCAACAATGGGAACCCGTGATTTAAAGTCCCTAGGAAAAGCAGTAACTGTAGCGCCATGGATTAGGGCAACGGGGTGGTTGATGTTTGCCACGTGATCGAGGGCGCCGCTATTGGAGGAGGTGGGTGGTGTCCTTCCAAGTGGAGGAGGGCCGGCCTCCGTGCTTCCCCCTATAAATTAGGGGCTAGAGAGGGAGACACTCATTCATCCTCCTTCCTTCTTCCAAGAAAAAACCTCCATAGTTCCCCCTCCCATGTCTCCTCAATCTTCAGGTAGCGCTCGCCCTTCACCATGACCAGGGGGCGGGGGCGACCACCTTCCTCTTCTCCGAGGAGGAGCTCTTGTCGAGATCATGCCATCGCTTCAGCAATGGAAGCGGAGGGAGGTTCGAGCTCGCACGGTGGAAGAGGCACGAGGGGATGCAACCGCCGTGGAGGCCGAGGTCGGGGGAGGTGGAGCGCCGCTCCACCTCCTCGTTTGATGTCAGGGCTCTCCATTGAGGAGACCCATGCCGAGGGGACGGCGTTGGACTTCATCCTTGAGTTGGACGGTCCCCACCAAAGCCATCTGTGCCTCCCTCGCCTCTTTGCCAGGGCGATGAAGGGCGACGAGCTGCCCATCCTATGGCTGCGGGTGTCTGGTTTCTGTAACGGCACAACGCAGGTAAACGTCCTCGGGCGAGAGTTATGGGGAGGACAATGGTGAAGATAGTGATGATGAGTCTGGTCTTCGCGTGGTCAAGTCGGAGCCCGATGACTCGAGATCGAACTGACCGCCGGCCGCACCATCACCGTTAACCTCACGCCTCTCCCTCTCTTGGTAGGGTGTCCTCGCCAGGGGCCTTAGTACCGGGCGCTGCCTCATCTTCCAGATGGGTCTTCCGATAGGCACTTGGACTTCAGCTTCTGGGGTCCATCCCCCTTTTCGCCCGTGCTGGCCCTCTCCTCCGTGCAATGCTGGTCTAGGAGGGGCTAGGTTCTTGCCTGCCCATCTGGCAGCCCTGCTCCTCTACATAGTGCTGGTCCAGAGGGGTTAGGCCGGACTTCTGCCGGGGGCCTCTTTCCATCTTTTTCCTCTTGTAGCTCGCCTCCCCTTTCCATCTTTTTCTTCTTGTAATCTCCCCTAGGGGAGAAAGTCAAAAAAAGATGTACTTAGGAAAAAGTGCTATCTTATGTAAATTTCACCCTATTTTGAATGGCTACGTATTATCTTCCTTGTTAGACCTCTTCTTTGTATGGAACTTTCCCTACGCCTTCCCGGAAAAATCTTGCCGGCCTGTGTAGCCCTACCACGAGCGCTTCGAAGAAAGGGTCCTTAGAGGCCTGCTAGCGGTGCTACTGCCAGCAAGATACCTTAGCGCCCTTGGTATAGCCATTCAAGGTGTTGGTCTTGCTCGAAATAGAATAAAGGCATGAGCGCCATCACCTGAGTCGTTGAGCGGACTCGAAACGAAACAAGGAGCGCGGGAACGGCCACTTAAGCCGTTGAGCGGTCCTGAAAACGGTGAGGATGCAGCCAATCGCGGCAAGGTTCCCGTGCGTGCAGGTTTTCCGTATAGAAGTTGGAATTGCCCAAGGAAAATAATTTCACGGCAAGGATTCACTTGGGGTTTTTGCAACTTATCTTTTTGTTGTCCTGCTCCCTCCAGCAAGTTTTTTTGGGACGTCACTCGTAGGTATCCATACCACCATCCCCCTGGCAAAGCTGCACGCTAGGTGTCCTTCTGTCCTTTGAGAAAAAGAAAGAAGAGAAAATATGGGTATGGAACCTTGGCGGTCCTTTAGCCCTTGCCGGGATTAAGTGCAATGCAACACTTCAAATAAACATGCACATAAGTAAACATGAGAGTCGATCAAGATTCCATAACACTTATCTTTATTTAACTATGCATAGGGTCTGAGCCTCGCTTTGTACCAAGGATTACATGCTTCGGCGGCTAGACTTGTACAAAAGGTGGTTGTCGGGAGGCCCTGTAACCATGCCTCATGGGTAGAACTTGCGAAGGTGTTCGATATTCTAGGAGTTGCTCACTGGGATGCCATCTTCGGTCTCAAGGAGGATTGCGCCAGGCCTGGTGACTCGTACTGCCTGATAAGGGCCTTCCCACTTTGGCGTCAACTTGTTGGAATTCTTGGCGAACTGAACTCATCGAAGAATAAGGTCTCCTTCCTCAAGACTTTTGGCATTAACTTTGTGGCTATGGTAGCGGCACAAAGCTTGTTAGTAGCGTGCAACTCTCACAACATCCTGAAGATGGTCTTCCTGAAGAAGAATCGTGTCATCTTGCTGCAACTGCTATTGCTCTAGCCCATCATAAGCGAGCACTCGAGATAACCTGTATATGAGTTCCGTGGGGAGTACTATCTCCACCTCATAGACAAGGGAGAAGGGTGTCTGACCGGTATCTCAATTTGGTGTCATTCCGATTGACCAAAGAACCACCGGTAACTCATCAATCCAGTTCCTTCCGCACTTGTGCAACCTGTCAAAAATTATTGTCTTGAGGCCTCACAACACTTCAACATTAGCCCTATCTGCTTGGTTGTTGCTCCTCGGGTGGGCAACGGAAGCAACATATTCTGCTACCAAGGTCTTGGACATACTGCATGAAGGTGCGACTCGTGAACTACGTGCTGTTGTCAGTGATGATCCTGTTGGGAACACCAACGCGGCAAACTAGTCCCTTGAAGAACTTGACGGCTGGCTGTGCTGTCACCTTTCTCACTGCTTCCACTTTCGACCACTTTGTGAACTTGTCGATTGCAACGTACAAGTACTCAAAGCCCCCGGTAGCACGGGGAAAGGGGCCCAAGATGTCAAGCCCCCAAACGGAAAATGGCCAGGAGAGTGGGATCGTTTGATGTGCTTGAGCCGGTTGATGTAATCTCTTTGAATGAAACTGGCATGCTTCACACTTGGTTACAAATGTCATTGCATCCTAGAAGGCATTGGGCCAAAAGAAGCCTTGCCGGAAGGCCTTTCCGGCAAGGGCTCTTGATCCTATGTGGGAACCACATATACCTCTGTGTATCTCTGCCAACAGATCCAGTCCATCTTCCTAGGAAATACATTTGAGGTTCACACCGTTCGACCTCCTTCTATATAGCACATTGTCCACGAACTGGTACATATTAGACCGGCATACTATTTTCTCTGCTTCTTCTTGTTCCCCGGGAAGTTCTCCCGTCTGAAGGAAACGAACGATGTGTTGTGCCCATGATGGAGCCTAGGGCTCGACAGCAAGGACTAAAGGAATATCCTCTGTTAGGGTAGCATTTGTCTCAACAGCAAGGTCCTGAGGACCTGCCGGAGCCCGTTGCACCTCGGCAAGCCTGGTGGGAGCATGCGCTTCCACGGCAAGAGCCGGGGCCTTGCTGGAGCACAGTTCTCACTGACAAGCCTGCCGTTCTCTTTGGCAACCTTCTCACGGGCGGCTTCCGGGAGCCCTACCAGGAAATACTTGCCGGAACTTAACTTTCTTCTCTTCTTTTGCCCAGTTGATGGTGTCACAGAGGGTTGAGTTAGTTGGAGCACGAAAATTCCTGGTTCCATAGGCAACTTAAGGGCAGCACACTTTGACAGGCCAGCGGCAACATTGTTCTCCGCACACGGAAAGTGCTCCATTTGCAGGACGTGAAAACGTTCTTCCAATTTACTCACTTCATCTACATAGGCTTCCATCAACAGGCTCTGGTAATATTTGTTCACCCGCCTAACGACAAGTTGAGAATCACCCCTGACAATAAGTTTCTTGATCCCATGGTCTGCCGCGATCCTGAGACCGGCAATCAGTCTTTCGTACTCAGCAGTGTTGTTTGTTGATCTCTCCCGGAGAAGGTGCATCTAGACCATATATCTGAGGTCCTCTCTAGTCGGTGCGACAAGCAGCACTCCAGCACCGGCGCCTTGTAGCGAGAAAGCTCCATCAAAATACATGATCCATTCTCGATCGGTTTCCTTGCCGGGGAGAGTTGACTCTGGAATTTCTTCATTGGGCGTTGGGGTCCATTCTACAATGAACTCCGCCAATACCTTGCTCTGAATGGTCGAAGTGCTTTCAAACATAAGACCAAAGCTTGACAGTTCCAAAGCCCACTCCACAATCCTGCCGGTAGCTTCTGGGTATCGCAAGATCTGCTGTGGCGGAAAGCGAGTGACAATGGTGATCTTATGTGCTTGGAAGTAGTGGAGCAGCTTCCTCGAGGCCATAAGAAGTTCGAAGATCAACTTTTGCATGCTAGAATATCTCGACCGAGTCCCCTGCAACAAGGAGCAGACAAAATAGACTGGTCTCTGCACCACCTTCTTCTTATGAATTACCACATTCAACTGCAGCAGATCCTTCTTTGCCGGCACCAGACCCTACCGGGGAATGTCCTGGCTCGTCGCTTGGTGGCTCTGTCGTTGCCGCTGCTTCTTCGTCAACTTCTCTTTCATCCACTAGTGCATCACTCACCACTTGATTTTTTGCCACCAGATATAGAAACAACGACTCTTGTGGTTTTGGCACAACTAGGACTGGCGGAGAGGAGAGGCACTTCTTCAAATCTCGCAGCGCTGCCTCCACTTTTGGAGTCCATTTCATTGGACCTGCCTTCTTCAAGATTTTGAAAAAAGGTAGGGTGCGCTCAGCAGATTTTCAGATGAACCTGCTCAGAGCATCAACACAGCCGGCAAGACGTCGCACATCTTTCACTCGTCTTGCTGCTTCAATTTGCTCAATTGCTTTGATCTTGTCGGGATTTGCTTCAATTCCTCATTGAGATACAAAGAACCCAAGAAGCTTGTCGGATGGGACGCCGAACACACAGTTCTAAGGGTTGAGCTTCATGTTGATCTTGTGTAGCTTGGCAAACATTTCTTCTAGGCCTGATATGAGCGTAACCTTGTTCTTGGTTTTGACCACTATGTCATCCATATAAGCCTCCATATTTCTATGTAGCTGGGGCTCAAAACCAATATGGACCGCTCTTGTAAAAGTAGAACCAACACTTTTCAACCCGAAAGGCATACACGAAAAGCAATACATACCACATGGGGTGATAAATGCGGTCTTCTCCTCGTCTTCCTTAGCCATAAAAATCTGATTATAGCCAGAATAGGCGTCATGGAAAGATAACAGATCACAACAGGCGGTGTAGTCCACAATTTGGCCGATGCGCGGCAAGGGAAAAGGATCTTTGGGGCAGGCTTTGTTGATGTCTGTGAAATCAATCTATAACCTCCATTTTCCATTCGCCTTGCACACCACAACCGGATTGGCCAACCATGTTTGATGGTGTACTCCTCTGATCAAGCCAGGTGCCTCTAGTTTCTTAATCTCTTTGGCAATAAATGTTGCCTCTCCAAAGATTGCTTCTAGACCCCCTACCTGGCGCTCCAAAGATATCGTGGGAACAAACACCTATGGGATCAAAGGGACCCCTTTCGGTTCGGCGGGGGAGAAGGCTCGCACAAAGCATCAGTCCAATGAACATCACGCGGGAATCTTTACCTAGGTTTCGGCCGCATGGATGCATACAAACCTACTCCTGCTTGGTTGTATTGAGAGTGTTTATAGGGTTCTAGCTATAGGAGCACTATGAGAAGCTACCACGTGTGTGATCTGGAAGGTCCAAAGATTCAAAAGTCAAAATGTCCTCTACCGTATCGCACTGGGCCTCCTTTTATACTCTGAAGGGGATCCCAACAGTGGCGTACAGTGTGTACACAGGGTGTATAGAGCTATAGTGCTATCATACCTAACACTGATGGAGTTGGACAGATGCATTTAATGCACCGTCGGGCATCTCAGTACGTTAGTGGGATGGGACGGGAGCCCGTCCCATCGGTGCCGCTTAGCCCTCTCCAACATCGACGCCACGACACGTATCCAAGTGGATCGACACCTGGCCCGTGCGCTAGCGGGGCCTTGCCGGGGACTTGCTTTGCCTGGGGGTTCAATAGCCCTCTCGGCAAGACCTTGCAGGTGGTCTTGATTTTCCTATGTTGGTATCTGGCAAGTCCCTGTTGGGCCTTGCTGCCAGGGTTGCTACTACTTCCCATGCACGAGTAAGGGGCACTAGAGAGCCCAAAACTCAAGTGCACCGACATCACGCATCATCGGAGGGGCAATGGAGTTGATGTAGATGCCCTTTGTGATTGAAACCTCCTCCGACAGATTACCGGAAAAGGCTCCAAGATTTGATCTCTCGGGAACGGAGGATTCCGATGGCAGAAAAGTATTTGTGTGGCTCTTTTTGATGTTGGGGGAATATTTGGGTATTTATAGGCCAAGAATTAGGGTTAGGAGACCTACCAGGAGGCGACAAGACTGCTAGGCGCAGCCAAGGGGGCCCGCGCCTAGCAGGCTTGTGGCGCCGTGGCACCTCCCCTGATGTGCACTCCAAGCTTGGATTACTTATTTCCTTCGAGAAAAATTCCTTCCGTAGGTTTTATTCTGTTTGGAATCCATTTAATATTCCATATCTACAAAACTCAAAAACAAGGAAAAATAGAAACTGGCACTTGGCTTTAGATTAATAGGTTAGTCCCAAAAATAATATAAAATATCATATTAATGCATATAAAATATCCAAAACATATAATATAATAGAATGCCATCATCAAAAATTATACATACGTTGGAGATGTATCAGCATCCCCAAGCTTAATTCCTGCTGGTTCTTGAGTAGGTAAATGATAAAAACAGAATTTATGATGTGGAGTGCTACCTAACATATTTATCCAAGTTGCGCGGTACTAGAAAGGCTAGCAAAACTTGAAGGGTGAGAGTGTGTATAATCCATGGAATCAACATTAGTCATAAATAACTCAGATAGTTATTGCAAAAGTCTATTAGTCATTGAAGCAAAGCATTAAACACATGCTCCTAGGGGGGAGGTTGGTAGGAGTTAACCATCGCGTGCCCCCAACCCTCACACAAAGCTCGACAATCTATAAACAAGTCATGCTCCGATTTCCTTACATAGAGGTTCACCATACGTGCAACTACGAGAATCACAAACTGTTAGACAAGTATTTTTAGCAAATCACAATTTACTTCCTAACATGTCTCTTAACATTACCATCTTTATATCTCAAAAGTTTATGCAAGGAATCAAACTTCTCATAAATATGCTATGGATTTTTTTATTATATCCCTTTTGGATGCTATCATATTAGAACTAAATTCATAACCTAGACCAATTACCATGTTGTTTCTAGAAACTCTTAAAATAATATAAGCGAGGTGCGAGAGTTCAAGTATTTCTATAAAACTAAAACACCACCGTGCTGTAAAAGATATAAGTGAAGCGTATAGAGCAAAATTGCCCAACTCAAAAGATATAATTGAAGCACAAAGAGTATTCACCAATACACGATTCAGCATGTCGCTATCCAAATATGTGTGCATCAAGGATGATTGTGGCAAACTAACAAGCAAATACTCATATCATACAAGACGCTCCAAGCAAAACTCATATCATGTGGTGAATAAAAATATAGCCTCAAGTAAATTTACTGATGGATTGAAGACGAAAGAGGGGATGCCTTCCGGGCATCCCCACGCTTAGGTTCTTTGGCAGCCTTGAATATGACTTTGGGGTGCCTTGGGAATCCCCAATCTTAGGCTCTGGCCACTCCTTATTCCATAGTCCATCCAATCTTTACCAAAACTTGAAAACTTCACAACACAAAACTTAACAGAAAACTCATGAGATCCATTAGTCTAAGAAAATAAATCACCACTTTAGGTACTGTTGTGAACTCATTCTTTATTTATATTTGTGTTATACATACTTTAATCTAACTTCTCCATGGCTCATACCACATGATACAACCCAAAGATTGATCAAAATAGGCAAACAACTCAAAGAAAACAGAAGGTGTCAAAAACAAAACAGTCTGTAGCAATCTGGAAACTTCGTATACTTATGTAACTCAAATAATTCTGAAAATTTAGAAAAACCTAGGAAATTTATATATCAATCTTGTGTAAAAATTCAGATCAATTCGACACTCTGAAAAAATTAGAACATTCCTGCACTGAGCGCAAAAGTTTCTGTTTTTCAGCAAGACCATATCAACAACTACCATAGATCACCCCAAAGGTTTTACTTGGCTCAAACACTAATTAAAACACCAAAACGCAATTACCACAGAAGTAAAAATGTGGGAAGAACTCAAAAATAAAATAAAAAACATAACACAAAAATAAAGTTAGGTTGCCTCCCAACAAGCGCTATTGTTTAACGCCCGTAGCTAGGCAAAATGCAATAGATCTAGGTATTGTCATAATAGAAGTAAGGGATATCGTTCATGCTCATCTCTTAATTCCTTCTTTAAGCAGCTAATTTCCGTTGTGTCAAGCAAAAATAATCAAAAGAGCTAAATTTAATAGGACAAGGATCATCAAGATCAAGTGCGGGAGGGATAGGTTCCTCCTTTGGCCCCTTATAGTGTATCATCAACTCATCAACTCATCATTTTAAGCTTTCCTTTTGGTAAAGGCCATGAGCATTTTTTTAAGAATGAACTCTAGTACGTTATTTTTTATAGAAAAATTTCATTGAGTGCAGAAATCTTATCAACCAAAACCTCGGTAGGGACCTTTTTTTCCTCAAAATTTCATTATAAGCAATTTTATCCGGAGATCGTAGTCTCATTATCTCTTCTTGATTAAAAAGCATCTCCTCAATAGGGGGACATCCATCATTAATTTTTAATGAGCAAAAAAGTCACTAGCCTCTTTCATGATAAATCTAAACTCATGGGCTAGGAATATAGTGGCGGCATGCTTAAGAGAAGAATGATGAATATTAGAGAACTCAAGAAAAAGCATTTGTATGCAAGGGCGCATATGTAAGAATTGCCTCTCAAGTTCACATATTAATAAAGTTATAGCATCCGCAAGACTATTGGTTTTATTGAGAATGGAAACTCCTAAGGTAGGAAGCATTCCCGCACAAGTGAAGAAATCTTGAAGAACATGTTTTCCAATGATATTACTAGTACCTATGCCAAACATTTTTGTATGAATGATAGTGCTTTCTTTTTGAGGGTTGTCATTATCAAGGTCATCAAAATTACCTTCAAGATTATTAAAATCTCTTTCATTGGAAGCTTCCCTAGGTTCTGACATGGTGGCAAAGTAAGCAATCAAGCACACAAGTAAACAAAAGGCAAACGAAAGGAGGGCAAATAAAAAGGCAAATATTTTTGGTATTTTGCTAAAATCGTTTTAGAAGTGGGGGTGAGGAAAATAAGAGGAAAAAGGCAAATAAAGTAAATGCAAGAGATGAGTTTATGATGGGTACTTGGTACTCTTGATGTGTATCCTCCCCGGTAACGGCGCCAGAAATCCTTCTTGCTACCTCTTGAGCATCCACTGGTTTTCCCTTGAAGAGGAAAGGGTGATGCACCGAAGTAGATAAGTATTTCCCTCAGTTTTGTAGAACCAAGGTATTAATCCAGTAGGAGGAACAAGCAAGTCACCAATGGGTGCACCTACACAAATAATCAAACTCTTGCACCCAACGCTATAAAGGGGTTGTCGATCCCTTCACGGTTATTTGTAAGGATTAGATCCGATAGAGATAGATGTAATGAGTGCGGAAAGTAAAAGGTAAATAAATTGCAGCAAGTATAGATCTGAAAATATATGATGGAGAATAGACTCGGGGGCCTTAGGTTTCACTAGAGGCTTCTCTCTTGAAGGCAAATACCATGGTGGGTAAACAAATTACTGCCAAGCAATTGATAGAAAAGCGAATAATCATGTACTTATCCAAGGAAATGATCATGCATATAGGTATCACGTCCATGATAAGTAGAGAAAAAATATTCCGCATCTACTACTATTAATCCACACATCAACCGACTCCTGCCTGCATCTAGATTATCAAGTTCACGAAGAAGAGAGTAAGACATTAAGAAAGATGGCATGATGTATAGGGATAAACTCAAGCAATATGATGAAAACCACATCTTGTTACCCTTGATGGAAACAATATAATACCTGCCTCGCTACCCTTACTATGTCATTGGGTGAGGACACCACAAGATTGAACCCAAAACCAAGCACTTCTGGGATTGCAAGAATTGCCAATCTAGTTGACCAAACCAAACCAATAACTCGAAGAGACTTGTAAAGATATGAAATCATGCATATAAGAAATATGAGGAGATTCAAATAAGATTCATCTATAATCTGAACATAAACTCACAATTCATCGGATCTTCACAAACACACCACAGAAGAGGATTACATCGGATAGATGTCTGTGAAGATCATGAAGACATGATATTGAAGACAACAAGAGAGAAGAAGCCATCTAGATACTAGCTATGGACCCGTAGTTCTGTGTTGGACTACTCACGTATCATCGGAGGAGCAATGGAGTTGACGTAGATGCCCTCCGTGATCGAAAGCCCCTCCGGCAGATTACTGGAAAAGGCTCCAAGATTGGATCTCTTGGGAACGGAGGCTTCAGGTGGCGGAAAAATATTTTTGTGGCTCTTTTAGATGTTGGGGGAATATTTGGGTATTTATAGGCCAATAATTAGGGTTAGGAGACCTGCCAGGAGGCGACAAGCATGCTAGACACGGCGAGGGGGCCTGCGCCTTGCAGGCTTCTGGCACCATAGCACCTCCCCTGATGTGCACTCCAAGATTGGATGACTTGTTTCCTTCGAGAAAAATTCCTTCCATAGGTTTTATTCCATATCTGCAAAACTCAAAAACAAGGAAAAAACATAAACTGATACTTTTCTCTAAATTAATAGGTTAGTCCCAAAAATAATATAAAATAGCATATTAATGCATATAAAACATCAAAAACAAATAATATAATAGCATGCCATCATAAAAAATTAGAGATACGTTGGATACTTTTAGCATCCGCAAGCTTAATTCGTGCTGGTCCTCGAGTAGGTAAATGATAAAAATAGAATTTTTGATGTGGAGTGCTACCTAACGTATTTATCCAAGTAATATTATTTATTGTGGCATGAATATTCGGATCCGTAAGACTCAAAATAAAATCTTAATATTGATATAGAAACAATAACATTTCAAGCATACTAGCAAAGCAATTTTATCTCTTCAAAATATAATGCCAAAAGAAAGTTATCCTTACAATATCATATGGTCTGGCTATGCTCCATGTTCCCCACACAAAGTATTTACATGATACACAACCCCGATTAAAAGTCAAGCAATTGTTTTCACACCTTTATTTTCTCAAACTTTTTCAACTCTCACGCAATACATGAGCGAGAGCCATGGATATAGCACTATAGGTGGAATAGAATATGGTGGAGGTTGTCAAGCAAAGAGAGAAGATAGACTCACATCAACTAGGCGTATCAACGGGCTATGGAGATGCCCATCAATAGATATCAATGTGGGTGAGTAGGGATTTCCATGCAACAGATTCACTAGACCTATAAGTGTACGAAGGCTCAAAAAGAAACTAAGTGGACGTGCATCATGAAGAAAAATTCCACTAGCTAGATGAAAGTGACACAATAGGAGACTCTCTATCATGAAGATCATGGTGCTACTTTGAAGCACAAGTGTGGCCAAAGGTAGTAGAAATGTCCCGTATCTCTTTTCTCTAAAAAAATTGCTGGGCATCTAAGGCCTCTTTTATTCATTTTTTATATGGGCTTCGCTGGCCTCTTTTATTTTTCATAAAGTTCGGACTCTCATTCCTACTAGTAGGGGAATCATATCTTCCATAATCCTTTCATCACATGGGACATGCTCTATAATGAAAATCATCACACTTTTATTTACTTACAATCAAAAGGAAAATTACAACTCAATACCTGTGACAAAATAGGACTCTATATGCAATATGGAAGTGATGGTGCATGTCATAAAAGGAAACGTTGGAAGTTGCATGGCAATATATCTTGGAATGGCTATGGAAATGTCATAATAGGTAGGTATGGTGGCTTTTTTGAGGAAAGATATATGGTGGCTATTTTTAGGAAGGTATATGGTGTCTGTTTTTAGGATGGTGTTTGTTGCACCGGCGAAAGTTTCGCGGTACTCGAAAGTCTAGCAAAACTGGAAGGGTGGGAGTGCGTATAATCCATGGACTCGACATTAGTCATAAAGAACTCACATACTTATTGCAAAAGTCTATTAGTTATTTAAGCAAAGTATTAAATGTATGCTCCTAGGGGGGAGGTTGGTAGGAGTTAACCATCGCGTGCCCCCGACACTCATACAAAGGTCGACAATCTCTAAACAAGTCCTGCTCCGACTTCCTTACATAGAGGTTGACCATACGTGCATGCTACGGGAATGACAAACCTTTACACGAGTATTTTTACCAAATCACAATTTACTTCCTAACATGTCTCTTAACATTACCATCTTTATATCACAAAGATTTATGCAAGGAATCAAACTTCCCATAAATAGTCAATGCACTTAATATGGATTTTTTAATTATATGCCTTTTCGACGCCTATCATATTAGTACTAAATTCATAACCTAGACCAATTACCATGCTGTTTTTAGAAAATCTCAAAATAATATAAGTGAGGTGCGAGAGTTCAAGTATTGCTATAAAACAAAAACACCACCGTGCTCTAAAAGATATAAGTGAAGCATATAGAGCAAAAATGCCCAACTCAAAAGATATAAGTGAAGCACAAAGAGCATTCTAATAAATACACGATTCAGCGTGTATATCTCAAAATATTTGTGCAGAAAGTTTGATTGTAGCAAACTAACAAGAAAAGATTCATATCATACAAGACGCTCCAAGCAAAACACATATCGTTTGGTGAATAAAAATATAGCCTCAAGTAAATTTACCGATGGATTGAAGACGAAAGAGGGGATGCCTTTCGGGGCATCCCCAATCTTAGGTCATTTGGCATCCTTTAATATGACTTGGGGTTCCTTGGGCATCCCCAAGCTTAGGCTCTTGCCACTCCTTATTCCATAGTCCATCCAATCTTTACCCAAAACTTGAAAACTTCACAACACAAAACTTAATAGAAAACTCGTGAGATCCATTAGTATAAGAAAATAAATTACCACTTTAGGTACTGTTGTGAACTCATTATTTCTATATATTGGTGTTATATATATTATAATATAAAAACTCCATGGCTCATACCACATGACACAACCCATAGATTCATACAAATAGGCAAACAACTCAAAGAAAACAGAATCTATCAAAAAATAGAACAAACTGTAGGAATCTGGACACTTCGTATACTTCTGTAACTCAAAAAATTATGAAAAATTATGAAAACCTGGGAAATTTATATATTAATCTTGTTTAAAAATTGCAGATCAATTCAACGCTCTTAAAAAATTAGAACATTCCTGCACTGAGCGCAAAAGTTTTTGTTTTTCAGCAAGATTAAATCAACAACTACCATAGATCACCTCAAAGGTTTTACTTGGCTCAAACACTAATTAAAACATGAAAAAACAATTACTACAGAAGTAAAAATGTGGTAAACACTCAAAAACAGAAGCAAAAACATAACACAAAAATAAATTGGATTGCTTCCCAGCTAGCGATATTGTTTAACGCCCCTAGCTAGGCAAAACACAATAGATCTAGGTATTGTCATAATAGAAGTAAGGGAGATCGTTCATGCTCATCTCATAATCCCTTCTTTCAGCAGATAATTTCCTTTGTTGCAAGAAAAAATAATCAAAAGGGCTAAATTTAATAGGAAAAGGATCTTCACGATCAAGTGCGGGAGGAATAGGTTCCTCCTTTGGCCCCTTATAGTGTATGATCAATTCATCATTATAAGATTTCCTTTGGGTAAAGTACATGAGACCTTTTCTAATTATGAACACTAATCCGTTATTTTGTATAGAAAAATTATCACTCAGTTCAGAAATCTTATCAACCAAAACATCGGTAGGGACCTTTTTTCTCAAATTTTCATTATAAGCAATTTTATCCGGAGATCGTAGTCTGATTATATAATTTTTGGTATTTTCCTAAAATCATTTTAGAAGTGGGGGAGAGGAAAAGGAGAGGCAAATGGCAAATAAAGTAAATGCAAGAGATGTGTTTGTGATGGGTATTTGGTAGGCTTGTTGTGTTTCCTCCCCGGCAACGGCGCCAAAAATCCTTCTTCCTACCTCTTGAGCATGCGTTGGTTTTCCCTTGAAGAGGAAAGGGTGATGCATCAAAGTAGATAAGTATTTCACTCAGTTTTTGAGAACCAAGGTATTAATCCAGTAGGAGGACCAAGCAAGTAACCAAGGGTTACACCTACACAAATAATCAAACTCTTGCACCCAACATTATAAAGGGGTTGTCAATCCCTTAACGGTTATTTGCAAGGATTAGATCCGATAGATATAGATATAAAGAGTGAGGAAAGTAAAAGGTAAATAAATTACAGGAAATATAGATCTGAAAATATATGATGGAAAATAGACCCTGGGGCCATAGGTTTCGCTAGAGGCTTCTCTCTTGAAGGCAAATATCATGGTGGTAAACAAATTACTGTCAAGCAATTGATAGAAAAGAGAATAATCATGTAGTTATCCAAGGCAACGATAGTGCATATAGGCATCACGTCCGTGTCAAGTAGACTGAAACAATTCTGCATCTACTAATATTACTCCACACATCGATCGACTCCTGCCTGCATCTAGAGTATTAAGTTCATGAAGAACAGAGTAACACAATAAGTAAGATGACATGATGTAGAGGGATAAACTCAAGAAATATGATGAAAACCCCATCTTGTTACCCTTGATGGCAACAATACAATACGTGCCTCGCGACCCCTACTATGTCATTGGGTCAGGACACCACAAGATTGAACCCAAAACCAAGCACTTCTCCCATTGAAAGAATTACCAATCTAGTTGGCCAAACCAAACCAATAACTCGAAGAGACTCGCAAGGATATGAAATCATGCATATAAGAAATATGAGGAGATTAAAATAATATTCATCTATAATCTGAACATAAACTCACAATTCATCAGATCATGCCAAACACACCACAAAAGAGGATTACATCGGATAGATCTCCATGAAGATCATGAAGAAAATGGTATTGAAGATAAAAGAGAGAGAAGAAGCCATCTAGCTACTAGATATGGATCCGTAGGTCTGTGGAGGACTACTCACGCATCATTGGAGGGGCAATGGAGTTGATATGGATGCCCTCCATGATCGAAACCCCCTCCGGCTGATTACCGGAAAAGTATCCAAGATTGGATCTCTCGGGAACGGAGGCTGCCGGGGGTGGAAAAGTATTTGCGTGGCTCTTTTCGATGTTGGGGGAATATTTGGGTATTTATAGGCCAAGAATTAGGGTTAGGAGACCTGCCAGGAGGCGACAAGCCTGCTAGGCGCGGCCAAGGGGCCACGCCTAGCAGGCTCGTGGCGCCCTGGCACCTCCCTTGACGTGCACCCCAAGCATGGATGACTTGTTTCCTTCCAGACAGATTCCTTCCATGGGTTTTATTCCATTTGGACTCTATTTAATATCCCATATTTGCAAAACTCAAAAACAAGGAAAAACAAAATCAAACACTTGGCTCTAGATTAATAGGTTAGTCCCAAAAATAATATAAACATGTTAATGCATATAAAACATCCAAAGCACATAATATAATAGCATTCCATCATAAAAAATTATAGATACCTTGGAGACATATCATGTGTGTGTTCTCGAAAATGGATTAGATTTAAGATTCGCCGACCTCTCCCAACCTGACATGTACAACCACGATACCACTTATGGGACATGGCTTTATTGATTACTTTGGTCGATGCTAGCAGAGATCCCGCATTACTAGTGGCGGAGAGTATGATTTTACTCTCTCAATATGGGGTCATGCCGGAAAGGATGATCATTAGCTGTTTTCACAGACACCAGGCACACCCTTGGTCCCTGCATGGATGATACTTGTGATGTACTTCATGCGAGCTGTGTGCCAACGAGTGGACTCTTTGTTAGTATCGTCAGGGGAAAGGCAATGTTCGCGTAGTTACCTCGGGTAAAGTGCGCAATCTCTGCAGAGTGTAAAACTATTCGAATAGCCATGCCCATAGTCAAGGACAATTGGGTGGTGTTGCTTAAACTACGTCTAGAGTTTTCACAAACTGGTGTGTGTGTGTGTGTTGGTGACAAAGGAGATACATGAGATAAGTTAGATGATTTGGCATGATAATTGAACATGAGATGTTCAACCCCTGTTTATATTTATATCTGTAACCTATTCATATGGTGTCGGGGCTCGATACACTCGATCACCTATGCGGCCACGACCCTTTTGTGGTTTGGCAGGGTGAGGTCACATTGCACAAAGAGTGGAGGTAGTGAAGCAGCACGACGATGAGACATTGGTGTTTTACCCAAGTTTGGGACGCTGAGAAGAGTAAAACCCTACTCCTGCTTTGGTGGATTGATCGGGGGAACACGAAGCACACGCAACGCTCAAACCCAACAAGGTTGCCTTAAGGGGACGTGCTATGCGAGTACAAGTGTCCAAAGGTCTGAATCTTTGGCAAGGTTGCCTTGGGCCTCCTTTTATAGCTCAAGGGGCAACCACAGCGGCAAAACATATATTACTTAGTGATTCGATAGCCAACGGTGCTATCATACCTAACTCTCGCACTTACGACACAATGCCATCAATGCTAGCCTAGGTGGTGTGCGGGGATGCATTCCCGGCAAGCTTCTACCGCCGCTTTAGCTAACTATTGCTCAATGTCTTGACACACCTCTGGACGGGTGTCAAGTGAGCATAATTTGTCTTCCAGCAAGTCATGACATGCTTAGCGAGAGCCACTTAGCCACCTGGGGGCTCGACACCGCATTGACAAATGAGTGGCGTTGCGATGCAGTGGAGCGGTGGCCGATCGGCTCGCGCCTGCCAGGGGATGGCTTGCCAGGTGTTCCTAAAGATGTGTGTGCCTCGGTCCCCGGCATGCATCGGAAAGAGCCTGGCGCAGTTCGGGCCCGTCTTGGGCAATTGCATCAACCTTGCCGGCATTGCTTAGCTAGCGTAGGTTGCTTCTGTCGGAGTCTTGGTCTTGGATGCTGGTTTGTCATGGTAGTAGGTTTCGCCGACTGGCTTAGGCCATCCGGTCACAGTCTTATCGTCCATGCACAAGTCACAGGGGAAATAAATACCCTTGTTTGTGTACCCTGACAGACGCCCCCAGGACTGAGCATTACGTGTTGCTTGGCATCGTTGGGATAGGCCCCAAACAGTGCACGGACAAGCGTCGAAGAAATGCCACTCTCACGTCCCACGTCCACTTCGCATAATTACCGTAGGTTGTGGGGTCGTGGAATAGTAGCCATTGGAGAGTAAAAAAGCTAGTAGAAGAAATCACATTTTTCCGAAAAGATAGCGAAGAGCCAGCCGCTGCGCGGGTTCTTAATAAAAAAGGTAACACGCAGGGGCGCTGCTCATTCACGTCCATTTGTCCGTCCTTCATCTTGCTGCTCAATCCAAAAACTGCTTTCGGTGCTGCCATCCGCCCACCAAGCGCTGCTAGATCATTTGTCGGCCTTGAGAGCCCAAGAGATGGGGCGGAAGATGGGCACCATGAAGGGGAAGCATACATCCACACGAGCGGACCCAACGGCTGAAGAGGGGAAGTGGAAAGAAGAAGAGCTGGAGAGGCGGCAACAGAAAGATGTGGTTATCTCTCGGTCAAACCTAGACGACAATGACTTGATCACAAGGTACGCCTATATGTGGGGGAGGGAAATGAAGGGGCATGGAGCGCTTGTGGTTCTGCCGAACAATGCCTCAGAAAAGACACCTTCATATTCGTACCGCTTCTTCTGTGCATACTTTCTCCGTGGCCTCTCCTCCCCCTTCCCTAATTTCTTTTGCCCCATGATGGCGGTGTATGGATTCCACCTCTTGGATTTCACACCCAATGCAATGGCGTGCATGGCGATCTTCACTCATCTGTGCGATAAAGTTGTTGGAGTTGCCCCCAATGTTGATTTGTTTGGACACTTCTTCGTCCCTCGGATAGAAGACAAATCCCACCGCTCCGGGAACATAAGCTGAATTCCTCCTTACAGGAGGGAAGATTGGGATAATCTCCCTGGAAAGCAACACGGAAAGTGGGAAAAGTGGAGGGGCTACTGGTGCTGGATCAAGGATGAAGAAGCTCCCGAGTTCTGCTTGATGCGGACGAGATGCGTCACGCGCGGAAGCGACTAGAGTAAGTTCAGCCTCACCGACGACAAGCTCCGCCCGACGCTGGACAGGATTGCCTGTCTCAAAGATGCCGGGATGACCATCGAACATGTGGGCAGCGACTTCCTCCGGTGCTGCATTGCACCACTATAGAGGAGGGAGAAGTTTGCATGGGAGTACAACATCTCTGCTGAGAGGATGAGGTTGTATCCAGGCCCCTCGAACAATCTGACGGTTTACAGCCATAGTTGGTTGTGCGATTAGCTGTTCAGGCGTCTTGGGCCATTCCATTAGCCGGAAAGAGTCATTCCCTTGCATCTCAATTCCTCCTGGAGCCAAATTTTGCAATCGATGCTCGAATGTAATGCCTCCGGGGTCAAGTCCGATTGTGAGCTGCTGGCCCTAGATGACGAGAATGGTTGGGTCTCTCTCCTGGAAGAAAGAGCTTCCAAGGCGAAGGACAATCTGACTGCGCCAACCACCAGGGAGGAGAAGGCATTCATTGCCACTCGGATTGAAGAGAACAAGAAGGTTAGAACCGCCAAGAGAATGGGCTCCAGGGAAGAGGAAGAGGAGGAGTCTGACGGTGATGATTCTTCTGAAGAGGGGAGCAAAAACCGCTCCTCGAAGGAGGATGCCTGGTTCGAATTTGCTAGGGCGAGGGCTTCCCAAGTCGCGGCGAGAGGAACCCAAGAGGGGGTTTGTGGCGGAGGCGGCGAAGGAGCCGGAGGTGGAGGAAGAAGGGCTCAAAATGGGCCCTCAAGCTCTAGAGCCAGGGCGCCATGATGCGGAGCATCCTACGGAAATCATCATGACAAGAGCCCATTTGGCAAGTGCAACATGCCACGTCTATTCCACATACATAAAGGTGAATCATCTCCTCTACAAGTGCTCACTTGACCCCTTCGAGGATGGTATACTAAAATACACTCCTCTCGTGTGGATGCATAGGTATTGTCGGAGCTTCACGGAGGACGAGGAGGAGTGCCAGCACCTACATACGGCTACACCATCCACGAGGGAAGCTTGTAAGAGAAGGAAGAAGAAGCGAGGACAAGACTCTGGAAGTCCCGGACCTTCCGGCTGGCTCGGAACCTCCGGACCCTGGACCTTCCGGCCAGCCGGAACTTCCGGCCTCAGCGTACCCCAGGCGTACCAACTCTTTGGAAAACCCAGAACCTACACGGACCTTCCCCAGAACTTTTGGCCTGCCTACGTGCACCCACTCGGGCCCGAGGACCATGTATCCCTTTCTCACCCCCACTTCGTCCTAGACTATATATACTCATCGCCCACCTCCATTCTAGGGTTAGGAATGGTTTAGGTCTTAGTTAGTTGAGCCTAGCTCCTTCCACTACCTCTCCCATGGAGTAGATGCCTCCATGAGAGAAGATACCCTAGTCGATGTCAAGGCCCGTCACGAGGGAAGATCCTCTGGGATATCAAGGTCCCATCTCCCCATGGGATTTGGGATCAACTTTACCATGTATCTTACTTTCCCTTTGTAGTTCATGTACCTTTGTGGATCTTGTGTGTGGCGAGTCTAGTGGATGTGTGATTGGACTTCTTCTTGAGTGTTTCCCTTGTGATTTCTCCTTGTTCTTCCTCATGTTCTTCGTGTTCTTCATGGAATCCCCTCCATTTCGTGAAAGATCGACACCTACTAGTTTGCCCCGTATCATATGGTATCATGAGCCACATTTCTCATGAATTTGGAGTCCCTTTCTTTGTTTTCTATCTTAATTTTGTTTGATTTCATCCCAATTCGAAAATCAGCACCAAAAATAGCCCCAAAATATTTCTTGTGATTTGTTGTTGTTGTCATTTTTTCTTGATTTTGATCCATGGATTTGGTGTTTGCCAAGTGGATATACCTCCCTTGGCGTCCCCTAGACCTAATTCCACCTTTTCCCCTTCAATTTCGCCCTAGAAGTCAATTTTTTCCGCCCCCGTTTTCAGATCTGGAAATTAGGGCTCGTCCCGGAGTTGTTCTCGCGACCCCCGGAACTTCCGGCATGACGAGGAACTTCCGGGCTAAACAGAAAGTCCCCCCCCCCAAAAAAAACCTCTGGTCAACCCCCGGAACTTCTTGAACCCCCTTGGAACTTCCAGAGCACGGACCCTCTGGCCCTAGGCCCGGAACTTCCGACCTAACCTGAAACTTTCCCCGAAATTTCAGCATCAGCCATTTCACAGTTTTGGTCGTAACTTTCGCTCCCAAACTCCGATTTGAGTGTTCTTCGGCTCGTTTTGAAGATATCGACGTGCCCGAGCTTCTCATGTTAGTTTCATCATAATTTCAACACTTCAAAATTTTCACATTTTGGCATCTTTGCATAGGCCATCCACCACAACTTCCGCACCACCACCCAAAACTTCCACAACCTAACCCATTTCGGTTCCCTTTGCATTTGTGGTTGTTTGAGTTGTGATTTGAGTCTCCAAAGGTGTTTCGCCTACTTAGGGACGGTTACTTCTTCATGAACCACCGGTGACTTGTATCAGTCCATCATCTACATCAAACTCCGACATTCGACATCGACGACGACCATCCATGCTTGGAGACAATCTTCAACCGAAAGCAAGGCCGGTTTACCCCGACTTCGTGAAAGGTTAAGTGTGAAGAAGGTATACATTCCATCGTACACTTTTCCTTCCTTTAAATTACATATTGTTAGCCCCACCATCTTTGCGATTACCTTCATACCTATTGAGACTAGCTATCCGAGTATTGTCGGGCTTCGCAAGAACTTGTGCACCTTAGTGATACAATATCATATTGTTGCATCATCGGAAATATCATATAGTACAATTGCTTGTTCCCGTGCATATCTTTTAATATTTATCTCATATAGTTGGTTGAGCCTCAACAAGAATAGTGGAAAGTAAGAGGAGGGAAAAAAGCTTTTAAGCTAGAAAGAAAGATCATAACCTTTTAAGAAAAAAGAGTTGGACATGAAAAGAGATACTTGTGCATGAGGATACTTGGAATAGGAAACATATGCTTGCATGAACAGGATGGGTGCCAAGTAGTGAATCGTGCCCAAACATGCAATCAAGCTAGCGTCTCTCCTTGTGTTTGCAACGCGAGCTTAGTCCTTGTTATGTAATTTTGTATTATTCATCCCTATAGTTGCACCATCCTCATTATCCCAACACTGTGTTTCCTTATTGCCCTCCTCTATATATGTGATCACTTTCTTTGCATTTTGAGTCCTTTGGATTTATTTCAACATTTACAATATCTTGGACTTCAATTTGCACGAATTTGTGCCACTTTTCCTAACCGGGCCACTCGATAAGCTTTATGTTGTAGGTGTGAGTGAACAAGTCTGGTACCAATTCCACCATTCTCTCAAATCACATTGAGTGAAACGGGATACATCCTCAACTTTGGGAACAAGATCTTGGTATTTTTTATCTCATTTCCCACTCACCTTTGCTCGAGTCTTGTGGTGGCTAGGGAAAGCCCGACATCTTCGGTCTTCGACGACTACATCGACATGAGCAACCAAATCAACTAAAAACTCGAGCGACTCGCCAACGACATACGACACTCCGAAGCTCGGAAAAGAGACATGGTGGCCGCACACATGGAGCAACTTCGACACATGGTGGCAAACTACAAATCTTCTTCGCCTTCGTCATCGTCATGGTATAGACGCTCAAGTCGCACACCTTCGAAGAAACAAGTGTGTGAAGACCAAGAGCACTACCAAGGACAAGCTTTGACGCCAAGATCAAGGCGATCGACTACATGCATGGAAGATGGCCGAGCATGGGATGTCCCCTTCAGTCATGGAGGAGAGTGATGATGCGCCATCTTCAGCCTTCATCCATGACAACGACGACGAGTTGGTTGAGCATGGGATTTTCCCTTTGACCATGGCGACGTTTGGTGATGAGTTGAGAGACTTTTGCCACCATATTGAGAGTGAGAGTGACTTCACCGCTAGCCCCATATATGATAAGTTTCCCCCATTTCCATGTCAGGAGAGCCACAGCCCCCACCACTTGAGTTAGATGAGTGACTCCACCATATGTGACTATGAGCGCAACAACCTAGAGTGAGTGAGTGAGCCACCACCACATAGAGCGAGTGAGGTAGTTGTTAGGTCATGTGAAGGCATTTTGATTTCTAACAACTTAACCTCTACCTATATTGTGTCTTCTCCTTTGGTCCTAGGTCCCATATACGACGATGCGGCGATTCTTGATGACTACGTTCTCCCTTTGGACAAGACGATGGCCTTGGTGGAATATCATGCACCCCCCACATGGTTCCATCACGATGACGAGGACCACGAGTTGGTTTCTCCCACCTCACCTACACCACCTGAGTGGAATGACAAAGGTAAAATAGGTTAAGGTGATGCTCTTGTCCCACTAATGAACAATCTTTATATTGATTGCTTGCATGATGTTGATCACCTTATGGATACTTCACATGCTATGTCTTCTTCATGCTTAGATGTGGCACCTATTTATGATGCATATGATGATGAGCATGTCGAATTACCTCGTTGTGATGCTATACTCCATAGGATATCATGTGAAAACTCTATTGGTCACATCATGTTTGACAATTCGCTTGACTTATCATATGTTATGCGTGAAATTTCCCATATTGCATCTTTGCAATATCACCATAGTGACTATGTATACACCATAAAATAAAATAAAATTTGCTCATATGGAATAGATGACAAACACATGGTTATTGGCATCTGTTTTTCTTGTCATGATATTGCTATGCTTCATTTGCATCACTTGCGCAATAATTCTCATATGCCATGCCATGATCTCCATGATTTCGAAAAGCGTTGTTTTGGATGTTGTCCATATTCTCCATATTATGCTACTGCTATTGCACATGAGGAGACCCCCTTAGTTTCCTCATACATATTTGGAGATTGTGTTCCATCCTACACTTTGCATGACCCCCATATTTGTGTTCACAATGTGCTTGCCATTGACACGAATAAAACACTTGTGCCACATACTTTCTACAAATTGCGTCCCAATCATGTTGACCATACTAAATATTATAGCATGATGGATGACGTATTCCTATACCATGCCTCAAATTTATTTGAGCATTGGATATTATGTGCTAATGAACACAAAGACATGCACATCCTAATGGATGATGCGTACATATACCACGCACACACCATTTTTCCTTTGTCTTTGTTGTGTGTAGGTACTCATGAACACTCATCAACCTCACAATCCCATGAGTTGACGAAAACAGCTCTTGAGAGCACCGATGCTTTGGGATTCACCGGAATGTGTCTCCAATGATTCCCCTCGCACAAGGACTATGCACACCTCTTATACATGGCCCTCACATGGTTATGGCTTATTGTCCACTATATATCCTTTTCCCATAATGCCATGTTCACTTTGCATGATATGCTCATTTCTATGCCTTTTCCATGCGTTTGTGACCCATGCTTTGCACTACACATGACCCATGACTCTCATATTTGTATGTGTATTTGCAAGCTTGGTGGAGATATTACTAGCTATTGCCATGTTTTCTTTGTGCTACATGCCTATGATGATACTTTGATCATGTTTTGTGCTCGTGATATGTCATGCACATTGCCTATGCCTATTAATTGCTTGCATGACCTGATTGCCATGATTTACTCTAGTACGGTTCATCTTTGCACTACTAGTTTTCACTACATGATCACCATGCTTGCTTATGTTGCATCACCAATCTGCTCCTTTTATGCAGTTCATGACAACCATTGCCATGCTTTGCACATGACTGATATTGCATATTGTCATATATCTCCATGTGTTGCATCTTTCTTGCTATATGATATGGCATGTATTGAGTGCAACAATGCTTCTACTCTTGCTAATGAAATCGCCCCATAGCTTTCTCACACATATTGGAGCTTTTGGCATCTTTCATGTAGAGCATGCTTGTCTTCCTTCTTTGCACCATATGCCTCGTGCCATGAATATAGCCATTGTTGCATCATATTGTTCATGAACTTTTTTCCAAATGGTTATGTGCAAGGGAGGAGAACCATCATGATGGATGATGTGTTTATCTACCATGCACATACATTATATGCTTTGTTGTGTGTATGTGTAGGATACTTCGACTACATGTCAACTTACACTTCACGTGAGTTGACGATTCTAGCTCTTGAGAGCGAGACATGCTACACCGACGGGTTTCTACATTGCACTTGTTTGCGCATCAGCATTGTGACGGACGCACAAGGTCACGCTTTTGAGGTGACATCCTTCTTGAGCATGGATATTTTGGCCCATCCTACTTGTGTTGCTTGTACCATGACATATATTGGTCATCTTGGACCACTTACTTGCACACATGTTAGAGATATTGCTTTCACTCGTGATTCCCATCGTTCCATGCCTCATGACATATATGCCTTGTGTGTTGCATCCAACTTGTGGATTGTTTTCTCTTATCATATGCTTGGTTGCAAAAGTGTCCATTATTCACATTTTACATACCACATTTCTTTCTACATGCTTGACTTGATTGCCTCACACATGATGGCCAATTGCTCTTTCTATTGTGTTGAGTGCCTCACTATCATCACTACACCATGTGCACATTATGCTTGGATTGTCTTGCACTTTGGATTGCACCATGTGTTTACACAAGTCATTTTACTTGGTGTTGTGAATGATTCCTATGCATATCATAGACCTTTTGTTGATTGCTTTGTGCATGCGTGCTATGATCTTGAGGTAGATGCTCGTTCTATTGTCCCACATATTTGCATCCCTACCTTAACTTTGCATACTTGTTTCTATTATTACAATGCTTGTTCTCAATTTGTATGCTTACATGTCATGACAGAATCCCTTGTCACACCATATGCTACGCCTGATGACGACACTATTTCGGTGAATAACAGCTTGAATGCTTGGTTTTGCACTAATGCTAACCACATTTGTTTTTCCAAGTGTTTGTTATCCTTGATCATTTTTAAGGGACTATAAGACAGTGCGGCATTTGAGAGTGCCCATTTCGAGCTTCAAGAGGATAAGCGCTTGGTGATCGTCCTCTTCTACATGGCGACACCATCTCTTTCCCATGGTGATTTGGATTTTTATCCGAGGACGGGTCTTTCCCAAGGGGGAGGGGATGATGCAGAGCATCCTACGGACATCACCATGACAAGAGCCCATTTGGCAAGTGACACGTGCCACGTCTACTCCACATACATAAAGGTGAATCATCTCCTTTACACGTGCTAACTTGACCCCTTCAAGGATGGTATACTACTTGAAACTCCTCTCATGTGCATCCATATGTATTGTCAGAGCTTCACGGAGGACGAGCAGGAGTGCCAGAAACTACGTACGGCTACTCCATCCGCGAGGGAAGCTTGGAAGATATGGAAGAAGAAGCGAGGACAAGACTCGGGAAGTCCCGGACCTTCTGGACGGCCCGAAACCTCCAGACCCCGGACCTTCCGGCCTTAGCGCACCCCAGGCAGGCCAACTCTCTGGAAACCCCGGAACCTGTCCAGACCTTCCCCGGAACTTCCATCCCAGCACGGAACTTCCGGCCTACCTGCGTGCACCCACTCGGGTCCGAGGCCCATGTACCCCTTTCTCACCCCCACTTCACCCTAGAATATATATACTCATCTCCCATCTCCATTCTAGGGTTATAAATGGTTTAGCTCTTAGTTAGTTGGGCCTAGCTCCTTCCACTACCTCTCCCATGGAGTAGATGCCTCTGTGAGAGAATATCCCCTAGTGGATGTCAAGGCCCCTGACGAGGGAAGATCCTTCGGGATATCAAGGCCCCATCTCCCCAGGGGATATGGGATCAACTTTACCATGTATCTTACTTTCCCTTTGTTGTTCATGTACCTTTGTGGATCTTGTGTGTGGTGATTCTAGTGGATGTGTGACTAGACATGTTCTTGATTGTTCCCTTGTGATCTATCCTCTTTCTTCTCTGTGGTATTCGTGGAATCCCCCTCCAATTTATGAAACATTGACACCTACGGGTTTGCCTCGTATCACGCCGACTCCGCGAGCGCGTCAACCAAGAGTCAGCGGCCCGTGTATCTTTGCGGAGCACCCAGAAGGTGAAGAAGACAACCACCCGGGGAGGCGAACACGAAGCAGCAAGCTGCTAGTCCTCCACCTCTCTCGGGCTAAGTCTCCTCCCTCCAAGCACCGGAGAGTCGTGGGGGTGGACCCCAGCCCCTCTACGGGCCCAACTTCTCCTCCAAGTTCGCCCCTGTTGGAGGTCCCTATCCTATAGTCCAGTCCTGCTCCTCCAACTTTGAAAAGGGGCAGATCAACTCCGCAGCCTGTGTCATACAAGCTGGGCTCCATGCTCATCGTCTCAAAGTAGGTTACTGAATTATGATCTTTGTCAATGCTTTATGTCCTTGATTTGTTTGGCTGATCTTGTATAGCTGAATCTGACAGGGATAAGGAGTCCCTTGCACCTCGGGCCAAACGGGTCAAATCTACGACAAGGTTAGGTTCCACGGCACGCATGATCCCGGCAGGAGGCGTAGAGGAAAATCCTGTGCCTAGCCCTCGGTCCAACCCTCTTCGCGAAACACTTGGGTTGACCTCGTTCTCTGGCAGGGATGAGGAAGGGCATCCTCCCACACCTGACATGGAGATGGAGGAGAGCTATTAAGGAGGGACTCACCATGGTGAGCCCTTTTCCGAGATCCGTCGTCGACCATCGCCCATGGGGAGGAGTCGTTGGCAAGGGCCTCCACCGAGGAGTTTGTCCATGCTAAGGTCGCTACCGAAGGGGTGGTGACAGACCGCACGCCAACAACTGATGTTGTAGGGCAAGAGGATGTCCCTCCTCTGCAACCTCCGTCGGGTAACCCAATTGTTTGCGTTTTCACTTCCCCTTTTTCTCTTTCCTCGTGTGTCTTGTTGATTCCCAACTTTCACTTTTCTGCTTACTACTCTTGTCTGTAGCTCTGCTATTTGAAGAGCCTGAGTTGCTAGAAGAAGTGGCTAGCATTGGGAAGGATGTTGTTGAGGAAGCAACGAAGATTGTTGCGGTGGAGGGCCATGGGCAGGTTGCCGGGGACGTTCATGAATCCTCAGAAAGAAAGGAACCAGCCCCGACATCGCATCTGGCCCAACTGCAATCATTGAGGAGAAGACTCCCCTCCAGTCCATGAGGTCCTCCGCTAGGAGCTACCCTCTGGCCTCGGATCTGCAATCTCCCCTGAGAAAATTGGCGCTGGACGTTGCTCCACTTGGTCCCACAACTCCTGGATCATCCTTCTTAGTGGACAAGGATTTTGATGAGGAAATCAGACAGGTACTAGTGCCTCTATCTCAAAGGGCCAAAGAAGCTGGCGGTTTTGCTGATAACGCCAAAGATTTCGCTTTCTTGGAATCTATGGCGACAGGGCTCAAGGATGTACAGAACAGGTACAACCTCAAATGGCAGGTGGTCAAGGAGCAGCGTGATTTCGCCGAGCTCGTGGACCAGCAGTTGAGGGACAAAGGGAATGATCTATGAGAGTGGTACAACCGGTAGGTCCATTCCCTTAGGAGGCAGCATGAGATGTTGGCCATGGCCAAGGCGGACGTTGTAGCCCGAGAGGCTCGACTGGTGGACCGCGAAGCTCTTCTGAACACCAGAGAGACAAAAATATCTTCCCTGGAAGGGGCCCTCGAAGCTACTCTCCATGGCAAGGATGAGGAGTTGGAGGCCCATGTTGAGCATAACACCAAAGAGATGGAGGATAGCCACAAGGCCACTCTCGACGCGCTCTCCTCGGAGTCCTCTACCCAGCTGAAGAAAGTGGACGACGAGCTCACTACCGCATTTTCCGCTAAGACCAATCTTGAGGCCCAACTAAGCAAGCTGATGGAACCCCTTGCCGGGAGCAGCAAGGAGATCGAGGCCCTCAAGGAGGAAGTGTGGCAAGCAAAATCCACTCTAGAAGAGTCACAATCGCAGCTTTCCTCCAAGAGCTAAGATCTTGATGCTCCCAACGATACCATTTACAGTATGAAATACAGGCTTGCCTCTTTGGAGAAAGACATTGAATCTTCTAGTGCTTGCGAGAAGCTACTGATGACAGACCTGAACAATGCAAAAACCTTCGAAAAAGATGCAGAAGACAAGTTGGAGAACCAAATTCAGCAGCGCAACCTCTGGATCAAGAGCATGCCTAACATCGTCGAGCGCCTCACTTCATAGATTGTGTGTATGGACATGAAGAGCTGGGCCTTCTTTGGCAGCAAGCACAAAATCCCAAACGTCAAGACAACACCCTTCTTCGAAGGCCTGATCGAGGGGCTGAAGATGTACAAGGACGATAGGGCAGCCTGCTTTGCCAACAAATCCCGGAAGCTGGCTTGCAACGCTCTCTTCCTGGTCCTGAGTAAACTCACCTTCTTCCACCCGGACGACAACCTCTCCGATGGTTTTAAGAAGCTACCGCTAGGCGCTGACACCTCTACTACCGCAAAGAAGACCAGTCCCCTTGCTGACAGGGTCCTCTTAGTCCCAAGGACCCAGGGAAGTCGTCGGGGTTAGCCTTGAGTCACCCTTGCCGTCGGGCCGTCCTATACATAAGACACAATATGTATCCCGTATTAGACCACGCACTATGTTTTCTTTAATGTTTGCTGAACTGATGTATTTATGTAAACACATGCTACCCCCCTTGCTTTCCTCCTGGCATTCGTATAGTTGTTTTCTTTTCACGCTCTGGTTACCCGCCAATAATGTGCTGCCACGATTGCTTTGAGGAATGGGTCCTTAGCATTATGCTGGCAAGGACATGCTGCCAGTGAGTTTTTCCTCGACAGTCTTTGATGCTACCGCATGTTTTGTTGAGTGGACTCAAAAAAATCAAGGGTGCAAACAAATACGGTAAGGTTCCATTGCGCACAAGATTCGCCATACGAATCCTTGGTTGCTAGGGGGTATACAAATGCAAGCTCTAATGAAGGTTGATAATCAATTCAACTTAGCTTTCGTCATGGTTCCTCCTTCCGTCCTGGCGCGTGTTTATTCATGCACATTGTCCCTCCTTCCATTGACGGTCACCTCTCCTCTTCGCGTTTCCCACTTGGTACATGCACGTGTATCCACCCTTTCCCTGAGAGGAAGGGAAGACGTAGAGGGTCAAATTAAGAAACTTGGGGACCCTTTTGTTATGAGTACAATCCTCGACACGAGCCTGTGGGGTTAATGTAAACATTCACAACTAAAGAAAACCGGGGGAGAAAACATGAATGGCCAAGCCTTCTCTCCTTTCCTTCACACCCAATAGTTCCGTAGCGACCAATTGCGATGGAGGTGTTGGCGAATGGGATCTTGCCATGGTTCGCCTGACAGGGTTGCCAACCGATAGATTCGCTCTAGCATTCGGCTCGGGATTTACCCTTGATGGGATAAATGCAGGACCGAGCCCCATGCGAGCTCATCGACACTTGCGGCACCACCGCTATGCAGAACTGATCATGGACAGGGAAGGTGAGGAGAGAGGGGTATAGTCGTGTGCGTTCTCTTGCCTATCGGACCGATCTGCACCTCCTTGTGATGAGGTGGGCTTGCTTGATGACTGCGAGAGGGACGTGCCGACGCTCAGTTCGCCTCCGACTCAGCCGTGGTCTATACTTTGGTTGTGTTGTCTACGTCGGATGCATCAGCCGTAGCGCCGATGCCCCTCATCATCGTCCCCACCATCGCTGCAGCGCCAATAAGCAATGGGATTCGGGGAAGAAGAGGTTTAGATGATAAAGATCAATCTGTTGCTCACAATTTCGGGTTCGCAGAAATGACGAACCTCCTACCTAGTGCGCCAAAGATGTCGGGGCTCGATGCAATCGATCACCTATGGGCCACGAGCCCCTTTGTGGTTCGGCAAGGGTGAGGTAACGTTGCACAAAGAGCGGAGGTAGTCAGGTAACACGATGATGAGACGCTAGTGTTTTACCCAGGTTCGGGCCGCTTAGAAGAGTAAAACCCTACTCCTGCTTTGGTGGATTGATCGGGGGAACACGAAGCACACGCAGCGCTCAAACCCAAAAAGGTTGCCTTCAGGGGAGCTGCTATGCAAGTAGAAGTGTTAAAAGGTCTGAATCTTTAGCTAGGTTGCCTTGGGCTTCCTTTTATAGCTCAAGGGCCAACCACACTGGCAAAACAGACATTACCTAGTGATTAGAGAGCCAACAGTGTTGTCATACCTAACTCTGGCATTAGGACATAATGCCATAAATGCTGGCCTAGGTGGCGTGCGGGGATGCATTCCCGGCAAGCTTCTACAACCGCTTTAGCTAGCCATTGCTCAGTATCTTGACATGCCTCTCGACGTGTGTCAAGCGAGCATAATCTATCTTCCAGCGAGTCACCACGTGCTTAGCGAGATCCACTTAGCCACCTCGGGGCTCGACACCGCTCGACAAATGACTAACGTTGCGATGCTGTGGAGCAGTGGCCGATTGGCCCGTGCTTGCCGGGGGACGGCTTGCCGAGTCTTCCTAAAGATGCAGTATTATTGCCTCATTCATAACATGGGTTGCTTGAGAGTACATTCAAAGTACTCATTGCCTTGCGACGGGTTATTTAATTGGCCAGGCATGGAAGAGTAGGAATATGGTGAAGAGTTCATTGGTGACGAACATGTCAACTAGGATGCTTCCCACTCTGAATGCTTCTAGGGTTAAGGAAGATGGCATGGGTCTACGCTCTCGAATTAAGATTTCCGCTACTAGTTTATGTTTGGATATGTGCCTTCATGGCCATATCTGTGTAAGACTTGACCTTCATGGTCTTTATTTTTGTAAGGCGGTATGAATGGATGTAAGACTCTTGTTATTCAGCTTCAGTGTTCAGTGAGCATAGATCTCTGGGATCACTGTACACATGCATTCAGTTATCTCGACCTATGAGTCAGGGTCTCCATAGAGCTGGTATCAGATCCATCCTGACTATAGGAAGCCTTAGTTAGCATGGACGTTAGTTAGGATAAAATTCTTTTCAAAAACTATGCCTAGTTGCTAAGTGCAATAGTTTCTATACTTCTCTTCTCTTCTAGTCGATTTCAAACCCTTAATGACTCTCCTCCCTTCAAACCTTGTAGATGGCCGTCGTACCGGAAGACCTCCTAGCATCCGACTTCCCCCTAATCCTTGAGTATAGCCTGGAGAAGTGCCAGTATCGCCGACCAACGGTCTTCCTCTACAACAAGCACTGGGTTGATGTCGTCACAAAGGAGTACCACATTGATGTAGTCATGAAGGCAAATGGCTCCCCGACTTGTTGGTTCTTTGAGGGACCACAAATGGATACCCTTGCACTCGTAGTCGAGACAACTTCATGGAAGGCACTCATCCACCTTCAAGACATCGTTCTAGAGATGGCTGACAAGTCAGCTACTTGCCACCTACCTTTCAGGAAGGATGATCTTGGCGAGAGTTGGACGTTGGTCCCATCTAAGGAGGGTGGCACACCACTCAGGTTCTAGACCTACTCAACCTCTCTGCCAATAGTCTGGCTCACATCCTGATAAAGGAGTTTGTTAAGCTCTGCAAGGAACTTCACCACACCTGAGATCTACTTCGTCAAGCGAAGATGAGGCCAGACATGATCAAGAAGGATGGAGCCCCTGAGGGACAATGAGCTGTCGCTTACAATGGAGGAGTGCCCCCAGCTAGAGCTGCACCCACACGTCTTTGTCGCATGAGTGCGAAGTAGTACCGTGCGCTCTTCATCGACCCATCGAGGAACCATCATCGGAATGGGCCTCCTTGTTCTCTGACCCCCTTGATCGGGGATGATGCTCATACGGATGATGATTAGGAGGAAGATCCAGAGGAGCGCGACTACGAGACCAAGCACTCCACCACTTGAGTCCGAGAACCCCTAGGGTAGGATCAGTCCTGTACCCCTCATGCAAAGTCGAGTGTGTAATGGTTCATATGAAGCCATGTGTGCTTGTTGGTTGTTTTTGTTGTTTGTGTTTAGATGCAAGTCGCACTTTTTCCCTAGGAAACATGTAAGCGACTCCATCATCTATCTTATCTTAATATATGTGTTGGTCTTTCAACATTTCTTTTATTACACTTGCACTATACCAAACCCCTTAGCCGCGCTTTCTCCATTCTTGCTTTTCCCTCTCATGTATCCCGATTATTTGACATGGCTTCTCCAAACAGGATGGTTACTACAACCCGCAATAGCTCCTTCACCAACCCTGGATCCGGCAAGTCCAACCAGCATCAGGGAGATTGTGGGGCTGCTTACGCTGGAGATCACCTGGAACAGCCACAAGGCGACATTCCCCTGCCACCACCTCCACCAGAGAGCATGACTATAGCTAAGTTTCACCAAGTTCTCCGGGAGGAACGCCAAGCCAACACTGATATCCAACAGATAGCTCAAGTCCTCATGAACAACCACCAGCAAGGTAGGAACGACAATGGTCGCTGCACTTTGCTTGAGTTCATGAGGAATTCGCCCCCAACCTTTACCGAGACTGCTGAAGCTCTCGCTGCTGATGCCTAGATCCGCACCATCGAGGACCTCCTTGCATTGGTAAATTGCAATGACGATCATGAGAAGGTGTTGTATGCCTCTCACTGCCTCAGAGGTACCGCCAGAGCTTGGTGGTATGGATTCAAGGTCATTCAAGGTGACTGTGTGATCACCTGGACTGACTTTAAGGAAGGATTCCGCACTGCCCACATTCCTTCTAGGATCATGTCTATCAAGAAGAGAGAATTCCGAGCACCGAAGCAAGGAAGTGGCTCTGTCAAGGAGTACATGCAGATGTTCATCCTGCTCTCTAGGTATACACCTAAAGATGTCAACACTGAGGCCGCTAAGATGGAACGCTTCATGTAACGACTCCTACAAACCCTGAAGTATCAACTCACTATATGCGACTCTGACCTTCTTTGACCTAGTGAACAAGGACCTCATGCTTGAATACAAGCATCATGACATGGACGACACTCGCGAGTGCAAGATGATCGGCAAGGGCAGTTCCAGCAACCAGAAACATCTCTCCTGGCAACCAGCCCCAGCCAAGCAAGCCTATCAGCCACAACATGCTAGACCTCATGCACCCGTCTGAGCTACCAGCCTCAATAGTATGCCAATCCCAGACCATCCTACAACAACCCCAATAACAACATTGGTGGCAGAATAAAAAACAACAACTCTGGTCAGTTCATATGCTTTGGATGTGGTCAGCCTGGACACATCTGTAGGAAGTGCCCCAACAAGAAGCCAGATGCACCACGCCCAAATGCGCCAAACCAAGGTCAAGGTCATGGAGCGCCACCAAGGAATCCAGCTCCCTACAACCAGCCCAACAATGGCAAGGTTCGTGTGAGTCACGTCACCACTGAGGAAGCCTAGGAAAACCCAGACGTCATATTGGGTACGTTCCTCATCAACTCAGCCCTAGCAACCATACTGTTTGATTGTGTAGATTCGCATTCTCTTGTTACTCAAAAGTTTGCACTAGAGAGTGGTATGAAGCCTACACCCCTGGGTAGTCATATTTTGATACAAACCACGGGATCAGTTATGAAGTCCATGATAGGATGTAAAGGAGTTGAGATTAACATTAACGGGGTAGACTTCCTAGTAGACCTTATCATCCTGAAGTCGCAAGGCTTGGATGTGATCCTAGGCATGGACTAGTTAACCAAGCACTAAGGCTTGTTAGACTGTGCTAAGAGGACTGTCACTAGGACCAATAGCCAAGGAGTGGAAGTAAAGTGTGTTCCCAACCCTGCCTCTGCTCAAGCCCCTCAGGTTAACTATTTGTCGGGAATTGAGTTGGATGAAGTGCCAATGGTATGTGAATACCCAGATGTATTTCCTGATGAGCTGCCTAGGATGCCTCCTAACTATGAGATTGACTTCATCATTGACCTAATGCCCAGAGTAGGACCCGTCTATAAGAAGCCTTATAGAATGGGATCACAAGAGTTGGCTGAGTTGAAGAAGCAACTGGCAGAATATCTCAGGAAATGATTTATCCGCCCTAGTGCCTCTCCTTGGGGATCACCTGTTTTATTTGTGTCAAAAAGGGATAGAACTATCCCACTCTATGTCGGTTACCGTTCTCTGAATGAGGTCACAATAAAGAACAAGTTCCCACTCCCCAAGATTAAAGACCAGTTCGATCAGCTGAATGGAGCTTAAGTGTTTACCAAGATTGACCTCCGGTCTGGGTACTATCAGTTGAAGATCAGACCCAAAGACATTCCAAAGAAGGCATTCGGAACCCGATATGGCCTATATGAATACACGGTCATGTCATTTGGGTTGACCAATGCCCCTGCCTACTTCATGTACCTCATGACCAAAGTCTTCATGGAGTACTTGGACAAGTTTGTTGTGTTCTTCATTGTTGACATGCTCGTCTTTTCCAAGTCTGAAGAAGAGCATGAGAAACACTTGAGATTGGTCCTAGAAAAGCTTCGAGAGCACCAACTTTATGCCAAGTTCAGCAAGTGTGAATTCTGGCTGCATGATGTTGGATTCTTGGGTCATGTATTAACTGCAGAAGGGTTGTTAGTGGATCTTGCCAAGATCAAAGCCATGACTGAATGGCAATCCCCAAGCAATGTGAAGGAAGTTAGAAGGTTCCTCGGACTCGCGGGATATTACCACAAGTTCGTCAAAGGATTCTCAAGCATTTCCTGATCTATGACTTAGCTTTTGAAGAAGGACAAGAAGTTCGAATGGACGCCGAAGTGCGAAGAAAGATTCCAAGAGCTGAAGAAGAGATTGACAACAACCCCATTTTTGGACACCCCTGATATTCAAAAGTAGTTTGTGATATACTATGATGCATCGAGACCCGGGCTTGGAGGTATTCTGATGCAAGAAGGCAGAGTTGTAGCATATCTAGCCATACAACAACGTCCTCATGAAGAAAACTATGCTACGCCTGATCTTGAGTTGGCAGCTGTAGTTCATGCCTTGAAAACATGGCGACATTACCTTCTAGGGAAGAGATGTGAGATATACACAGACAACAAGAGTTTGAAGTATATTTTCACTCAAAAGGAATTGAACATGAGACAGTGAAGATGGTTGGAGTTAATAAAGGATTATGACCTCAGTGTTCAATAACACCCCGAAAAGCCTAACATGGTAGTAGACGCCTTAAGCAGAAAGGCTTGTTCCTTGAATTCTATGATTTAGGAATGGCTACCCGCCCTGTATCAAGAGCTTGAAAGCTTCGTCTTGGAACTAGTTGCACCTGGATTCCTAGCCAACCTCGAGGCAAGGCCTACCTTGATGGATGATATTATGGAAGCCCAGAAGGGACATGAGACCATTGAAGGCATCAAAAGGAAGATCAAGGCAGGCAAGGCCCCAGGATTCTTAGTCGATGAGCAAGGAGTCGTATGCTTTGGGGAACGCATCTGCATACCCAACAAAGCTGAGCTCATGAAGTTGATCTTGCTAGAAGCTCAAGACACTCTGTATTCCATCCACCCTGGAGGAACCAAGATGTACCAATACCTCAAATAGAGATTATGGTGGCATGGCATGAAGAGATAAACATGCACCTTTGTTGCTAAGTGTGACATATACTAGAGTCAAAGCTGAGCATCAGTGACCCGCTGGACTATTAAATCCTCTCAAAGTGTCTGATTGGAAGTGGGACAAGGTCGGGACGGACTTCATCACCGGATTGCCAAGGTCGAGCAAAGGACATGATTCCATTTGGGTCATTGTCGATCATCTGACCAAGGTGGTCTAGTTCGTTCCCGTCAAGACCACCTCTGATGGAAGCCAACTAGCCAGCTCTACATCAACCGCATCGTGAGGCTTCACAGAGTTCCAAAGGAGATTGTGTCAGACCGAGGCACCCATTTTACCTCAAGGTTCTAGAAGAAGTTTCAAGAAGCAATGGGAACCAAGCTATCCTTGATTACTGCTTTTCACTCCTAGATCGGAGCGCAAACAGAGCGAACGAATTAGATATTCGAAGACATGCTTCATGCCTGTGTTTTAGCATATGGAGCCAAGTGGGAAGATTGCCTGCCATTCTTCGAGTTCTCCTACAACAACATCTATCACTTGAGTATTCAGATGGCACTATTCGAGGTGTTGTATGGACGCAAGTGCCGCACTCCCCTCAATTGGTTGAAAACCGAAGAAGGACTAGTCTTTGAACCATATATCCTCCGCGAAGCAGAACAACAAGTTCAACTTGTACAAGAGTGTCTCGAGACTGTCAAAACAAGAGTTAAGATCTATGCTGACTCTCACCACCGAGAAGTGAACCTCAACGTCGGACATCGTGTCTATCTCCGAGTCACGCCTCTCCAAGATCATCGCAAGACGAGGAGAAATTTCCTACCAGCTAGAGCTACGTTCCGAGCTATCATATGTGCACAACATTTTCCATGTGTCGCATCTTCGGAAGTGCCCCGAAGTTCCCAACCGCCCCGACTTCTACTAGGACATCAATCATCAAGCCATCGATCTTCAGCTAGACCTCACTTATCGCAAAAGGTAGTTCACATTTTGGATGAAGCAGAACATTACACCTGGAGCTGTACCATCAAGTACTTCATGGTCCAATGGAGAAACCGCACCGAAGCAGAAGCAACCTCGGATCATGAAGACTACCTTAGATCCGAGTTCCCATATCTTTTTAGCGCTTAGCCTAGGAACCTTGGGGATGAGATTCTTGTAAGGGGGTTAGGTCTATCACACCCTATGTTTGTATCACTTTGCTATGTTATGGTTTTATAAATTTTGGACCCATTTAAAACTTTTTGCTTGATTGTGATCATTGACTTGGGTGATACTTGCTTGAGTGATTGCTTGTGTTTTACTTCCCAAAGATTCTTCTTCTCTCCATATTCATCTTCTTGATCCAAAATCCCTGCACAATGATCATACCATGTGTATAGGACCTAAAACTATTTTTATCAAATATTATTTTGGCCAAAAAGGATTTATTCAAATTAGGTTTTAGACCCCCCCTTAATTGAGGTTTGAATTACAAGTCCTCAAATTAGGTGGATTTTTTTGCCCCAAAGACTTTATTTGATACCTACTATATGTAAGACTTCCCAAAACCAGCAAACATTAATTTTAAATATTATTTTACTATTTTATTTAAAGGATTTTTCTTAAGTATAGAAATGGTTTTTCAAGATAAAAATATTTAAACGGTTTCAAAATATCTAAGAAAAATTAGGGAAACTCAATGGACAAATATTTTCCATATATATGAGTTTCAACACATGATCATGTTCAAAGTAATGGGAAAAACCCTCCAAAACCTTTCTGCTTAAATCAAGCATTTGAAATATTTCTATAAGAAATATTCTCAAATAAATCTAGGAAATTCCTCGCATGTCACACATGATATATGGGATTATCATGCAAAGTTTCATCTCAATCCTCAATGTTTTGATTCACCAAAATATTCCAAAACCCTCTCTGTCCAAAACAAAATTTCAGCAACTTTATATTGCCAAGTATTCCCAATTTATCTCAAACTTTGTATGGATTCTTTAATCCCTAAATAATTCCACCACACCAAGTGGTTCATCAAGGAGAATAGCTTAGCATGATTCGATCTACATAAACCGATTATGTTGATTTTCGGGGTTTACAAAGTTTCCATTGCCAACTTTATGCAAACCATCCCAAACCTTGTGAACACCCTTGTTTTATCCCACCATTTCATCCAGTTAAGTTTCATCTCAAGTAGATGAGCTTAGCACTCCCAAACACTGATCAAACACCTTCTGGTGGGGAGAAAATATCAATGATTGAGCCCCTTCCCTAGTTCTCCTTGAGCCCAAATATTTACCACAGCTCCACCTAGACCCCTAGCACCTCCAGTAAGTTTCCTGGCACCCAAGTGCATAATTGCACGGGGTCAAAACCCCATTTCCCTCTCTAGAAAGCCACATTTCTTCCTTCTCTCTCTACTCTCTCTCACTCAAAGACTTTCTACAGCATCCAAAGCCCCTTTGAAGTGCTTTATTCCCTCCTGAGGTGCATCGACATAAGTGGATGCGCTAGAGCGTTCCAAAAGCCCATCATGCCCGCCAAAAATGCGCTCTGGAGCGCGCTACGGGACCTGCGGACAGTTAACCTATTGGAAATATGCCCTAGATATAATAATAAATTTGTTATTATCATCTTTCCTTGTTCGTAATGTTTATTATCCATGCTATAATTGTATTGATTGGAAAGTCAGATTCATGTGTGGGTACATAGACAACACGGTGTCCCTACTATGCCTCTAATAGACTAGCTCATTGATCAGAGATGGTCGAGGTTTCCTAGGCATACACATGAGATGTCATTTGATAATGGGATCACATCATTAGGAGAATGATGTGTGGACAATACACAAACTATAAACATAGCATATGATCATGTCAGTTTATGGCTATAGTTTTTTGCATGTCAAGTATCTGTTCCTATGACCATGAGATCATGTAACTCACTGACACCGGAGGAGTACCTTGCGTTTATCAAACGTCGCAACGTAATTAGGTGACTGTAAAGGTGCTCTACAGGTATCTTCGAGGGTGTCTGTTGGGTTGGTGAAAGCACAACATGCCACCTTGGTGGTTTTGATAATTCATGACAACATACATTCTCTCTTGGACTAATACTTTTATCTAGTGCATTTCAGATAATAGTCCATGGAGAGTTGGGTTGGCAAAGAGATTGTGGAAATACCCCCAGATGCAACGAAATGGATTGGAAAAGCTTCAAGCAAGAGGACTCTACATTTTATATTTGTGAGAAATAACCTAGAGTCCATAGGAAAGACAATACTATTAAAAGAGGGTAAAGTTTTGTTGGTGAATAGAAGCTCATACGTGCACAAGTGATACTCACCAAAGACAAACACTCAAAATCGGTGCAACAAACATTCCACATTCGGTGCCACCGATTCTAAACCCTAGACAGACTCAACCAAACCCTAACCCTTTGGTATAGCCGATACTGCTTTTGGTGCCACCAAGTTGGGCTGCCAACTTTCTGTTATGCAAGTTCACATTTTCGGTCCGTCTGGTAATGTTGAATCGGTGTCACCGAGAATGGGAATTTTTACCGTTGGTCACCTTATCGGTGCAACCGAGATTCGTATATCGGTCCCTCCGAGATTCAAAAGTTGCCACCTTTTGGTCACTTCGGTAGGACTGAGATTAACACATCGGTTTCACCAAGTTGGTCATTTTGTGTGTAACGGTTGGATTTTGGGGGATGCCTATATATACCCCTTCACCACCACTAACTTGAAAGAGAAGCACCCAGAACTATTCCATACCTAACCTATCAGTTTTCTAAGAGAGAACCACCTACCCTTGTGCTGAGGTCAAGATCTTCCACTCCAACCATATGGATCTTGATTCCTAGCCTCCCCAAGTTGCTTTCCACCGATCCCATCTCTTCTACCAAGTCATATCTATGAAAGAGTGATTGTGTGTTGAGGACTCTATCATTTGGAAGAACAAGAGCAAGGATTTCATCGACATTACCGAGCCTATTACCTTGTGGAGGGTGGTGCCTCCTAGATTGGTTAGGTGTCGCTTGGGAGTCTCCTACTTCATGTTGTGGGGTGAACCAAGAAGTTTGTAAGGGCAAGGAGATCTCCTACTTCGTGAAGATCTACCCCGAGTAAGGCTACTCCTCCTTGGATGTAGGTCATCATGGTATAGTCATGGTTGCTTCTTCGTGGAACCCTCCGTGGGTAGAGCCCTTCGTGGACTCTCGCGGACGTTACCCTTCGTGGGTTGAAGACTCCATGAATGTGGATGTACGATAGCACCACCAATCGGAACCATGGGAAAAATCCTTGCATCTCCAAATGGATTTGATTTCCATATCTCATCTCTCTACTTAATGTGCAATGTCTTTACTTTCCGCTGCTATATTTGTTGACATGCATGTGTAGGGTATATAGACTTGTTAGCCTTGATAAAACTGTTAAAATTGCCAACAAATTAACTCGGGAAAAAGTTTAGGTTTTAATGTTTTGCTAGTAGTCTATTCACCCCCTCTAGACACTCTTCTAGTAATTCCTCAATTGGTATCAGAGCTTTGGTCTCCATTGCATCGGTTTAATCACCGAGCAGGAAGATGGATGTGTATAGTATAGGAAGTTTGAGTTGTAGAGTGCCTATTCTTGACGGAGAATATTATGGTCAATGGAAATCTTTGATGCTTGAGTTGTTTAATCAATGTCAATTAAGAAAATATGTTATGTGCCCCTATGATCCTCCCATTGATGAATTGCATCCCACACACGAAGAGTAAATTAACATGCTTGGTAACCTAAGAACTGCCAATCTCACTGTTAGAGGTTTACCAAGATTCGTGCTTTCTCAATTGAAGAATTTTGCATGTGCCTATACCTTATGGGATGATTTGGAGAAACGAATCCAAACCTTTCCTTAGGAAATCTTCATGAAATTCTTCACAAAACTATTGCTTTCAACAAAATGAAGCCTAGTGATCCAAACTATGATAAATTCCTATTTGAGCTCCATGATCTTATGCATGCTAAAGGAGATGTCACCACTATCAACAATGTCATGATCATAATTCTAATGAATCTCTTGTTCTTTATGATGAGGATTTCCCACTTGATGATGACAATGTGGAACATGGCTACCTTGGTGAAGACGAGTTGTTCTGAGTATGAGAAGATCATGAAGAATCTAAGTCTCATGGCAAACTTCAAGGATTCTATGTCCGGAGGAAAAGAGTGGATTCTCTATAGTGGAAGTATGGATCAAGATAATCATAAAATGGTCTTTATCGGTTTCCGTAGAGGTGATTTATACATTGTTGATTTCACTAAGAGATCCAAGCGTCACACTTGTTTAATTGCTAAATCCTCTAAAGGTTGGCTTTGGCATAGAAGACCTGGACATGTAGGCATGCGCAATCTAGATAAGCTAATCAAAGGTGATCCTATACTTGGTGTTAAATATGTTATCTTTGACAAAATTAGACATTGTAGTGCTTATCAAGTAGGAAAACAAGTTGGTGGAAGTCATCCCGTTAAGAATATCATGACTACTAGGAGACCACTCGAGTTACTTCACATGGATCTTTTCGGTCCCAATGCTTACAAGAGTCTCGATGGAAATTCCTATGGTCTAGTTATAGTTGATGATTTTTTCAGATTTACGTTGGTATTTTTCCTTGATGATAAGTCGCAGGTTCAAAAGATCTTCAAGAACTTCGTTCACAAAGCGCAAAATCAGTTTGAAGTGAAGATCCAGAAGATTCAAAGCGATAATGGATTGGAGTTCAAGAACACCCATGTGGATACCTTTCTTGACTAAGAAGGTGTCTCACATGAGTTCTTGGCAATGTACACTCCTCAACAAAATGGAGTTGTTGATAGGAAGAACCAGACGCTTATTGAGATGGCCAGAACGATGCTTGAAGAATACAAGATGCCAAGACACATTTGGGCAGAAGCCTTGGAAACATCATGTCATGCCACAAACCAACTCTACTTGCACAAGATTCTCGGTAAAACGGCATACGAGCTACTCACCGGTAACCAACCCCAAGTTGGATACTTCCGGGTATTCGGCTCCAAGTGCTACATTCTTGACAAGCATCGTCGTACTAATTTTTTTCCTAAATCTCATGAAGGATTCCTACTTGGTTATGGATCAAACTCACACACTTACCATGTCTACAACAACTTCACTCGAAAAGTTGAAGAGACTGTAGATGTGAAGTTTGATGAAACTAATGGTTCACAAGTCGAACAACTGCCAAATGATGTAGGTGATAAGGACCCTTCGGAAGCTCTCCTAGATTTACCCATCGGCAAGATTCGTCCCATGGAGGTGAAGGAAAGTACTTCATCAACTCAAGTGGAATCCCCTACTTCAAGACAAGGTGAACCACAACATGACATGGAGGCATCCACAAGTGGTACACGACAAGATGAAGAGGAGGAGGAAGTACATCATGAAGATCCACCACAACCTCCTTCACCACCACCTCAAGGAGATGATCATGTTGACAACAACGAAGATGAACGAAATGATGATGAAGAAGAAGCTCCACCATCCAACAATCGGAAGCTGGCCCGAGTTCGAGCACAAGTGACCAAGAACCATCCCCTAAACCAAATCTCTGGAGACATCCAAACCGGGAGAATCACTCGCTCTAAAACTCGTCTAGCTAACTTTTGTGAGCATTATTCATTCATATTGAGCATACAACCCTTGAAGGTAGAACAAGCTTTTGAAGATGAGGATTGGGTGAATGCTATGCATGAAGAGCTTCACAACTTGGAGAGGAATGAAGTATGGACACACGTGGAGAATCCCGAAGATGAGCACAACATCATCAGAACCAAATGGGTGTTTAGGAACAAGCAAGATGAAGACGGTCAAGTCATATGCAACAAGGCACGTCTCGTGGCCCAAGGATATACATAAGTCGAAGGTATGGAGTACGGTGAGACTTATGCCCCCGTCGCTAGACTTGAAGCTATTAGAATTCTTCTTGCCTATGCTAATCACAATGATATCACTCTTTATCAAATGGACATTAAAATTATGTTTTTAAATGGTGAAATTTAACAAGAGGTTTATGTTAAGCAACCACCTAGTTTTGTGAATCCTGAGAAACCTAATCATGTTTACAAGCTTCGTAAAGCTCTTTATGGTCTTAAGCAAGCCCCTCGTGCTCGGTACAAATGCTTAACAAAAATTTTCATTGAAAAAGGTTTTGAAATTGGTAAAATTGATGGAACCTTGTTCACTAAGAGAGTTAATGGTGAATTATTTGTGTGCCAAATCTATGTGGATGATATTATCTTTGGCTCCACTAACCCTCAATTTGGTGAAAGATTTGTAAGGTTGTTGTCTGAGATGTATGAGATGTCTATGATGTGTGAGCTGAAATTTTTCTTGGATTGCAAATCAAGCAATCAAGAGAAGAAAATTTCATATATCAAACTAAGTATACAAGGGACTTGATCAATAAATTCAACATGCAAGAATGAAAAGGTATGAAAACTCCCACGCCAACTAGTGGACATGTTGATCTAACCAAGGAAGATGAACTGGTTGATCAAAAAGTTTATCGATCCATGATTGGTTCATTGCTATATCTATGTCCATCTCGTCCCGATATTATGCTTAGTGTTTGCATGTGTTCTATATATCAAGCTGCACCTAAGGAGTGTCTTCTTTTGGCCATAAAACGTACTGTGACATACTTGATACAAAGACCAAACTTTGGCATTTGGCATCCCAAGGGATTTTCTTTTAACCTTGTTGGCTATTCCGACTCGGACTATGGCAGTGACAAGGTTCATAGGAAATCCACCTTGGGTAATTGTCAATTTTTGGGTAGATCTCTTGTGTCGTGGTCCTCCAAGAAACAAAACTCGGTATCTTTATCCACTGTCAAAGCTGAGTATATTGTTGTTGGATCTTGTTGTGCGCAATTACTATATATGACACAAACTCTTAAGGATTATTGAATTCATGTTAAAAATGTTCCATTACTTTGTGAAAATTAAAGTGCTATTAAGATTGGTCATAATTCGGTGCAACATTCTCGAACTAAGCATATTCAAGTTCGACATCATTTCATTCGCGATCCTGTTGCCAAAGTAGATATTAATCTTAAGCATGTTCGCACTAACAAGCAATTGGCCGATATCTTTACTAAGCCACTTGATGATAAAACTTTTTGTCACTTGAGGAGTGAGTTGAACATCATTGATGCTTGAAACTTGAGCTAGACTCACTCGGATTCTTGCAAGGGCATGAGCCTTCTTGATACTTCCATGATATTTCTAACATGATATCTTATGCCATGGAATCCTATGCTCCCTTGAATTGCATCTAACAGTTTGTAGGTACTTGGAAGAACTTCATTCCACGAGATTGCAACCAACTCCAATTATAAGCAATCTTGTCTTGACCAAGTATCCACAACCCCTCTTGATGATGGAAGGAAGAAGATAACAAAAACATATCCTTGACATTTACTTGATCTTTATTGCAAAATCTCAATTGGTATCATGTCAAATGGATATACCCATTATACTTCCTTGCATGACTAACCCTTGTAGGAAAAAAGCGTACTAGAACGAGAAGGATTGCTCCCAACTCTAGATGTTCTTCATCAACCTCGAGCATCCTCAACAAGTTCACCTACGAGCAACGTCATCAACATCACTCAAAGTTATGCTTTCATATCCTTGAATAACCTTTACTCCAAGTCATGAGCTAAAGCAACTCAAGTCATATGAAGACATTAAAATGCTTAATAGAAAAATGGTAACCCCAATTTGATCTTAACGATGAGTATGACCTATTATCAAGTATTCTTTCTTGGATCCTAAGTCAATATACTCTAATATAGGTGACCTCGTCACCACCCATTATCTAGATAAAATACTTGTGTGGTTTGTTCTCTATTCGCATGATCTCTCATAACCACTCAAATCTTTTGTATATGATGCCCTTTTTCCTTTCCATTTGAAAATATTTCTTATTGAAATTTTAAATAAAAGCTTGGTCCCTTATTCTTTTCTTTCTGATTTAGCCTCGGAGTCGCCAACTTAGATTTCTTGGTTCTACCGAAATTGCAGGCAAGTTGCACTCCAAAATCTCAGTACCACTGATCTATCTGCCTTGGAGTCACTTATTTGTTTCTTATCTTATGTGTTTTTTGTTACTTTGATGATCCCTCATACAAAAAAGAAAAAAATCTTAGGGGGAGAAGAACAAACAACACTTCGGGGGAGAAATTCTTTATTCAAGGATCCCTAGCTCCAAGGAAAAGAAAACTAATCTTTGCCACAGGGAGCAAAGTCACATTCAATGATTCCCTTAGTGCTTTTCTATGAACCCTACTTTCATTGACACTTGTTCTCAAGGATCCCTTCCTTGTCAATGATCCCTGTACCTACTCCTTTCTTTGACCCTTTTGGGAATTAATGCCAAAGGGGGAGAAGAACAAAGCTTCATGCTAAAGGGAGAGTTACACGCTTATGCAAAGGGGGAGATATGATTTAGGGCAAGAGGAGAGTATTAAAAGTTAGATATTCCTAAAGAATGGGGAGAATAACAAAGCTTCATGCTAAACAAGGGGAGAATACCAAAGTAAGGGGGAGAAAATCCCAAACACTCAGTAACATTCTTGTCTACTTTAGACTTTTCTCACCCTATCCAATCCCAATATCTACATGCTAAGGTTCACGGGGAGAGGATGAACTAACACTTTCATATCCAAGGGGAGAAAAGCTCTAATAGATTTACGCTAAAGGAGGAGACATATTAATCTTAAGGATTATCATATTTTATATGTTCTCCATATCTTGGTACCTTTTAGTTCTATTGCTTTTGATTAGTAGAATATTCTTGTGTTTCCTAACATTGTTTTCTCAAGTGTGATTCTACTATAAGAATGCTCAAGAACTCAAGGTAAGTATTTGTGTCATATCTTTGATCAAGATGATCTCTTGCTTCTTGCACATACTGTTTGCAAGAGTGAAGTCTTGAGTGAGGATACATCTCATTCATATATTTCGATGCATATAGCCAAGATACACATGACACTTTGTATCACTTAATACATATGTGTGTCCATGCATTGCAAAGCAACTATCCTTTAAAGGACTGCACACATTTAGGGGTAGCAAATCTAAGTCATGTGTCTCTCAAAGTCTTCATTTTATTTACGCATATCTTTATTTGAAGCCTTGATTATACGTTGTCATCAATTACCAAACAGGGAGAGATTCAAAGCACAAGATGCTCTGTTGGTGGTTTTGATAATTCATGACAACATACATTGTCTCTTGGACTAATACTTTTATCTAGTGCATTTCAGATAATAGTCCATTGAGAGTTGGGTTGGCAAAGAGATTGTGGACATACGCTAAGATGCAAGGAAATGGACTGGCAAAGCTTCAAGCAAGAAGACTCTACATTTTATATTTGTGAGAAATCACCTTGAGTCCATGGGAAAGCCAATACTATTAAAAGGGGGTAAAGTTTTGTTGGTGAACAAACGCTCATACATGCACAAGTGATACTCACCAAAGACACCCACAAACTCTCCCACCAAAGTCTGTCCTAAGCCAAACACTCAAAATCGGTGCAACCAACATTCCACATTCGGTGCCAATAATTTTAAACCCTAGACACAGTCAGCCAAACCCTAACCCTTTCGTACAGTCGATACTGCTTTTGGTGCCACCGAGTTGGGCTGCCAACTTTCTGTTACGCAAGTTCACATTTTCGGCCTGTCCTAGAATGTTGAATCGGCGTCACCAAGAATGGGCATTTTGACCGTTGGTCACCTTATCGGTGCAACCAAGATTCGTATATCGGTCCCTCCAAGAATCAAAAGTTGCCACCTTTTGGTTACTTTGGTACCACCGAGATTAACACATTGGTGTCACCGAGTTGGTCATTTTGTGTGTAATAGTTGGATTTTTGGGGATGCCTATATATACCCCATCACCACCACCTACTCGAAAGGGAAGCACTCAGAAGTATTCCATACCTATCCTATCAGGTTTCTGAGAGAGAACCACCTACCCTTGTATTGAGGTCAAGATCTCCCACTCCAACCACATGGATCTTGATTTCTAGCCTCCCCAAGTTTCTTTCCACCAATCGCATCTCTTATACAAAGCCATATCCGTGAGAGAGTGATTGTGTGTTGAGGAGTATATCATCTTGAAGCACAAGAGCAAGGAGTTCATCGAGATTACCGAGCCTATTACCTTTTGGAGGGTGGTGCCTCTTAGATTGGTTAGGTGTCTCTTGGGAGCCTCCTACTTCGTGTTTTGGAGTGAACTAAGAAGTTTGTAAGGGCAAGGGGATCACCTACTTCGTGAAGATCTACCCCGAGTAAGGCTAGTCGTCCGTGGACGTAGGACGTCATGGTATAGTCAAGGTTGCTTCTTCGTGGAAACCTCCATGGGTAGAGACTTCTGTGGACTCTTGTGACTGTTACCCTCCATGGGTTGAAGACTCCATGATCGTGGACGTATGATAGCACCACCTATCGGAACCACAGGAAAAATCCTTGCGTGTCCCAATGCGTTTGATTTCCCTATCTCATCTCTCTACTTCATGTGTAGTGTCTTTACTTTCCGCTGCTATATTTGTTGACATGCATGTGTAGGGTATATAGACTTGTTATCCTTGCTAAAACTTTTAAAATTTGCAAACCAATTAACTTGGTAAAAGGTTAGGTTTTAATTTTCTGCTAGTAGTCTATTCACCCCCCCCTCTAGACACTCTTGTAGTGATCCCTCAGTTGGCATGAATCAAGACTGGGATTTGTTACTCCGTGTGATGGAGAGGTATCTCAGGGCCCACTCGGTAATACAACATCATAATAAGTTTTCAAGGAAAGTGACTAAACAGTTAGCCACATGATATTGTATTACAGAACGAGTAAAGAGACTTTCCGGTAACGAGATTGAACTAGGTATAGGGATACCGACGATCGAATCTTGGGCAAGTGACATACCGAATAACAAAGGGAACTGCATACGCGATTAACTGAATCCTTGACATAGAGGTTCAACCGATAAAGATCTTCGTAGAATATGTAGGAACCAATATGGGCATCCAGGGCCCGCTATTGCTTATTAACTGTAGAGGTGTCTTGGTCATGTCTGCATAGTTCTCGAACCCGTAGGGTCTTCACACTTAATGTTCGGTGACGTTTCAGTAGTATTGAGTCATGTATGTTGGTGACCGAAGGTTGTTTGGAGTCCTGGATGAGATCTCAGACATCACGAGGAGCTTAAGAATAGTCCATACATAAAGATTTATATATGGGAAGTCATATTTTGTCTACCGAAAAAGTTTTGGGTTTTTTCGGTATTGTACCGGGAAGCTTCTAGAAGGTTCCGAAAACTTCCGTAGGAGTACGGAAGTCCACCAAGGGTTCCACCACGTCCCAAGGACCAGGCGCACAAGTCCCTTGAGGCTCATATGGCCTATGAGAGGTGGAAAGTCCACCTGGTTTTGGAAAGGGAGGGAATTGGAATAGGAATCCAACTCCTCCACCTTGGCTGCGACCTAGGGCTTGGAGGGGCTGATATCCATGCCCCTCCTCCTATATATAGAGGGGAGGGGCGCCCCAAGAGCACACATGAAGCCGTTGGCGCCCCTCTCTCTCCCTAGATCGTTTTCTCCTCCGTTCACAGTTTCGGTAGCGCTTGGCGTAGCCCTACCGAGATAGCACTACCGACGCCACCACACCTTCATGTTGTCGGCGAACTCATCTACCTCTCCTACCTTGCTTGCTGGATCAAGGAGGCGGAGATCGTCATCGAGCTATATGTGTGCTGAACGCGGAGGTGCCATCCATTCGGCACTAGATCGGGACGAATCATGATTGGATCGCGGGACGGCTTGCGATTTGGATCACGAAGACGTTCGACTACATCAACAACGTTTCTTAACGCTTCCCGCTTAGCGATCTACAAGGGTATGAAGATCCACTCTCCCTCTCGTAGATGCTCATCACCATGGATAGATCCTACATATGCGTTGGAAAATTTTTGTTTCCGATGCAACGTTCCCCAATAGTGGCATCATGAGCTAGGTATATGCATAGATGAGATCATGAGTAGAACACAAAGGAGTTTGTGGGAATTGATATTTAAATTGCTTCCTCCATTGGTCTTTTCTTGATTCAGCAGTATTGTGGGATGAAGCGGCCTAGACCAACCTTACTCATCCACGTACGAGAGACCGATTCCATTAACTGACATGTGACTTTATTGCATAAAGATGGTTGGCGGGTGTCTGTGTCTCCCACTTTAGTTGGATCAGATTCGACAAAGGCGGTCCTTGAGATGGTTGAATAGCAATTTTTGTATCACGATTTTGGTCTTGCGTAGGTAAGAATTTTTCTTGCTAGATACCCGTAGCAGCCATGTAAAACATGCAACAAAAATTAGAGGACGTCTAACTTGTTTTTGCAGGGTATGTCGTGATATGATATGGCCAGCAACATAATGCGATATATGTGATGTATGAGATGATCATGTTTTGTATATAATATCACAACTTGCACATCGATGAGTACGACAACTGGCAGGAGTCGTAGGGTTGTCTTTTATTATTGTTTGACTTGCATGTCAATCATGAAGCGCTATGTAATGCTTTACTTTATCGCTAAGTGGTAGTAATAGTAGTAGAAGCATGGTCGGCGTGACAACCCCAATGGCGACACAATGATGGAGATCATGGTGTTATGCCGGTGACAATGGAGATCATGCTGGTGCTTTGGAGATGGAGATCAAAAGCACAAGTTCATGGCCATATCATGTCACTTATGATTTGCATGTGATGTTAATCCTTTTATGCATCTTATTTTTCTTAGGACGATGGTAGCATTATAAGGTGATCCTTCACTAAAATTTCAAGATAAAATTGTTTTCTCCCCAAGTGTGTGTTGTTGCAAAAGTTTGTCGTTTCGAAGCACCACGTGATGATTGGGTGTGATAGACTCTACATTCACATACAACGGGTGAAGCTAGTGTTGCACATGCAGAACACTCAGGTTAAACTTGATGATCCTAGAATGTACAGACATGGCCTCAGAACACGAGAGATCGAAAGGTCAAACATGAGTCATATAGTAGATATGATCAGCATGGAGATGTTCACCATTGAAACCACCTCATATCACATGATGATCGGACTTGGGTTGGTGAATTTGGATCATGTATTACTCGTATGACAAGAAGGATGTCAATTTTAGTGGGAGTTTTTAAAGTAATATGATTAACTAAACTCCTTATCACGAACATAGTCTAAAGTTGTCTTTGCAAAATTATATTGTAGATCAATAGCTAGTGTTGTAGCTTCCCTGTGTTTTCTAATATGTTCCTAGAGAAAATAGAGTTGAGAGATGATGGTAGCAATTATGTGGACTAGGTCCGTAAACTGAGGATTGCCCTCATTGTTGCACAAAAGACTTGTGTCCTTGAGGCACCACTCGGTGCACCACCTCCTCTAGCGTCGTCTGTGGATGTTGTGAACATCTGACAGGTATGTTGTGATGACTACTTGATAGATTAGTGTGTCATTCATTATGACTTAGAATTGAGGCTCCAAAGATGTTTTGGAATGTCATTGAGCATATGAGATGTTCCAAGAGCCGGAATTGAGATTTCTGGCTCATGCGCGTGTTGAGAGGTATGTGACATCCAACAAGATTCTTTGCCTGCAAGATGAAGGAGAATAGCTCAATCAGTGAGCATGTACTCATATTATCTAGGTGCTACAATCGCTTGTATCAAGTAGGAGTTGATCCTCCAGATAAGATAGTGATTTATATAGTTCTCCAAGTCATTGTTACCAAGCTACTGGAGCTTCGTGATGAACTATAACATGCGAGGGATGGAGAAGATGATCCGTGAGCTGTTCGCGATGTTTGACACCGCGAAGGTAGAAATCAAGAAGGAGCATGAAGTGTTGATGGTTAGTAAAACCACTAGTTTCAAGAAAAGCAAGGGCAATAAGGGATAAGCTTCAAGAATGGCAAGCCAGTGGCTGGTCTAGTGAAGAAACCCAAGGTTGTACCCAAACCCGAGACTAAGTGCTTCCATTATGAGGAGAATTGTCGCTGAAGCGGAACAACCGTAGATACTTGGTAGATAAGAAGGCTAGCAACATCAATAGAAGTATATTTGATATAGGTGTTATTGATGTGTACCTTACTAGTACTCCTTGTAGCACATGGGTATTAGATACCGGTTTGGTTGCTAAATGTTAATAACTCGAAATAAAAGGTATGGTATAAACGGAGGATAGTTAAGGTTGAGGTGACGATGAGTGTTGGACGTGTTTCCAAAGTTGATATGATCACCATCGCATGCTCTCTCTACATTCGGAATTAGTGATGAACCTAAATACATGTTATTTGGTGTTTGCGTTGACCATGAACATGATTAAATCGTGTTTATTGCAATACAGTTATTCATTTAAGTTAGAGAATCATTGTTATTCTGTTTACATGAATAATACCTTCAATGGTCATGCACCTAACGAGAATGGTTTATTGAATATCGATCGTAGTAATACACATGTTCATAATATTGATGCCAAAAGATGTAAAGTTAATAATGATAGTACCACATGCTTGTGGCACTGCCGCTAAAGGTCATATTGGTGTAAAGCGCATGAAGAAACTCCATGCCGATGGATCTTTGGACTCACTTGATTTCGAATCAGTTGAGACATGCGGACCATGCCTCTTGGAAAGATGACTAAGACCCCATTTTCCGATATGATGGAGCGGGAAAGTGTCTTATTGGAAATGATACATGTTGATGTATGTGAAAGCACAATGTGCTCCCTTGGTGGTTTCGATAATTCATGACAACATACATTGTCTCTTGGACTAATACTTTCATCTAGTGTATTTCAAATAAAGTCCATAAAGAGTGATGGGTTGGCAAAAGGAGCGTGAAGAGTATCCCCAAGGAGAAGAAGAAGAAGGAATAACTTTGGCCAAGCTTCAAGCAAAGGACTCTACATTTAACATTTGTGAGAAATCACTTTGAGTCCATAGGAAAGCCAATACTATTAAAAGGGGGTAAGGTTTTGTTGGTGAAAAAAATGCTCATACGTGCACAAGTGATAATCACCACATACACCCACAAGCTCTTCCACAAAAGTCTATCCAAAGCCAAATATTCAAAATTGGTGCAACAAATACTTTCCACTCGATGCCACTGATTCCAGAACCTCGACAGACTCATCAAAACACTACTCTTTCGGTGCAACCGATTCTGCTTTGGTGCCACCGAGTTTAGCTTGCCAACTTTCTGTTATGAAAATTCAAAATATCGATCCCACCAAGATTGTTGGATCAGGATCACCGAGATTGGGCAATCTGACCGTTGGTCCCCTTATCGGTGCCACCGAGTTTCCTATATCGGTCTCAGTGAGATTCAAAAGTTGCCACCTTTTGGTCACTTCAATACCACCGAGATTACCACATCGGTGTCACCGAGTTGGTCATTTTGTTTGTAATGGTTGGATTTTTGGAGATGCCTATATATACCCCTCCACCACCACTCACTCTCAAGAGAAGCACTCAGAACAACTCCCCACTCATACCTACCGATTTTTTGAGAGAGAGCCACCTTGTCCAGATCCTGCCAAGTTTCATATCAATCCCAATTGTTTTGGTTCACCAAAATATCCCAAAACCCTCCTTGTCCAGATCCAAATTTGACAAACTCTACATTTCCAACTGTCTCCCCTTTAGCTCAAACTTTTTGGACCTGTTGTAATCCACCAATAATGCATCCACACCAAGTGGTGCATCAAGGATAATAGATTAACCTGTCCAAATCCCCTCAAACCCATTTATGTTGATTTCAAGAATCTGGTAATATTACATTGCCAAGTTTCCCCACTGGGCCCAAACTCGTTGTGCATGCTATAGTCCCTAAAATATGTCACCACATCAAGTGGTGCAACAAGGGGAATGGATTTGCATAGCTAGATCTAAGAAAATCCATTTATGCTCATTTCTAGGATTTGCAACATTTGCATTGTCAACTTTCCTCAAATGGGACCAAATCTTGTGACCATCTCAATTTTACCTCCCATCTAATCCTGGTAAGTATCATGGCAAGTAAACACCATATGCTTTCCCAAACATCCATCAAACACCTTCTGCACCAACTTTGTGATCAATAATTGGGGTACCATATGAGTTCTCCTTAGGCCTAAATTTTACCACAGCCTCTTGTAGGTACCTTGTGCCTCCAGTAAAATCTTCACGGGCATAGCTAAATTATTTGGGGGCTAAAACCCCAAGATTCCCCCCTGGACAGCCCTTTTTTCTCTTGCCCTCAACCTCTCTCCTCTATCTTTGGCTTACCAGAGCATCCAAGGACTCCTACATTTGTTTATACCCTCCTAGATTCCCTAGACATAGGTGGCCATTCATAAGCTGCCAATGGCATGCCATGGCATGCCAAAACGGCACTCCAGAGCGTGCTACAATGCCCAACCGCACTGTAGCCGCCACCCAATCCCCTGACCCGACAGCATTGGGCCTCCCCACTGTGTCTCCCGAGGTCTCCTAGACATCCTCGTCATGCCGCGCGGTTGGGCCCCTCCTCTCCTGCCCTCCTCTCTACACTGCCAGGCGTGCCCGAGCACCTCCCGTGGACATGGTCCATGGTGTGCCCTGGGCCGGCTATAAGAGACCCCATGGAGCCCCTCTCTCTGCTCCCTTTGCCCCCTCTCGCCCCTGCGACTTCCTCGGACCACCAAATTCCTGCTTTCATGCCATCCATCGACGTCCATGGCCAACTCCCTACCGGAAGTCATTGCTCGAATTCGGGCTAACCCGGGCACTTCCTTTTGCCTAGATGTGCCAAGACCCCCCTAGAGCTTCCGGAATGCTCCCTGCAGTCCCACCCTTCCTCGGGTTGGCCGCTGCGCCCTGCTCTTCATCGCCGTCAACCGCTCCCACCTCGGTCAGTGGTTGCCTCAACGTGGCCCTCCCCGGCGTGCACTGTGCGGCTCCCCCAAACCGCTAGCCTTCCCCGAGCTCCCCGGTGAGCCAGGCCTCGCCGAAGGCAGCATGGGCCACCGACACGGGCAACGTCGGTGCCCCTTTACACTCCCGATCGGCTGAGACGGGAGGAGGACGACGGACCTGCCAGCGGGCCCCACCTCCTCCCGGACCCACTGGTCAGCCTCTAGGGTGTCGGCCGGACACGCTGTCATATTAAGTGGAGAGGGCCTCCACTGGTATCCGTTTCCCCCGAAAGGGAAGTGTATTACCTGAAACACGCCTTCGACATGGCTTCCTCGCAGGCGGGCATGAGCGACTGGGCCGGCCCAGTCACTGTCCCACGTTGATGGGCTATGCATGGCCCATTTGGTAAATTCTTTTTCCCATTTTCTTTTTTTCAGAAAGGAAGGTAAATCCATATTAAATTCATATGACCTCCGATTTTGTTGATTCAAATTTCTTCAGATTCCTAAAATCTTGAACTATCCAAATATGTGCATTGCACATTTTTTCTGCAAACTTTTATCTAGGGTTCAAATTCAAATTTGAATGTGAACTTTGAATGCCCCACTTGTAAAAATCCCTAGCGCATTCATTATAACTCCAATTGTAGTGATTCAAAAATCCTAGGTGTATCTAAATTCATGCACTAAGTGGTGAGCATTTTTCTTTACGCTTATTCTGCCATGTCAATTATTGGACCATTTATTCATATGTGACCCACATTGAAAATCCATAGGAATATCATGCCAACTCCAAATCCAGTGAAACCACTTCCCTCATGTTTCAAAAATAATGCCCTATTTGTTGGGTCCATCCACTCATTTTTATAAAAATATTTTCTGTTGACATCTTAAAGGATCATCATTTCCATCATTCCCACCATTCGAGGCTTCCCCTTGACCCACATCCACCAAAACCTCCTTGGTTATTTTTCTCATGACCAGAGGAGTCCTAGAAAAATAAAACTCCTATTTATAGAGCACATTTATTTCTCTGCTTGTTGTGTTGCTTATTGTGGTTTTTTAGCGTCGGTAGTTGACAAGAGATACGGAGTGCTCGGAGTTGGATGAGAAGCGTGTGAAGATCTCGCAGATGTTGCTAAGCCAGACAAGCAGCCCTTTGACCATGATAAGAAACCGTTTTTATTACATGTCATAGAGCACTTTACTTTCATCATATTTGATCATGTGGAGTAGTGACCCCTTTGGTGGGTTGTTTCCGACATTCTTACCATTGACACTTGCATCGTACATGATCCTACCACCTTATGAGGGTTATGCTGGTGGGTGTAGTTAGGATGCTAATAGATGCTACGCAAGTGGGATGGGATTTATGCATATTGATGGAAAGGAGAGAAATGATTTCAAAGAGTTTTTCAAAAACCCCGTCGGGTGCCACTAATGCCCGAGGGAGATGATGATGAGTTGGGTAACCACTTGAGAAAGAAGTGGTATGTCGGAGCAAGTGAGTGTGTGTTTTCGAAAATGGAGAGTTCTAAGGTCTGCTGACCATCCCAACCTTACATGCGCAACCACGATACCCCTTATGGAACGGGGCTTTGTTGATTACCATGCTGGGTACTGGCAAGGAGCCCGCATTACTAGTGGCGGGAGTGGCGTGGTCACTCTCAATACGGGGTCATACTGGTATGTACGATCATGCACTGTCTTCACAGGCACCGCGCACACCGTTTGTCCCCTCATGGATGGTACGATTAGAGCGAGGCTCGTGTGATGTACATCGTGAGGGTTGGATACCAATCGAGTGGACTCTTTGTCTAGTATCGCTAGGGGAAAGGCTTTGTTCGGGTGCTTACCTTCGGTATGTTATATACCGCGAGTCATGGATGACATGGAAGTTCCCCGAGTCTTGTGGGTAAAGTGTACAACCTCTGCAGAGTGTAAAACTATTCGAATAGCCGTGTCCACGGTCATGGACAGTTGGAGGTCCTTCTTAGACTACGTCCGGATGTTTTTCATGAAACTTGGTGTGAGTATGGATGTGATGGTGACAAGGAGGTCACATGATCTAAGTCCGATGACTTACCATGGGAATTAAACTAAGTCCGGCAACTTACCAGGACGAATGAACATGAGGTGTTCAACCCCTACTTATAAAGATACTGGTATCTTGATCATATGGATACTTGCCTATTGTTGATGCATGCTTACTAGTTACTTGATCATGACATTGCATTTAAAATTAGCTTTCCGCAAAAATTACCTACTTAGTGCTATATCATGCATCATTATTTCCTTGTTCCACAACTTGGGGTTGCTTGCGAGTACATTGAAAGTACTCATTGGCTTGCCACTGGTTATTTTATTGGCCAGGCATGAAAGATCAGGTTATGATGAAGATTACATTGGTGACGGACATGCGAGCTAGGACGCTTCCCAGTCACAATGCGTGTAGGGTTAACGAAGATGGCATGGGTTCATGCTATCGTTGAAGATTTGTGCTGCAATCATATCAAGACTTGGCTATGAAGGCCATATTTGAGTAAACTGATACGTAATGGATGTAAGACTGTTATTATTCAGTTTTTGTGTGTCAAGTGAGCATTGATCTCTGGGATCACTATACACGTACATTCGGTGATCACGAGTTATGAGTCAGGGTCCCCACAATATCATTACAAGTACATGTACAGAAGAGATGAGTATATGGAATTGGCATACGCGCGCCACAACCTACATAAATATCACATCAATACATCAACATACTCAAACATCATACAGAAGAGCAGGGTCCAACTACGGACAAAATTAAACGATAAAATGACATCCATCCTTGCTATCCTAGGTTGTCGCTTGGAACATGTAACATCCCACAATTCCATTTTGGAATGTTATGAAATATAGCTATGCATCCATCATCATCATTGCTTGAATGTATGGAATTGTTGAAATGCTTCTTCTCACTTTATGAAAGTCCCTTTCTATTTTCAATGTGTTGCTTTCACCTATTTGAAAACCTTGGAAGAAGTTCAAAATAAGAGGGGAGTAACATGACACTCCACACTAGGGTCATCTTGGTGATATATTTGAACAATAAGAACTAGGGGGTCTTTTGAAAAATATTTGCAAAAAGGTTTTAAAAGCAAATAGGCAATTTCTGAAAATAATATTTTTTTCAAAGTATTCAAATAACATAATAAAAATGTTCATTAAATGGAATTTATTATTCTGTCAATTTTGATATATAATATTCCTATATTTGGAATTAAATCAAAGTCATAAAATGGTTTTTACTATGCTGTTATTGAACAAAGGAAAGACTTTTAAAACGGATAGAGCCGACCCACCACAGTTAATGCCGTTTTGCCTAATTCCCGGCCGACCGACGCGCCTCTGCCGCTTCTTCCCTCGCTGACAGCGGGACCCACCCGTCCGATCCTGAAATCGCGCGGCCATCCTCTTCCTCGCGCGCGCGCCGCCGTCGCCGAGATTCCCTCGCCGCGGATCTCCCTCCTCTTACCTTCCCCGACCCCCTCTCCGGCCCTATAAGTAGAGGCCGCTCTCCGCACCCCGTTTCCCCCAAACCTCTCACTCTCCCTCACCAGAGCCTTGCCACGAGCTCGCCGGAGTTCCCTGCCCCACCGAAGCTTCCTTCGATCGTGGCCATCGCCTCGGTCGTCCCCGCGCCTCTCCGACAGCACCATTCGATGCCGGACGCTAGCCGCAGCCGCTCGGACCTCTCCGTTGCCTCCCTCGACCACAGGAGCGACCTTCGACGACCTCTTCGACCACCGGCCATCGCCACCCTCGCCGGAAACCTTCTTCCCCCTCCGGTAAGTCGCCGGACCTTCTCTCACCCGTTCGATCTTAGATCTACGATCCAGATTAGACTCGTTAATAGCCCGAACCGTTTTCTTCTTTGGATCGGCCGACCGTCCGTAACAACCGCTCACACACCCCCCTTAGCCACTCACAGGCCGCCACGTCACCCTGGCCGACCGTTAGCTTAGTTTTTCTTTTCGGTTTTGTTTTTCAGAAACAGAATGTATCCAAAAAATTTTTTTGCTTATATCTTTTAATCTATTTATTGTTTTGAGTTGATTCTTTTTGCAATAGCTCACATTTTTCATGGAGATTCACCCTGTTGTTTTAGATTTTAAATTTGAACTTTAAAATTTGAATTGAATCAAATTTGCTCAAATCACTCAAATCTGAATAACTAGAGTTTAAAAATAAATTTTATATGAATCTTTTTGCTACTGCTTGGTGTTAGTTAGGACTATCATCATGCTTAGTTTGAGGATTTTTAGGATGAATTTGTTTAGTGTTCTAGCTATAAACAGGTTCTGCCTAGTCGTTAGTATAGTTTAGTTAATTTAGTGTTTAGTTAGTTTAAATCAGATTTGTTATAATTTGTTTTAGTAGGTTCTGTTGCTTAAACATTAGGTGTTTTACTTTCTGTAAGTTAAATTATAAAATTGCTTAGTTTATTTCTTTATTGTTACAGGAATCTCTACTAATTTCCCAACTAGGTATAATTTGATTAAAACAAACTAGTTAGTAATAGTTTTCTTCTAACAAAGTTTTATATAATTAAATTCTGTTTTCTAAGAAGAGTTTTTAGTAAATTCTTTTTTCTGTTAATATAATGTTTATTCATTAATAATAAGTTTTGTTTTACTCTTTGTTAGTAAAACTATAGTTATATAGTAGTGTTATTCAAAACTTTCAAAACCATAGTAAGATTTTTCTTAACAAAACTTTAAATGGATTTTATTCTGTTTATTGATGAACTATTTTATTGTTTCCTTGCTGTCAACTATTGTTTTGTTTATACAAGTAGATTTATTATGTCAGTAGTGGTTTACCCATCACCTTTTTTTGAAAACAAAACTTTGTGTGTTGTCTTGCTTATGATTTGTGCATTGTTTTGTCTTGATTGTTTACTAGTTCATTTCTGATTTTGTGAGTTACAAATAATTTTATTGTATGCTTATTGAGTGCTCTTGTTTGCTTCGTTAGATTATCCGGAGTGCGAGGCTTGTTACCTAGAGTCACTCACGTACGAAGATCATCAATCAGGCAAGTCACTTTGATCATCTTTACCCATGTTTTTATTGCATTAGTTCTACCATTCCCCCCCCCCAATAGCATGCAAAGTAGGTAATTGGAAACTTGGTTACTATTGTAGTATCATGTGGTAGGTACCCCCTCAACACTTTGACACATTCGCCCCAGGAAACGTTGTTTTACTTTTTGCTATGCTATTAGTAGACGGACTTGGTTGTGTGATTCATGAGAGTTGAGAGATTTAATAATTTCAAGACCTACATAATGATCAAGACTTCAAGACTCCGAGTTTTCAACTTACCTCTGGGTGGATGATGGTTGAATGGCACCCTGGAGAAACCAGTGGATTTGCCTAGGTGTTGCTGGAGATGGCCAGTATTCACGCGGAAAGGTCCACCCAGGCACAAAGAGATGGATGGATGCTTCAAGACCCAAGGCTTACCTGCACAGCCACAAGTCATTATGGGCTCTGGCTTGGTTGGATATCGTGGTGACCTTGGACAGGCGGTGCTATGAGATGTAGAAGAACGGTAGGAAAGGATGGGCACCGACAGAGTCGCAGGGAAACCCTTCGGAAGACCATGTTTTGGTCATCCGTTTCTCAAACACCCTGAAGTGCGAGAAATCAAACGGAGGTGACCAAATCTTGTGGGTAACGTGTGCAAAACTCTGCAGAGTACTCAAACCTAATCGATTAGCCGTGTCCACGGTCATGGACGACTTGAGCCAAAGGAACTGAAACTTCCGGAAACCCTCAACTCAATTAATATGATGATGTGGGTATTAATAATTTGGGTATGAGAATTTGGTTGGTGGAACCGTCTCATTAATCAACCAAATTAGTAATAATTTTTGCTTACCCCTCTCTTGATGTAGGAAAAATTGGCTTTACGCAAAAACTTACTACCCCACCTGCCATATATGCATCTAGATTTGATGATTATCTTTTTCACCCCTCTCTAGTGACTTTGCCGGCATATTCCATATGCTGACCTACACGGCTGCAACGTATCATGTTGAAAACTACTTTTCCGACCAGGAGTGAGGATACGCTCTACGCTCGGTGAGATGCCCTTGGAGTCAGATGGACTCATCTACCTTCGATTTCTTCCGCAAGATTTAGATATTCTCATGTGTTGGCCTTCAGCCACTTTATTGTAATCTTTATTGTAATAAAGGACTCGATATGAGATTTACGATTAATAAATGCTGTGTGATTTCCCTTTGATATATACATTGATGTACCGTGTGTGTACCAGCATGATCTTGGGATGGTACGGAAACACCGAAGATTCGACCTTTCAGGTCGGGTCGCTACAGAAATGGTATCAGAGCACACGCTGACCATAGGACGTAACCTCTAGGATTGGAAAGCCTTAGGATTGTTTCTCTTTGTCTTTAAAATTCTTATACTCTCATCTACTCGTTTCTGACTTCTCTCCGGTTATTTCAAAATTTATAGATGGCCACCTTCATCCCAGTGTTGATCACGTAGTTTTGCCAGCCTGACGCAATGATGCCCTTTGGTAAGGAGCTGATGAGGATCGTCAAGGACGTGAGGATTGCTTTGCCGAGCATCACCGGGACCCCTATCATATTCTTTCCACAAGATGGACGCTACAGGATCGAGGTGCACATCCTAGGGAAGACCTTTGGGAATCGGAAGGAACCCATCAACTTCAAGTTTGTGGCACCCAGCTGGATACTTGAAAGAGACATGGCCATTCATCGTGCCCTTGGACGTATTCAGGAGGAATACAGAGGTGGAACCATTTCACCAGGACTCAGCATGGTTTGTCGCAGAGTTGCCAATGGAAACATCATAACCCCTCCCACTGCAGACACCACCATTTCCTATATCCAGACCTTGGAGACTCACATCAAGACTCTGGAGCTTTGAGTTCGTGCTGATACGGAGACAATCAAGAATCTGATGAACCGTGAGATTGACCTCGAAGCTGACTTACGGGAAGCCGAGTACGAGCATGAGTATGAGGTGAAGGATTTATTAGAGAGGATCGACAAGCTGAACACTCACATCGCCACTCTGGAGGAACAGATGGACATGGGTGAAAATCTTCATCCTGAGGGAGACTTGGCTCCTTTCATCAGCGACGATGATGACTATGAGGAGAGCACCAGTGGAGGAGGCTCAGTCACCATGTACTTCTGAGGAAAACTATAGTTATGCCCCCATGTATCTTTTATTTTTCAACGTTAAAGCGTAGGTCGATGTTTAGTTGAATGGAGATTTGTATTCCCGATGTTTGACATTGATTGAATAAATGAATGAGCGTTTGGTGTGATATGTTTGTTGCATTGCATATGGGTAGTGAATTTCTCCTTTAGGCCCTTGCTCTATTCTAATTCTCACCCCTCTGAAAACAGCAAGATGCCTCCACGACGTGAGTCCGACTTCACCTTCCCGCCAGAACTCACGGAACTCCTTCAGCAGCAGAATGGACTGATGCAGCTATTGATCTAGAATCAGACCAACAACCAGAACAACAACCACCACCATCCACCTCAGGCTGACAATCTCACCCGTTTTCTGAGGTTGAACCCTCCAACTTTCTCCAGCAGCACTGAGCCCATTGTGGCAGATGACTGGCTCCATAAGATGGAGAGAGAACTGGTCACCGCTGGATGTACTGACGCTGAGAAGGTGTGCTTTGCCGCACATCAACTGGACGGACCAGCAGCTTCATGGTGGGAGAACTACACCACCACATATCCTATTGGTGATGTAACTTGGGAGCAATTCAAACTTGCTTTCTGCACCGCTCATGTCTCAGCTGGAGCTATGAGTCTGAAGAAGCGCGAGTTTCGCAACTTGCGCCAGGGAAATCGCTCTGTGGCCCAGTACATGGACGACTTCAGCACATTGGCCCGTTATGCACCAGGAGACGTGGCCGATGATGCGGCCAAGCAAGAAAAGTTTCTGGAAGGACTCAACGACAAGTTGAGCATGCAGTTGGTAGTGGCTACCTTCAACAACTACCAAGAGCTGGTGGACAAGGCCCTCATCTTGGAGGGAAAGCAGCAGCAAATTGAGAACCGCAAGAGGAAGTATGCCCAGGGGAAGTTCAACTCTAGAGCTCATTAGAAGCCCCGCTACTCTCCGTACTCAGGGAATACCGGATCAGGGACCGGTAAGTTTGGAAGGCACACTCATGCCGTGCACAACCATGGAGGCCACAACCATGGAGGAAATGGGAATGCCCGTCCCAACCATGGCAACTTCAAGACTGACAATGGGAATGGGAACAACAACCTGCACTGTCATGCTCCTACTCAGAAGGATCTGAGCCACATCACCTGTTTCAAGTGCCAGAAGACAGGGCACTATGCTACTGAATGTCCCCAGAGCAAGCAGGGAAATGGAAACGGCAACTCCGCAGCCAAGAAGCCAAATCCGTTTCCTCGTGCCCAGGTGAACCACCTCGACGTGGAAGAAGTCTATGATCAACCCGAGACTATGGTTGGTAAGTTTTTATTGCATTCACGTCCAGTTACAGTACTTTTTGATTCCGGTGCAACTCATTCATTCATATCAAGGGTAGTTGTGGATAAGTATGGTTTGCCCACCAAAACCCTTAGTCAGCCCATTAAGGTCGGTTCCCCAGGAGGTATGATGATGGCAGGGAATGGATGCCATGCCTTGAAACTCAATATAGGAAACCATGTTTTTTCCACCGACCTCATCGTCTTAGAATCCCAGGGATTGGATGTAATCCTAGGCATGGATTGGATGACCAAGTATGAAGGAAACCTTGACTGCCCCAGCAAGTCTGTTTCACTCACCACCCCGGAGAACAAGAGGATTAAGTGTGTATTCCGACGCACACGTATGAGTGCTCGGTTAAATTCCCTCACAGGAGTTGTTCAGGAGGAAGTACCTGTGGTAAAAGACTTTCCGGATGTATTCCCGGAAGAATTACCAGGCATGCCACCAGATAGGGAGATTGAGTTCCTAATAGAGCTACAATCAGGGACAGCCCCAATTTCCAAGAGACCCTATCGGATGCCCGCAAATGATTTAGTGGAAATCAAGAAGCAGATTAAGGTGTTATTGGACAAAGGGTATATTCTCCCAAGTTCTTCACCTTGGGGAGCCCCAGTTCTTTTGGTGGAGAAGAAGGATAAAACCTTGAGAATGGTAGTTGATTATCGTGCCTTGAACGAGGTGACTATCAAGAACAAGTACCCTCTACCGATGATAAATGACTTGTTTGATCAGCTAGTAGGCGCCAAAGTATTCTCCAAGATCGATCTTCGATCCGGGTATCACCAACTGAAGATTCGTGAACAAGATATACCCAAAACAGCTTTCACCACAAGGTATGGCTTGTATGAGTATACTGTCATGTCCTTTGGTTTGACTAATGCTCCTGCCTACTTCATGAATTTGATGAACAAGGTGTTTATGGAATATTTGGACAAGTTTGTCGTGGTGTTCATCGATGACATTTTGATATTCTCCAAGAACAAGGAAGAACACAAGGAACATTTGCGTTTCGTTCTGGAGAAGCTAAGAGAGCATCAGTTACATGCCAAGTTCAGTAAATGTGAATTTTGGCTGACGGAAGTCGGATTCCTTGGACATGTGATTTCCAGAGATGGAATAGCTGTAGACCCCTCTAAGGTTGAAGCCGTCACCGAGTGGAAGTCACCCACCTCAGTTAAGGAGATCCGCAGTTTCCTCGGACTTGCCGGATATTACCGAAGGTTCATTGAGAATTTCTCAAAGATTTCCAAGCCCATGACGGAGTTGTTAAAGAAAGAGTCTAAGTATATTTGGACTGAGGAATGTGAAGCCAGTTTCCAGGAGTTGAAGAAACGTTTGGTCACAACCCCAGTGTTGATTTTGCGCAATATTCGGAAGGACTTCCAGGTTTATTGTGATGTTTCACGTCAAGGACTTGGAGGAGTACTCATGCAAGATGGAAAGGTTGTAGCTTATGCATCCAGACAACTACGACCTCATGAGTTGAATTATGCCACCCATGATTTGGAACTAGCAGCCGTAGTGCACGCACTCAAGACCTAGAGACATTTCCTTGTCGGAAATAGTTGTGATGTCTACACCGACCATAAGAGCCTGAAGTATATCTTCATGCAGAAGGAGTTGAACCTCAGACAGAGGAGATGGTTAGAGTTAATCAAGGACTATGACATGAGATTACACTACCATTCAGGTAAGGCAAATGTTGTAGCAGATGCTTTGAGTCAGAAGAGTTATGTGAACACACTAACAGAGGGAGGATTACCCCAAGAGTTAGCCGATTATCTCAGAGAGCTCAGGCTAGAGATAGTTCCAAGCGGATATGTTGCCACACTAGAAATCCAGTCCACCTTGACCGAAAGAATTCGAGAAGCCTAGAAATCGGACAAGGAGATAGCTGAGATAAAGCAGAGAATGGAGCAAGGCAAGGCTAAAGGTTTTCGTGAGGATGAACACAGAACTTTGTGGTTCGAGAACCGAATCTATGTGCCCAATGACCCAGAGCTCAGGAGGTTGATACTTCAAGAAGCCCATGATTCACCTTACTCAATACACCCAGGCAATACCAAGATGTATCTAGATTTGAAGGAAAGTTATTGGTGGACAGGTCTGAAGAAGGATATTGCAGAACATGTTGCAATATGTGATGTTTGTCAGCGAGTAAAGGCAGAACATCAGAAACCAGTAGGGTTACTCCAACCTTTGCCGATACCCAAGTGGAAATGGGAAAAGCTTGGTATGGACTTCATCGCAGGATTACCCAGGACCCGTTCAGGTTATGATTCCATCTGGGTAGTGGTCGATCGTCTGACCAAGGTGGCTCATTTCATTCCAGTGAAAACCACCTATACCAGTGCTAAGCTAGCCAAGATATACATGACCAGGATCGTGTGTCTGCATGGAGTTCCGAGGAGTATCGTGTCAGATAGAGGAACACAATTTACCTCAAATTTTTGGCATCGGTTACATGAAACTTTGGGTACGAGGCTGGAATTCAGTACAGCTTTTCATCCGCAGACCGATGGACAGACTGAGAGAGTCAACCAGATTCTGGAAGACATGTTGAGAGCCTGTGCACTAGATTATGGATCTAGTTGGGATGACAATTTACCCTATGCAGAATTCTCATACAACAACAGTTATCAGACTAGTCTGAAGATGACCCCTTTCGAAGCTTTATACGGAAGGAGGTGCAGAACACCACTGATGTGGGATGGTGTTGGAGACCGAAAACTTTTTGGTCCCGACCTTATCCGAGATTCTGAAGAGAAAGTCAAACTGATTCGTGACAGACTCAAGATAGCTCAATCTCGACAGAAGAGTTATGCTGACAGCAAACGCAAGGAAGTGACGTATGAAGTGGGAGACCGAGCATATCTTCGTGTGTGCCCACTTCGAGGAATCAAGAGGTTTGGTGTTAAAGGAAAGTTAGCACCCAGATTCATAGGCCCCTACAAAATTCTCGAACATAGAGGCGAAGTTGCATACAAGCTGGAATTGCCGGAAGGATTGTCCGGAGCTCATGATGTTTTCCATGTTTCCCAGCTGAACAAATGCCATGCTGAGATGGCTGATATTCCCTTGAGAGACACAGTGCCCCTAGAGGCCATACAACTTGACAGTGATCTGACCTACGAGGAGAAGCCTGTCAGAATCCTTGAGACTGCCAACAGAGTTACCCGCAGTAGGATAATCAAGTTCTATAAGGTTTTGTGGAGTCACCACACCAAGGAAGAAGCCACCTGGGAACGCGAAGAAGATCTTCGTAGAGACCACCCGCACCTATTTTCAAGCCAACCCAAATCTTGAGGGCGAGATTCATCTTAAGGTAGGTAGGTTTGTAACATCCCAAAATTCCATTTTGGAATGTTATGAAATATAGCTATGCATCCATCATCATCATTGCTTGAATGTATGGAATTGTTGAAATGCTTCTTCTGACTTTTTGAAAGTCCCTTTCTATTTTCAATGTGTTGCTTTCACCTATTTGAAAACCTTGGAAAAAGTTCAAAATAAGAGGGGAGTAACATGACACTCCACACCAGAGTCATCTTGGTGATATATTTGAACAATAAGAACCAGGGGGTCTTTTGAAAAATATTTGCAAAAAGGTTGTAAAAGCAAACAGGGAATTTCTGAAAATTATATTTTTTGAAATTATTCAAATAACAGAATAAAAATGTTCATTAAATGGCATTTATTATTATGTTAATTTTGATATATAATATTCCTATATTTGGAATAGAATCAGAGTCATAAAAGGGTTTTTACTACGATGTTATTGAACAAAGGAAAGACTTTTAAAACGGATCGGGCCGGCCCACCGCAGTTAATGCCGTTTTGCCTAATTCCCGGCCGACCGACGCGCCTCCGCCGCTTCTTCCCTCGCTGACAGCAGGACCCACCCGTCCGATCCCGAAATCGCGCGGCCATCCTCTACCTCGCGTGCGTGCCGCCGTCGCCGAGATTCCCTCGCCGCGGATCTCCCACCTCTTACCTTCCCCGACCCCCTCTCCGGCCCTATAAGTAGCGGCCGCTCTCCACACCCCGTCCCCCCGGAACCCCTCACTCTCCCTCACTAGAGCCTTGCCATGAGCTCGCCGGAGTTCCCTACCCCATCGGAGCTTCCTCCGATCGTGGCCATCGCCTCGGTCGTCCCCGCGCCTCTCCGACAGCACCATTCGACGCCGGACGCCAGTCGCAGCCGCCCGGACGTCTCCGTTGCCTCCCTCGACCACCGGAGCGACCTCCGACGACCTCTTCGACCACCGGCCGTCGCCACCCTCATCGGAAACCTTCTTCCCCCTCCGGTAAGTCGTCGGACCTCCTCTCACCCGTTCGATCTTAGATCTACGATCCAGATTAGACTCTTTAATAGCCCGAACTGTTTTCTTCTTTGGATTGGCCGACCGTCCGTAACACCCGCTCGCACCCCCCCCTTAGCCACTCACAGGCTGCCACGTCACCCTGGCCGACCGTTAGCTTAGTTTTTCTTTTCGGTTTTGTTTTTCAGAAACAGAATGTATCCAAAAATTTGTTTTGCTTATATCTTTTAATCTGTTTAGTGTTTTGAGTTGATTCTTTTTGCAATAGCTCACATTTTTCATGTAGATTCACCCTGTTGTTTTAGATTTTAAATTTGAACTTTAAAATTTGAATTGAATCAAATTTTCTCAAATCACTCAAATCTGAATAACTAGAGTTTAAAAATAGATTTTATATGAATCTTTTTGCTACTGCTTGGTGTTAGTTAGGACTATCATCATGCTTAGTTTGAGGATTTTAAGGATGAGTTTGTTTAGTGTTCTAGCTATAAACAGATTCTTCCTAGTAGTTAGTATAGTTTAGTTAATTTAGTGTTTAGTTAGTTTAAATCAGATTTTTTATAATTTGTTTTAGTAGGTTCTGTTGCTTAAACATTAGGTGTTTTACTTTCTGTAAATAAAAATATAAAATTGCCTAGTTTATTTCTTTATTGTTATAGGAATCTCTACTAATTTCCCAACTAGGTATAATTTGATTAAAACAAACTAGTTAGTAATAGTTTTCTTCTAACAAAGTTTTATATAATTAAATTCTGTTTTCTAAGAAGAGTTTTTAGTAAATTCTTTTTTCTGTTAATATAATGTTTATTAATTAATAATAAGTTTTGTTTTACTCTTTGTTAGTAAAACTATAGTTATATAGTAGTGTTATTCAAAACTTTCAAAACCATACTAAGATTTTTCTTAACAAAACCTTAAATGGATTTTATTCTGTTTATTAATAAAATGTTTTATTGTTTCCTTGCTGTCAACTATTGTTTTGTTTATACAAGTAGTTTTATTATGTTAGCAGTGGTTTACCCATCACCTTTTTTTGAAAACAAAACTTTGTGTGTTGTCTTGCTTATGATTTGTGCATTTTTTGTCTTGATTGTTTACTAGTTCATTTCTGATTTTGTGAGTTACAAATAATTTTATTATATGCTTATTGAGTGCTCTTGTTTGCTTCGTTAGATTATCCGGAGTGCAAGGCTTGTTACCTAGAGTCACTCATGTACGAAGATCATCAATCAGGCAAGTCACTTTCATCATCTTTACCCATGTTTTTATTGCATTAGTTCTACCATTCCCCCCCAATTGCATGCAAAGTAGGTAACTGGAAAGTTGGTTACTGTTGTAGTATCATGTGGTACGTACCCCCTCAACACTTTGACACATTGGCCCCGGGAAACGTTGTTTTACTTTTTGCTATGCTATTAGTAGACGGGTTTGGTTGTGTGATTCATGAGAGTTGAGAGAGTTAATAATTTCAAGACCTACATAATGATCAAGACTTCAAGACTCCGAGTTTTCAACTTACCTCTGGGTGGATGATGGTTGAACGGCACCCTGGAGAAACCAGTGGATTTGCCTAGGTGTTGCTGGAGATGGCCAATATTCACGCGGAAAGGTCCACCCACGCACAAAGAGATGGATGGATGCTTCAAGACCCAAGGCTTACCTGCACATCCACAAGTCATTATGGGCTCTGGCTTGGTTGGATATGATGGTGACCCTGGACAGGCGGTGCTACGAGATGTAGAAGAACGGTAGGAAAGGATGGGCACCGACAGAGTCGCAGGGAAATCCTTTGGAAGACCATGTTTTGGTCATCTGTTTGTCAAACACCCTGAAGTGTGAGAAATCAAATGGAGGCAACCAAATCTTGTGGGGAACGTGTGCAAAACTCTGCAGAGTACTCAAACCTAATCGATTAGCCGTGTCCACGATCATGGACGACTTGAGCCAAAGGAACTGAAACTTCCGGAAACCCTCAACACAATTAATATGATGATGTGGGTATTAATAATTTGGGTATGAGAATTTGGTTGGTGGAACCATCTCATTAATCAACCAACTTAGTAATAATTTTTGCTTACCCCTCTCTTGATGTAGGAAAAATTGGCTTTACGCAAAAACTTACTACCCACCTACCATATATGCATGTAGATTTGATGATTATCTTTTTCACCCCTCTCTTGTGACTTTGCCGGCATATTCCATATGCTGACCTACACGGCTGCAACGTATCATGTTGCAGAGTAGTTTTCCGACCAGGAGTGAGGATACGCTCTACGCTCGGTAAGATGCCCTGGGAGTCAAATGGACTCATCTACCTTCGATTGCTTCCGCAAGATTTAGATATTCTCATGAGTTGGCCTTCAGCCACTTCATTGTAATCTTTATTGTAATAAAGGACTCGATATGAGATTTACGATTAATAAATGCTGTGTGATTTCCCTTTGATATATACATTGATGTACCGTGTGTGTACCAGCATGATCTTGGGATGGTACGGAAACACTGGAGATTCGACCTTTCAGGTCGGGTCGCTACAGAACACATCCTAGATTGATGATGAAGAAGAAGAACTCCAACAAACAAGCAACACTCTCACGTTCAACCGTCACACTACCTGTAGCTACAACTATTGTTGTAGTGATCTGTGAGCCACTGGGACTCAGCAATCTCATTTCTAAGGGTATCAAGACTATAAAAGCATAATGGGTGAGGTATGGTTAAGTGGTGAGGCTGCAGCAAGCGACTAAGCATTTGTTTGAGTGGCTAACTTATGAATACAGAAAGTAAAGTGGGTGGTCTGCGTATAATGGACATGAACTAGAAATGATCACTAAATGATCCTAAACACCTACTTACGTCAAACATAACCCCACCATGTTCTCTCTTGGATAAGGACTCACGAGAAGAGACAGTCACGGTTACGCACACAATTGGTGTATTTTATTTGAGTTTACTTCAAGTTTGCTATAACCGGGTGTTAAACAAAGTATCAAAGTTTGCCACATAACCACGGGCACAGCTTTCCGAAACATTTAACCATGCAGGGGGTGCTCCAACTCATCCATCACAAATTAACCACACGTCGTGGGAATAACCTCGAACACGGATCTCGTGATCTTCATAAGCAATTCCAAAGGAAATCTGACACCTCGAGATAGCCCGAAGAAGATCAGAGTTCCTCACGCAAGACAATCGAGAAAGGTAAAACAAATCCAGCAAGGCCGCCCGACATGTCAAAAACCCCGATAAGAGCCACGTATCTCGTTCTCAGGACACGAGAGATGGGTCTAGCTACAGGGAAAAACCAATCCCCGAGTTTGCTCAAGGTGGCCCCGTAGGCAGCTAGTTTTGGACCAACACTCATTAGGACCACTGGCCCGGGATGTTGATTAATTATCCACGGGGTGATCATGCCCTATGCAAATTTTAGTTGTTATTAAGCAAATAGTACCAATGTTGGGCCTTGCCAAACAAGTTTTATCCTAAAACGAAGATCAAGGGGGTTCCCATAACAACCTCGAGCATGTTAGGAGCGCTCAATTATGGAACATAACACCGGTTCACAAGTAACTAGGGGCGGCAAGAGCGGAACAAAACACCAAGCAAAAGTCCAAGCCTTCCACCCGTTACCAAGTGTATAAGTGCATTAAATTAAATAGCAATAATATTGCGATATAACAAAAGAATGTCCATGTTATCACATGGAAGCAATTGCACATGCATCTAGAAAAGCTATAAGAAGGGCTAACCAAGTGGTAACATAGTCAAACAAAGGTTTGCTAGGAAGGTGGAGGGTTAGAGGCTTTTCATGGCAATGTTGGGAGGCTTGACAAACAAGTGGTAGGTAGCGAGACATAATGATAAAAACGGGACGACTAGCATTGCAATGATAGTAGTGGTATCCAGGGAAATGTGTCATCTTGCCTGAGATCCCGCTCGAAAGAAGATCGAGTCCATGAAGAAGACGGGCCAACGTAGTCGAGCGAATCCTCAAATTCCGAATTCTTTCAGAACTCTATCGAGAAGAAGCAATTTGAAACAAATAATCAACGCACGATACACCACAACATATGCATGACACGATGTGCAAACAAATATGATGCATGTCCGGTTTAATATGCAAGGCATGGCATGGCATGGCAAGAACAACAAACAAATACTACACATTAAGTGAAGTTCAATATGCAACGAGTTGCATGTTGACGAAATTTCACATTCGAATTATTTAGTTCACTTCCGTTTAGGTACTCATCAATATTAAATGTTGTTAAACATGGCAAGAGGTGAAGCAAAAGTAAACTACATCACCTAGGGACTTTAAATGAGGTCGGAAGCTACGAATAACAATTCTGGAACGACCTCATATGCATATTTTAAGTTTGGTCCAGATCTATACTAAACATGTTTTATATTTATTAAACATGGAAACAAAGTGAGGCATGATATTCTACATGTTTTTCTAGTCAAGTTACATATATAACACATTTTTATCGGAGCTACGGTTAATTAGTTATGAAATAAATCATTTTAACGTGGCATTTACGCAAATCAATGAAACAGCAAGTTTAAACATTTTTATCACATGTGAAAGTAGGATATTGTGAATCTACATAAAATTCTAGTCAAGTTTCATATAAAAAGTTTTTTAAATCCGATGCACGATTTTGGAGTTATTAAATGCATGATCTAGGGGGACTTTTCTACAATTTTTATTATTTGGGAATAATTAGAAAAATCGCCAGATTGAGAAAAAAAATGAATCGGGCCGAATCTGAATAGGGCCCAACACGGACATGGGTGACGGATACCTATACGGCGCTAGGGGCAGAAAAAATAGCACTAGGGCTCACCTTAGTGGGCCAAGCCCATGCGGCAGGAAGGCTAGGTGCGACTGGGCCTGGAGTTGCGCCGGCCAATGCGGGCGAGGCAGCTCAGGCGCGGGTCAACACGAGCGAGGGCTTGGGCTTCATCCTCTCGCTCGGCCCCGAGCGAGGACGGGACACGACGGCTACGATGGACTCCGGGAGGGCAGTGAAGATGGAGGATCTGGCCGTGGGACGTCGGGATCCGGCAGCTCCTGGCCAGATCCGGCCGGAGATGGGCCAGAGGCAACGCGGCCGGCGGCTTCGATCCATGGCGGCAGGGGCAAGCTCGGGCGGCGGACTGGCAAGGGAAGGCCGAGGCGGCGGCTGGCGGCGAGCGACGGCAGGCAGCGGCGGCCGGTGCAGCTGTGGGGAGGGCGCACTCCGGCGGGTCTCCGGCAAGGCGAGAGGCAGCGGCGCGAGGGGCTCCGGGACTGCGGGAGGGGGCTGCTCTATGGTCACCGGACAATGTCCGGGTTGGCCGCCGGACATGTCCGGTAGCTGGGATTTGGACGAATTGCAGCCCCTCGATCAAGATCTAAGGGCTGAAAATGGCTTTGGAGGAGGAATTTCAGGGGAGAGAGAGGTGGAGCTAGCAGGTGGCATTTTTCTAGGGATGTGGCTGCAATTTTTACATGGGGGGAAACCCTAAAGAGTGAGGGGCTCTCTCTCCATGGGGGTTTAAATAGGGAAGGCACTAGGATTGGGGGTTGGACCTTGTCCGTCCGGTCACGATCCGGTGACCACGAACAGAGGAAGGAACTAGGTTGGGATAGCGAGCTATATAGAGGGCCTTGGGCTGAGATGAGAGGGAATGAATTGTGGCCCGAGACAAAGTTTTAAACACCAAAAAACGTCCGACGAATAACCGATCACCGCACGGCTATGGTTGACCGATGGGGATCAAACGAAGTCGGAATGCGACGAAATTCGGCAGGCGTTCTACCTAAATATAATAAGACCGCATGCCAACTTTCAACCCAATTTGAGAATATTTTATGCGCACTTTGAAAACATTATTTTATCGATGCCACAGGCGCACGCATGTGTGGTTGGTCTCGAAACGGGCAACGACAAGAAAGGGGAAAACCGGCGACTACGAACGGATGCAAATTTTGAAAACGAGTGAGGATGCTATGCAGATGATGCGAATGATGTGAGGATGAATGCAACAACCGAACGAAACACAAGACGAGAATGGAATAAAGGGGAATCTTCTGGAGCGTCGGTCCCGGGCTGTTACAACGCCTCAACAATATGGAGTTGTTGAGAGAAAGAATTGGACGCTCAATGAGATGGAGAAAATGATGCTTAACGAATACAAGACGCCAAAACACTTTTTGGTAGAAGCGGTAGAAACAACATGTCATGCCACAAACTGACTTTACTTGCACAAGCTTCTCGGTGGATACTTTCAGGTATTCGGATCGAAGTGTTATATTCTTGATAAGCATCATCGTAATAAATTTTCCCCTAAATCTCATGAAGGATTCCTACTTGATTATGGATTGAAACTTCAATCGAAAAGTTGAAGAGATGGTAGATGTGAAGTTTGATGAATATAATGGTTTGCAAGTCGAACAATTGCCAAACGATGTATGTGATAAGGAACGTTCAGGAGCTATCCAAGAGTTGTCTATTGGCAGGATTCATCCCATGGAGGTGAAGGAAAGTACTTCACCAACTCAAGTGGAAGCCCCTACTTCATGTAAAGGTGAACCACAACATGACATGGAGGCATCCACAAGTGGTACATGATGAGATGATGAAGCGGAGCAAGTGCATCTTGAAGATCCATCCCAACCTCCTTCACCACCTCTTAAGGGAATGACAGCTTCAACAACAACGAAGATGAAGTAGATGATGATGAAGAAGAAGCTCCACCATCCAATAATCGGAAGCTGACCCGAGTTCGAGCACAAGTGACCAAGAACCATCCCCTAAACCAAATTTTTGGTGACATACAAACTAGGAGAATCACTCGCTCTAAAACTCGACTAGCTAACGTTTGTGACCATTATTACTTCATCTCTAGCATTGAACCCTTGAAGGTATAACAAGCTCTTGAAGACGCGGATTGGGTGAACGCTATGCATGAAGAGCTTGACAACTTCGAGAGGAATGAAGTGTGGACACTCGTGGAGAAGCCCGAGGATGAGCAAAACATCATCGGAACCAAATGGGTGTTTTGGAACAAGGAAGATGAAATTGGTCAACTCATACGCAACAAGGCACGTCTCGTATCCCAAGGATATACACAAGTCAAAGGTATGGACCACGGTGAGACCTACGCCCCCGTTGCTAGATTACAAGTTATTCCAATTCTTCTTGCCTATGATAATCACCATGATATCACACTTTATCAAATGGACATTAAAAGTGCTTTCTTAAATGGTGAGATTAAATAAGAGGTCTATGTTAAGCAACCACATGGTTTTGTAAATCTTAAGAAACTTGACCACGTTTACAAACTTCACAAAGCTTTATATGGACTTAAGCAAGCTCCTCGCGCTTGGTATAAATGCCTAACGAAGTTTCTTATTAAAAAGGATTTGAAACTGGTAAAATTGATGCAACCTTATTCACAAAGAGGGTTATTGGTGAATTATTTGTGTGGCAAATTTATGTGGATGATATTATCTTTCGATCTACTAAGACACAATTTAGCGAGAAGTTTGGAAGGTTGATGCCAGAGAAGTATGAGATGTCTATGATGTGTGAGCTGAAATTCTTTCTTGGTTTGCAAATTAAGCAATCAAGAGAAGGAACTTTCATCTCTCAAACTAAGTACACCAAGGACTTAATCAAGAAGTTCAACATGCAGGAGCGCAAAGGTATGAAAACTCCCATGCCCACTAGCCGTGACAATGATCTCACTAAGGAGGGTGAACCGGTTGATCAAAAAGTTTATAGATCAATGATTGGTTCATTGCTTTATCTATGTGCCTCCCATCCCAATATTATGCTTCGTGTTTGCATGTGTGCTAGATATCAAGGTGCACCTAAATAATGTCATCTTAATGTTGTGAAACGTACTCTGAGATACTTGATTCATACACAAAACTTTGGCATTTGGTATCCCAAGGGATCTTCTTTTAATCTTGTTGTCTACTCCGACTTGGACTATGCCGGTGACAAGGTTGATGGAAAATCCACCTCAGGTACATGTCAATTTCTTGGTAGATCTCTTGTGTCTTGGTCCTCCAAGAAACAAAACTCGGTATCTCTATCTACCACTGAAGTTGAATATATTGTTGCTGGATCATGTTGTGCGCAGTTGTTATGGATGTAACAAACGCTAAACATTATGGAATCTATGTTAAAAATGTGCCATTACTTTGTGATAATGAGAGTGCTATTAAGATTGGTCATAATCCTGTGCAATATTCTCGAACCAAGCATATTCAAGTTCGACATCATTTCATTCGTGATCATGTTGCCAAAGGAGATATTAATCTTAAACATGTCCGTAGTAACAAGCAATTGGCCGATATCATTACTAAGACACTTGATGAAAAAGTGTTTTGTCATTTGAGGAGTGAGTTGAACATCATTGATTTCTCAAACTTGAGCTAAGATCACTCAGATGCATGCGAAGGGACGAGCTTCAATGTCTATTCCATGCTATTACCTTGAATATCATATATCTTGGAATTCTATGCTCCCTTGGCTTGCATCTAACCCTTTGTAAGTACTTGGAAAAACAACACTCCACACGATTGCCAACAACTCATATCTTATGCAATCTTGTGATGACCAAGTATCCACAACCTTGCTTTGATGATGAAAGGAAGAAGAAAACAAAACATATCCTTGACATATATTTCTTATTTGGTATCAACTCATAAATTGGTATTATGTTATTTGGATATATCATGTTTTTCCTTGCGTGACTAACCTATATATGTGAAAAGTGAATAAAACCAGCAAGGATTGCTCCCAACTCAAGATGATCTTCATCAACTTCACACATCCTCATCAAGTTCACCTACAAGTTACGTCAACAACATCACTATGTACTCATATTCTTGATATATCTTTACTCCAAGTCATGAGATAAAGCAACTCAAGTGATATGAAGACATTAAAATGCTTAATCAAAAAATAGTAACCCCATTTTGACCTTAATGATGAGTATGACCTATGATCAAGAATTCTTGCTTGGCTCCTAGGTCAATACACTCTAATATAGGTGACCTAGTCACCGCCCATCATCTAGATAAGAATCTTGTTTGGTCCATTCTCTTTTGCAAATTTCTTGGAACCATTCAAATCTTTTCTAGTTGATACCTCTTTGTAAATGATCCGCAATTGACCACCAACTTTCTGTTTTATTTCAATTTGTGTGTGTATCTGTAAATTACTCGCAATTGGTACAAGTTGTTTGTTTCTCTTCCTTGTTTGATTTTCAGTTACAACTTTGTCAAGTTTCTTCTTTATTCCTAAGAGCCACCGATACAAATATCTCGGTTCTACCGATTTAGCGGATGAGTTGCAAAATTTTATCTCGGTTCCACCCATTTATTTGTCCTGGAATTAGCGATTTTATTTCTTCTCTTAGTCGGTGTTTCTTTAGTGATTTTTCAATTGGTATCTTTCTAGTGATGTCCTTGTTACTTCAGTGATCCCATATTATTAAAAGAACTTAGGGGGGAAACTTTATTCAAGGATCCCTAACTCAAAGGAGGAGAAGTTCTGTGAAATTCTCAGTTAACCCAAAGGGAGAAAAATATATTTTAAATGGGTCATAGAACGATTCCTGTATCTGCCCTTGTTCCCAAGGATTCCTTCTTAGTCAATGATCCTTGTATCCTACCCTGCGTATGACCTTTTTGGAAATTAATTCCAAAGGGGGAGAAATATACAAAGCAAAGCTTCATGCTAAAGGGAGATACAAGATTATGCAAAGGGGGAGATATAATTAAGGGGTAGAGGGAAAAAATCAAATTTACATTTACAAGGTGAGAATATCAAAGTAGGGGGGGGGATATGCTTATTTCATCTTAGATCTTTTCTCACCCTATACAATCCCAATATCTACATACTAAGATTCAGGGGGAGAGGATGATCCACTATTTTATATCTAGGGGAGAAAGATATAGTGTTTACTTTTGAGTTCTATTGCCTTTTTTGATTGGTAGAATACTCTTGTGTTTCCTAACATTATTTTCTCAAGTGTGTTTCTACTACTAGAATGCTCAAGAACTCAAGGTAAGTATATGCATCATATCCTTGATCAAGAGTGAAGTATTGAACAAGGATACAACTCATTCACATATACTTGATGAATATAGCCAATATACACATGACTTATTATATCCCTTATACTATATGTGTGTCCATGCATTCCAAAGAAACTATCCTTTAAATGGATTGCACACATTTAGGGGGAGGAAGTCTAAGTCATGAGTCTCTCAGAGTCTTCATTATATCCATGCATATATTTATTTGAAGCTCTGATTGTATGTTGTCATCAATTACCAAAACGGGGGAGATTGAAAGTGTAATGTGATCCCTTGGTGATTTTGTTAATTCATGATAACATACATTGTCTGTTGGACTAATACTTTCATCTAGTGTATTTCACATAAAGTCCATAGAGAGTGATGGGTTGGCAAAAGGAGTGTGAAGATTATCCCCAAGGAGAAGAAGAAGAAGGAATAACTTTGGCCAAGCTTCAAGCAAAGGACTCTACATTTTACATTTGTGGGAAATCACTTTGAGTACATAGGAAAGCCAATACTATTAAAGGGGGTAAGGTTTTGTTGGTGAACAAACTGATCATACGTGCACAAGTGATAGTCACCACATACACCCACAAGATCTTCCACAAAATTCTGTCCAAAGCCAAATACTCAAAATCGGTGCAACCAACACTTTCCACTCGGTGCCACCGGTTTCAGAACCTAGACAGACTCAGCCAAACCCTAGCTTTTCAATGCAACCGAGTCTGCTTTGGTGCCACCGACCAACTTTCCTATACCGATCTGACCAAGATTCAAAACTTGCCACCTTTTGGTCACTTCGGTACCACCGAGATGAACACATCGGTGTCACCGAGTTGGTCATTTTGTGTGTAACGGTTGGATTTTTGGAGATGCCTATATATACCCCCACCACTCACTCGCAAGAGAAACACTCAGAATAGTTCCCCACTCATACCTACTAATTTTCCAAGAGAGAACCACCTACTCATGTGTTGAGATCATACCATTCCATTCCTACCATATGAATCTTAATCTCTAGCCTCCCCAAGTTGCTTTCCACCCAATCAATCTCTTCCACCAAACCAAATCTGTGAGTGAGTGCTTTTTGTGTTGAGCAGTCTATCAAATTGAAGCACAAGAGCAAGCAATTCATCGACACAATCAAGCCTTTTACTTGGAGGGTGGTGCCTCCTAGATTGGTTAGGTGTCGCTTGGGAGCCTCTTACTTCGTGTTTTGGAGTGAACCAAGAAGTTTGTAAGGGCAAGGAGATCCTACTTCGTGAAGATCTACCCCGAGTTAGGCTAGTCCTCCATGGACGTAGGCCATCATGGTATAGTCAAGGTTGCTTCTTCATGGAACCCTCCGAGGGTAGAGCCCTGCATGCACTCTCGCGACCATTACCCTCCGTGGGTTAAAGACTCCATAAATGTGGATGTACGATAGTGCCACCTATCGGAACCACGAGAAAAATCTTGTGTCCCTCATGCATTTGATCTCTCTATCTCTACTCCTTACTTCCATGTGCAATGTCTTTAGTTTCTGTTGCTATACTGGATGACTTGCATGTGTAGGGTGTTCCAGATTATCTATGTATGCTAAAACCAGCCAACACTTGATTTATGCTTGAGGTAGTTTTAAATTCCTGCAAATAGTCTATTCACCCCCCTCTAGAGATACACTTCTAGTGATCCCACGGTATGCGGTCCAATGGGTGTTGTAGCGTGCGGTGGATATCGTTATTTTTTGCCTTCACTTATGATGTAAGTAGGTATGGGTATATTTACTTAATGAAACACAAGTATGAATCAATTGAAAAGTTCAAGCAAATTCAGTGTGAAGTTTGAGATCATCGTGACAAGAGGATAAAAGATATGATTGTGGAGGTGAATATCTGAGTTACGGATTTGGTATAAAACTTAAGATAATGTGGAAAGATGTTTCACAACTCATGCCACCTGAAACACCATAGTGTGATGGTGTGTCTGAACGTCGTAGATGTGCTCTACTGGATATGATGTGTACTATGATGTCTTCTATCGTTTTACCACTATCATTTTGAGGTTATGCATTAGAGACAACTACATTCACTTTTAATAGGGCATCATCTAAATCCGTTGAGATGACACCATATGAATTATGGTTTGGCAGAAATCTAAGCTGTTGGTTCTCAGAGTTTGGGAATATGACGCTTATGTGTGATAAGCTCTAACCCAAAGCAGAAAGGTGCATCTTCATAGGATACCCTATGGAAATAGTTGGGTATACCTTCTATCCCAGATCTAAGGGCAAAGTGTTCGTTACTAAAAACAAGTCCTTTCTCGAGAAAGAGTTTCTCTCAAAAGAATTGAGTTGGAAGAAAGTATAACTTGATGAGGTCGTTGAACCGACACTTTAGTTGGATAGTAGTACGACATAGAAAGATGTTTCTGCGACGCCTACACCAAGTGAAGAGGAAGCAAATGATGATAATCATGATGCTTCGGATCAAGTTACTACCGAACCTCGTAGGCCGACAAGGACTTGTACCGCCCCTGAGTGGTACGTAAATCCTGTCTTGGAGGTCATGTTGTTAGACAAGGTTGAATCTACGAGCTATGAAGAAGCGATGGTGGGCCCGTATTACAACAAATGGCTAGGAGCCATGTAATCCGTGAAAGGATCCATGTATGAAAACTAGGTATGGACTTTGGTAGACTTGCCCTTTAAACTGTAGGCCGTTGAATACAAATGGACCATTAAGAAGAAGTCAAATGCTTATGGTGAATGTCACCATTTATAAAGCTCGACTTGTCACAAAGAATTTTCCGACAAGTTCAAGGAGTTGACTACGATGAGGCTCTCTCACCCGTAGTGATGCTAAAATCTGTTGGAATTATGTTAGCAGTTACTTCATTTTCAATTATGAAATCAGGAAGATGGGTGTCAAAATATTTTTACCTTAATGGTTTCCTTGAGAAAGGTTGCATGTGATACAACTAGAAGGTTTTGTCAATCCTAGGATGCTAAAGGCATGCGAGCTCTAGCCATCCATTTATGGACTGGAGCAAGCATCTCAAAGTTCGAATGTACGCTTTGATCAGGTAATCAAGGATTTTGGGTTTATACAGAGTTTATAAGAAACTTTTATTTACAAGAAAGTGAGTGGGATCACTACACTACTAGAATCAGAAGATTTGCCTTCTGCCACCTCTTTGTCGTCTGCTAGCGGACGACAAAGGGTGGCTTTGCCATCAGCTAGCAGAAAGAAGATGGGAAAGAGGTGGCAGACGGCAAAGGGTGGCTTTGCCATCAGCCACTTCTTTGCCGTCTGCTAGCGGACGTCAAAGGAGGTTTTCCGTCCGCTAGCAGACGGGTAAGAGGGAGGGGGCCCACTGACGACCGAGGCCCACAACTTGACCTAACAACCCCCCTCTTTGCCGTCCACTAGCGGACGATAATGAGGGGGGGGGTTAAATAACGGCTAACGCCCCACCGACCCGCTTCTCTCTCTCTCTTTCTCTCCCTCTCTCCTCGCCGTCGCCCCACGACCCCACCGCCCGTGCCCACCGCCAGCACATCGCCCGCGCTGCCACGTGCCCCCACCGCCACGCGCCCCCGCCCACAGCCACCGCCCCCACCACCGTGCGCCCTCGATGCCACCACCACCCCACACCTCTCTCCCTCCCCGATGCCTCTAACACCCCTCCGCCCCGCCCTCGCCGCGCCACCCTCCACCCCTGATGCCCCACCGCCAGTGTCGGCCTCCTTCACCTCCACCAACGCTGACCTCCACCTCCCCCACTCCGGTGAGCCCCCTCCCCCTCTCTATTTTTTAATTTTTTAATAGTTTAGTTAGTAATTTAGTTAGTAATTTAGTTAAATCTAGTTTAGTTGTAGTTAGTAATATAGTTACTAATTTAGTTGTAGTTAGTAATTTTGTTAGTAATTTTGTTTTTTTAATAGTTGTAGTTAGTAATTCAGTTAGTAATTTAGTTGTAGTTAGTAATTTAGTTAAATCTAGTTTAGTTGTAGTTAGGTTAATTAGTTGTAGTTAATTAGAAGAAGAGAGAAGAAGAAGAGGAGAAGGAGATGAAGAAGAAGAAGAGGAGGAAGGAGAAGAAGAAAAAGAAGAAGAAAAGGAGGAGGAGGAGGTGGAGAAGAAGAAAAGAAGAAAAAGAAGAAGGATAATAAGGAGAAGAGGAGGAGCAGGGGTGCGTCGGCGCCGACGTAACCGGGTCAAGGATCGCTGACACGACACCATCGACACCTCGACCCCCGACATGACACCCCGACACCACAACACGGCACCCCGGACCCCGACATGACACCCCCGACGCCCCGACCCCGACACGACACCCTAACACCCCGACCCCGACACGGCACCCCCGACACCCCGACCCCGACACGACACCCCCCGACACCCTGACCCCGATACGACACCCCGCGACACCTCGACGCCGACACGACACCCCGATCTCGACACGACACCCCGACACCCTGACATGGCACCCCCGACCACGACACAACACCCCTACCCCGACATGACACCCCCGACACCCCTACCCCAATACGACACCCCCGACACCCCGACCCCGACACGACCCGCGACACCCCGACCCCGACACGACAATCCTGACACCCCGACCCCGACACGACACCCCCGACACCCCGACCCCGACATGACACGGGTCATATATTTATGAATTATGAGTTAGGTCATATATTTTTCCATTTTGTTATACAGAACATCATATTTATGTTCATCAGGTGGATTTAAATGTGCACTTGTTTCGTCCCTGCGAGGGTCTGGTGTTCAACGACCTCCTCGTGCGTTCGACGAGCTCTGCCCCTACGTTCGTGGGTGAGCACAAATCACATCTCCTCTTGCCCCCTTCATTTCCTCTGTTTCGGTCTTGCTAGCTATAGGTGTCTTCAATCATCAGTATGCGTGACCACTATGCGTCTCCCGTTCGAAAGGGTTGCATCTATAAATGTGCATTCATTAGCATGTTTATATCCGTGATTCTTTCGAATTGTCCAAATTTATCCATGGATAGCCTGAGTATGTGTAGACTGGCTTCGTTTTCCCATATGCTCTCCTCCGGATTCGATGCAGAATTTCGTCAGTGCCTTCCTAGTTGTTCTCCGGGTACACATCCTCTCTGCTTATTGCCGAGATGTGTATCAGGAGAACAGCGTGGAGGTGCTGCCAAAATTGTACGTCGGATCCGGAGCACAGCATGGGAAAATCAACCCAATCTACACATACTCAGGTGGGATTAGGACCTATCTTTACCTACTAGCGTCTAGGTTACATCGATGTAATAAAATTGACAAACTCTATTAACTGATGAATATGGTTTGCTGAATTATGTATATATTTTGTGTGTGTCCAGTAGCTAGGCAAGATGAGTGATCATGGGTGGATGTACACCGGTCACACTATTCAGAAAGACATGACCCATGAATGGATAACAAAAACCAAGGAGTTTGTGAGAGTCGCATTTGCAAATGGACAGAAAAGAACCTGGTGCCCTTGTGTCGATTGCGACAACTATAAGAAGAAGTCAGAGTTTGAAATGATCAAACACCTCTAGAAGTGGGGTTTTACGCCTAATTATACAGTCTGGACATTTCATGGTGAGTCTGCCCAATGTGCCAGAGCTGAGGTGGTTCGTCGTTGCACCGACGAGCATGGTACCGGGATCGAAGACATGGTGCAAGACTTTGATGATGCTCGGGATTCGGACGACGAGATGGATGAATCTACAAAGGCCTTTTATGAAATGTTGGAGTCTTCAAAACATCCTCTCCACGAGCACACTAAGCTTTGTCAGCTAGATGCCATCATGCAAGTAATGGCTCTAAAGGCTCAGTTCAACCTGGTCTGACAATGCTATGACGCGATGATGACGATATTTGGACGCTTTCTACCCAAAGGCCATGTATTGCCACTAAACCTATACCAGTCGGACAAAATCCTACGTGCACTTAAGATGCCCTATGAGAAGATAGATGCCTGTGAGAATGGATGTGCCTTATTTAGGCTTGAGTATGTGGGCTTGAACTATTGCCCCATTTGCAATGCTTCCAGGTATGTTCTGGTAGACAACGGTATGGGTGAGAAGAGTTAGACCAAAATCCCCATTAATGTTCTTCGGTATCTGGCAATCATACCAAGACTTCAATGTCTTTTCATGGTCGAAGAGATGGCCAGACAGATGACGTGGCATAAATTGGGCAAAAGAACAGAACTAGATGCAGATGGGAATCCGATGTTCGGACACACTTCAGACGCTTTTGCGTGGAAGCACTTTGATGCATTACATAAGAATAAAGCGGCAGATCCAAGGCATCATCGAGTTGCCATCAGCACGGATGGGTTCAATGTGTGTGGTATGACGGTAGCACAATACTGTTGTTGGCCTGTAACCCCAGAGAGATTATGAAAAGAAAGAACATTTTCCTAACATTGATAATTCCAGGGCCCAACTATCCGGGAAGAATATGAATGTGTACATGCAACCGCTTAAGGATGAATCGCAAGAAGCTTGGGATAATGGGATCAAGACATACGACGCCGCTACAAAAAAGAACTTAAAAATGCATGTGTGCTACATGTACTCGATGCATGATTGCCGACGTATGCACTATTCGTTGGCTGGTGTGTGCATGGAAGGTTTCCGTGCCCCACATGCAAGGCAGCTCTTCAGTTCCGTTGGCTGGAGGCAGGTCGCAAGTTTCTTTGCTTCGACATGCATAGACAGTTCCTGGATCCTGACCGTAAGTTCAGAAAAGAGAAGAAGAATTTTATCAAAGGTAGAGTTGTCAAAAACACTGCACCACCTGCGTTGACAGGCCAACAGATCCTGGATCAGATAAACGCTCTCGAGCCGGATCCAGATCGTCCAGGGTATTTCAAAGGGTATAATATGGAACACGCCTGGACTCACAAGATATGTTTGTGGGATCTGCCTTACTTTAGAGACCTCATTTTCCCACACAACATCGACGTGATGCACACTAAAAACAATATCGTGGAGGCCCTTTTTTGTACATTGTTCGGCAGAAGTCGAAGGATAATCCTAAGGCTAGAGTTGACCAGGAGGCTCTATGTGATATACCTTTACAAAACATTTGACAACCGAAAGGAAAGAAGAGCTGGAGGAAGCCAAAGGCATGGTTCAATCTTGGAAGGCCAGCTATGAGATAAATGATCTTGTGGGTGAAAATACAGTTGATGTTCCCCTACGGGTATGCAGCGAATCTAAAGAGGGGAGCAAGTCTTGAGAAATTAAAAATATTTGGTCTCAAGAGTCATGATTGGCACATACGGCTTGAGCGGGTAATGTCGGTGATGTTGCGTGGCTTTATCCCTGAGGATGAATGGCTAGTACTGGCAGAGCTGAGCTATTTCTTCCGTGCTCTTTGTGCGAAAGAACTATCGCCTGACGTGCTAGACGAACTGGAAGAGTTGGTGCCAGAGTTGATTTGCAAGTTAGAAAAGATCTTTCCACCGGGCTTCTTTAATCTAATGCAACATTTGATTTTCCATCTCCTGACCGAGGCATGATTGGGGGGGCCCATGCAAAACCGTTGGTGCTTCGCAACTGAGAGGATGCAGAAGATGCTTCGAGAAAAATAAACAAATAAACGTAGAGTTGAAGCATCGATGGCTGAGGCATTCATTACTGAGGAGGCAGCAAACTTCGTGACATCTCACTAGAAAGCCAAGAATCGTCATTTGTATAATCCGAAGCCTCGGTACAATGATGGCGACCGTGAAAAAGGTCGATCCAACCTCAGCCTATTCAAAGGGAAGCTCGCACCAGCCGGTGCTTCAAAATCAATAGCGTTGGATGTCGAAGAATGGCGGACCATTTCGTTGTATATCTCCAACAACCTAACAGAAGTGCGACCATACATCGAGTAAGTTCTCGGTACATTGTTTCAAAACTTCTAATTCCTTTGAAATGCTCTTATTCCTGGATATGTGATACATTCGATATGTCGCCAAATTGTCGGATGGAGCGGTAATCCAAAAGGATTCCATCGAAGAGTATGTGCTTCCGGCAAAGCATGCAGGCGGCTATCCCGGTTTCATCTCTTGGTTCAAGCAAATGGTAATTTCCATTAATTAGACGATTTCATTTCTTTGCCTACTTTGCGGCTAATGCAACAATCCTTTCGCATTAAACTTGTAGGCTAATGTAGAGCCTATGGACTTCGAATTGAGACAAGTCGCTAATGGTTTTGACTATAAGGTCCGTTTATTTGACAAATACGACATCAACGGGTATCGTTTTCGTACTTTTGGCAAAGAGCTATCTATGGCCGACCGAAAGTCTACAAATTGTTGTGTCTCCGCTGTCGGCGAAGGAGGGTTCGAGTATTATGGAAGAGTTGAAGCAATTTATGAACTTACATTCTTTGGTGAAAACCCACCAAATGTCGTAGTCTTCAAATGTTATGGGTTCCAGCCAAAGGAGACTAGAAGGACTCATGAACATATAGGGCTAGTCGAAATCAAACAAAGCACCCATTTAGATGTTCCCGATGTCTATATTACGGCACAACAGGCGACCCAAGTTTTCTATCTACCGTGTGCCTGCCAAACGGATACAAATTTGAAAGGTTGGGATGTCGTCTATGATGTGCCGCCACATTTTAGACCACCTCCCCTGAATGAAGATGATTATGAACCTCACATTAACCCAGACACATATGAAGGAGAATTCTTCCAAGAAACACGTGTTTCCAAAAAATATTTCAAGAACCTCTCTACTTCACCCCAGAACATTGAGGTCGACAGCGACAGTGAACCCGAATTCACCCCTGAGCCGGAACAAGAAGAGACGAAAGAAGAAGAGGTTACTACTGCAGATAACCTGACAATGCTTGACCGATTACATAGAGGCCTTCCACATGTTGATGCATTTATTGATGATTCTGATGAGCATATCATTACTGATAGTGATGATGATTATGCATTTATTGATCCCAAAGCAAATATAGACGATGAAGATTAATATTAGTAATGTGAGGTATTCGACTGATCCTTCGTTGTCTGCCGCAACCCCGACCGGTCCTTCTACGTCTCACCTTGGCGCAAACACGACCGGTCCTCCACCTCCGTGATGATGGTAAGTTTTCCCAAGTGTTTTGTTTAATAAATGCATACTTAACTTAAGAAATGACCTAATTAGCTCCAAAATGACCTATACTTAGCATTTTTCCTCAAAAATGACATAATAACCTTACTTAGCTCCAAAATGATATATTCTACCTAGGATAGCTATAAAATGACCTATACTTAGCATTTTTTCCTCCAAAATGATTTGATATGCTTAGTTAGCTAGAAAATGGCATAACTACCTAGGATAGCTCAATAATGATCTATAGCTAGCTTAGCTAGTTCATTTATGAAATAATTAGCTCACATAGGTGTAAAATGGCATAACTACCTAGGATAGCTCAATAATGATCTATAATTAGCTTAGCTAGTTCATTTATGACATAATTAGCTCACTTAGGTAAAAAAATGGCATAATAACCTTGGTTTAGCTCCAAAATGACCTATTCTTAGCTTATTTTCCTCAAAAATGACATAATAACCTTACCTAGCTCTGAAATGACATATTCTACCTTGGATAGCTATAAAATGACCTATACTTAGCATTTTTTCCTCCAAAATGACTTGATATGCTTAGTTATCTAGAAAATGGCATTACTACCTTGGAGAAGAGGAGAGGAGAGGAGAAAAAGAAAGAGCAGATAAATTCTTCTTCTTCTTCTAGCTAGTCTTCTTCTTCTAGTCTTCTTCTTCTTCTTCTTCTTCTTCTAACTTCCTTCATTCCCAATTTGCGGATTTGCTTTGGATGAGGAAGCTTGCATTCATGGAGTCTACTCTTCTACTTGTGCTTCCTTTTTGTTTTGATTTTGTAGGATGAACAATGTGAAACTTTCTACCTATATACGTATGTATGGATGAAACCATTATATGCTTGTTGTGGGATATGTTGGCTAGCTATATATGTTGCATATGGACTTTTCATTTGGTATGTATATATATATGTGTGTTGGATGATCATATCCATATGGCAAGGATATGATTTGGTATGTATATGTGTTGTTATGCTTGTTAAAAGTATTTTCAAATGTATTTATATATATGTGTGTGTAAAATTATGTGAAATTCAATGAATTTAATAAAAAACAGAAAAAATCAGGGTTGTGCAGGCTCTTTGCCGTCTACTAGCAGACGACAAAGAGCTTTGTCATCTGCCAGCGGACGGCAAAGCTGCCACGCGGCAGCTACCTGTGCAACCTGGGGTAGCACTAGGCCGACCTAGGTGGGTTCTTTGTCGTCCGTTGGAAGACGGCAAAGACCACGCTCTTTGCCGTCCGCTGGCAGATGGTAAAGACCAGGTTCTTTGCCGTCTGCTGGTAGACGGCAAAGACCTTAGTTCTTGTCGTCTGCCAGTGGACGGCAAAACACGCCGTTAAGCCCTTAACGGACCTAAGTTGCCACGTCTGCCGTCCATGCCCTTTGCCGTCTGCTGGCGGAGAGCAAAGATGCAAAGGTCTTTGTCGTCTGCCAGCAGACGGCAAATCGCCCTTTACTGTGGCTTATTCAACCGGACGGTTGGCCGTCTGCTGGCGGACGACAAAGCCTTTGCCGTCCGGGATGGCTGACGGCAAAGTGCCTGATTCCTATAGTGCTATAGAGTTTCTGATAAGTATATGTGGTTGACATATTGTTGATCGGAAATAATGTAAAATTTCTGGAAATCATAAACGGTTATTTGAAAAGAGTTTTTGAAAGGAAGACTCGGATAAAGCTACTTAATTGTTAGGCATCGAGATCTATATAGATAGATCAAGACGCTTGATGAGAATTTCAATGAGTACATACCTTGACAAGATTTTGAAAGAGTTCAAAATGGATCAGTCAAAGAAGGAGTTCTTGCCCGATTTGTAAGCCGTGAAGTTGATTAAGACTCAAAGATCAACCACAGCCGAATAAAGAGAAAGGACGAAGTTCTTCCCCAATGCCTTAGCCATAGGCTCTATATACTATGCCATGTTGTGTACCGCACCTGTGTGTGCCTTGCCATGAGACTGTCAAGGGGTACAAGAGTGGTCCAGGAGTGGATCACTTGACATCGGTGAAAATTATCCTTAGTAACCAAAGGACTAAGGAAATATTTCTCGATTATGGAGGTGATAAAGAGTTCATCGTAAAGGGTTACATTGATGCAAGCTTTAACAGCAATCTAGATGACTCTTAGTAGCAATCCAGATACGTATAGTGGAGCAGCCATTTGGAATACCTCCAAGTGGAGCGTGGTAGTAGTATCTAGAGTATCACATAGATATCTGTAAAGTACACACGGAACTGAATGTCATAGACCCGTTGACTAAAACCTCTCTCACATGCAAAACATGATCGAACCCCAAAACTCATTGGGTGTGAGATTCTTAAACAATGTAAATCACATAACGATGTCAACTAGATTATTGACTCTACTGCAAGTGGGAGACTATTGCAATATGCCCTAGAGGCAATAATAAATTAGTTATTATTATATTTCCTTGTTCATGATAATCTTTTATTATCCATGCTATAATTGTATTGATTGGAAACTCAGATACATGTGTGGGTACATAGACAAGACTGTGTCCCTAGTATGCCTCTAATAGACTAGCTCGTTGATCAAAGATGGTCAAGGTTTCCTAGCCATAGACAAGAGATGTCATTTGATAACGACATCACATCATTAGGAGAATGATGTGATGGACAAGACCGAACCTACAAACATAGCATATGATCGTGTCAGTTTATTGCTGTAGTTTTTTGCATGTCAAGTATCTGTTCCTATGACCATGAGATCATGTAACTCAGTGACACCGGACGAGTACCTTGTGCGTAGAAATCGTTACAACATAATTGGGTGACTATAAAGGAGCTCCATAGGTATCTTCGAGGGTGTATGTTGTGATGGCATGAATCAAGACTGGTGTTTGTTACTCCCTGTGACAAGGAGGTATCTCAGGGTCCACTGAGTAATACAGCATGATAATAAGCATTGCAAGCAAAGTGTCTAAAGAGTTAGCCACAAGATCTTGTATTATGGAACGAGTAAAGAGACTTATGGGTAACGAGATTGAACTAGGTATAGAGATACCGACGATCGAATCTCGGCAAGAAACATACCGAATAACAAAGGGAACTCCATACGGGATTAACTGAATCCTTGACATAGAGGTTCAACCGATAAAGATCTTTGTAGAATATGTAGGAACCAATGTGAGGATCTAGGTCCTGCTATTGGTTATTGACGGTATAGGTGTCTCAGTCATGTATACATAGTTCTCGAACCAGCAGGGTCTGCACACTTAACATTCGGTGACGTTTCACTAGTCTTAAGTTATGTATGTTCGTGACCGAAGGTTGTTAGGAGTCTTGGATGAGATCCCCGTACATCATGAGGTGCTCTGGAATGGTCCGATGGTAAAGATTTATATATGGGAATTCATATTTTGGCTACCAGAAAAGTTTCGGGTTTTTACGGTATTGTTCCGGGAAGCTTCTAGAAGGTTCCGGAAACTTCCGAAGGAGTCCATAAGTCCACCAAAGGATCCACCACATCCCAAGGGTTTGCATGGGCTTAGGGGAGGCTCCCTGGCCTTATTGGTCTAGGCGCACAAGTCCCTCAAGGCCCGTGTGGCTTGGGAGAGGTGGAAAGTCCACCTGGTTTCGGAAAGGGAGGGAATTGGACTAGGAGTCCAACTCCTCCCCCTTGGCAGCGACCTAGGGCTTGGAGGGTCTAATATCCATGCCCCTCCACCTATATATAGAGGAGAGGGGCGCCCAAGAGCACACACGAAGCCCTTGTCACCCCTCTCTCTCCCTACATCGTTTTCTCCTCCGTTCACGGTTTCGGTAGCCCTAGGCGTAGCCCTACCGGTATAGCACCACCACACCGTCGTGTTGCCGGAGAACTCATCTAACTATCCGCCCTTGGTTGCTGGATCAAGGAGGCAGAGATTGTCATCGAGTTGTACGTGTGCTAAACGCGGAGGTGTTATCCGTTCGGCGCTAGATCGGGACGGATCGTGATTGGATCATGGGACGGCTTGCAATTTGGATCGTGACAATGTTCGACTACATCAACCGTGTTTCTTAACGCTTCCTGCTTAGCGATCTACAAGGGTATGTAGATCCACTCTCCCTCTCGTAGATGCTTATCACCATGGATAGATCTTGCATGTGCGTACGAATTTTTTTGTTTCCCATGCAACGTTCCCCAACATGACCTCGTGCCCTACCCAAAATCCCCGACCACCTCGAGCCTCCCCTCGTGCCAGTCGATGCACCTCGATGTCTGCAACATGTCACACCTTTGTCCCCCTCCTATCTCTCGCTACAACAGCTCTCCACATGCGCGCCTGGCGCCGGTTGAACTAGTCAATGCTTGAACTCGCACATGCGTGCCTCCCCTCTCTCTTTCGTCCCTCCCTTGGACCTAGACCATGCCTAGAAACAACCTATGAACGCCCGACCCTCCCGTGGCCTCTGCCTTCGGCCATGAGCTCGCTGGCTCATCGCCGTTCGGTGGAGTCGCGCCCCGCCTATAAAAAGCCTCCCCTAAGCCCTCTCTCCCCTTTGATCACCCCTCCTCCTTCCTATCATGCGCCAGCACCAGCCAAACAACCTCCGGGACCACGAATGCTCAAGATCGACTGAGAGGCCGCCGCGTCGGGGCTCGGTCGATCTCGAGGTACAGGCCTTCTCAGGCCCTCCTCTCCTCCTTCCTGAAACCATGGGATCTCCCTGACACTTTTCCCCATCCCTCTGCCATATTTTGCGGTCGGAAGCTTCGACGGCGACCACCTACCAATAGTCCTCCGCCACGGGTGCACGTCGTCGGTGAATCAAGGCACCTCAGGCCCCCTTCCACCTCCACCGAGTGATCGACATCGCTCTGGTCCCATTCATGTGCTCGCCAGCCGTCGCTGTGCCCCCACTCGCCGATGGTGAGCCTCGCCACCCTTTGGCAGGGGTTGACGATGACCCCGATAAATGGGTCCTATTCGTCGGCCTCTCGGGCTGCTCCCGCGCCTCTCTCTCTCACTGGTCCTTTGGCCTCGACCATCGGGTTTAAACCTAGCACAGTGCAGACGCTTGATGTCTACTATGCAACCTTATTATTGTAGACTCATGTTGGGACTCCAAGCGTAGAGCTTTGTAGGATAGTAGCAAATTTCCCTCAAGAGCATGACCTAAGTTTTATCAATCCATGGGAGGCGTAGGATGACGATGGTCTCGGTCAAACAACCCTACAACCAAATAACAAAGAGTCTCCTGTGTCCCCTGTCAGATTTCGGGTGCTGCAAAACCCTAAAGGTTCGAACATAGGGGTGTGTACGAAGTTCCCTATGGACTCGTCCACCCTAGCTCGCTACTTGATGGACGTCGAGGAACTCACATGAAGACAAGGGAGAAGATGAACATGCCAGTTTACCCAGGTTCGCGCCAATGCAAAGCGTAATACCCTACTCCTGCTTTGGTGGATTGCCTCTCAAGGAGGTGATGTGGGTGAAATAGTATAGTGTTCTTGGGCCTCCCGAGGGCTCTCTTGAGGTGTTCGAGTCCCTCTGTGGCTTGGTGGTGGATGAGTGGTGGAATGGATTCTCGGTGGATCGAGGGATCTGGGTCGATGAGTCCTCCTTCTCTACGGTGCAACCTATCCTCTATATATAGCGGTGGCCCGGGTCCTCTTCCCTTATCGAAATGGCAGGAAGGGATCCCACAACAGCCAATTTTGAAGGGGGCATCAGTACGTGCTCGCCCTACCCAAAGGCGGTCTTCACCTGCAAAGTAGCTATCGACGTTGCAGGGATGGGCTTAGCGATGACATCTGCCCTGCGGGGCGAGTGGTTGTGGTCTTCTTGCATTGTAATGGAAACCTTTGGGGGGTGCTTTGGGAACCCATGTATGTCCTTGCTCCCTTTGCACCAAAGAGCAAACTGCGTCGCGTGGCTTGCTGACGCCCGCCTGTCCTTCCTTGCGTCACCCTTGACTCCCGAGGTTGGACCTTCAATAGAGATCTCCGCCACTCCGGAGGGGCCCTGAGGAGGCCCATCCTTCACGCGTCTTGTCGTTGTTCTTCCTCGCGAGGCTAGGGCCCTCATGAGGCCCTTGTCTCGAGTGGAGACCGTGCCTGGTCTTATTTGGTTGATGAAGTGGGCCATGCCATGGGCCGCACGCAGGCAGTTCTGGGTACCCCCGTTCTGAGAACTCCGACAATAGCCCTCGAACCAAAGGCACGCCCGCGCCAGGTTACGGGCAAAGCTTGGAGGACTGCCCAAAATGTCGGGGCCCAACCGCGTGCGGGCCAGGCTTGGCATGCGTCAAACGCCTCGACGGCGACGCCTCAGCTCGCCAAGGGTGTCCGGAACCACACCCAGTTGGATTGACGCGACGCCTAGGTGCAATACATGCCATCATTGCTTTCCATCGAGTGTTGTTGCTGCTTTGGGCCACGCGGATGCGACTCTTCAGAGGGCAGGAGAGGCGACGCGGATGGAACCACATTAACCGAACGCCTCGCGCCGTGCGAGGGTCGTGTGGCGCCTGCTCTCCAACAATGCCTCATGGCTGCGGTTGTGCCTATAAATCTGCCCCGTCCCTGGCCAGGGAAGGGTAGTGCAATCTTGAGGCTCCCCCTTGTTTCCAGCACTCCACCAACAAAAAACCCTCTTTCCTTCTCGTCCCCTGTCCTTGATGGCATCCAAAGGAAGCAGTGTGGGCGCAGAGATGAGGCCAGCTCCTCCGGCTCCTTCGTCTTCCTCCAGAGGAGGTGGCAGGGGTCCCTCTGGGTCGACGCGGGTTCGCCAACGATGGGCCCTAGTCAACGATTAAGTATCATGCCGCCTCCCTCTTCTCTCGTTCCTTCATCCATCATCTGGTGTTTGATCTCCTTCCCCTCCTTCCATGGTTCCCGTGGCCAAGAAACGCAAACTGGGCAAGCTCTAGGAGGAGGTGGAGACACTGCAGGCCCCTCTGGCCACCGTCGAGGCCGTCTTCGATGCCGCCCTCCAAGGCGAGGCCGAGGCCCGAGTAGAACTGGCGTCCTCCAGACCGAGGTCCAGGAGGTGGCCGATGCTATCGAGGACACCAAGGAGGAAGCGGCACATGTCAGGCTACTGGAGTCCCTCCGCGCCAAGCAGTTCCAGGGCATCGCCTACCGTGCAGCCGGTGTGGTAAGCCTGTTCGTCGGCGATGACCCCACCCTTCCGCATGTGCGCGACGACGGGGGCTACCTTGAGTTCTTCCGGAAGGTGGTGGAGGCACTGGAGATCGGCGTTTATCGTGTCGACGTGGACAACGTGTCCGACGTGCGTTACCTTCTGGCCCTTGCCTTGACGCTCGTCTACTCCAACCTATGCCGCCTCGCCCCGCAGCTTGACCTCTGGTGCCTTGGGGAGCAGGTACCTGATGAGCTCTAGCGCCCCCTCTGGGACAAGACACGCCCACTCATGGAGGCCATGGTGGACATATACATCCAGGTGCCCGCCTCAAGTGAGGAGGACGGCTCTAACGTTAGATGGCCAGCGGCGCGGGCGGCAACGACGACTCCTCTCCTTAGGCATCCTCCATTCCCTTTATCGGTACCTGTAATGCTCGAACAAGAACCCTGCCCCGTGGGGCGTTAATCTTTTGCATTTTAGCTCTGCTGTCTTGCTTTTCTTCCTTGATTTGCTGGTTGTGGTGTTGGTTAGTGCCATCATGGTTGTGGACCTGCGTCACCCTTCGATATGGCCCCCGTGAGGCTCTCCCCCTCCAGGGGCGACTCGCATCCGTTGCTCCTGTCTGGCCCTGAACCTTGTGGCTCGTCGCGATTGAGCCCCTCCTCGCATGTTGCCTCCTTTGTCGCTTCGTCCCCAGGGGCCTCGATAGCCACAAGTAGTAGCCATAGTTCCTGCATTCTTAGGTTAGCGTGCGCAATCCTTATTTCATCGTCGGGGTCGCTATTAGGTTAGGAGGCTCCTCATGAGTTCGATAGTGTAGTTAGCTTTGTATGACGCTAGCGATCCTGCACGTCGCGAGGTGAGGAAGGCTGTTCCGTTAAGCTGTGACTCCATCCGGGATATTTTCTTGCCTGCTGAATGGTCTGGGGGCCCTTTTGGCACTCTTCGTCTGTAGGTCCCATTCCCGCACATTTTCCCAGCACCGTTAGGTATGACCGGAGAGGACGTACTTCACAAGGCGAGGCCCCAATACTCCTGATGCCAATCGGAAACCAAGGACGACACCAGGAAGTCGAGTGGCATTATGACCAGTAAGGCTCCCGAGGCATGTTGCCCAGGAGTCCCCTTTTTCGACGCTCAAACCGCCCTACATGGACAACTCCCAGTCCCGCGCATTTCCCCACCACCGTTAGGTACAACCGGAAACCAAGGACGCACATCACGGGGCGAGGCCCCGACACTCGTGATGCCGATCGGAAAACAAGGACACACTTCACGGGGCGAGACCCCGACACTCCTGATGCCAATCGGAAACCAAGGACAACATCAGGGGGATGAGTGGCCTTATGGCCGGCAAGGCTCCTGAGGCGTGCTTCTTAGGAACCCCCTTTGACGCTCGAGCGATCTCCCATTCCGTCCCTCCATGTGCCGCCTCAGGCAGCCCTGGGGCCTCCTAAGACCCCATGCTACAATGTCATGATGTGGTTGGAGCCCCCGAGCGGCATCGACAGCCAAAAATCGAGTGCCCCTGAGGCGGTAGGTCCTCGCCTTCTAGCTCTGTGGCACCTTGGGGAGGTGCGGAGCGTTTGGCTCCTTGCGAAACACCATTCAGACTGAGAAACTTCAAATGAGGAAGCACATATATAAAAATCCACCCCTTTTTAAATATAAAGTTTCGAAATTCTCATGCTTCATTCAAAAAATTGGCAACGTGAACATCAAAAAGAACAAGCAAATGTTGCGTCTCGCTCCTAGGCTGTCCTTCTTCTTTCTCCAATGCTGAGCGTAGGGCATCCACGTTGCATGGTCATAGCCATTGATGGGCAGTGTTGTCTTCTCCGCCAGCTCCAGGCTGTTCCTGCCACATTGCATGAGAGGAACCCCTTCGCATCCTCGGGGAGTTCCGGGCATATACAGCTTGCTCATTGTTACGTGATAGTGTCACTGCCCTGGGCAATCCCCCAGGCGCATGGCTTTGTGGCTCGTAGCCCCGCCGAAGACCATCCCGTGCATTTCTGCCTTGTTGCATGCCCTCGTGACCCTAACCCGAGTGCATTGCTCCTCGCGTGACCTCAGGATTGCGACCCAAAGCCCAAACATGAGAGAGATGCATCGGCGTGGCCATAAGGGTGTTTTGTCGGTGAAGTAAGCCTCGTGAGGTGCCCGAGCATTGTCCAGACAACGTCCAGAAGGCCTCGGGAGGCCCATCCTCCTGAGGCCATGTTGGCATCGTAGTTGTCGCAGGTGGCCCGCATTGCATTTGTCTTGCTGCTGCCCCAGGCCATTGCTCCTGAGGCCTGGGGGTTCGGCCCAGCATCACTTGCCCAGGTGCGCCCTCCAGCTTGCCTCGCCAAGGCTCGGTGCCCCGCTGATCGGAACCCCCAGGCCCAGCTTGGGGAGGATGCCCAGGGTGCCCCTTACTCCTAAGAAGTGCTGGCGCCCACCGCATGCGCCTGATCTGCACCGGTTGTCTATTCGATGGTGGGCACTTGATCCATCCATCCGCCTTGCGGAAGGACGTAACAGGGTAAGTAGGGTTCCACGTAGATTCTCGGTCCTCCTCTTGAACCGCTCATAGGTGTGCCTAGGGTGCTCCCTCCTGGCGGCGGCGGGAATCTGCCCCGTGCGCATTGCTCGCAGACCCTCCTACGTCGGGCCTCGGAATGGAGTTTCTTACCTCTGCCTCTACCACCTGACGGGCCACGTGTCTCCTGGTCTGGATTGTTCCCTTGGCGACCTGCTGGGCCTCCGCTGCCGTTGCTTGTTTTGTGTGGACACCTGCACCGCCTGCTGACTGCGTCGGATTGCACACTCCCGCCTGTCAAACCCTGATTTCTTAGGGCCAGCACGGTTGCTGCAATGCACGTCGCTGTGTGCGTGTGGCGCCTCGTCATTCCCTTCGTGTGCCTGGTGGGCATGGCTGGGATGCACCCCGAATCCGGTCACCGGGATTCAAGAGAAGCAACAAAGTGTGCAGCACGCCCTTCTCGGATCTGTTCGGCGCTAGCGGATCCCTCTGCCGGCTGTCTGGGGAGCGGGTGCGGTGCGCGAGATTACACTGCCTGGTGCCTGCGGCCTTGGAGAGGAGTGAGGGGAGATGGCCCTCTGCGCGACGGTGACCAACTCCATGATGTGGTCAGCCCACGTGTCGAAGCCCCCATGCATAGGTCGGTGGTGAAGCATCTCACTTGCCAGCAGCAACACATTATGGGCGTTGAGGTCTCCCACGTAGGTGCGGCGCGCCGCCGTGGCCGGGGGCGCTGGCCTCCTGCCGTGCGCCTGAGCAGCACCAGAGGTGGTGACGATGGAGGCAACGCTGGCGACCTCGTACTGACTGCTCGATCAGCCTTCGACTGCCGCGGTGAGGTATAGGAAAACTGACCCGCCGCGGCCCAGAGAAGCTTGTTGAGCGTTGGCCGTCGGAGCAGCGAATCTTGGGAGGGATGAAGCTTTGGGAAGCCTTCGACACACCCCGTACTTGGTGCGTGAAATGTCAGATTTTGGGCTCCGCAAAACCTTTAAGATTCGAACAAAGGGGTGTGTGCGGATTTCACTGTGGCATCATCTCCCTAGCTCGCTACTCGATGGATGCAACGACGAACTCACACGAAGACAAGGGAGTAGATGAACACGGCAGTTTACCCAGGTTCGGGCCGCTACGAAGCGTAATACCCTACTCCTGGTTTGGTGGATTGCCTCTCGAGGAGGTGATGTGGGTGAAATAGTATAGTGTTCTTGGGCCTCACGAGAGCTCTCTTGAGGTGTTCGAGGCCCTCTGTGGCTTGGTGGTGGATGAGTGGTGGAATGGATTCTCGGTGGATCGGGGGACCTGGGTCGGTGAGTCCTTGTTCTCTATGGTGCAACCTATCCTCTATATCCAAATGGTGGCCCGGGTCCTCTTCCCTTATTGGAATGGTGGGAAGGGATCCCACAACGGCCTATTTTGAAGGGGGACAGCAGTACGTGCTCGCCCTGCCCAAAGGTGGTCTTCACCTGCAAAGTAGTTGTCGACGGTGCAGGGCTGGGCTCAGCGATGACATCTGTTGTGCGGGGCGAGTGGTTGTAGTCTTCTTGCTATGGAATGGAAACCTTTGGGGGCTTCTTTGGGAACCCGCGTATGTCCTTGCTCCTGTTGCACCAAAGAGGAAACTGCGTTGCCTGGCTCACTGACGCCCGCCTGTCCTTCCTTGCATCACACTTGACTCCCCAGGCCGGGCCTTGCATAGAGACCTCCACCACTCCGGAGGGGCCCTGAGGAGGCCCATCCTTTGCGGGGTTTGTTGTTGTTCTTCCTCGCGAGGCTAGGGCCCTCGCAAGGACCTTGTCTCGAGTGGAGGCCGCGCCTGATCTTATTTGGTTGATGAAGTGGGCCATGCCCTGGGCTGCAGGCAGGCAGGTCATGGTACCCCCGTTCCCAGAGCGCCGACATCCCCAACACACCCGATACAATGGTAAATGGTATAGGTGCACTAGTTCGGCAGAGAGTTGGTGATACAAGTGTAATATGGATGGCAGATATATGCTTTTGTAATCTGAAAATATAAAAATAGCAAGGTAACTAATGATAAAAGTGATCACAAACGGTATTGCAACGCTTAGAAACAAGGCCTAGGGTTCATACTTTCACTAGTGCAAGTTCTCTCAACAATACTAGCATAGTTGAATCATAAGTAAATTCCTCACGTGCGACAAAGAGTTCACTCCAAAGTCACAAATAGCGGAGAACAAACTAAGAAATTATTGTAGGGTACGAAACCACGTCAAAGTTATGTTTTCCAATCAATCGTATGAGCTATCCCTATAAGTGTCACGAACAACCCTAGAGTTCGTACTAAAATAACACCTTAAGATACACATCAACCAAAACCCTAATGCCACCTAGATACTCCAAGGTCACCATTAGTACCCATGGGCTTTATTATACATCATGCATCACACAATTTCAAATTCACCATGTTCAATCCAACACAAAGAACTTCAAAGAGTGCCGCAAAGTTTCTACCGGAGAGTCAGGGGAAAATGTGTACCAATTCCCTATGCATAGATTCCCAAGGTAACGGAACCCGCAAGTTGACCACCAAAAGATACATCAAGTGGATCAATAGAACATCCCATTGTCACGACAGATATCCCATCGCAAGATACATCAAGTGTTCTCAAATCCTGTAAAGACTCAATTCGATAAGAAAACTTCAAAGGGAAAGCTCAATTCATCACAAGAAGAGAGAGGGCAAAACTCCATATGATTCATCTATATTAATGAAGCCCGCGGTACATAAAGATTGTGTCATCTAATGAACACGAGAGAGAGAGAGAGATGAAAGACATAGCTACTGGTACATACCCTCAGCCCCGAGGGTGAACTACTCCCTCCTCGTCATAGGGATCGCCAGGATTATGAAGGTGGCATCCGGTGATAGTTTCCTCCTCAGACAGGGTGCTGAAACGGGCTCCCGATTGGTTTTTCGTGGCTACAGAGGCTTGCGCGGCAGAACTTCCGATCTAGGTTTCTTTCTAGGAGTTTTGGTATTTATAGGAATTTTTAGCATCGGTCTCACATCAAGGGGTCTCTCGAGGGGCCCACAAGCCAGGGGGTGCCCCAGGACTCCTCTTTGATATCTCTTTGCTCCAGTATTTTTTATATTTTCCAAAAACATTCTCCGTATCTTTTCATCCCATTCTAAGAACTTTTATTTCTGCACAAAAAATGACACCATGGTAGTTCTACTGAAAACAACGTCGTACTGGGTTAGTTCTAATAAAATCATACCAAAAATAATGTAGAATTATTGTAAACATGGCATGAATACTTCATAAATTATAGATATATTGGAAACATATCAGCATCCCCAAGCTTAATTCCTGCTCGTCCTCGAGTAGGTAATGATAAAAGAAGTAATTTATGAAGTGTGAATGCTACCATAGTGCATAAATTTGATCAATGGTTCCAAACACTTTTTCTAGCATCATTATATATCATAAATAGTAGCTCATCTGATAAAACATCTCATGATGAAGTAAATAGCTATTCACATGTTCAAGTGTAGGCCATAAAGTTTCTTCAAAACTAACAAACTATGCTTTCAGTCAACAAGCAATTGCAATTCATCTTATTTTTAGGAAGAGCCTATGTAAGAGCTTTGATTTAGCAAATTCCACATGCTCAACTATCAAATAGTCTTCCATGATTGCTAACACTCAAAGCATATTTTTAGAAAATGGCATCCGGCAAACATAGAGAAAGATAGGGGCTTAAAGTTTCGCCTCCCAACTTATTTATCATATAGATAATTGTCAACAATAATAATTCATGATCAAATATATTCGAATGTCCATATATGATTGGATCTTTCCCCACCACATGGTGCTTGCCAACTAAAAAATAATTGAGGTTGAACAAAGAAGGAATATTATTAACTCTTGCATAAAAGTAAATACATGAAAGTAAAAGATAGGCCCTTCACAGAGGGAAGCATAGGTTGTCATGCGCTTTTTAATTTTGGAAGTGCAAACACTTAATGTAAAGGAATGTCACGTTGTATTGCCCTTTATGATAGCATCCTTTATTATGTAGTGCATCACTTTTATTTCTTTACCATCACAAGTTCGTACAATGCTTATTTTCCCTTACAATAAAATATCATACATATTTAGGAGCAATTTTTATTGCTTTTTGCACCGATGACAACTTACTTGAAGGATCTTACTCAATCCATAGGTAGGTATAGTGGACTCTCATGGAAAAACTGGTTTAAGGGTGTTTTGAAGCACAAGCAGTATATCTACTTGGTGTGGCAGTTTTGCCTAGTATGAGGTGGAATAAAGCACCACATATTGGAGGATCCATAACAATATAACTTCTATATAAATATACCCAAACATCAATCATTAAGTTGTCTTGCTTGTCAAATTTTAACTAATTTTCTCAAGTTTGAAAATAATTAATGAGCTCACAATCATAGAAGATGTCCAAGATAGTATATTTATATGTGTAATCTATCTTCCTTCCATATTCTTTCATGAATTGTTCAAGTGACCAATGCGGTGTTTGCTAACTTTTAATAAATTTTACCACCTATACTTATTATGTGTGAAGTCATTACTCACAATGGGATAAGTATATTAAGGATACTGAATTTCAGATTTATGATATGCAATTCATTCAACCATTTAATCATAGGATATAAGTGAAGCAAGAGAGTGAATGACAAAACTACTCCAAAACATATAAGGGAAGATCAACGAGTAGTCAAACAATTAAGTAGCTATGTGAGGACTTTGTCTCTCTATATGAATGAAGATTTTCAGATCTGAGTATTTTATTTAAACAACAAGAAAAATAAAAATAGCACCCCAAGAATAGGGCGCATCATGTGAACGAATAAAAATTTAGGCTCAACACAGGCTAACTAATAGTTGATGGAGAGAGGTGGGATGCGTAGCATACCCAAGCTTAGATGCTTTAGAGTTAATGAAATATTTACTTGGGATGCGTTGGGCATCCCCAAGCTTGATATTTTGTATCTTTTTCAATCCTCTCATATCCTGGTTTCACTTATTCTCAAAAACTTCATCCACACAAAACTCAAAAAGAACTCGTGAGATAGGTTAGTACACATAAGAACAAATCAACACTCCATGTACTTTCAAGACAAGTTTCAAAATAATTTTCAAACATTAGGTACCGTATACTATAATTTCCACAATTTATATATACCAATATAGGCTATAGAAACTATAGGATAAGTAGATAAGAAAACTATGACAACCATCTGTCTAAACATAACACTCTGTAGAAATTTATTAAACCAGTGTACTTATGTAACTCTAAAAAATATGACATTTAGTACATGCTAAATAGTTTATATGAAAATACTGTGTAAAAATTTCAGAAACTTTCCACGTACGAGTAAAATAAGAAAATTCAAGCACTACAACAAAAATTTGGGGTTTTAGACAACACACATTAGACATGCAATGCAAGCATCCTAAGGAATTTCTTGGATTTTTTTAAAAACAATATTGTATATAACAACTAACAAAGAACAAGAAAATAAAATTACTCTGCAAGCAAAACTCATTTTATGTGACAAATAAAAATATAGCTCCAAGTAAGACATACCGATAGCGTTGAAGACGAAAGAGGGGATGCCTTCCGGGCCATCCCGAAGCTTAGACGCTTGAGCCTTCCTTGAATATTACCTTGGGGCTTCCTTGTGCATATAAAATCTTAGGTTCTTGTCACTCCTTATTCTCCTCATATCGGTATCTCACCCAAAACTGGAAAACTTCATTCACACAGAACTTAACGGACTTTCCTAAGAAGGGTTAGTGTAATAAAGATAAATCATTCACTTAGGTACTGTTAAGACGAGATTCATAATTTTTCTCACATTGTAACTATTGTATTATACCATTCAAATAATTTATATCACTGAATATAAGCTATGGGAACAATAATACAAGCAAACTATGCATGCAAAACTGAATCTTTCAAAAGCAGTACAGTCTATGAAGATCTGTAGTATAGCCATACTTCCCTGTGTCTAAAAATTCTGAAAAATTAGGACAACCTGTATAATTTGTATATAAATAATTTATAAAAATTTCATATCATTATGATGCTCCAGTAAAAAAATGAATATTCCTGTACTGGAGGCAAAAGTTTCTGTTTTGTTTCAGCGTCAATTCTACTCATCTTGTGAGTCATCCCAAAGGTTTTACTTGGCACTTTATTGAAATAAAAGGCACAAAACATGATTAATACAGTAGCTTAATCATTTGAAAACATAAAAACAGAAGGTCTCCCAACAAGCGCTTTTCTTTAATGCCTTTTAGCTAGGCATGGTTATTTCAATGATGCTCGCATAATAGTAAAGAATTGAAACAGAATGGGAGCATCATGAAGCATATGAAAAGAACATTTAAGGCTAGCACACTTCCTATGCATAGGTATTTTGTGAGCAAACAATTCATGGGAACAAGAATCAACTTGCATAGGAAGGCGAAACAACCACAACTTCAAAACTTTGAACACATAGAGAGGAAACGCGATATTATTGCAATTGCTACAAGCATATGTTCCTCCCTCATGATAATTTTCAGTAGCATCATGAAGAAATTCAAAAATATAACTATCACATACAGCATTATTTTCATGATGCACAAGCATAGAATTTTTATTACTGCCCACACAAGCAAAATTCTTCTCATGCAAAGTAGTTGGAGCAAACTCAACAAAATAACTATCATGTGACACTTGATTGACATAACCATGTTGAATATTAAAATCATGATAGTACGTTGCATGGTTGTCATTACTCCTTATAGCATATGTGTCATCACAATAATCATCATAGACAAGACGCATGCCAACATCATAATAGTTTTGCTCATCAAAACTTGGGGGACTAAAAATATCATTTTCATCAAACATAGCATCCCCAAGATTGTGGCTTTGCATATCATTAGCATCATAAATATTCAGAGAATGCATACTAACAATATTTAAATCATGCTCATCATTCAAGGAATTCTTATTATACATTTTCCTAAATTTTTCCTCTACCAATTGAGAACAATTTTCCTAAATCCATGAAAGACATTAAAAAGACGAAACAATTGATGCAACCTAAACTCCATTTTTTGTAGTTTTCTTTTATAAAACCAAACTAGTGAAAAACCAGAAAGTAAAAGATTTGATTGCAATATATAAAGATATACCTTCAAGCACTCACCTCCCCAGCAAAGAGATGGTGATACAAGTGTAATATGGATGGTAGATATAGGTTTTTGTAATCTGAAAATATAAAAACAGTAGGGTAACTATTGACAAAAGTGAGCACAAACGGCATTGCAATGCTTAGAAACAAGGCCTAGGGTTTGAACTTTCACGAGTGAAAGTTCTAGAAACAATACTAACATGGTTGAATCACATGTAAGTCCCTCCCGTGCGACAAAGAGTTCACTCAAAAGTCCCAAATAGCAAAGAACAAACGAACAAATTATTGTAAGGTACGAAACCACCTCAAAGTTATCTTTTCTGATCAGTCATATGAGCTATCCCTATAAGTGTCACAAACAGCCCTAGAGTTCATTCTAAAATAACACCTTAAGATACGCATAAACCAAAACCCTAATGTCACCTAGATACTCCAATGTCACCACGGGTACCCATGGGCTTGATTATACGACATGCATCACACAATTTCAGATTCATTATGTTCAATCCAACACAAAGAACTTCAAAGAGTGCCCCAAAGTTTCTATCGGAGAGTCAAGACAAAAACGTGTGCCAACCCCTATACATAGATTCCCAAGGACACGGAACCCACAAGTTGATCACAAAAACATACATCAAGTGGATCAAGAGAACATCCCATTGTCACCACGGATATCCCATCACAAGACATACATAAAGTGTTCTCAAATCCAAGAAAATTTCAAAGGGAAAACTAAATTCATTACAAGAAGAGAGAGGGGGAAAATCCATATGATTCATCTATATTAATAAAGCTCGCGGTACATCAATATCGTGTCATCTCAAGAACACGAGAGACATAGATAAAACATGTAGCTACATGTATATACCCTCATCCTCGAGGGTGATATACTCCCTCCTCGTCATGGAGACCGCCGGGATGATGAAGATGGCCTCCGATGATGGTTTCCCCTCTGGGAGGGTGCCGAAATGGGATCCCGATTGGGTTTTCATGGCTAGAGAGGCTTGCAGGGTTGGAACTCCCGATCTAGGCTTCTTTCTGGGGGTTTAGGTATTGATAGGAATTTTTGGCATTGGTCTCACATCAAGGGGACTCCCGAGGGGCCCATAAGCGAGGGCGGCACGCCCTAGGGGGGCATCCCCTAGGCTTGTGGATACCTCGGTACTCCTCTCCGGTATCGTTTTGCTCCATTATTTTTTATATTTTCCAAAAATATTCTCCATAAATTTTCATCCCATTTTGAGAACTTTTGTTTCTGCACAAAAAACGACACCCTGGTAGTTGTGCTAAAAACAGCGTCAGTCCGGGTTAGTTCTAATAAAATCATACCAAAATCATATAGAATTATTTTAAACATGGCATGAATACTTCATAAATTATGGATTCGTTGAAGACGTATCAACGCCCGGCTCACCTAGGCTGGTTGGCCTCTGGGCCGGAGATGACCCACAATTATAGGGGACAAGGTTGTCAGAATCTTGATTCTTTTATGCGATTCTATGACTTTACGATACAAATTAACCCCTCTCATTCTATGATTTTACTTCATAGAATCTACATTTCTATGGTCCTGATAGTGAAGATTCTACGATTTGCGATCCAACCATCAGAGTTCCTATCCGATTCAGAATCGCGATTCTGACAACCTTGATAGGGGATCAATTGTAGTCCTTTCGGTAAGTAAGAATGTCAAACCCAACGAGGAGCACAAGGAAATGATAAGAGGTTTTCAGCAAGGTAATGTCTGCAAGCACTGAAATTGTAAGTAGCAAGGTAATTTGTAACGAGCAAGTAACAATAACAATAGGTAAGGTCCATCAAGGTATCCCAATACTTTTGTGGCAAAGTACATGCCAAAACTATCTCTTATGATAAGAAAAGTGTTCTTGAGGGTACACGGTAATTTCATCTAGTCACTTTCATCATGTTGGTTTTATTCATGTTCGCTACTTTGATAATTTGATATGTGGGTGGACCGGTGCTAAGGTGGTTTTCTTACTTGAACTAACAACCTACTTATAATTAACTCCCTCACACGCATCCGCAACTACGAGAAAAATATTAAGACAAAGTCTAACCATAGCATTAAGCATGTGGAACCAAATCAACCCCTTACGAAGTAGCGCATAAACTAGGGTTTATGCTTCAGTCACTCTAGCAACCCATCATCTAATAACTACTCCACAATGCATTCCCTTAGGCCCTAGGATGGTGAAGTGTCATGTAGTCAACGTTCACATGACACCATTAAGGCAATCTCAATGTACATATCATCAAAATATTGAACACATATCAAATTCACATGATTACTTGCAACATGACTTATCCCATGACCTCAAGAACAAAGGTACCTAGTCACAAATAATACTCATGCTCAAGATCATAGGTGTGTTGAATAGCACAACGGATCTGAACATATAATATTCCACCAAATAAACCAACTACACAAGGTAGTAAACACTACTTGTCACCCCCAGGTACCACACTGAGGTTCTAGTACAAAGATTGAACACAAGATATGAAGTAGGGTCTCCGAGGAGATGGTGTTGTTGAAGATGGTGATGAAGAATGTCCTCCCAAAGATGAGAGGGTTGTTGGTGATGACGATGGCTTTGATTTCCCCCTCCGGGAGGGAAGTTCCCCTGGCGGAATCGCTCCATCAGAGGGCACAAGTGCTACTGCCCAATTTCCGCCTTGAGACGGCGGTGCCTCATCCCAAAAGTCTTCCGCTTAAATTTTCTAGGTCTCCAGAATTTATACAAGAAGATGGGCTCCGGAGGTGGGCCAGGGTGAGCACCACCCACCAGGCCATGCTTGGGTGTCCTGGTGCACCCTGGTGGGTGTTTCTCACCCGGTGGCCCCCTCTGGTAGTTTTTTGGTCTAGTATTTTCATTTATTCCACAAAACTTCTCCATAAAGTTTCAACTCCATTGGGGATGTGTAGAAGAGGTATCTCTGACATGCTTTTTTCAGGTCCCGAATTCCAACTGCCAGTATTCTCCCGCTTTGTGTAAACCTTGCAAATTATGAGGGAAAAGGCATTAGAATTACTCCCAAAGCATTATTATGCATAAAAAAATATTATACATAATAGTATGAAACCATGATGCAAAATGGACGTGTCAACTCCCCCAAGCTTAGATCTTGTTTATCCTCAAGTGAAAGCTGATATTGAAGAACATGTCCACATGGTTTGAGAGAGAAAGGTGTCAATGAAAACAAAATACGGACATAGTAGCATCATGCTTATTATAACAACAATAAACTTTAACATAGAAATCTTTCATATAACTTTATTTCATAATAACAGCATATAACTTAGGAAGTAACAATTCATCACAACGAATAAGTATACAGTATAAACCTTATTGGAAACCAACAAACTATGTTCTCAGTCAACTTTGCAACTACAATTCATAATATTTTCAGGAAGGCTCTCATGTAGGAGCCTTTGGCAAGTCCACATACTCAACCATCATTTAGTCTTCTATGATTAATAACAATCACATCATACCCATGAGCAAAAAGTTTCAACAAGACACATAGAAATGTAGGGGCATATAGTTTCGCCTCCCAACGTATTCACCTCATGGGTGATGTCAAATATAATAACTCATGCTCACTCATATCCAAATGGATATATATCCCTAGATATTTCCTCACCACATGATGCTTGCAAAAGGAGAAAATAAATAGGAATAGTAAAGAATACTTTAACTCTTGTATAAAGGTAAATACATAAAGGTAAAAGATAGACCCTTCGCAGAAGGAAGCAGACGTTGTCATGCAATTTTAATTTTTATGCCAAATACCTTCGCACAAAAGAATGTCACGTTGTATTGCCTCTTGTGTTAGAAACCTTTATTTTGCAGTCTGTCGCTTTTATTACTTTGCCATCACAAGTTCGTGCAACGCTCAATTTTCTCTTGCACTAATTGATCCAACACTTAGTGTTTGGGATTTTTGTATGCACAAGTATTATCTCTACTTAGTGCACATTGTTTTATCTAGCAAAGATATTGAGCAAGCACCACATGTTGAAGGATCTATGGCAATATAACTTCTTTGTGAATATGAACAAACATAAATCATTACGTTGTCTTCCTTGTCCAACGTCAACAATTTTGGCAGATAATATTTAATGAGGGCTCACAATCATAAAATATGTCCATGATAGTGTATTTGCATTAGAACCTTCTCTTCCCTAATTAATTCGTTAATGAATTGCATCATTGACTAATGCTATGTTTGCCTATCTCCAATAAATTTTATCACATACAAATTTATTTATGTGATGTCATTACTCACCATAAGATTAACATATGATCTTTTCATTTATTTTCTTTTATCATGATTGCAACAATAAAGTAAAGGGGCAAAAGCTCAAAGTAAACTTTATTATATAACTCTCACTCGATTGCATATATAGAGAGATCACGAAACTAGCACTCGAAAATAGATCATACTAAACTTTTATTCAACTAAATCATGAAAAAGCTTAGGATCACAATAGAAAGTCAAAGTTAAAAAGTGATGGTGATATGACACTAGGGCACATCCCCTAAGCTTGGCTCAAGCCAAGGGGAGTGCCCATACCCATGTACTCAAGTCTCTGTTGGAGGTGAAGATGATGAAGGTGGTGGTGATGAAGCATTCTCCTTCTTCTACAATTTACGATTGAGGATAAGGTTTCTCCCCTTAAATTGCCATTCTCTTGTTCAAGTTCAATATCCTCTTGCATAGAGTTGCCTTACTCTCCTACAAAAAACGAGAAGGGATAAAAGGAGTATTGGATTTACTCCCACTATTAGGAAGGCTTGATTTCTTGAACTTCACGTGCATATCTCCAAGTTGAGGTAGTGGAGCTTTATCTTCGTCTGAGCTAGCATCCAAGCCAACGACTTCTATTTCCTCTAGGTCGGTGTCTTCTTCTTCCTTCGAAGACCACAAGTACGGGTAAATTTCCCCAAAGATCTTTGGATCAACAACATAATTGGATACATAGCTCTATTCCTCCGAATCTTGAGATGGCGTATTTCTAGATATGTTAGGAAAATAGCACGAAACAAGAACAAAGGAAAAATCTCGTGATGTGGTGGTAAAAACAATCAAGGGTATATATAGAGAACTTTTATTCTTGAAAATCAAGCAAACGGAAGGAAAACGGAGTCAGGAAGGTTCCCGAGGTGGGAACCACCCACCAGGGCACGCCAGGGAGGGCAGGCACGCCCTGGTGTATCGTGTTCACCTCGGTTGCCTTCCGGTTTTTTCTTGTTTTCCAAAATTCTAAAATTTTCCAAAACCGATAAAAAAAATTGTGGATTTTTCGGAGTCTGTTTACTTACACTATCACGTACCTCTTATTTTTCATGGTTATGGAGTGTCCCGAAAGGTTTCTCTAATGTGTGCTTGTGGTGTCATGGTTTGGATAACATTGCTTTCAACACTGATAGGCATACGTGAGATATAGTGTTTAATTCTTTGTCCATTAACCACCTTTGGGTTATTACCTTTGACATCACTAATCATGAGAGCTCCAGCACGATAAACTTCTTTCATAACATATTGTCTTTCCCATTTGGAGAGAAGTTTCCTGCAAAATATCTGAAACGTGAATTGTACAAAAGAATATATTCTCGAACTTTGAATGCTTGCTTTTGGATTCTTTTGCCATGCCTTCTTTTAACTTTTTCTTTAAATAACTTGGCATTTTCATAAGCTTGGGTTCTCCATTCATCTAATGAGATAATATCAAATAACCTCTTTTCACCGGCAAGTTTGAAGTCATAATTGACTCCTTCAATTGCCCAATATGTTTTATGTTCTAACTCTAGAAGCAAATGACAAGCTTTCCCATACACCATTTTGTACGGAGACATACCCATAGGATTTTTATAAGCTGTTCTATAACCCCAAAGTGCATCATCTAATTTCTTAGACCAATTCTTATAAGACCTATTGATAGTTTTTTGTAAGATTAATTTTATTTATCTATTGCTAAGTTCAACTTGACCACTAGATTGAGGATGATAGGGTGATGTAATTCTATGGTTAACATAATATTGTGGCAAGGAATTTACGGAAAGCACCATGGATAAAATGTGAACCACCATCAGTCATTAGATATCTAGGGACTCCAAACCTTCGGAAAATTAACTTCTTTAAGCATCTTAATGGAAGTGTTATGATAAGCACTACTAGTTGGGATAGCTTCTACCCACTTAGTGACATAATCAACGATAAGCAAAACATGAGTATACCCATCATAGGAAGGAAAAGGTCCCATATAATCAAAACCACGAACATCAAATGGTTGAAAAACAAGTGCATAATTCATAGGCATTTCCCTACGCTTACCGATATTACCAATTCTTTGACATCCATCACAAGACAAGACAAACTTACATGCATCCTTAAAGAGAGTAGGCCAGTAAAAACCAGATTGCAATACCTTATGAGTAGTTATATCTCCTGCATGATGCCCCCCATAAGCTTCAGAATGACATTTCCATAGAACTTGTTCCTGTTCATGCTCAGTTACACAACGGCTAATAATACCATCTACTCATTTAGAAAGATGTGGGTCGTCCCAAAAGTAGTGTCTTAAATCATAGACGGATTTTTTCTTTTGTTGGTATGTGAAACTAGGTGGACTATATTTAGCAACAATGTAATTCGCATAAGAGTAAAATAGACTTGTGGTCCTAAAAGTATTCCAAGTGTGTCAAGTAGGTCCTAAAAGTTTGAAACCATTCACCATGGGTCCTAAATGTGTGTAAGTCACTCATCGCAGGTCCTAAAAGTATTCCAAGTTTGTCATGTAGGTCCTCAAAGACATGGGTGAAATATACATACAGGACCCGCGGTGAACGATTTCAAACTTCGAGAACCTACTTGACACACTTGAAATACTTTTAGGACCTTTGGTGTATTTTAGTCTTAGCATAATCATCATACCACGGAGTGTTTTGAGAAACATTTATTGCAGCTATTTGTTCATTAGGAAAACTATCATCAATAGGTAGTGGGTCATCAAGAATATTTTCCAGCCTAGACAAGTTATCAGCAATGGGGCTCTCAGCTCCTTTCCTATCAGTGATATGTAAATAAAATTCTTGAAGTAAGAGAACCCAACTAATGAGTCCCGGTTTAGCATCTTTCTTTTCCATAAGATATTTTATAGCAGCATGATCAGTGTGAACAATAACCATGGAATCAACAATGTAAGATCTAAATTTATCACAAGCAAACACAACTTGTAAAAATTCTTATTAAGTAGTGGCATAATTTTTGTGGCACTGTCTAGAGTTTTGCTAACATAATGGATAACATTTAATTTCTTATCAACTCTTTGTCCTCGAACATGTAGCGACCCGACCTGAAAGGTCGAATCTTCGGTGCTTCTGTACCATCCGAAGATCATGCTGGTACACACACGGCACATCAATGTATATATCAAAGTGAAATCACACAGCTTTATTAATTGAAAAAAATCTCATATCGAGTTCTTTATTACAATAAAAATTACAATAATGTGGCTGAAGGCCAACTCATGAGAATAACTAATCTTGCGGAAGATTCAAAGGTAGTTGAGTCCATATGACTCCAAGGGCATCTCACCGAGCATAGAGCGCATCCTCACTCCTGGTCGGAAAAGTACTCTGCAACATGATACGTTGCAGCCATATAGGTCAGCATATTGAATATGCCGGCAATGTCACAAAAGAGGGGGTGTAAAGTAATCGTCTATTCTATATGCATACATGGCAGGTGGGGTAGTAAGTTTTGCATAAAGCCAAATTTTTCCTACAACAAGAGAGGGCAAAAGCATAATTACTACAATGTTGGTTGATTAATGAGATGGTTCCACCAACCAATTCTCATACCCAAGTTGTCATTAAAAACCCACATTAATATAATTAATTGTGTTGAGAGTTCTAGATAGTGTAGTTCCTTTGGCTTAAGCTGTCCATGACCGTGGACACGGCTAATAGATTAGGTTTGGGTACTCTGCAGAGTTTTGCACACATTCCCCACAAGCTTTGATTGCCTCCGTTGGATTTCTCGCACTTCAGGGTGTTTGAGAAACGGATGCCCAAAGCATGGTCTTCTAAAGGGTTTCCCCGAGACTCTGTCGGTGCCCATCCTTTCCTATCGTTCTTCTACATCTCGTAGCACCGCCTGTCCAGGGTCACCACGACATCCAACCAAGCCAGAGCCCATAATGTCTTGTGGTTGTGCAGGTAAGCCTTGGGTCTTGAAGCATCCATCCATCTCTTTGTGCCTGGATGGACCTTTCTGCATGAATACTCGCACTTCTCCAGCAACATATAGGCTAACCACTGGTTTCTCCAGGGCGCCGTTCAACCATCATCCACCCAGAGGTATGTTGAAAACTCGGAGTCTTGGAGTCTTGTTCATCTTGTAGGTCTTGAAATTATTATCTCACAACTCTCATGAATCACACAACCAACCCCGTCTACTAATAGCGTAGCAAAATTAAATCAACGTTTCCCGGGGCCATTGTGTCAAAAGGCTGAGGGATGCCTACCACATGATACTACTTCAAGTAACCAAGTTTCCAAATTACCTACTTTGCATGCAATTGGGGAGATGGTAGAACTATGGCAATAAAACATAGGTATACATGGTCAAAGTGACTTGCCTTGCTGACGATCCTCATACTCAAGTGACTCTAGATAACAAGCTTCGCACTCCGAATGATCTAACGAATCAAACAAAGCACACAATAAGAATAATCACAATATAATTCACACAACAACAAGCTAAACAACACTTCAACAAACAAAAAGCACAATCAAAAAGAGGGGTCACTCAAAAAAAGAATCTGTTTTTACCAAAAAATTTAGTGTCAAAATCCTACTAAGGCATAATAAGACAAAATTTGTTTTGAACAACTAAGCCATTTAGATAACCGAAAAAAAGAATAAATACATTTTTTTATATTAGAAAATAGAAGGTATTTCATTATAAAAATTCTTTGCAAAAGAGTTATTACAAAACGTTTTTCTAACCAATATAAATGGTGAAACAAATTTTTACCTATTTAAACTAGAGCACAAAACAAATTAAAATATTTTATTTTATGAAAATCAATTCACCTAATGTTGAATAATAGAACTAAATAAACTACTTTGAAAAGTGGAACTAAAGCAAAATTAAAGTAAATTTAAAATAAAAAAAATTCAATTTAGTGTTACAAAGAAACCAAACAGAATCTGTTTTTACTAAAATCCCAGTCTAATTTATTCAAAAAAATCTCAAATAGTGCTGGATGATAGTCCTAACTAATACAAAACAGTAGCAAAAAGAATCACTCAAAATAAATTTTTAAACTCATGTTATTCAAGTTTTAGTGATTTGCTCAATTTTATAAAAATTCAAATTTAGAAGTTCAAATTTGAAATCTAAGCATACAGACATAAACTACAAAACATTTATGACATGTTGCAAAAAGAATCAGTCGAAAACTCTAAATATTTTAAAATATATAATAAAAACAAAAACAGAATACATTCTGTTTTCTAAAACAGAAAAGAAAAGAAAAAAAATCTTATCGAACGGACAGGGTCTATGTGGCATGCTGTGATTGGTTGATTCGTTTTATAAAACTTCTAACCTGGCGTGTTGGATCTAGATCGAACGGCCCACGGGGGTGCGGTGGCTTACAACGGTGGGGTCGGGGTTCCGGCGAGGTCGACGGTGGCCGAACGTCAGAGGTGCTCGGAGGCGACGGTGCGGTGGTCGGGGGAGACATCCAAAGTTCTCATGCGACGGCGGCGAAGCTCCGGCGTCGATTGGTGGCGTCGGCCGGGGCTGGGGAGGACGGAGGCGACGGCCTCGTGCTCGAGGAGATTCGATCGACGTCCAAACTACGGCGAGGTCGTGCAGTGGTGTTCTGGTGAGGGTAGAGGGGGTTTCGGGGTGGAACGGAAAGCGGAGGGACGGGGGGTTCTTATAGGGGTGGTGCGGTGGTCGGGGAGGGAAAGAGGAGCGAGATCTGTGGGGAGAGATCACCGGCGACGTCGGAGGCACGGGGAAGGAGACGAGCGCGCTGATGCCACGGTCGGGCGGTGGGTCCCGCGCGTCAGTGAGGGTGGGACGCGGGATCTACGCGTCGGTGGCCGACCCGGAGTGATTTCGGGTCTTAAAGGTTGTGGGCCAGCCCGTTTCTGCATAATTCATTTCCTTTGTTATTTCCACAGCGTTTAAAAAGTCTTTAATGCATTCAAATCATTTCCAAACATAGGAAATGTATATATCAAAATGATCAGGGGATTAAATGCTATTTAATGAACATTTTTCCTCTGTCATATTGAATATTTTAAAAAAAATATTTTCAGAAAAATGCCTAATTGATTTTAAATCCTTTTGCAATAATTTTTCAAATAACCCCCTAGTTCTATTGTTCAAAATATTTCACCAAGTTGCCCCTAGTGTGGAGTGTGATGTTACTCCCCTCTTTCTTTGAAAATTTCCAAAGGTTTTTCAAATAGGTGAAACGAATACATGGAAAAATTGAAATGGCCTTTCAGAATTTCAAAGGAAGCACTTCAACCATTCATTTCATTCAAACAAAGTGATGATGATGCATAGCTATATTTGATAACATTCCACAATGAAATTTTGGGATGTTACTGAACAACACCAACAACATAATCACGAGCATCACACATAATTTCAAAAGGCAAGTTCTAGTCAGGTGGTTCAACAATGGGTGCAGTAGTTAAGGCTTTCTTAAGTGTTTCAAAGGCTTCCACACAATCATCATAAAAAAAAGGGAATTTCCTTTTGTAAAATATTAGTAAGATGCCTAGAATTTTTTGAGAAGTCTTTAATAAACCTCCTATAAAAACCAGCGTGACCAATGAAAATTCGAATACCTTTAATATCTTTAGGACATGGCATTTTCTCAATTGCATCAACTTTAGCTTGATACACTTCAATACCTCATCCGGAGATTTTATGCCCCAAGACAATACGTTCATTAACCTTAAAGTGGCACTTGTCCCAATTCAAGACGAGATTAGTTTGTTCACATCTCTGCAAAACTCGATCAAGGTTGCTTAAGCAATCATCAAGAGAAGTTCCATAAATGGAAAAATCATCCATGGAAACCCCCACAATCTTTTAACAAAAATTAGAGAATATAGCATTCAAACATCTTTTAAAGGTAGCAGGTGCATTGCATAAACCAAAAGGCATATATCTATAAGCGTAGGTTCCAAAAAGGCAAGTAAAGGTGGTTTTCTCTTGATCAGATTGTGACACAGGTATTTGAGAGAAACCATAATATCCATCCAGGAAACAAAAGTGTGTGTGCTTAGATATTCTTTCAAGCATTTGATCAATAAAAGGTAGAGGGTAATGGTCTTTTCTAGTAGCTTTATTTAGTTTTCTAAAATCAATTACCATTCTATAGTCAGTAATAATTCTTTGTTGGATAAGTTCATTTTTATCATTAGGAACAACAATAATACCTCCCTTCTTAGGGACACAATGAACGGGACTTACCCATCTTCTATCAGCCGTGGGATAGATTATACCTTCTTAGGGACACAATGAACGGAACAACAATATTTTAGTTCCTACCATTTCTTTCATGTTGGGATTCAATCGTCATTGCGGATCAACAACAGATTTAGCATCAGGTTTCATATTGATCTTGTGGTGACATAGAGTGGGACTTATGCCCTTGAGATCATCAAGAGTATATCAATTAGCAGCCCGATGCTTCTTTATAATTTTCAATAATCTTTCTTCTTCATAGTGTCAGGCAATTGTTTTAATTCAAACATAGGGTCACCTTTAGGTGGAGGAGGACCTCCCAAAATTTCAATAGGAAAATTGTGTTTTAGTAGAGGTTGTTATTGAAAACAAATTCTATCTATTTCATTTCTTTCACGCAAGTGCATATTATTTTCATGGTCTACAAAATATTGTTCTAGTTGATTGGTAGGAGGAATGGCAATAGAATCAAGACCAATTATTTCATCCTTACTTGGTAATTCTTTATCTCGGGTAATCTACTAAACTTGGAAAAATTAAAATCATGAGACACATCACCAAACTTAACACTGATGGTTTCCGTTTGACAATCTATCTTAGAATTAACACTGTTCAAGAAATGTCTACCAACTGTAATGGGACAAAAGTAATCTTGTGGGGAACCAAGAACTGGAAAATCAATAGGATATTTAATTTCCCACACAATACTTCAACATCTTTAACAATCCCAAGTTGTGTGATGGTGTCTCTATTAGCAAGTTCAATAGTAACATCAATATCTTCTATTTCACAAAGTGCTATTTCATTCATAATTTCTTGGTATAAGGTAAAAGGAATAGCACACACACTAGCACCTAAATCACATAATCCAAAATAACAATGATCTCCTATTTTAACTGAGACAACATGCATGCCTACTACGGGTCTATGTTTATATTTTTCATCGATTTTAGCAATTCTAGCAGCTTCATCACAGACGTAAATAACATGCCCATCACTATTTTCTAGCAAGAGATCTTTAACCATAGAAACACTAGGCTCTACTTTAATTTATTCAGATGGCTTAGGTGCTCTAATATTACTCCTGTGAACCACAGTTGATACCTTAGCATGTTCCTTTATCTTAAGAGGGAAAGGTGGTTTCTCAATGTAATCGGTAGGCACAACTTGATCAACATTTCTAGATGATAGCTTATTCTTTAGCTATGACCGGTTCTTTACTTTCATTTTTAATAGGGGACGATATTTAAACAACTTCTCCTTATGTAGATCAACATGGGCAGCAAATGATTCACAAAAGAGGATACTATCTCAGATCCAAGTCCATATTTAGTGCTAAACTTGTGAAAAGCATTGGTATTCATAAAAGATTTAACACAATCAAATTCAAGCTTAATACGTGACTCATTACCTAGGTCGAGTTCCCAATCTTCAGAGTTTCATTTAATTATTTCCAAGAGATCCCACTTGAATTCAATAGTCTTCTTTATTAAAGAACCGACACAAGAAGTATCACACATGGGTCGATTGTTATAAGAAATCCGAGCATAATGTTTTTGAATTATAACTTCTCTCGAGATATCATGATTGGGGCATGAATATAACATTGACTTAAGCCTCCCCAAAACTAGAGCGGTACTTTCTCCTTCATGAGGCCAAAAATTATATATATAATTCCGATCATGATGAACTAGATGCATAGGATAAAACTTTTTGTGGAATTCCAATTTCAATCAATTCCAGTTCCATGATCCAATATCATCAGACAGCCTATACCATGTCAATGCTTTTCCCTTCAAAGATAAAGGGAAAACCTTCTTCTTAACTTCGTCTTTGGATGAACCTGCAAGCTTAAATAATCCACAAATTCCATCCACATGTATTAGGTGCATATCACGATGTTCAGTTCCTCTCCTACATAAGGATTAGATAGCAGTTGTTCTCACATACTAGAAGGAATTTTATAACCAATATTTTCATTAGGTGTTGTAGCTTGAGGGGTAACTAATTGTGATTTTGTTCAAGGTAAAGATACCCCGAACAAACCCCTCAAAGGATTGCTTTCCCTAGTAACAAGTGATAGTAAATTTCAGCACGTAGTATAGGTTTTTCCTTACCGATTTCCACTAATCAAGAGCACTTCACTCCAGCAACAACACCACCAAAGAATCTTGATGACCCACAAGTATAGGGGATCAATCGTAGTTCTTTAGATACGTAAGAGTGTCGAACCCAATGAGAAGCGGAAGGAAATCATAAGCGGTTTTCATCAAGGTAATTTCTACAAGCACTGAAACTTTAAGTAGCAACTAGTTTGGTAACAAGGTAATATGTAACGAGTAATTAACAGTAACAATAGGTAAGGTGCAGCAAGGTATCCCAATCCATTTGTGGAAAAGGACCGGCCAAAATTATCTCTTATGATAAGCAAAGTGTTCTGGAGGGTATACGGGAATTTCATCTAGTCACTTACATCATGTTGGTTTGATTCATGTTCACTACTTTGTAATTTCATGTGTGGTGGACTGGTGTTAAGGTGATGTTCTTACTTGAACTAACAACCTACTTATGATCGTCGGCGTTTTGGGGATGCGGGTACTGAGACCTGCCTGGCTGCAGCCCAGGGCATGACCCACTTCATCGACCGAACACGACCGGATGTGGACCCACTCAAGACAAGGCCCTCGCGAGGGCCCTAGCCTCACGAGGAGGAACAGTCTCAGGATCGATAGAGGAGGGGCCTCCTCAGGACCCCTATGGAGCGGTGGAGATCTCTATGCAAGGCCGGGCTTCGGGACTCAAGGGTGATGAAAGAAATAACATCCGGGTGCCAGCACGCCAGGTGGCGCAGTTTCCCCTTTGGTGGAAAGGGAGGAGGGACGTACGCGGGTTCCCAAAGCACTCCCCCCCCCAAAGTTTCCAGACCGGTGCAACAAGACCACAACCACCCGCCCCGTAGGGCGGATGTCATCACTAAGCCCATTCCTGGGCCATCGACAGCTACTTTGCAGGCAAAGACCGCCTTTGGGCAGGGCGAGCACGTACTCTTGTCCCTCTTCAAAATTGGCCATTGTGGGAACCCTTCCCGTCGTTGTGATAAGGGAAGAGGACCCGATCCTCCACTATATATAGAGGATAGGTTGCACCATAGGGAGGGATCAGATCCATTCCATCATCCAACACCACCGGGCCACAAAAAGCCTCGAACACATCAAAGGCAGCCCTCATGAGGCCCTAGAACACTGTACAAGTTCATCGACACCACCTCCTCGAGAGGCAATCCACCAAAGTAGGAGTAGGGTATTACCCTTCGCAATAGCCCGAACCTGGGTAAACTGTCGTGTTCATCTTCTTCCTCATCATCGCATGATTTTGCTATTGTGTTCATCGAGTCGCGAGCTAGGTCGGGTGAGGCTATAGGGGATCTTCGCACACACCCCTGTGTTCGAATCTTAAGGGTTTTGCGGAGTCCAGAATCCAACATTTGGCGCGCCATGTAGGGGGCGTGTTGGAGCTTCCCCTTCCGCAGCGATGGTCAGACCCCAGCTTGACAACTCCATGGCGGGCGAGACCCGTAGCAACGGTCGGTTCCCGGTGCGTGACGACACTTGGGCGTGTGGGACCGCCCCCGCGGTCGCCGGCATCCTCGGCGGATCACAGGCACCATCCTACGACCACCACATCAAGCATTTACTATGCCACGTAGGAGCAGCTTGGTCACAGCCCGAGCCCATGCAACACCACGCATGGCTGGAGATCGACATCGCCTTCAGCCCCGGCGATCACCCCAAGACAACGGCGGCTGGTGGAACGCTTACCATGGTGTGTGCACCAACCATACACGGTGTCACAGTATCTAGGAACCTCATAGACTCTAGCACCGACCTCAACCTCATCTCCGTGGATGCATTCGACATGCTGCAGCTACCCCGTGACCGGCTCATGCCTTCAAGGCCCTACTCCGGGGTGGTTGGCGGATCCGTCGTCCCCGTGGGCCGGGTGCGCCTCCCCGTCACCTTCGGCACCTGCTCCAACTTCCACACCGAGAAGATAGACTTCGACGTCGCCCACATCCACCTCCCGTACAATGCGATACTCGGCTACCTCGCACTCGCTTAGTTCATGGCGGCAACGCATCCGGGCTACAATGTCGTCAAGATGCCCGGGAGCGGTGGCATCCTTACCGTTGTGGGGGACGTCAGGGATGCATCCCACATGCTCAAGCTCTCCTACCAAGACATGGCCACGGCGCACACCTATGCCAGGGATGCCGCTCAAGCCGTAGAGGACCACGGGGACGTCATCCCAAATGTTGCGCCCGTGAAGAAGAGGCAGTTGTTCTCCCAAATTCGAGCGGAGACGAAGAGGGTGCTAGTGGATGAAGGAAACCCGGGCACCGGCTTTCCCAAAGATCAATAGAAGGCATTGGTGGCCTTCCTCCGTGTGAGCAGGGATGTGTTTTCGTGGAGTGCCTCCGACCTGGTGGGTATCCCAAGGGACATGATCGAGCACCACCTCATGGTGCGCCCGAACGCGCGTCCGGTGAAGCAAAAGGCAAGGAGACAAACTTCAGAGAAGTAGGCGTTCATTGCCCAGGAGGTCAGCAAGCTCGAGGAGGCGGTGGTCATCTGGGAGGTGCGCTACCTAGAGTGGGTGACTAACCCGATGGTTGTCCCGAAGAAATGCGTGAAGGAGTGTATGTGCGTCGACTTCACGAGACTCAACAAAGCCTGCCCCCCAGGACCCGTTCCCGCTGCCACGCATCGACCAGATCGTAGACTCCACCATAGAGTGTGACCTCCTATGTTTCTTGGACGCCCTATCGGGTTACCACCAGATCAAGATGGCGGTGGAGGACGTCGAGAAGACGGCTTTCCTTACTTCATGTGGGGTTTCTTCTACACATTCATGCCCTTCGGCCTACGAAATGCCGGGGCGACCTTCCAGCGGCTGATGCACATCGCCCTAGGGCTGCAGCTCGGGAGAAATGTGGAAGCTTATGTCGATGACATCATTGTTGTTGGTGTTCTGGGGATGTGGGTACTCAGACCTGCCAGCCTGCGGCTAGGGCATGGCCCACTTCATCGACCGAACATGACCGAGCGTGGCCTCACTCAATATAAGGCCCTCGCGAGGGCCCTAGCCTCGCGAGGAGGAATAGCGTCATGATCGACAGAGGAGGGGCCTCCTCAGACCCCCCCTCCAGACCAACGGAGATCTCTATGCAAGGCGTGGCCTCGGGAGTCAAAGGTGACGCAAGAATGGACAGGTGGGCGCCAGCGTGCCAGGGGGCGCAGTTTACCCTTTGGTGCAATGGGAGCACGGACGTACACGAGTCCCCAAAGCAACCCCCTAAAGCTTTCCATTCCGGTGCAACAAGACCACAACCACCCGCCCCGCAGGGCAGATGTCATCGCTGAGCCTATCCCTGCGTCGTCGATATCTACTTTGCACGCGAAGACCGCCTTTGGGCAGGGAAAGCATGTACTCTTGTCCCCCTTCAAAATTAGCCGTTGTGGGATCCCTTCTTGCTGATGTGATAAGGAAAGAGGACCCAATCCTCCACTATATATAGAGGATAGGCTACACCATAGAGAGGGATCCGGTCCATTCCATCATCACCACCACCGAGCCACAAAAAGCCTCAAACACATCAAAGGGCACCCTCATGACGCCCTAGAACATTGTAAAAAGTTCATCCACACCACCTCCTCAAGAGGCAATCCACCAAACCAGGAGTAGGGTATTATGCTTCACAGCGGCCCGAACCTAGGTAAACTGTCGTGTTCATCGATTTCGAGAAAGTTTCCAGAATGCTATGGGAACCCATCTCTCCTTTAGCACTGCTTTTCACCCTTAGTCAAGTGGACAGGTTGAAGCAGTCAATCATATTCTGGAAGACATCTCAAAGCTTGTGTCATCTCATTCGGAATGAATTGGGAGATGTGTCTTCCAATGGCCGAGTTTGCATATAACAACAGCTAGCAATCCAATCTGGGCAAAGCTCCTTTTGATGTTCTTTATGGACGAAGATGCCGAACACCTTTGAACTGGTCAGAGACCGGGGAAATACAATTCTTTGGGCCAGACATGATCTAGGAAGCAGAAGAGAAAGTTCGCATAATTCGCGAGAATCTCAAGACAGCTCAGTCTCGTCAGAAGAGCCGGTATGATCGCCATCATAAGAAAGTAACTTATGAGGTGGACGAAAAGGCTTACCTCTGGGTTACTCCTCTCAAGGGTACCCATCGTTTCGGTATCAAGGGAAAATTGGCTCCTCGTTACATTGGACCTTTTCGCATTCTTGCTAAATGAGTTGAGGTTGCCTACCAATTTGAACTGCCCCCACATCTTTCCCGAGTTCATGATGTCTTCCACGTTTCTCTACTCAGGCGTTGCTTCAAGGATCCTATCCGTGAAATGGACCACGAAACGCTTGATCTTCAAGATGATCTTTCATATCGAAAATATCCTGTTAGTATTCTCGATCAAGCTGAGCATGTAACCCAGCGTCGGAATATCACGATTCTGAAGGTTCAGTGGTCGCATCATTCTGAGAATGAATCTACCTCGGAGCGTGAAGATCGTCTTCGATTTGAGTATCTGGCTCTTTTCCCATCGACTCCAGAATCTCGGGACGTGATTCTTCTAAGTGGGGGTGAGTTGTCACATCCCTAGTTTTAGCATGCACTAGGATCCATGCTTGTGGTTGCATCATGTTTAAAATTTCTTTAACTTGAAATCAGGGTGATGAAACCCTAGAATTATTTGAATTCAAATTGGTTCAACTAAAATATTTTCAATGAACCAAAGTGGCCTTCTAAAATGTTCATCATTCTAGAAAAATGTGGAAGCATCAACCAGAGGTGATTTCTATTTTTCAAAGTCATTTTTGTTTATTGAATTAAATCAATATTTGAATTGGAGTTATAAAATATTATAAATAATTTTATAGCTCCAATAAATATGAAACTTGGCTAGGGCCTTTGGAATATTTCAATCAGTGCCCAAAGAAAGGTTCCTATTTTTCTAAATTGAATTAGTATTTTTACTAAGTCAGAAACAAACTGCAAAAAATAGGAAATGAAAGAAAAAGAAAAAAAGAGGCAACCTCCTAAGGCCCGGGAGGGGCTGGCCCAACGGCCCAGCTGCTAGTCACCCCCAACCTCCCGCGAAGAGGATTGGGGCGTGTGGCTAGGGCGCGCCAGCACGCGCCGGCCACCTCCTGCTTGGCTGCTTGCCTCTGGAGGCCGGTGAGAGCGCCAACGCGACCCCCCTCGTCGTGCCCTTCTTCCCCTCTCTCCCCTACCGCTCTCTCTCTCCCCTCTACTCTCTCTCCCGCACCGGACCAAAGCCATTGTCGCCGTCGTCGGATTGGTCGCCACCGGCCAAACTCTAGAGGGGCCGACATGGTGACCCATTAGATCTAACCCCCGTGCTTAATTACCCTGCAATGGCTGATAGTGGGCCACACAAGCGGGTCAAACCCCAGTCAGCGCCGGATTTGACCCTGCTTAGCGGCTGGGTAACTAACCATTGGGTCCCACTGGTCAGTTTTGACCTGGACCGGTCGGCTAACCAGGCTGACGCATGGCTGATGCAATAAATGCATTTTTTTAATTTTTTTATAATTCCATAAATTGCTAAAAACTTAGAAAATTCATATAAATTAATCTGTAAGTCAGATGAAAATAATTTATATAAGAAAATTGATTAGAAAAATCCAATGAATCCATATGTACCATTTTCATGCATGTTAGAGAAACCCAAATAGGTGAACTTGGACATTTTAGGTCAAATGCATTATGGAACTCCATATATGAAGTTGAATTTGAACCTTGAGTTCAAACCTACTTCATTTAAATCTGTTGCTAGATGCATTAGCTCAAACACATCATATTGCCATGTCATATTCATGCATCATATTGTTGCATTTGCTGTGTACTGATTTGTTCCCCCTTCGATGGTTGTTCTTCGTGTTAGGCACTGTTTCGGAGGATACGGTCGAGTATCCATCTGAGGAGCAGTAATGTGTGATCGTCTTATCAGGCAAGCAACCCCTCTTGAACATATCCGATACAATCCGACTCTCTCGCTCTTGCTCTCACTTATTGCATTAGGACAAAACATTTCAACTTTTACAAGTTCTGGTAGTTGAACCCATTCCTCTGCATGACCTGTCATTGTCACCGTAAATAGCTAAACCATGCAACCTAACATACCTAGTAGTTGCTTGAGCCATGTTGTGCCTTTAGCCTGCTATGCTTGCTATGCTTAGAGTTGTGTCAGGTCTGACTCATCTCGGTGATGAACCAGAGTGAACTGAACTTGTTCTGATGCTGAGAGTTTAGTTGTGAACCCGATTTGGTAAAGGTAGCGATGAGAGGCCATTTAGGAGTACATGGCGGGTTGTCTCACTGGGACCGTCCTTAAGAACCGAGTCATGTGTATGTTGTCCAAGACTAGCTACTACCGCACATTAGCATCCTTAAATGACTCTCTCGACTTATTAATCGACTTGATATCTCTCTAGGAGTTGCAATTAGTTTCCGGTGTTTGTAGGACATGCTAGTAGTCTACCGAGTGGCACCCCATACAGGTGGGCTTGGGATAGACTAGGCAGTGTGGCCCAGTGTACCAAGCGTAGTACCATCCGTCGAGGTGGGCTTGGGAACCCTGTACACATTGTTTGGGGCCATAGAGGAAACCTCGGCCGGACTTCCTTGCGAGTTTAGTCTCAAATAGGCGATAAACCTGGACTAGAGTCTTGTGTGGTTAGTTAGGTTGTGGCCGACTCCCTCGCTAAGCTTCCGATTGAAGGTTGCCGAGGTGCCTTTTTACGAGAACATGGTGGTAAGTGGTGGGAGCATGTGTGACAAAGTACACCCCTGCAGGGTAATCAATCTATTCGAGTAGCCGCGTCCGTGGATATGGACAACTTGGATACTTATATGGATCATAGACAATTAAAAGGGTTACTCATAAAAGCTTCAAGACAAGTGTGAGTACCATGGATGGCACTCTTGTAGGAAGACGGGAGCGGATCCATGGTGGTGTATTGTTGTGGTGTTAGTGGACCCGTGTACGCTTCACAAAACTTTTCAAAGTTATGGAAGTCGTAGTACAGAATAGCCACCGAGTCAAAGCTGGCTTGCTGCATTGAACCCCATAACTTCCTTGTTGATATCGATGCATATGTAGTTAGTTATGATGTAAGTCTTGCTGAGTACTCAGTACTCACTATTGCTTAATTATGTTTTTGCAAGGGAGACTCCAGACTCGCTACTGGTTTCTGCGATAAGATCGATGTTGGCCATTTAGGTTGGGAATCCCAGCCAGAGGTTTGGTTCCTATGGAGGGCCTTGTAGATAGACATGCTTCCTTCGCCTTCTTGTTTTCTTGATGTCTGTACCCAGACATGTTAAGCTTCTGCATTGTTGTTTGTATGATTTGTGTGTTGGGTCATGTCACCCCTTTTTGTAATATCACACTATGTTAGCTCTTATGAGCCTCCTAAATAAATGTTGTGTTGTTGTATTGTTATGTTCTGATGTAAGAGTTGTATCTATGCATATTGGGCATTTCGTGTGTACGTGTGACGTGCAACGATATGTATGGGATTCGACACCTAGTTGTGTGCCTTTAGTAGTACTCTTTACACGTAACTGCCTTTTTGTGCTTCCACCGAGTCTTGGTAGCTTGCTACTGCTATAGACACATTGATTGACCGACATGTATCCTTCTTTGCTGTTGTGTCTGTCCCTTTGCGGAAATGTCTCGTAGTGTAATGGATTCCCTGTAGCCTACTACGACTCATCTACGTGTAGTGATGACATTGACATTTATGTCCCACGACATAATGGAGTCCTTGTAGCTTGCTATGACTCGTCTGCACACGCAAGAGGCCGACACCTGCATTGCTGGGTTATGTATGCCTATTCCTTTACGGATGTGCCACTTGGGTTCTACGACTAGTCATGGCAACCTGGGTTCTTTGACGTTTGAATGCTAGCGGCATATCTACATATGTGAGCCAAAAGACGCAAATGGTCCCGGCCCAGGTAAGGTGGCAGCCGTGGAGTTCACCATACGTGAGGCCACAAAGTGATGTGATGGGTTACATGCTAGATTCTTACGGCTTAGGATCGGGGTCCCGACACCCATGTGCTCAGGAACAAACGTAACTACTCACAAAACATATCCATGTTCATAATCAATGGAGTATAAGTGATGATCAAGGATCTAAACATATAATCTTCCACCAAGTAAACCAACTAGCATCAACTACAAGGAGTAATCAACACTACTAGCAACCGACAGGTACAAATTGAGGTTTTAAGACAAAGATCGGATACAAGAGATGAACTAGGGTTTGGAGAGGAGATGGTGCTGATGAAGATGTTGATGGAGATTGTCCCCCTCTTGATGAGAGGATCGTTGGTGATGACGATGGCTTCGATTTCCCCTCCCGGAGGGAAGTTTCACCGGCAGGATCGCCCTGCCAGAGCTCTAGGTTGGTTTTGCCCAAGTTCCGCCTGGAGACGGCGGCGCTTCATCCCGAAAGGTCTCTTATAATTTTTTCCTCGACCAAACCCTCCATATAGCAAAAGATGGGCACCAGATGGCTGCCAGGTGGGCCACAAGCTCGCTAGCCGCGGCCAGCAGGCTTGTTGCTCCCTCGTGAGCCTCCTGGTGTATTTCTTTTGCCCAGTATTTTTTATATATTCCAAAATAATTCTCAGTAGATTTTCAGGACTTTTGGAGTTGCGCATAATAGGTATCTCAGATTTGCTCCTTTTCTAGTCCAGAACTCCAGTTGTCGGCATTCTCCCTCTTCATGTAAACCTTGTAAAATAAGAGGGAAAAGGCCTAAGTATTGTACCAAAATGTGTAATAACATCCCATAATGCAATAAATATCAATATAAAATCATGATGCAAAATGGACGTATCAACTCCTCCAAGCTTAGACCTCGCTTGTCCACAAGCAAAAGCCGAAATCGATAAATATGCCCACATGTTTAGAGATAGAGGTGTCGTTAAAAAAATATGGACATGAGGGCATCATGATCTTCTTCAGAACAGCAATATATTTTTACATATAATTAATTATGATAAAGTAATAATTCAGTCACAATGGCAAAGTATGAATCAAGAACTCTATTAAGAACTGACAAACTATGATCTCAGTCATTGAAGCAATTCCAATTTATCATAACATAGGAAAGAGTCAATATAAGAGCTTGTAAGCAAACCCACAGACTCAATCATCTTTTAGTCTTTCAATTGCTAACACTCACGAGGTACCTATGAGTTCAAAGTTTCAATCGGACACAGAGAAAGATAGGGGATTATAGTGTTGCCTCACAACTATTTACCTCAAGGGTAATGTCAACAGTAATAACTCATATCCATCCACTTCCGAGTCGGTATATGTGCCTAGATCTTTCCCCAACACGTGACATTTGCTAGAAGATAAAGGCGAAAATAGCGAAGGTGATGGAGAACACCACGACTCTTGCATAAAGGTAAGTACTAGAAAATAAAAGTAACAGATAGGCCCTTCGCAGAGGGAGCAGAAGTTGTCATGCGCTTTTACAATTGGATGCACAATCTCTTAATGCAAAAGAACGTCACTTTATATTGCCCCTTGTGATAGAGAACTTTATTATGCAGATCGTTGCTTTTATTTCTTCCCTATCACAAGTTTGTATAAAGTTTATTTTCCTCACACATATGTAAAGAGCAATTTTTATTCCTTGCACCGATGACAACATACTTGAAGGATCTTATTCTATCCTTAGGTAGGTATGGTGGACTCTCATGGCAAAACTGGGTTCATGGTGTTTGGATGCACAAGTAGTATCTCTACTTGGTGCGGAAGTTTTGGCTGATATGAGGTGGTAGCAAGCGGCACAAGTTGAGGGATCTATAACAATATAACTTCTATGCGGAAATAAGCAAACATAACCGATTATGTTGTCTTCCTTGTCCAACATCAACTTTTTAACATATAATATTTTAATGAGTGCTCACAATCATAAAAGATGCCCAAGGTAATATATTTATGTGTGAACCTCTCTTTCTTTGTTACTTCCTTTAAATTGCCCCAATGACCAACAACTATGTTTCTCAACCAACAACAGGTTTCAATCGACATACTTTTTATATGTGAAGTCATCACTCCATATAAGATTTTCATATGTACTCTTTGCTTTTATTCTACACTTCTTTCTACTTCATCTTTCTCAAGATTAAGATCATACCAAGCAAGGCCCTCAACTCAGAAGCACTTTTCATTATATAACTCACGGACTTGCTTACATAGGAGGAATCATAAAGCAAAGACTCACAACTAGATCACACGAAAACTTTATTCTACTAGATCAAGATATAACCAAAAGGATGATGTGGGAGTTGTTGATGAAGTTGGAAGCTTGTCCTCCATATTCCAAGGCATAGCCATCATAAAAGGATGAACGAGTCTCCTTAATCCTCAAATCTATAGCCAAACTCATTCTCTTAAATCTGTATTCATACTCACAGTTTTGGTTTTGTAGGTCATAGATCTGGGCTAGGAGGTGCTCGATTATCTCATAAATCTTGAAGATGTGATCCACAACATCCTTGGCATCCAACTTATGTTTGTGGGTAAATTCCGCGATCATCATCTCATTAGCATCGAGGCCTCGTTGCATCATCCCTTGGCACTTGAAGACCTGCTGCTCCATTGCTTCAAGCCTTTGTCTCCACGCTTCCGATTTTCTTTGGCACCTCCGCATAACGGATGTGCAGCACCCCCTCACGGACCTCATGGTTTGAGGGTGTTGCAGCACCTCCACAAGGTAGGGGCTGATGGCCTTCTCGAAGAACTTGTCCTTCGAAACACTTGGGGACGCCATGTTGATCTAAATCTGCTGCAGAAATATCTCAAAAGAGAAAACGGGAGGTATTGTCGTGATATGAGAGTCACAACCTTCGGGAGATTATATAATGAATTTTTATCGACCCGAAGGAGTATGCCACAAGAAACAGAGTCCAGGTGGTGCACGAGGTGGCCACAAGCCCCAAGGGCGCGGCCAGGGGGTGGCCGCGCTGAGCAGGCTTGTCGCCTCCTCATGCACTATTCGGACTACTTTAAATATTCCTAATTTTTTAAATATTCCAAAACAGATAAAATTTGCCATTGAAAAGGTTTTGTAGTCTTTTTGCTTACCGTACCACAAACCTATTCCTTTTCGGAGTCTGAAACATTCTGGTAAGTCTCCGTAATGTACTCCTCCGGAGTTATGGTATTGATGATATTGGTTTCAACATTTATGGGAGTACCTGAGATATAATGTTTGATTCTGTGAACGTTCACCACCTTCGAGTTTGTGCTTTCGGCGTTGTTAATCTTGATGGCACCGGAACGGGACTTCTTCGATAACGTAAGGACCTTCCCATTTAGAGAGAAGTTTTGCTGCAAAAAATCTTAAACGAGAATTTTATAGCAAGACATGATCACCTATATTAAATTCACGCTTTTGTATCCTTCTATCATGCCATCTCTTAACCTTTTCTTTAAACAACTTAGCATTCTCATAGGCTTGGGTTCTCCATTCATCAAGTGAGCTAATGTCAAATAACCTCTTATCACCAGCAAGTTTGAAATCATATTTAAGATCCTCGATTGCCCAATAAGCCTTATGTTCTAGCTCTATAGGTAAGTGGCATGCTTTACCATAAACCATCTTATACGGAGACATACACATAGAATTTTTGTAAGCATTTCTATAAGCCCACAATGCATCGTCGAGTTTCTTAGACCAATTATTCCTAGATCTATTAACAATCTTTTGCAAAATCAATTTAACCTCTCTATTACTCAATTCTACTTGACCACTATACTGAGGATGATAAGGAGGTGCAACTCTATGATTAACATCATATTTAGCGAGCAATTTACGGAAAGCACCATGAACAAAATGTGAACCACCATCAGTCATCAAATATCTAGGGACTCCAAATGTAGGGAAAATAACTTCTTTAAGCATTTTAATAGAAGTGTTATGATCAACGCTACTAGTTGAAATCGCTTCTACCCACTTAGTGACATAATCAACAGCAACTAGAATATGAGTATACCCGTTAGATTGTGGAAAAGGCCCCAGAGAATCAAAGCCCCAAACAACAAACGGTTTGATAACAAGAGAGTAATTCATAGGCATTTCCTGACGTCTACTAATATTACAAATTCTTTGACATTCATCACAGGATAAGACGAACATACGAGCATCCTTCAAGAGAGTAGGCCAATAAAACCCAGATTGTAGTACCTCGTGTGCGGTTCTATCTCCAGCGTGATGTCCTCCTTAGGCTTCAGAGTGACACTTGTGTAAGATCTGTTCCTGTTCATGCTCAGGAACAAAACGTCTAATAATACCATCTACTCCTTCTTTATAAAGATGTGGGTCATCTCAAAAGTAATGCCTTAAATCATAGAAGAACTTTTTCTTTTGTTAGTATGTGAAACTAGGAGGTATAAATTTAGCAACAATGTAATTGGCGTAATCAGCATACCAAGGAGCATTATGTGAAGTATTCACGACAGCTAATTGTTCATCAGGAAAGCTATCGTCAATAGTAGTGGGTCATCAAGAACGTTTCTAACCTAGACAAGTTATCTGTGACAGGGTTGTCAACACCCTTTCTATCAATGATACGCAAATCAAGTTCTTATAGCAGAAGGATCCACCTAATAAGTCTAGGTTTAGCATCTTTCTTCTCCATAAGGTATTTAATAGCAGCATGTTCGATGTGAACAATTACTTTGGAATCAACAATATAAGGTCTAAACTGATCACAAACACAACTGCTAGAAATTCCTTTTCACGAGTACCATAGTTTCTTTGAGCACTGTCTAGAGTTTTACTAGCATAATAGATAACATTTAATTTCTTATCGACTATTTGTCCTAGAACATCACCAACAGCATAATCACTAGCATCACACATAATTCCAAAAGGTAGGTTCCAGTCAGGTGGTTGAACAAAAGGTGCGGTAATCAAGGCATTATTAAGAATTTCAAATGCTTCTACGCAATAATCATCAAAAACAAATGGAACTTCTTTTTGCAAAAGTTTTGTGAGAGGCCTAGAAATCTTACAGAAATCTTTGATAAACCTCCTATAGAAACATACATATCCAAGGAAACTTCTTATACCTTTTATATCCGTAGGGCACGGCATTTTTTCAATAGCATCAACTTTAGCTTTATCAACTTCAATACCTCTTTTGGAGATCTTGTGCCCCAAGACAATACCTTCATTAACCATACGGTGACATTTTTGCCAATTCAAGAGAAGATTAGCTTCTCCACATCTCTGCAAAACTTGATCAAGGTTGCTCAAACAATCATCAAATGAAGTTCTGTAAACAGAAAAATCATCCATGAAAACCTCAAGAATATTTTCACAGAAGTAAGAGAATATAGACATCATATATCTTTGAAAGGTAGCAGGTGCATTGCATAAACCAAAAGGCATACATCTATAAGACAGGTAGCAAAAGGGCAAGTAAAAGTGGTTTTTTCTTGATACATGTATTTGAGACAAACCAGAGTAACCATCTAGAGAGAAAAAATGAGTATGTTTGGATAATGTTCCTAGCATTTGATTAATAAAAGGTAAAGGGTAATGATCTTTCTTAGTAGCTTTATTTAATTTTCTAAAATCAATTACCATTCTATAACCTGTAACGATTCTTTGCGGGATCAATTCATTTTTATCATTAGGAACAATGGTAATACCTCCCTTCTTAGGGACACAATGGATGGGACTAACCCATCTACTATCAGCAATAGGATAAATTATACCTGCCTCCAAAAGCTTTAGTACTTCTTTTCTTACCACTGCTTTCATCTTAGGGTTCAATCATCGTTGGTGATCACTAACTTGTTTGGCATCAGGCTCCATATTAATTTTATGCTGGCATAGAGTGGGACTAATGCCCTTAAGATCATCAAGAGTATAACCAATAGCATCATGGTGCTTCCTCGGAGTCTTCAGTAATCTCTTTTCTCCATGCTCTGAAATGTTAGCACTAATAAGAACAGGATATATCTCCTTTTCATCAAGATAAGCATATTTAAACGTATCGGGTAATTGCTTGAGCTCGAACACGGGATCACCCTTGGGTGGAGGATGATCCCCAAGTATTTAAATAGGTAAGTTGTGTTTCAAAATAGGCAGCTGCTAAAAGAAAATTTCATCTATTTCATTCCTCCCAGACATATGCATATCATTTTCATGGTGTAGCAAATATTGTTCTAAGGGATCAGTAGGAGGCATAGGAATAGAAGTGAGACTAATAATTTCATCTTTACTAGGCAATTCCTTGTCATGGGGTTTTCTACGAAATTTAGAGAACTTAAACTCATGAGACACATCCCCAAATCTCACAGTAACTATTTCCTTCTCACAATCAATCTTAGCATTAACAGTATTCGGGAAGGGTCTGCCAAATATAATAGGGAAAAAATTATCTTGTGGGGAACCAAGAACAAGAAAATCAGTAGGATACTTTTCTTTCCCACACAAGACTTCAACATCTCTAAGTATCCCCATTGGTGCAATAGTGTCTCTATTAGCAAGCTTAATAGTAACATCAATATCCTCTAGTTCAACTGGTGCAATATCATGCATGATTTATTTGTATAAGGATGAGGAATTGCACTTACGCTAGCACTCATATCACATAATCCATGATAACAATGATCTCCTATTTTAACAAAAACAACAGGCATGCCAACAACTGGTGTATGTTTATGCTTAGTATCAGGTCTAGCAATTCAAGCAGCTTCATTACAGAAATGAATAACATGTCCATCAATATTATCAACCAAGAGATCTTTAACCATAGCAATAGTAGGTTCAACTTTAATTTGTTCAGGGGGTTTAGGTGTTCTAATACAACTCCTAAGAACCACAGTTGAAGCTTTAGCATGTTCCTTTATCCTAACAGGGAAAGGTGGTATCTCAATGTAAGCAGTAGGGATAACAGGATCAACATTGTAAGTAATAGTTTTCTCTTCAACTTTAATAGATTCTATTACTTTCACTTCAATGGGAGGATGATATTTAAACCACTTATATTAGGGAGAACAACATGAGTAGAAAAAGATTCACAGAAAGAAGCTACTATCTCAGAGTCAAGTTCATAGTTAGTGCTAAATTCACGAAAAGCATCGGTGTCCACGAAGTATTTAACACAATAAAACTTAAGATTTATACCTGACTCCTTACCTTTATCAAGTTCCCAATCTTTAGAGCTGCATTTAATTCATTCCAATAAATTCCATTTGAATTCAATATCTTTCTTCATGAAAGAACCTGCACAAGAAGTATCGAGCATGGATTGATCATTACGAGAAAGACGAGCATAAAAATTCTAAATAATAATTTCTCTCGAGAGCTCATGATTAGGGCAGGAATATAACATTGACTTAAGCCTCCCCCAAGCTTGAGTGATTCTTTCTCCTTCACGAGGCCAAAAATTATAAATATAATTTCGATCACGATGAACTAGATGCATAGGATAGAACTTCTGATGAAATTCCATTTTCAACCGGTTGTAGCTCCATGATCCAATATCATCACATAGCCTATACAATGTCAATGCCTTCCCCTTGAAAGATAAAGGAAATTCCTTCTTCTTGACATGATCCTCGGGCAGACCTGCAAGCTTAATAATCCACAAACTTCATCCACATAAATTAGATGCAAATCAGGATGTAGTGTTCCATCTCCTGCATAAGGATTAGCTAGTAGTTTCTCTATCATAACCGAAGGAATTTCATCATTAATATTTTCAGTAGGTTCGGTAGGTTGAGGGACAACTCTTTGTGTTTCCGGTCAAGGTGAAGATATACCAAACAAGCCCCTCAAAGTATTACTTTCCATAGTAACAAGTGACAGTAAATTTCAGCACACTATATAAATGTTTTCCTTACCAAGTTCCACTCACCAAAAAGCTTCACTCCCCGGCAACAGCGCCAGAAAAGAGTCTTGATGACCCACACGTAAAGGGTATCTATCGTAGTCCTTTCGATAAGTAAGAGTGTCAAACCCAATGAGGAGTGGAAGGAAATGAAAAGCGGTTCTCAGTAAGGTATTCTCTGCAAGCACTGAAATTATCGGTAACAAATAGTTTTGTAATAAGATAATTCGTAACGGGTAGCAAGTAAAAATGGTAACAAGGGTGCATCAAGGTGCCCCAATCCTTTTAAAAGCAAAGTACAAGCCTAGACAAACTCTTATATAAAGCAAAGCGCTCCCGAGGACACATGGGAATTTATGTCAAGGTAGTTTGCATCATGCTCATTTGATTTGCATTCGCTACATTGATAATTTGATATGTGGGTGGACTAGTGCTTGGGCGTTGTCCTTACTTGGACAAGCCTCCCACTTATGATTATCCCCAACTGCAAGCATCCGCAACTATGAAAGAAGAATTAAGATAAATCTAACCATAACATGAAACGTGTGGATCCAAACCAGCCCCTTACGAAGCAACGCATAAACTAGGGTTTAAGCTTCTGTCACTCTGGCAACCCATCATCTTCTTATTACTTCCCAATGCCTTCCTCTAGGACCAAAAAATGGTGAAGTGTTATCTAGTCGATGTTCACATAACACCACTAGACGAGAGACAACATACATCTCATCAAAATATCGAACGAATACCAAATTCACATGATTACTTATAACAAGACTTATACCATGTCCTCAGGAACAAACGTAACTACTCACAAAACATATTCATGTTCATAATCAGAGGAGTATAAGTGATGATCCAGGATCTGAACATATAATCTTCCACCAACTAAACCAACTAGCATCAACTACAAGGAGTGATCAACACTAGTAGCAACCCACATGTACCAATCTGAGGTTTTGAGGCAAAGATAGGATCCAAGAGATGAACTAGGGTTTGGACAAGAGATGGTGCTGATGAAGATGTTGATGGAGATTGACCCCCTCTCGATGAAAGGATCATTGGTGATGATCATGGCTTTGATTTCTCCCTCCCGGAGGGAAGTTTCACCGGCAAGATCGCCCTGCCGGAGCTCTAGATTAGTTCTGCCCAAGTTCCACCTCGAGACGGCGTCGCCTCATCCCGAAAGTTCACTTATGATTTTTTCCTCGACAAAACCCTCCATATAGCAAAAGATGGGCATCGGAGGGCTACTAGGTGGGCCACAAGCTCCCTAGCCGCGCCCAGGGGGTGGCCATGGCCAGCAGGCTTGTGGCTCCCTGGTGGGCCTCCTAATGTATTTCTTTTGTCAAGTATTTTCTATATATTCCAAAATAATTCTCCGTAGATTTTCAGGACTTTTGGAGTTGTGCAGAATAGGTATCTTAGATTTGCTCCTTTTCTAGTCCAGAACTCCAGCTACCGGCATTCTCCCTCTTCATGTAAACCTTGTAAAATAAGAGGGAAAAGGAATAAGTATTGTATAAAAATGTATAATAATAGAACATAATGCAATAAATATCAATGTAAAATCATGATGGAAAATGGACGTATCAGGGCGTCATCACCATTGCTTGCAATGAGAATGATGCATTTGGTACCCTCGAGCGTGCTTACCGTGCTGTGGTGGCTGAGCGCCTGGAAGATGATGAAGACACACTACCTCATCAGGACGTGCACAAGAAGTAGAAGCAACTCCTCCCCGCAGGGTATCCTGGAGCTTCGGGCTCCGCGCCCAGGGATGAGGCCCTGCCTCCTATCGCATAGGAAAGCACGCTCGGCGCCCCTCTTGGGCCGGGCCCCGGGGCTCCCACTTGGGATGTCTTTGGCTTGGTTGGTGAGGCAAGAGAGGCGCTCGAGCACAACCTAAAGGCGTGCCCTAACACGCCCCAGATCAATCTCGGGTCTCGTAGCGAAGGGCACAATTCGCGAGAGTCTGTCCTCAGAGCGAACGAAGAGCTTTGGAGAGACAAGGCCGTGCGAGGCGGGGACTGCCGTACACCACCAATCACAGTCGCCGTCATTGACACGGCCGATCAGCCATGTGTCTGCGTCAATGTGCTCGCGATCAACAGGGCTGCGGCTCAAGACCCCTTCTGGCCAACGCGTGCCGATCATGGATGGGTCTACCCGAACACCCATGTCTGCATGCCCTTCGGGTTGGCGAACACAAGCGTCACCTTCCAGCACCTTCATCAAGCCATGCTCATGCCTTGCCTGGCAGGGCACAGCGAGGAGCTAGAGGAGGTGCCTGGACCAAGCGAAGGTTCCAAGCCTCGGGAGACGATGGACCCGTGAAAGTCACGCAACGAAGGTGGCCTCGGCTCTTCAGCGGCATGGCCGCCCGGTGACTTTTTGTTGGCTATTGCCAAGTAACTTTTTGGTTCACTCTGTCCAACGGCGCCCACTAGGCCACATGATCTTCAAGTGATCAGGGCATGCCCCTACTGTCGCTTTGTTTATGCATATTTCAATACTTTCTTGTGCGTCTATTCTATGCCCTGACGTTCTACCTTACTTGCATCGTTGGGCGGTCGACCCCCCGCTTGGGGGCACCGGCCACAGTGCGTCACATGGAGTCTCGGGAAACCCCTCGGCTTCCCGAGGCAGCAATCGACAGCACGTAATGGGGGCCGCTCGACCATCACGGGGGGCTCCTAAGCATTGAGCCTTAGGAGCCTTACTGGTCATAATGCCACTCGGCCTCCTGATGTTGTCCTGGTTTCCGATCGGCGTTAGGAGCGTTGGGGCCTCGCCTCGTGAAGTGTGTCCTTGATTTCCGGTCGTACCTAACGGTGGTGGATAAATGTGCGGGACCGGGACCTACAGATGTAGATCCTCTTGAACGTCAAAGGGGGATCCTCACGGGCCTTACTGGTCATAATGCCACTCGGCCTCCTGGTGTTGTCCCAGTTTCCGATCGGCATCAGGAATGCTAGCGCCTTGCCCCGTGAAGTGCGTCCTTGGTTTCTGGTCGTACCTAATGTTGGTGGGGAAATGTGTGGGACCGGGACCTAAGGACGTAGAGTGACAAGAGGTCTCCCAAACTACCTCACTCGAGAAGAAGAGGAAGAAGCAAGCGAGGTTTCAAATGGCCCCATCTACAAGAAGATTCAGTTGCAAACCTCCTTAGAGGTAGGGACACTCGCGAATCCAAAGTGTCCTCACGAACTCCGAGATACACCTCCCATTTCTACCATGCCAGCCATGCATACGAACTCTATGGGTTGTACACACCAGGGGCCCCCCGAGGATGCAGAGTGGTCACTTCCCACGCAATGTGGCAGCCACAACCCAACGTTGCCGGAGAAGTCAACACGATCCAGCAATGACTATGCCCACGCAATGTGGAAGCCACAGCTCTGTGCTGACGGTCACCATGGTACACCAATGACTATGCCCACGCCCAGCGCGAGGGGATAAACAACTGAGGGCGCCCCCAATGGTTGCATCCAACCTTAGGAATGTCCCTAGCGGGCCCCCTTCTCGCTGCATTCCTCGGGGATGCACGCGGGAGGGGGCTACATGGGGGCTGTTACCAGTCCAAGCCTGGTACACGCCGCCTTCCCAGGTCTGTTGAACCTGGTCTTCACAGGTTCATGACGCCCTATGTGTCGGCGTTTTGGTAATCGGGGTACCCAGACCTGCCTACCTGCGGCCCAGGGCATGGCCCACCTCAACGACCCAACACAGCAAGGTGTGGCCCCACTCAGGATGAGGCCCTCGTGGGGGCCCTAGCCTCGCGAGGAGGTATAGCGGCAAGACCCGCGAAGGATGGGCCTCCCCAGGACCCCTCCGGAGCGGCGGAGGTTCATATGCAAGGCCCGTCCTCAGGAGTCAACGATGACGTGAGGAAGGACAGGAGAGCACCAGTGTGCCCGGCGGCGCAGTTTCCCCTTTGGTGCAAAGGGAGCAAGGATGTACGCGGGCTCCCAAAGCACCCCCCAAAGGTTTCCATTCCGGTGCAAGAAGACCACAACCACCTGCTCTGCAGGGCGGATGTCATCGCTGAGTCCGTCCCTGTGTTGTCGAGAGCCACTTTGTAGATGAAGACCGCCATTGGGCAGGGCAAGCACGAACCCTTGTCCCCATTCAAAATTGGCCGTTGTGGGATCCCTTCCCGCCATTGTGATAAGGGAACAGGACCCGGGCCACTACTATATATAGAGGGTAGTTTGCTTCGTGGAAGGGATCCCCCGACAGATCCGATCCAACACTTAGTTACCCCACGCACTACCACGAGAGAGCCAGCCAGGAACACACCTTGAGCGCCCTCATGAGGCTCAAGCGCATTGTACTAGTTCATCCACCCAAACCTCCACGAGAGTCAATCCACCAAAGCAAGACTAGGGTATTGCGCTTCATAGGGGCCTGAACCTGGGTAAACTGCCATGTTCATCTTCTTCCTCGTCATCCTACGAGTTCGTCATTGCATCCATCGAGTAGAGATCTAGGGTGGACAAGGCCACGGGATATCTTCGCACACGCCCCTGTGTTCGAATCTTAAGGGTTTTGCGGATCCCGAAATCCGACACTATGCGTTAGAAACAATGTTCAGTATTATTATGTTGCGCAAATGTAGAACCCAAGTTGCGCCTTGCCAGACAAGTTTTATCCGAAAACAAAAATCAAGGGGGTCCCCACAACAACCCCGAGCATGTTAGAAGTGCTCAATTATGGAAAATAAATCCGTACACAAGTAATAAGGGCGGCAAGAGTGGAACAAAACACCGAGAAAAAGGCCAAGCCTTCCACCCTTTACCAAGTATATATGTGCATTAAATTCAATGGAAATACTATTGAGATATAAAAAAGGATATCCATGTAGGTACTCATCAATATTAAATGTGGTTAAACATGGCAAGACGTGAAACATAAATAAACTATCTATCTAGGCATCTTAAATGAGGTCAGAAACAAAACATGGTATTTCTGAAATGACCCGATGTGTTAATTTAGAAATTGGTCCATATCTTAACTAATCATATTTTTTATTTTTTAAACTACATAATAAAGCATACCACGTGATTTTACGTGTCATTCTAGTCGATTTACATATATGGAACATCTCAAACGGAGCTATGGTCTAAAAGTTATGACACGCACAAGATGAACATGACATGAATGCGAAATGCATGAAAATAACAACCACAAGCACTTCAAAACATGTATTCAACAAGATAATATGATTCTTTGTGAAATTCTAGGCAAGCTTCATATATGGCATGTCCAAAATGGAGCTACGATTCAACCACAACAACCAACACAAGTTTTATTTCAAATCTGTCCAAAACAGCAAGATGACATTTTGTAGACATGAAAACAACAAGCTACAAGATCCTAAAATGCACAACTAAGCATGGGTCAATAGCATATAACACACACTTCATTTCATCTTCACATATCATACTCAAAATATGCATGGATCACATGGTAGGAAGCTCACAACATGGCTAGGCATGTTGGCAACAAGAAATCAACACCTAAACATGGAATATCATGGCAAACAAAATGACCAGGGACAAGTGCACATGTTGAAGGGCATATCTCATGTTCAAAATTACTTCATATCATGCATGCATTAAATCACACCAAAATAACAAAAGGGCATCACAACAAAAATAACATGCACACAAACTTACTCAAATGACAAAACTAAATGCACAGATAAATTTCAGGGATTTTTCTACCCCAAAATCATATATAACATGCAGGTTTTAACATTTAAAAAATGACACCACAATTATGCGATATTAGGGCATAAATACGTTTGCAAGTTATTCACGCAAATAATGCGACCAACACCTGCAACATTTTTAGCATGCATGAAAATACATATAAAAAATGCTACACATTTTACATTCACAAGTGTCGTTACCGATGCACCATTTAATAAATATGTGTAATGCAAAACATGGCTTTTATGCAAATTGACAGAAAAATGGCACATTAACTATTTTAAACATATGTGAGAGTTGTATATTGTGAATCTACACGAAATTCTACACGTTTCTCATATATCAAGTTTTTGCATGCGACACACAATTATTTATCTATGAGCATTTTTAAATCATGCACTTATCTGCAAATAAAATGCCAACGGGCCAAAACTATTGGCGCGGAATAGCACAATGACTATATGATGCCTATGGAGTTGGATAGCAGGGTCGGGGTTCTCACCACAGTGGGCCAAGCCCATGTCGGCGGCGACTTGGATTGTGCCAGCTGGGGCTCATGGCCTTGGGGAAGGCCGCACTGGGCCTTGCGGCGCACAAGGCCCACGTGGCCAGGCGAGCGGGCGCACTGGGAACGCGCGTCCCATTCCTTGCTCGTTCCTGAGCGAGAAGGAGGGCCGGCAGTGGAGGTAAATGGCACCGGCGGGGCAGTAGGGCCAGTTTCTGGCAAGGCAGAGGCCGGGGATGGGCAGATCGGAGGCGGGGCGATCGTATCAGTTGGAGAACACGGCGGAGGGAGCTCCAGTGCAGCGTCGGCCATGGCAGCTCCTACATGGGTCATGGGGAGAGAGAGGGCACACGGTTAGGGAAATGGGGGAGACAAAGGGGAGAGGCACGACGTGGGCCTGGCCTGGTGGCTCGCTGGCGACGGGGGCTCCGGTGGTCTGCCGGCGGGGGTCCTTGGTCGCCGGAGGGGCGCGACGGCAGGGCCGGAGAGGAGCGTGTGCTCCAGCGGCGGCACGCATCGAGAGGTCGGGTGCGGGGAGAGTCGGTGGCTACAGGCTCTATGGTCGACCAAACATCTCCGGGCCAGTCGCTGATAATGTCCTACTAGGGCAAATGGGCGATTTTGGATCCCTAATTTCGAATCTACAAGCTGAAAATGATGGAGAAGGAGTGGATTTTGGGATTGGAGGGATGTGGGGCTAGAAGGTGGAGGTTAATTAGCCTTTCCGGGGTGGTATCGAACACTGAGGTCATAGTCCTTGATCAACTCCAACCATCTTCGTTGCCTCATGTTCAATTCCCTTTGGGTGAAAATATACTTCAAACTCTTGTAGTCTGTGTATATCTCACATCGCTTCCCTAGAAGGGAATGTCGCCATGTCATTAAGGCATGAACCACGGTTGCCAACTCAAGGTCATAAGTATCATAGTTCTCTTCATGAGAACATAGTTGTGTGGATAGGTATGCTATGACTCTCCTCTCTTGCGTCAGAACACCTCCAAGCCGGGTTCTCGATGCATCACAATATATCACAAAATCCTTATGAATATCGAAGGCGGCCAAAAATAGGGATGTGGTCAATCTCTTCTTGAGATATTGGAAGCTTTTGTTTGCACTTTGGTGTCCATTCGAACTTCTTGTCCTTCTTCAAAAGCTGATTCATGGGTCGGGCAATGCTCGAGAATCCTTCAATGAACTAGCGGTAATATCTCACGAGTCTGAGGAAGCTTCTCACTTCCTTCACATTGGTTAGGGATTGCCATCCTATCACGGCTTTAATCTTGGCAGGATCCACTGACAATCCTTCTACAGTCAACACATGACCAAAGAATCCAACTTCATGCAGCCAAAATTCACACTTACTGAACTTGGCATAAAGTTGGTGCTCTCGAAGCTTTTCTAGGACTAATCTCAAGTGTTTCTCATGCTCCTCTTCAGACTTGGAAAAGATGAGTATGTCATAAATGAAGACGACATCAAACTTGTCCAAGTACTCCATGAAGACCTTGTTCATGAGATACATGAAGTAGGCAGGGGCATTGGTTAACTCAAATAACATGACCGTGTACTCATACAGGCCATACCGGGTTACAAATTTCATCTTCAGAATGTCTTGGGGTATGATCTTTAGCTGGTAGTACCCAGACCTGAGGTCGATCTTGGAACACATCTTAGCTCCATTCAGCTGATCGAATAGGTCTTCAATCTTGGGGAGTGGGTACTTGTTTTTTATTGTGACCTCATTGAGAGAACGATAATCGACATAGAGTCGAATAGTTCCATCCCTCTTTGACACAAATAGAACAGGTGATCGCCAAGGGGAGGCACTAGGGCGAATGAATCCTTTTCTGAACTGCTCTGCCAGGTGCTTATTTAATTCAACCAATGCTTTGGACCGCATCCTATAGGGATACTTATAGATGGGTCCTGCCCGGGAATTATCTCAATGATGAACTCAATGTCGCGATCAAGACGCATTCCGGGCAGCTCATCAGGAAATACATTCGGGTAGTCGCATACCACTAGCACTTGATCTAACTCAATTCTCGACAGTCAATTATCATAACGGGATCAAGTGGAGGTAGGGTTGGGACTATACTTGACTTCCACTCCTTGGCTATTGGTCATGTAACAATCCTTTTGGCATAGTCTAACAAGCCTTGGTGCTTGGTTAACCAGTCCATGCCTAGGATCGCATCCAAGCCGTCTGACTTTAGGATGATAAGGTCTGCTAGGAAGTCTACCCTGTTTATGTTGATCTTGACTCCTTTACATCCTATCCTGGACTTCACAACCGATCATGGGGTTTGTTTCAACATACGACTACCCAGGGGTGTAGGCTTCATACCACTCTCTAGTGCAAAATTTTGAGTAACAAAAGAATGTGAAGCTCTACAATCAAACAGTACAATTGCTAGGGTTGAGTTGATGAGGAACGTACCCAGTATGACGTCCGTGTCTTCCCGGGCTTCCTCAGTGGTGACGTGATTCAAACGACCGTTGCCATTGTTGGGCTGGTTATGGGGAGCTGGGTTCCTTGGTTGTGCTACACGGCCTTGGCCTTGGTTTGGCGCATTCGGCTGTGGTGCGTCTGGCTTCTTGGTGGGGCACAACTTAGAGATGTGTCCAGGCTGATCACACCCAAAGCAAGTGACCTGACCATAGTTGTTATTGTTGTACCTTCCGCCATTGTTGTTATTGGGGTTGTTGTAAACAAGCCTGGGACTGGCATAATACTGAGGCTGGTAGCTCGGATGAGGTGCAGGAGGTCTAGCATGATGTGGCTGATAGGTCGAATTGTCTAGGGATGGCTACTAGAGACGAGGCTTCTAGTTGCTAGAACTACCCTTGCTAATCATCTTGCGCTTGCGTGTGTCGTCTATGGCATGATGCTTGTCTTCCAGCACGAGGGCATTGTTCACCAGGTCGAAGAAGTCCGATAGTCACAGATGATGAGCTGGTACTGCATGGTCTGCCGAAGTTCTTCCATGAAGGGTTCCATCTTAGCAGCCTTTGTGTTGACATCTTCAGGTCCATACCTGGACAGCAGGTTGAACTTGTGCATATACTCCTTGACAGAGCCACTTCCTTGCTTCAGCACTCGGAATTCTCTCTTCTTGATAGCCACGATCTCAGAAAGAATGTGTGTGGTGCGGAAACCGTCCTTGAAGTTATACCAGGTGATCACTCGATCGCCTTAAATGACCTTGAATCCATCCCACCAAGCTCTGGCGGTACCTCCAAGGCAGTGAGAGGCATACAACACCTTGTTATGATCCTCATTGCAATTCACCAGTGCCAGGAGGTCCTCGATGGTGCAGATCTATTCGTTAGCATCCAGGGGTTCAACAGTCTCGGTGAAGGTTGGGGCGAATTTCTCATGAACTCAGACACAGAGGAGCGGCCATTGCCATTCCTCCCTTGTTCCTGGTTGTTCACAAGGACTTGAGCCATCTGCTGAATAACAGTAGTGTTGCTTGGCGTTCCTCCCGGAGAACTTGGAGAAACTGAGCAATGGTCATGTTCTCTGGTGGAGGTGGTGGCAGGGGAATGTCGCCTTGTGGCTGCTCCTGGTGTCCTCCAGCCTGAGCAGTCCCACCATTTCCCTACTGCTGGCTAGAGTTGTCGGCTTCAGGGTTGGTGAAGGAGTTGTTGCGGGTAGAGGTCACCATCCTGTTTGGAGCAACCAAGTCAAACAACTGGGATAGACTAGAGAAAGAGCAATAACAGAGAAAGCGCACCTAAGGGGGTTGGTATAGTGCAAGTGTGGTAAAATAGAGGTCGAAAGACCCACACATATATTAAGATAAGATAGACGATGGAGTTGCTTACATGTTGCCTAAGGAAAAAGCATGACTAGCATCGGAACAGAAACATCAAAAACAAACAACAAGCACACATGGATTCATATGAACCATTACATGGACTCGACTTCGCATGAGGGGTACATGATTGATCCTAACCTAGGGGTTCTCAGACTCAGGTGGTGGAGTGCTCTGCTTCCTGCCCAAGAGGAAGGAAGACTTGGTTGCTTGCTGGGACTCCTTCTGGCATGATGCCCATGCTTGACATACCAGAAACTAGTGATGAGAATACAGAGGTTGCTACTCGGCCTTGGGTCAAGACATTGGTGGTTTGGCAGAATAGCTCTCGAATGTGGTGAAGTTCCTGGCAAAGCTTCACACATTCCCTAATTAGGTTGTGAACCAAACAATCAGCAGACAGGCTGAAGTAGGTCTGGAATATGAGGGGTACACCATCCTCCTCGGATGGAACCATCATCTGACTTTTGGCGATGTCGTCATTTATGATGGGTAGGTAACGAGTAGAGGGCTCGTCGTCCATCTCTAGAACGATGCCTCAAAGGTGGACAAGTGCCTTGCGTGCGGCTGTCTCAACTGCGAGTGTTAGTGCTCGATTTGTGGTCCTTCAAAGAACCAACTAGTCGGGGAGTCGTTTGCCTTCATGAACACTTCAACGTGATAATCCTTCGTGATGGCATCAACCCATTGCTCATGGTAGAGGAAAATAGGTGGTTGGCGGAGCTGGCACTTATCCAGGCTATCCCCAAGGAGTAGGGGAAAGCCGGATGCTAGGAGGGCTTCGGGTACGAGGGCCATCTACAAGGTTTTGAATGGAGGAGAGTCAGCAAGAGTTTAAAATGGACTAGATGAGAAGAGAGGTATAAAAATTGTTGCACCTAGCAACTAGGCACAATTTTGAAAAGGTTTTTTATCCTACCTAACGTCCATAATAACTAAGGGCTTCCTACTATCAGGATGGCTCTGATACCAACTCTGTGGAGACCCTGACTCATAAGTCGTGATCACCGAATGCACGTGTACAGTGATCCCAGAGATCAATGCTCACTGAACACACAGAAGCTGAATAACAAAAGTCTTACATCCTTACATACCGTCTTACACAAATAAAGGCCAGCTAGGCCAAGTGTTACATAGATAGGGACACAAGGGCCAAACAGTTAAACATAAAAAACACCAGAAATCTTGGTCGAAATCCTAAACCCATGCCATGGGCCTTAAACCTATAGGCATTCTGACTAGGAAGCGTCCTAGTTCGCAAGTTTGTCACCAATGAACTCTTCATCGTATTCCTGTTCTTCCATGCCTAGCCAATTAAATAATCAGTGGCATGCCAATGAGTACTTTGAATGTACTCACAAGCAACCCATGTTGGAACAAGGCAATAACAATGCATGATATAGCACTACGTACGTATTTTGCAGAAAGCTAATTTTGAATGCAATGACATGATCAAGTAACTATGTAAGCATGCATCAACAGTTGGAAGATATCCATATGAATAAGTTACATATATCATCATAAACAAGGGCTTGAACATCTCATGTTCAGTCATCACATCAAGTCATCTGACTTATATCAAGTGTCATCCCTGTGTTATCCACACACACCAAGTTTTGCGAAAACAACTAGACATAGTTTAAGCAACACCACCCAACTGTCCTTGGACATGGACACGGCTATTCAAATACTTGTACACTCTTTAGAGGTTGCACACTTTATCCACAAGACTCGGGGAACTTCTGTGTCCTCCACGACTCGCGGTATGTTACATACCCGAGGTAAGAACGCGAACAATATCTTTCCCCTAGCGATACCAAACAAAGAGTCCACTCGTTGGTACCAGCCCTCATGATATACATGAAACATATCATCCATGAGGGCACGCAACGGTGTGACCGATGCCTATGAAGACAGTGCATGATTGTCCTTATAGGTACGACCATGTATCGAGAGTGACCACGTCACTCCCGCCACTAGTAATGCGAGCCCTTTGCTAGTACCCACCAAGGTAATCAACAAAGCTCCGTCCCATAAGGGGTATCGTGGTTGTACATGTAAGGTTGGCATGGTCGACAAATCTTAAATCTAATTCGTTTTTGAAAACACACTCACTCACTTGCTCTAGTACACCACTTCTTTCTCATGTGGTTACCCAACTCAACATCATCTCCCTCGGGCATTAGTGGCACTCGATGGTTTTTTTGATAAGTATTTGAAATCATTTCTTTGTTTCCATCACCATGCATATTCCTGATCCCACCTGCATAGCATCTACTAGCATCCTATCTACTCGCACCCGCACAACCCTCATAAGGACGGTAGGGTCATGCATGATGCAAGTATCAACGACAAGGTATCAGAGGCATCCCACCAATGTGGAATACCACATCAACATGATCAATACATCAAAACAACAAGTGATATATGACATGCATGAATAGTTTCTTAACATGGTCAAAGGGCTGCTTGCCTGGCTCAACAAGGTTTTCGGGGTCTTGAAAGCCTTTGATTCCAATTCCCTCGTCAGCAACGCAATCTATCATCGTGATAAATAACGATAGTAATAAGCATCACACAAAAATAGAGCACATGATGTACCTAGAAAATGCTATCCTTCTATGATAAATACTACAAACTATTCTAAGAATATTTGTCTAGGATTTTGGTAGGAAAAAGGTTTTTAAAATTATTTATAACAGAGGTTAAAAATGCCTAAAAGAGGTTTTAAAATAAAACAATACATAAAAGGTTTACAAATATTTTTACAAGTGGCACTATAAATTTCTAGAGAATATTACAAGATTTTTGGTGGAAAATCATTGGCATAGGAATTATATTTGGATCTATGGAATTTTTGCAAAATACCATAGAAAAGAAAAAGAAAAAGGACACACAACCAACTGGGCCAGAGGCGACCAGCAGCTGGGCCAACCCACTGGCCAGCCAGGCCTCGCGCGCAGGTGCCCCCGCGCGCGTGAGGTTTGAAGCTGAGGTGCGGGGCCTAGAGGCCAACGACTGGGAGAGGGAAAGAGAGGCGAGGAGGAGGCTGATAGGTGGGGTACCCCTGTCGGGTCCTTATTCCTCCTCGAGGCAAAAGGGAGAGGGGCTCACCGGCGAGGCTAATGGCGACGGCGAGGAGAGGCAAACACAGGAATGGACTCGATGTCCAGCCACCGTTCTCCTGGAGGTCAAAGGAGATGTGGAGGTGGATAGAGTCGCTGGTGGCGAGGAGGACGTGACAGAGGGGATTTAGGAGCTGATTGTTGGGGCCATCTCATGCTGCAAAACGAATGAGGAGGAAGGGGAATCGCATCAAAGAGCTCTAGGGTGTCCAGATCGAGAGAGAATGGAGGCGGAGGGGCTTCCTACCACGCGAACTCCGGTGACCCGATGCGGCAGAGCCAGTGCTCCTCTCGAGCTCAGGCAGCTCTGGGGAGGAGTGGGTGAAGCAGGGGAGATTGAGGGGTGAGGGAAGCCAGAGGAGGGGAGAGAGAGGTGTGGGAGCGACTTAAATAAAGGGGGCGAGTCCACCGAACTTGTCACAGCCCTAGTTTCACTTTGTCTGCCAATGCATTCATGCATGCATTTTTGTTTCATTTGTAAATGAAATGAGGAGTGATCAAGCCTCACCATTCAAAGTTTTGCCATTTAAGCAATACAAAATAATGTTTCAAACAGTTCCAAAAAATGTTCCTGGTTTTCTAATAAAATATTGGACTGAGATAAAATTGTCAACCAATATTTTGGGATCATAGAAATATTTCATATTAGGCTTTTGAATTAATTTAACCCTATCTACATTGGATAAATATTTTCTATATATACGAATATATGTCCAATAATTCTGAGAATTCTGCCTGCCTCCCCCTTGCCTGGAGTCGCCACACGGCCCCCCTGGAACCCTCTTGAGCTCTTTCCTCCCCCTGCTGCTCTCTTCTCTCCTATGTCTCTCTCTCCCTCTTGGCCGAACGCACGCGCCGCCACCGTTCGCGCACCACCGCAGCCACCGGCTCCGCCCTGCCCTACCTTGCTGCACTCAAACTCCGCCGCATCGCCCTGCTCTTCCTCGCCGAAGAAATTGAGCCGGGAGCTCCTCACCGTCGTCATTATCGCCGTTTCCCCTCCGGTCACTGCCACTCCCCGGCACCGATTTGTCGTCGTCGCTCCCCCGAGCCCTCTGTCCCCACGAGCGCAACAGCGGTGAGCCGCCGATGCTCCTCCCCTTCTCCCCATCGTTCTGCTCATGCTCTATAGCCCGGCGCCGTCGAGGCCGTACGGGTGCCACCCCGGATGTGCTCGCCGGCAAGCACTCGGTGGCCCCGAGCCCTCCTGCTGCCCCTAATAAATGTGCGCATGCGCGGGCGACCCTCAGCAGCCCTCCGTCATCGCTCCCATGGCCCTCCTCCATGCCTAGAGTGCATCGACGACCAAACCCTGGCCGGCTGACGTGGCATGGCCATTAGGGCTTAATCCCACATTTAATTAGGCCCCCAGCCGCTGACGTGTGGGTCCCTCGGGCGGGTCAAACCCTAGTCAGCACGGGGATTAACCCCGTGTCACTGATGTGTGGGTCCCGACCATCAGGTTTGACCCAGACATGGTGCCATTGACCTGCTGACATCATGATGATGTCAGGCTGATGCAGTAATTAAATTTCTATAATAAAAATATTCTAGAAAATAATATAAACTTCAAAAATTCATAGAAAATAATGTGTAAGTTAGATTAAAATAATTTATATATGAAAATTTATTAGAAAAATCCAATGAATCTGATGGTAATATATTCATTCATGTTAGAGCAACCAAAATAGGAGAACTTGGACATTTTGTTCAAAACACAATAGGCCACTTCACATATGGAGTTGAATTTGAACCTTGGGTTGAAACCATCTCCATTTAGCCTATTGATAGATGCATTAGACCAAACCAGCAACATATTGACATGTCATACTCATGCATAATTGTGAAGCATTTGCCTTTCTTAATTTGTACCTTGTTTGATCTTGTCGATAGACTTGCGAGACGTAGTTATCGACAACATCGAAGAGCAACTGAGTTCTTCTAATAAACAGGCAAGCAACCCCTCTTGAGCATATTCGATACAATCCCACTCTCTCACTCTTGCTCTCATTTCAATGCATTAGGACAACGCGATTCAACTGCTACTTATGTTGCGGTATATGAACCCACTCCTTTGCATGACCTATCATTGTCACAGTAAATAGCTAAACCAAGAACCCTAGCATACCTGGTAGATGCTTGAGCCATGTTGTGCTATAACCCTATTGTGCTTGCTATGCTTAGAGTTGTGTCAGGTTTGATTCATCTGGGTGATAAACCGGAGTGAAATGGATGTGTCCTGATGATAAGGGTTAAGTGTTGAACCCGTTTTGGTAAAGGAAGAGATGAGAGGCCATGTAGGAGTACATGGTGGGTTGTCTCATTGAAGCTGCTCATAGGAGCTGTGTTCCGTGTTTGTGTTGCAAGACTAGCTACTACCGCACATTGGGTTCTAGTAACTCGACCCCTCTCGGCCTATTAACCTACCATGTTCTCTGCCCAGGAGTCGCACTAGTTTGAAATGCTGATAGGGTCGTTGTAGCTTTTCAGGCTCTTCCAGCCACTTTTGTAGATGTCTGTAATCAGACATGTAACTTTTGCTTATTGTTTGTATGCTCTAAATGTTGGGTCATCCAACCCCTTCTGCTTGCAACATTATACTATGTTGCCTCCCCGGAGCCTCCTAAATAAATGTTATGTTGTAGAGTTTCATTGTGATGCCATGTTGTATCTACGCATATCGTGCATAGTGCGTGTATGATTGAAATGCATTGGTATGCGTGGGATTTGACAACTAGTTGTGTGCCTTCAGTAGCCTTCTTTACGGGGAAATGCCTCTTTGTGCTTCCACCGAGCCTTGGTAGCTTGCTACTGCTCCGGACACATTGATTGAAAGACATGTATACTTCTTTGTTGCTATGTTTGTCCCTTTGGGGAAATGTCTCACAATGTAATGGAGTCCCTATAGCGTGCTACGACTCGTCTACATGCAGTGATGACATTTATGTCCCACGGCATAATGGAGTCGATGTAGCTTGCTATGACTCGTCTACACACGCTGATGACCGACACCTACATTGCTGGGTTACGTATGCCTGTCCCTGTACAGTTGTGCCACTTGGGTCTATATCAAACATGTCAACCCGAGTTCTTTGATGTGTGAATTCTAGCAACATGTTCATATCCGTGAGCCAAAAGGCGCAAACGGTCCCGGCCAAGGTAAGGCGGCAGCCGTGGGTTACCGTGCGTGCGGCCGCAAAGTGGTGTGACGTGTTACAGTATGGATTCATATGTCTTAGGATCAGGGTCCCGACAGAACTCGGGTGCGCCCAAGCTCGGGGTTGAGGCCAGAGGCAACGGGGGAAGGATCTTGTGTGCCTACGGTCCTCCTAGAACTCGTCCATGACTAGAGGGAGAGAGAGAATAGAGGAGAGAGTGGATGCGTGTGAAGCCACCGGTGGGCCTAGCTGGGTAGCATCAGGCACACGCGGGGGAGGCCGCCAGAGAGAGAAGGAGGAGGGGGCCGACAAGGTAGCATGTCTCGGACGCCGAGGGCGTCTCGGGGGACAAGAGTGGGAGTCCGTAGGTGATCGAGAGCAGGGATTGGGCGGCGGCTACAATGCGGTCAGGCAAAGTAGCGCACTCTAGAGTGCCCGTTTGGCATGCCGTGGCATGCCAATGATGTTTTGCTCGCCACCACTAGCATCTAGGGGTATCATATGGTTTAGATAATAGGGTAAATGCATTGGATGCTCTAGTGACCCACTAGGGTGAGAGAGGGGTGGAGATAGAGAGAGAGATTCCTTCTGTCCAGAAGGGAAAAATGGGTCTTTACCCCATTTAAACATTGATTCTTGGCCAGAGAAAGTTACTGGAGGTGAAGTGCAATGCTAGTAAGTTGTAGCAAAAATTTAGACTCAAGGAGAATAGAGGAAGAGGGTCAACCTTAGCTTTTACCAATCAGCTAGAAGGTGTTTGATGGAGTTTTAGGCAATAAAATGGAGTTTTCTTCACATAATATTTAACATTACAGAAAGGTAGGTAAAAATTGGGAGGATCACCAAGTTTGAGGAGATTTGAAGAAAGTTGATAGTACAAACTTGGAAAACCCTAGAGTTCAACAAAATCAGATTTCAGTTGATCTAGTCATTCTAAGATAATCTCCTTGATGCACCACTTAGTGTAGCGTCATTATTTAGGGATTAGAACATGTCCACATAGTTTGGGGTCAAGGGAAGAAACTTCACATTGTAAAGTTGTTCAAATTTGAATCTGTACACGAATGGTTTTGGAATATTTTGGTGAAACCAAACAATGGTTATTGAGATGGAACTTTGCAAGATAATCACATATAACATGTGTGACTTGTTGGAATTTTCCTGGAGTTTATTGAGAGTACTTCTTATAGAAATATTTCAAAATCTTGATATAAGCATAAAGGGTTTTGAGGGGTTTTGTCCATGATTTTGAACATGACCATGTGGTGAAACTCATATATATGTAAAATATATGTTCACTCAGTTTCCCTAAATTTTCTCAAATATTTTTACAGCATTTAAATAAATTTTCCCTATAAAAGACCATTTTTGGCCTGAAGAAAAAGCCTTTAAATAAAATAGTAAAATAATACTTAAAAATTATTGTTTGGTGGTTTTGGGAAGCCATATATATAGTAGGTTTCAAATAAAGCCTTTGGGGAAAAAGGATCCACCCAATTTGTGGTTTTGCAGTGCAAACCTCAACTTAGGGGTTTTTGAAAACCTAATTTAGATAAATTCTTTTTGGTCAAAATAAATTTTGATAAAAATAGTTTTGTGTACTATTCACATGGCATGATTATTGGGCAAGAAGTTTGGATAAAGGAATATGAATATGAGAGGAGTAGAACCTAAGAGTGCCAAACATAATTAACTAATCAAGCAATCATCAAACAAACCAAACAAGCATGCACTCGAAAAGTTTTAATTGGTTCCAAATTTGTAAAACCAAGCATAGCAAAGTGACACAAACATAGGGTGTGACAAGTGGCAATTGGGGGAGAAGCATACTAAAGAAGCTACGAGTCAGGAGGTGATGAATGCGATGTGGAATCGACATCACTAATCGTGCGCATGGGAACATGTGTGCTTGCATGGGAACAAGCTCATCGACGCCTCTTCGAGCCGATGCGTGGCCAAATGAAACACATGTGCTATGCTGAAGCGTGCATTTGAATCCTCCCGGGGCAACGTGATGACAAGAATGGAAAGAGGATGAAATGATAAGTACACAAATGATTAATGACAATAAAACGTTTGTGTTTTATTACATCCAAAATAGGTGTTCTCTATGCACCATCGTGAATGGTCGTTGCCCCATAGTGTGATGTGAAACACGTCGTCCTTTCCCTGGACACCGATGGCTCCCAACCGCTGTCCGGATTGTATACGTCCATTCCATGTGTGTTCAACTGCTCTATGCATGTGGTTGCTTGTGGTCGAGGCGGCCGCGACGCACTCTACTCACATCCATCCACACACCCTGCGTGTGTCCCTCCACGCACACTGCTTGTGGTTGGTGTCGGCGCCTGATCACGTATGTTTCGAGTGCCATATGCATGCAGCTGCATAGAGCGTGGCGCCACCATGCAGTTACGTGTGTCACGATGTAGTAATGCACTGCAAAAACTGCCATGTGAATCTGCCAAAATTCCAGACCATCCGTTGCCCACCTATTTATTCCAACAACCATTTACCTTCATTTGTTCAACCTTCTGATCATGCCACACAACACAACAAGGACACCCACGACAACAAATACAGATAAGATATATTGCATGCATCCAATGGCGATGCTCGCATGGACTGCCGGCATCGAATGACAGTTCATCATTCGTGCCAAAGTGGACACCCACATCAACAAAACGGACCTCTCGGTGGTGTATACCAACGACCCGGTCATGGTACAGAACTCCATCAACACTATTAAGCAGCTACTGGCTGAGGATGACAAGTACAAAGTGGTCGGCTTCCACCTCGAATACACCGGTGGTTCTGTCGGGTATGATGAGAAGGTTGTCCTTGCCCAGTTGTCTGTGCGACATCCCGTCCTTATCTACCACTACTACCTGGCTTCAAGGCCTTGCGAGCTTTTCACTAGGTTTGTCAATGACCTCGACTACATGCTCGCAATGGTGGACACCACCAACGATCTAAAGATACTCAATAATTTGGTTTTGGCCTATCAGAAGCTTGTCGACATCCAACGCCAGTACAGGGTCCGGGGCACTGAAAGCACAAGTTCTCCCTAGGTGGTTTTGGTAATTAACAACAACATATAGTTCATTGAACTAATGAGCCTATCAAGTATATTTCAGGAAAGTTCAATGGATCGATTGGTTTGGAACTATGATAAGGATACCCTAGATGCAATAAACACATATTAGCAAAAGCTTCAAGACTGTGCATTTTGTTTTGGGATTTCATTTTATGTGCACTAGGTTGCTTAGCACTCCTCAGCCCCCAACCCAACTAATGCCTCTCACTTTTCCCCTCCACCACTAGGCCTGTGCTGAAGTCTGCCCAAAACAAAGCGTTTCCGTCGGGTCAATGTAGTTGACCGTTACCTGGCGCACATGCTGACATGTGAGACACACAGGACCCACCTGATAGTGTATAGTATATTAGCTAAAAATAGTGGAATATACTGACAATTAGGACCAACCTATCAGTGTCTGATTTATTTGCAAAACACACTGGAATAATAATACCTCTCATGGGGGGTCAAACCTGGGACAATTGCTTGATTACAGATCGAGCTAGCCACTTCAACTATGTGCATTTGTTTGCTTATGTGCAGAGTCGGGTCTAGTCGACTTGACATTTCTACGTTACGGAAGGGGCCACAAATGAGTGGCACTGGAAAGAGAGAACATTCGTAGATTAAGACAGTGTTGATAGATTAATAATAAAACACAAGATATAAAGTGGAGAGGTGAATTAATATGTCGGATTAACTTAATAAACATGTTCAAATATTTAGAAAGCAAACTAATATAGTGACATTACACAAACTTAACACATTCATAGAGTAACTTAACAATGCATATTTTAAGGAGACAGGTGGCATGAGATGGCCAGCTGACACCAACACACGCCGACAACGCCAACAGATGGTTGACTACTTGTCTTCAACGTTCGAAAGTATGATGGTGTCGTCATCTTCATTGTGGTCTTCGTTGTCGGAGGAGGATAGGATGATGACGGCCGGTCCCTCGCCTTCCGCCTCGACGGCAACCGCCACACCCAGAGTTGCTGCCCTCCTTTTCTCTCGAGTTGCGGCTTCTTCTTCATCCGTCCGGCGCCTAAAAGCCTGTACATGCACCATGGATAGAGATGCATCTAGCACCACCTCATCGAGTTGCTGCTGCAACATGTGCAAGGCCACATCAGCTTGGGCAGTGAGCTCGACAGTGTCGAGCACAGGAGGCGGTGCATCTTCCTCGGCTGCATCTTCCATGCTGTAGATGTCGATGTGCTCCTACATCACCTCATAGGCCACATCCTCCTTGATCTCCTTGCGGTTATGAGACATCTAGGACCATGTGGGATCGATCTAGGAGTAGTTGGAGTAGGTTTTTGAGCCCATCAAGGTTGCGCCGGAGTTGGATCCCGAGTTGGATTTGGAGACAATAGCCTTTCTAGAGTTGGAGCTGCTGCCAGTGTCAATCACCGGCGGCCGAGGGCAGGGACCTCCCGTGGAGATCCTTGCGATCTGTAGCTACCTAACCATGGTGGATGAACTATCTAGGGATTGTGTGGCACGTGGAAGCAATGGAGTGAAGCGTTGGTGGAAGGGGAGGGAGCAGAAGTGATATCGCATGCCGGTATTTAATTAGAGGAGTGCGGGGAGTTCAACGAAGCAGGCGAGTGGAGAATTGGTGCAGGGAGTTCAATTGAGCACTGCCTCCGTATTTTCACATTGATTCTTGGAGTGTCAATTGGTACAACTGTGGTGCACTAATTTCCTTGATGCGACGCAGCTGCATGGCAGCACGCAAGCAGGGCAGGCTGCTTCCTGTGCATGCATGGGCTAAGACTAGGCCTCTATGACGGGCCATCGATCTAGCACGTAGCCCATAGCTCGCACTATTTCCTTGCTCACATGGGCCACTCATGTCCATGATACGGCTCCAACATATCTACTTTTACAAACTCTTTTGCCCTTGTTTTGGACTCTAATTTGCATGATTTGAATGGAACTAACCCGGACTTACACTATTTTCAGCAGAATTGCCTTGGTGTTATTTTTGTGCAGAAATAAAAGTTCTCAGATCGCCCTGAAAATTACGGAGAATATTTCTGGAATTAATAAAAAATACTGGCGCAAGAATTAACCAGAGGGGGCCACCCGTAGGCCACAAGCCTGCTACACGCGACCACCCCCCTGACCGCACCGAGCAGGCTTGTGGGGCCCCATGCCTCCTCCGACCTCCTCTCCGACTCCATATAACCCTATTTGTCGAGGAAAAAATCAGGGAGAAGAGTTCATCGTGTTTCACGATATGGAGCCGCCGCCATCGCCTGTTCTTCCGCGGGAGACCAGATCGGGAGTCCGTTTTGGGCTCCGAAGAGGGGAAATCGACACCTTCGTCATCACCAACCATCCTTCATCACAAATTCCATGATGCTCCCCACCATTCATGAGGAATATCATCGTAGGCTTGCTGGACGGTGATGGGTTGGATGAGATTTATCATGCAATTGAGTTAGTTTTGTTAGGGTTTGATCCCTAGTATCCACTATGTTCTGAGATTTATGTTGCTATGACTTTCCTATGCTTAATGCTTGTCACTAGGGCCCAAGTGCCATGATTTCAGATTTCAACCTATTATGTTTTCATGAATATATGTGTGTTCCTGATCCTATCTTGCAAGTTGTAGACACCTATTACGAGTTATGATCCGCATCCCCCAGGGTGACAATAACTGGGATTCTTTCTTGTGATTATCGTAGTTTGAGGAGTTCATGTATTCACTAAGTGCTAATGCTTTGGTTCGGTTCTCTATTAACAGGAGGCCTTAATATCCCTTAGTTTCCAATAGGACCCCGCTGCCACGGGAGGTAGGACAAAAGTGTACAAGTTCTTTTCCATAAGCACGCATGACTATATATGGAATACATGCCTACATTACATTGATGAATTGGAGCTAGTTCTGTGTCGTCCTATGTTATAACTGTTGCTTGATGAACGCCATACGACATAATTATCCATCACTGATCCATTCCCTATGAGCTTTTCATATATTGATCTTCGGTCAGTTACTTTTCCGTTGCTACTGTTATAAACACTACAAACTGCTACTATCACTTTGCCACCGTTACGGTCACTACCATATTACTTTGCTCCTGAATTCTTTGTTGCAGATACTTAGTCTTTCAGGTCTGGTTGAATTCACAACTCAGCTGCTAATACTCGAGAATATTCTTTGTCTCCCCTTGTGTCGAATCAATAAATTTGGGTTGAATACTCTACCCTCGAAAACTGTTGCGATCCCCTATACTTGTGGGTTATCAAGACCTTTTTCTGGCGTCGTTGCCGGGGAGCATAGCTTTATTCTCTAAGTCACTTGGGATATATATTTGTTGATCACTATGAACAATCTGAAAGATCCAAAAACCAAGATCTATCCCTCTACTACGAGGGGACGTAAGGAACCGCCATCTAGCTATGCACTTGATTCACCTTCTATTATGAGTAAGTTTGTGACACCACCACCTGCTAGTAATTCCGATATGTCGCAAGTAATTGATGATGCTACTTCGGCTATGCATGATGCTTATGATGATACTTTGTTTGATGATACTGTGCCACTAGGTCAATTTCTTGATGAACAAATTGCTAGAGCTAATGCTAAAACTGATAATATTTCCGAATCTGATGAAATTATTGAAACAGAACACTATGATTCACCTACTAGATCTAGCTCTCCTAGATATGAATTGCCTGATGTTCCTGAGGGTTATGTTATGGAAGGATAGGTAGCTAGGGACTTTCTTGCTTGTCAGGATAGAGATGATCTTAAGAAAGTGCTTAGCAAGTGGAAGGAAAAATCTCCGAATGCTAGAATGCAGTATGATCCTAAGTTTGCTACTTCACCTATCTTTGTTACTCATAAGGATTATGAATTCTCTCTCTATCCTGAGTTAATTACTTTGGTTGAATCTGATCCTTTCCATGGTTATGAACCTGAAACATTTGTGGCGCATCTTACCAAATTGAATGATATAACCACCCTATTTACTCATGAGGAAACAATTCGCTATTACTATATCTTAAGTTGTTTCCTTTCTCATTAAAGGGTGCTGCTAAGAAACGGTTTAATTCTCTTGTTCCTGGTTGTGTGCGTAGTCCCGAGGACATGGTTTATTACTTCTCTGAAAATATTTTCCTACCCATAAGAAACAAGCTGCCTTGCAGGAAATATTTAACTTTGTGCAAATTGAAGAAGAGAGTCTCCCACAAGCTTGGGAAGGCTTCTCCAATTACTTAATGCTTTTCCTCATCATCCTCTCAAGAAAAATGAAATACTTGATATCTTTTATAAAGGACTAACCGATGCTTCTAGGGACTACCTAGATAGTTGTGATGGTTGTGTTTTTAGGGAACGAATTGTTGAACAGGCTGAATTACTATTGAATAACATATTGAGCAACGATAATGATTGGACTATTCTCGAACCACCTCCAAAGCCAACTCTGAAGAAAAGAGGTATTCTATTCCTCAGTCCTGAAGATATGCAAGAGGCAAAGAAATCTATGAAAGAAAAGCGTATAAAAGCTGAACATGTTAAGAATCTACCACCTATTGAAGAAATAATTGGTGTTGATAACCCGACACAGGTAGTAGAGCTAAATTCTCTTTGCAGATTTGATGAAAGAGATATTACTTATAATAAGCCTACTAGCCAATGCTTGGATGAATTTGATAATTTTATTATGAAGCAAGAAAATTTCAATGCCTATGTTAGGAGACAGTTGAAACATAATGCTTATATGCTTGACTGCTTGGGTAATTATTTGAGTAGAACTGTCAATGATCTTAAGCTTATTAGTAAACATGCTTCCATGGTAACCACTCAAGTAGAACAAGTACTTAAGGCTCAAAATGATTTGTTTAATGAGATGAACAGTAAAGACAATGATCATTCTGTTAAAGTTGTGACTAGAGGTGGTAGAATGAGTTAGGAACCTTTTTATCCTAAGGGCTATCCTAGGAGAATTGAGCAAGATTCTCAGGGAGCTAATACTGATGCACATATTCCTTCTAATAAGAGTAGGAAAAAGAATGATGATAGTACTTTGCATGCTGCTAGTGAACCTGTTATAGATACATCTGAGAATCCAAATGATATTTCTATTTCTGGTGCTAAGACACAATATGGTGATGAACATGAGCCTAATGATAACATTAATAATGATGTTCATGCTGATGCTCAACCTAGTAATGATAATGATGTGGAGATTGAACCTACTGATGATCTTGATAACCCACAACCTAAGAATAAAAGATGTGCTAAAAGAGACTTTGTTGCTAGGAAACATGGTAGAGAAAGAGAACCATGGGTTTAGAAACCCATGCACTTTCTTCCTAAACCATCCAAGAAAAATGATGATGAGGACTTTGAGCGCTTTGCTGAAATGCTTAGACCTATCTTTTTACGTATGCGCTTGACTGATATTTTGAAAATGTCTCCTTATGCCAAGTATATGAAAGATATTGTGACAAATAAAGGAAACATACCAGAAGCTGAGATTTCCACCATGCTTGATAATTATACTTTTAAGGGTGGAATACCTAAAACTAGGAGATCTCAGAGTACGTACTATACCATGCTCTATTAAAGGAAAGTATGTTAAAACTCCTTTATGTGATCTTGGAGCTGATGTTAGTGTTATGCCTTTCTCTTTATATCGTAGACTTGATTTGTATAAGTTGACACCTACTGAAATCTCTTTGGAAATGGATGATAAATCAACTGATCTACCTATTGGTTTTTGTGAGGATGTACCTGTCGTAGTTGCAAATGCTACTATCTTCACGGACTTTGTTATTCTTGATATTCCCAAGGACGACAGTATGTCGATCATCCTTGGTATATCCTTTTTGAATAATGCAGGGGATGTTATTGATTGCAACAAGGGCAATGTCACTTTTCATATTAACGGTAATGAACATACAGTACACTTTCCAAAGAAATAATGTCAAGTTCATAGTATCAACTCTATTGAAAAAATTCCAACAATTATTATTGGAGACTTTGAGTTCCCTCTTCCTACTATCAAGAAGAAATATGATATACTTATTGTTGGGGAAATGCATATCCCCATTGAGGTAACTTAGTGTTATTCGAAAATTCTTCGGTTTCATGTTATTCGAAAGAAGTTTGTCAATAAGACTTGATCAACCTTATTGATGGATTCCTTTTGATAAGCATGAGATGGACGAATTTAGAAAGCAAAACTTTTTGCACCTAACTTTTACTTACTGTTACCTAGATGAAATTAAGTAAAAATGCTATTATTTTTCTGTTTTCTGAGTTTCCCGTGTAATAGAAAAATGACCTGAAAATAAAAGTTCCCAGAATCCCCTGAAAATTTAGTATGATTTTTTCTGGAATATTTAAGAATTTTTGGCACTGAGAATGCATCAGAGGGCTGCACCACTGGCCCACAAGCCTATAGGGCGCGGCCACCCCCTTGTCATGCCCTTGGGGCTTGTGGGTCCCACGTGGCCCCCTCCACTTATTCCAGCACCCATTCACTTCATCTTCCTCCAGAAAAAATCCCACCATTGCTCAAACCCGTGTTATAGCTCATCTTGCTGCCATTGTCGATCTCCTTCCTCAAAACTCCATCTGCAAAACTATATTAGGGGATTGCTCATCGGTATGTGACTGCTCCAATGGTCCAATTAGTTTTTTTTCTAGTGCCTTATATATCGCAAATTTTTGTTGTTATGGTGACCTTGTCCTTGAGCTTGCATGTCAAATATTTATGGTCCCAAGTAGTTTTGATGCATGATATAGTATCTAGGCACTTTAAGGAGTGGTTGCTATGAGTTTTGTTGAGTTTTGTTCAACTTTATTTTCACTCACTAAAAATTTCAGATTTTTTTCAGAAATGTTTAGAAGGTTACTAAGAGGTTCATCAAGTCAGGGTTCTAAGGAAGATGAAAATGAAATGAAAGAGAAAACCAAATACAATATTCCTCGCGTCGCAGAAATCCGACCATATGAATGGCCGTGTGACACATTCTTGAGGGCGGCTGGAATTTATGAAGATTTATATTATTTGGCCGAGAATGCAGGCATCATCAACTTCCTCAGTGATAAGTGTGACTAGTACCTCTTGCTCACTAAAACCTTTGTGCAAAATTTTCACTTTCATCCTAGGGAAGACCCTCCTACAGTAGAATTTCACTTATGTGATGTGCCTTAGAAAATGAACATTTATTATTTTTGCAAAGTTTGCAAGATACCCTATGAGTGTAGCATCAGGGAATCACGTCCTCGAGACATGGAAGACTTTATTATCACAATCACTGTAGGGGAAGAGAGAGGCGTGTCAAAGGCAAGAGTAGCTAGTTTACATTTTCCTGTGCCATGCTATTATTCATTATTTGCGGGAAGATGTTTAGTTAGTCGCTGGGAGAGTGGAAGCCTTAGTGCCCCTAACCTCACTATTTTGCGCCATGCTTTACTTGCTGATAGAACTTTTAGTCTGGGTGCTATGGTGGCCCAACGGTTGAACACCAACCGTTCGATGGGGCCCATATTCGGAGGTATCTATGCATCTCGTTTAGCTAAACATTTTGAGATACCCATTAGGATTCACGAGAAAGATGAAAAGCTGATACCCGCGAAGTTTATAGATTATGACCGTATGGTAGCCCACGATGTTAGTAAAAGAATCATGATAGGAGGCTACTTTACAATTTAGTATTTAGCCAGGGTACTTGTGAGATTATTACTCGGCCTGCTTCTTCTCTGTTCAATATTCATTCCGGCAGGTACACTGTTATGCCCGATGACATCTACCAATATTGGGGTTTGGAGCAACCCCCAACACCTGAGCCAGTATCGTCTCTAGATCCATATCAAACCCCGGTATTTCAGTGGGAGCCACAGGAGATCCCTAATCAGTGGAACCCTCAGTGTCCTCCGGAGTATCCCGGAGAAGGTTATTTCCAGCCATGGCCTTAGATCAACTTAGGCCAAAATCCTAAGCTTGGGGGAGCATGTATTTCTTACCGACATTACATTCATGTTCACACACTTATTTCAGGTGTCGGTGTTCATACTTTTTCATTGTACTATCCATCATAGTTTATTTTTTTCTTTATACTTTCTTCTTGTGTGTTTAATTAACTTTGAGGAAAATACAAAAAAAATAGTTCTAGCTTTATTTCCTAGTTGGTTAGTTGTAGCATTAAAGAGAAAACCCAAAAAGATTTCTTGTTCTTCTTTTTGCTTGTTGTGAGCTTTCCCATGTAAATAATTTTCCTTTCTTTTCTTTGGGTCGTAAGGAGAAGACCACGATGACGTGTTGAGTGGCTCTCATATGGACTATTGTTTAACTTACAAAGAGCCCATATTGCCTTGTCTTGTACTTTGGTTTATTGTTTGCAGATTCCATCTTAGTCCAATGCACATGCACTCTTATTATTATTCACATCATTCGGTCGTGCAAGTGAAAGGCAATAATGACGATATTTTATGAAAAGATAGAGATGGAGAAAAGCTGGTATGAACTCGACATATCTTGCTTTTGTAAATATGATTAGCTGATCCCTTTGAATTCAGTACATGATGGGTTAAACATGTTTGCAATGACAATTAGAGATTATAGTTATTCATGCCATGCTAAATTAGCTAAGAATGGATAATGGTTCATCCTGAGTGCCAACATATGCATTAAAATTGTTGTGATGTAGTATGATAGAATGATATCCTCCTCTGGATGATTCAAGTGGCTTGACTTGGCACATGTTCACGCATGTAGTTGAAACAAATCAACATAGCCTCCATGATATTTATGTTCGTAGTGAATTATATCCTACTCATGCTTGCATTCAATGCTGGTTAATATCAAAGCATGTTGATGACTATGTCGCTCTCTAGTTGGTCGCTCCCCAGTCTTTTGCTAGCCTTCACTTGTACTACGCGGGAATACTGCTTGTTCATCCATCTAAATAAACCCAAAGTTTTTCCATATGAGTTCACCATATCTACCTATATGAGGTACTTACCTGCCATTCCAAGTAAATTTGCATGTGCTAAACTTTAAACCTTCAAATAAATTTTCTATTTTGTATGCCCAAATCGCTCATGTGGCAACTGGGGGTTGTCAGTATCTTCCATGCTAGGTGGGTTGTTCTCACGATATGTGTTGATTCACTATCATTCATGAGAAAGTGGATGGTAATCGGGATGCCCAGTTCCATGCTTGAAATAAAAAGCAAAATATGATTAAACAAAACTCCCCCGAGACTGTGTTTGTATGGACGGTACCCGTGAATTCAGCCCGCCGTGGAGTGTGATTGATTGGTGGAGGGGGAGTAAAAACTTTACCATTCTATTTGAGAACTGACTATAATGTATTTAGCATGGAAGATATTGAAAACCTCTTGGTCGTTATGTGAGCAACGAAAGTACACCGCTCCAAAATCATTACCTATCTCTGTTTTCAAAGCTTGGGCACCTCTGCAAGTCAATGCTTCCCTTTGAGAAGGGTCTTTCCATTTACTTTATTGTTGAGTCATCATCCTCTTATAAAAGGCACCAGTTAGAGAGCACCATTGTCATTTGTATGCCTTGCTATTAATTTAAATTGAGTGTGAGCAACACTGGATCTCTCTCACCATGAATTACAATGTTTGGTCAGTCCTTGTTCTCCAGAGGTGCTCTGCATTTATGTTTTGCGGTCTCAGAAAGGGCTAGGAGATACCATTATGTCATATTGTATCACGATTGTTTTGATAAAATTGTTGTCATCTGAGAATTGTTATTATTGCTCACTAGTTGGTTATGCCATTAACATGAGTAAATGTGAGACCTAAATGTTATTGTGAATGTGGTTCGTATATAATCTTTGCTAAAAATCTAAAACATAAGTTAGACATATTTACAACAGCCAGATCAAATAGAGTTTGTAAAAGTTTTTCTTTATCACTTTTAGTTTATCAACTTAATTGCTTGAGGACAAGCAAATGTTTAATCTCGGGGGAGTTGATACGTCTCCAACATATCTAGTTTTCCAAACTCTTTTGCCCTTGTTTTGGACACTAATTTGCATGATTTGAATGGAACTAACCCGGACTGACGTTGTTTTCAGCAGAATTACCTTCGTGTTATTTTTGTGCAAAAATAAAAGTTCTCGGATCGTCCTGAAAATTTACAGAGAATATTTTGGACTTAATAAAAAATACTGGCGCAAGAATTAACCAGAGGGGGATCACCAGCAGGCCACAAGCCTGCTAGGCGCGGCCACCCCCTGGTCGTGCCGAGCAGGCTTGTGGGGCCCTGTGGCTCCTCTGACCTCCTCTCCAGCTCCATATAACCCTATTTGTCAAGGAAATCAGGGAGAAGAGTTCATCGCGTTTCACGATATGGAGCCGCCGCCATCGCCTGTTCTTCCTCGGGAGACCAGATCTGGAGTCCGTTTTGGGCTCCAGAGAGGGGAAATCGACGTCTTCATCATCACCAACCATCCTTCATCACCAATTCCAAGATGCTCCCCACCGTTCGTGAGTAATCTCATCGTAGGCTTGCTGGACGGTGATGGGTTGGATGAGATTTATCATGTAATCGAGTTACTTTTGTTAGGCTTTGATCCATAGTATCCACTATGTTTTGAGATTGATGTTGCTATGACTTTGCTATGCTTAATTCTTGTCACTAGGGCCCGAGTGCCATGATTCCAGATCTGAACCTATTATGTTTTCATGAATATATGTGTGTTCTTGATCCTATCTTACAAGTTGCACACACCTATTACGAGTTATGATCCGCATCCCCCCAGGGTGACAATAACTGGGATTCTTTTCGGTGATTACCATAGTTTGAGGAGTTCATGTATTCACTAAGTGCTAATTCTTTGTTCTGACTCTCTATTAAAAGGATGCTTTAATATCCCTTAGTTTCCAATAGGACCCCACTGCCACGGGAGGGTAGGACAAAAGATGTCATGCAAGTTCTTTTCCATAAGCACATATGACTATATATGGAATACATGCCTACATTACATTGATGAATTGTAGCTAGTTCTGTGTCGCCCTATGTTATAACTGCTGCGTGATGAATGCCATCCGACATAATTATCCATCACTGATCCATTGCCTACAAGCTTTTCATATATTGATCTTTGCTCAGTTACTTTTCCGTTGCTACTGTTACAAACACTTCAAACTGCTACTATCACTTTGCCACCATTCCCATCACTACCATTTTACTTTGCTGCTGAATACCTTGCTGCAGATATTAAGTCTTTTAGGTGTGGTTGAATTAACAACTCAACTGCTAATACTCGAGAATATTCTTTGGCTCCCTTGTGTCCAATCAATAAACTTGGGTTCAAGACTCTAGCCTCGAAAACTGTTGCGATCCCCTATACTTGTGGGTTATCAGTCCATAGCCACAAGGTACCCGCTCGATCCACACAATCAGGCCTCATCTCAGCGGTCGACCATGGCAAACCCTAGCGCCTGATCTAAACCGTTTCTGAATGGCGACCCAAAGACCGTGTTCCTGCAGAGTTTTGAGAGGCGATTTAAGAGGGGTTTGAGGGGTTTGGGGAGGGGTTTGAGAGGGGGTTGTATGCTAGGGTTGAGCATAACTAATTAAAAAAATCAAAAAATATGAAACTTGCTCACATTGTCATTGTATGATCCTAAGTTACTAGGAAAAATAAGAAACCATGACTAAGGGTATTTTCATGAAATTTCCTTCACACAACTTAGATATCACGAAGTAGGGGGCATGGTTTCCAAGGGGTTGAGCTAGGGTTTAGGGTTAGTCGTGGTATAGTTTGTCCAATGATCTCATATTAGTCATGGACCCGATGTTTGCGCACTAGAAGATAAGGGAGGGTGCACACTTAGCTATCACGAACAATGGTGCATAGTTTGTCCAATTAGATTCTTAATTCAAATGTTGATTTTTGAAAAACGAAACTACTATTTTTTTACTTTTCCATATTTATTTTTTAATTCTTTCATAAATTTGCTATTTCTTCAAAATTCTTTTAAGAATCGTTTTGCCATAAGATAATATAAAACACAAGATAATATATAAGACAAGATAATGAAAACCAAATAGACTTTACCAAATGTATACTATAGTTCACATACTACATAACCAAAATATACAATCCTCCAACACTTCACAGCCGCAAAAGTAAAACATCAGATGATCATAGAGGGCTACCAAACAGGAGTCAAAGCCTTTAGTAGGGTTGCATGATGCGCCCTGATCTTGGCGTCCTCCCCACTCCTCGATGCATCCCGTTCATGAGACAGAAGGTCCTCAAAGAGCTCATCCTTGTGCTTTGGCATAGTGGTACAATAGGGGTAGCAATACGTCTTACTCTTGTAGTACATAGTCTTTCCCTTGGCCTTGATAATCTCGGCTTCCATCGATACGAAGGGGTCGACGTTCCTATCATCCACATCATCTCCAGAGGTATACTGCACTGCATTCATATAAATATACACGAAAGTCACATTGATCATATAGTAAAACAAACAAAATTTCAACTAGGCTTTACCTTGTAGACAGCGTTGTCAAAACAGTCATGATAATAATCATCCTTGAACCCGGTCATGGCAAGCTTTCTCTTGCTGCCCATAGGATTATCCTCCTGCACTATGAAAGTACTATTAATTACAGGAAACCAACAAATAAGTTGAATATACACGAAAGTTACATTGATCATATTATCCATAATATTAACCTATTTGCATTTTGCATTGGCATGTGCACAAATTTCACAAGATAGCTAATAAAACTATATAGGGGCCCAACTATATATGGAGGGAACTTTATAATTTGAGGAAACTCATAGAAAAAAAATCTAAATCTACCTAAACATTATGATTTTGTGTAATTAAGCAAAGCTCCAATGACTCCTATACACAAGATCAATACCTCTTCTAAACTATGATGAAAAGTGTAGTTGAAATAAATTGATAGGTACATATAAATCAATGCATTCCTTTTTAATAAACACAAATGTACACAAGATCAACGCCCAAATATAGTCATGTGAATTAATGAAATCACCTCTAAAAATCGAATTCCAAATATTTCTAACTGCCGAGGGGAAATCAAATGGCGTATCAAGCATGAATGTAATACCAAAAAACCTCAAACCAACTAACCTAAACAACTATACTAACGCATGAATCATAATCTAACTAACACTATATTATTAATCTGAGCACTACCTACAAAAGGGAAATGAGAAGAAATACCTCCTCGACAACCTACTCATCCTCGGCCTGTGACCTTTCACGCACTATGCCGCTTTATGTCGAGTCGGAGCCCGCCACCTCCTTCCCACTAGTTCTGTTGAAGCAGGTGCAACTACAGCTCTAGCTCCAATGGTGGATGGAGCATCCCCAGCACCGTCGTGGATCCATCCAACTCCCACGGCATCTGGCATGGTCTATGTGTCCTTCTCCTCCAGCATCGCGGTGGGGGTGAGGATTTTGCTCTGGTCCCCCATCGCTGCCAGCAACAAGCGACCGAATGGAGGGAAGTCTGGTGGTTGTCAGCGAGTGGTTGTCATGCACTGGGAAGTACGATCGGAAGTGAGGGTTTTGCTATAGCGTTGGAGGCGATTTCGGGGGGAGATAGTGGGGACGATGTGGCCGGTGATGGTTCCCCTCCTCTTATACGATGGTACATTTTATGACGCTTTCCATCGACACGTGCACACCCACGACCGTGGTATGGTGAAAGCACATTTGCTCCCTTGGTGGTTTTGGTAATTAATAACAAAATATATGTGATTGAACTAATGTTTCCACTAATCATGATTCAGGAAAAGTTCAATGATGGGTTGGCGAAAGGATTGTGGAATACCCCAATATGCAAGGAAATGGATTGGCAAAGCTTCAAGCAAAGGACTCTACATTTTACCAAAGTCGATACTATTAAAAGGGGGTAAGGTTTTGTTGGTGAACAAAATGCTCATATGTGCACAAGTGATAGTCACCACATACACCCACAAGCTCTTCCACAAAAGTCTGTCCAAAGCCAAATGTTCAAAATCTGTGCAACCAACACTTACCACTCTATGCCACCGATTCCTGGCCTCAGACAGACTCAGCCAAATCCTAGCATTTCGGTGCAACCGATTCCATTTCGGTGCCATCGAGTTTGGGTTGCCAGGTTCCTCTTATGCAAGTTTACAAAATTTGTTGCACCGAGTTTTGTGAATCGACGTCACCGAGTCTCGCAATCTGACTGTTGGTCACCTTACGGTGCAACTGATTTGTATGTATCGGTCTCATAGAGATTCAAAAGTTGCTACCTTTGAGGCAACACGGTACCACCGAGATTAACACATTGGTGTCACCGAGTCTAACTTATTACGTGTAATGGTTGGATTTCTGGAGATGCCTATATATATCCTTCCACCACCACTCACTCGCAAGAAAAGCACTCAGAATAGTTTCCCAATCATACCTACTGATTTTCTAAGAGAGAACCATGTACTCATGTGTTGAGATCATGCCCTTCCATTCCTACCATATGAATCTTGATCCCTATCCTCCCCAAGTTCCTTTCCACCCAATCAACCTCTTACTAGTAGAATGTCGATCAGTAGTCCCGGTCGGTATGTGCCTTTAGTACCGGTTCCCCAACCGGTACTAAAGGGTCGGGACTAAAGGTCCAGACCTTTAGTACCGATTGGACCACAGACCGGTACTAAAGGTCCACCACGTGGCTGCCTGCGTGGGCTGGTGGTGGAGGACCTTTAGTACCGGTTGGTGATACCAACCGGTACTAAATGTTCTGTTTTTTTTTTGTTTTAGATTTTAATTAGGTTTTAGTTTTCCTCTCTATTTATTGTGTTTTCCATTCATTTAAAATTTATTTTACGGTGCTACATACTGTAAACATTCCTGATCCTCACTACTTCAGAATTTAATCTCTAATCTCTAATCAGCACTCATTCCAAATCATCTAACTTCCCGGCCGGTCACCCATCCTCTCACTACTCCAGCCCCAACACGCTTAACTTTCAGGTTCTATCATCCCTAGTTTCCAAGTCTCCACTTGTTGTTTTCCTAACAATAATAAGCTATCAATCCTATTAACCCTTAGGTCTTGATGTCACACGATTTAATTTTTTGAACTCCAAACAATCATTAAAATAAACAACAATAAATGATAAATAATAATATTTAATTTCAATGAAAATAAAATAATTAATAATATTATTTTATTCATTTTTTGCCATTTATTCATTTAATATGGCATAATTAATATCTTTAAATCCATAAATCGGACGAAAACTCATCTATTACAAAAGAGATTTCATTTTTAATAACTTATTTTAAATCCATACTTTATGTGTGTTCAATATGCACCATTCAAAGGCACATCATCAATTTTCAACCATTTCTGACTTCATTTGATATTTTTCATGCATTTAATGATTTATTTTGAGCAAAATGACCCTAAATTTGAAAAGCAGTACAAATGAACTCTTAAAAGGTTGTAACTTGGCATGACATCATAATTTCACCCACATAGCAACTTGTAAAGGGTTGAGAGGGTTACGGCAAAAATTGGATGCACTTCGTGTACCAATTGGACAATCTCTTTCGAAGTATGAGGGTTTCGAACGAAAACTCATCTATTACAAAGGGATTTCATTTTTAATAACTTATTTTCACTCCATACTTTTTTTCTGTTCAATCTGCACCATTCAAAGGCACATCATCAATTTTCAACCATTTCTGACTTCATTTGATATTTTTCATGCATTTAATGATTTATTTTGAGCTAAATGACCCTAAATTTGAAAAGCAGTACAAATGAACTCTGAAAAGGTTGTAACTTGGCATGACATCATAATTTCACCCACATAGCAACATGTAAAGAGTTGAGAGGGTTACGGCAAAAACTAGATCCACTTCGTGTACAAATTGGACAATCTCTTTCGAAGTATGAGGGTTTCGGACGAAAACTCATTTCTTACAAAGGGATTTCATTTTTAGTAACTTATTTTAACTCCATACTTTGTGTGTGTTCAATATGCACCATTCAAAGGCACATCATCAATTTTCAACCATTTCTGACTTCATTTGATATTTTTCATGCATTTAATGATTTATTTTGAGCTAAGTGACCCTAAATTTGAAAAGCATTACAAATAAACTTTGAAAAGGTTGTAACTTGGCATGACATCATAATTTCACCCACATAACAACTTGTAAAGAGTTGAGAGGGTTACGGCAAAAACTCGATGCACTTCGTGTACAAATTGGACAATCTCTTTCATAGTATGAGGGTTTCGGACGAAAACTCATCTATTACGAAGGGATTTCATTTTTAATAACTTATTTTAACTCCATACTTTTTGTGTGTTCAGTATGCACCATTCAAAGGCACATCATCAATTTTCAACCATTTCTGACTTCATTTGATATTTTTCATGCATTTAATGATTTATTTTGAGCTAAATGACCCTGAATTTGAAAAGCAGTACAAATGAACTTTGAAAAGGTTGTAACTTGGCATGACATCATAATTTCACCCACATAGAAACTTCTAAAGAGTTGAGAGCGTTACGGCAAAAACTGAATACACCTCGTGTACAAATTGGACAATCTCTTTCGAAGTATGAGGTTTCCGGACGAAAACTCATCTATTACAAAGGGATTTCATTTTTAATAACTTATTTTAACTCCATACTTTTTGTGTGTTCAATATGCACCATTCAAAGGCACATCCTCAATTTTCAACCATTTCTGACTTCATTTGATATTTTTCATGCATTCGATCATTTATTTTGAGCTAAATGACCCTAAATCTGAAAAGCAGTACATATGAACTGTGAAAAGGTTGTACCTTGGCATGACATCATAATTTCACCCACATAGCAACTTGTAAAGAGTTGAGAGAGTTACGGCAAAAACTGGATGCACTTCGTGTACAAATTGGACAATCTCTTTCGAAGTATGATGGTTTCGGACGAAAACTCATCTATTACGAAGGGATTTCATTTTTAATAACTTATTTTAACTCCATACTTTTTGTGTGTTCAATATGCTCCATTCAAAGGCACATCATCAATTTTCAACCATTTCTGACTTCATTTGATATTTTTCATGCATTTAATGATTTATTTTGAGCTAAATGACCCTAAATTTGAAAAGCAGTACGAATGAACTCTTAAAAGGTTGTAACTTGGCATGACATCATAATTTCACCCACATAGCAACTTGTAAAGGGTTGAGAGGGTTACGGCAAAAACTGGATGCACTTCGTGTACCAATTGGACAATCTCTTTCGAAGTATGAGGGTTTCGAACGAAAACTCATCTATTACAAAGGGATTTCATTTTTAATAACTTATTTTCACTCCATACTTTTTTTCTGTTCAATCTGCACCATTCAAAGGCACATCATCAATTTTCAACCATTTCTGACTTCATTTGATATTTTTCATGCATTTAATGATTTATTTTGAGCTAAATGACCCTAAATTTGAAAAGCAGTACAAATGAACTCTGAAAAGGTTGTAACTTGGCATGACATCATAATTTCACCCACATAGCAACATGTAAAGAGTTGAGAGGGTTACGGCAAAAACTAGATCCACTTCGTGTACAAATTGGACAATCTCTTTCGAAGTATGAGGGTTTCGGACGAAAACTCATTTCTTACAAAGGGATTTCATTTTTAGTAACTTATTTTAACTCCATACTTTGTGTGTGTTCAATATGCACCATTCAAAGGCACATCATCAATTTTCAACCATTTCTGACTTCATTTGATATTTTTCATGCATTTAATGATTTATTTTGAGCTAAGTGACCCTAAATTTGAAAAGCATTACAAATAAACTTTGAAAAGGTTGTAACTTGGCATGACATCATAATTTCACCCACATAACAACTTGTAAAGAGTTGAGAGGGTTACGGCAAAAACTCGATGCACTTCGTGTACAAATTGGACAATCTCTTTCATAGTATGAGGGTTTCGGACGAAAACTCATCTATTACGAAGGGATTTCATTTGTAATAACTTATTTTAACTCCATACTTTTTGTGTGTTCAGTATGCACCATTCAAAGGCACATCATCAATTTTCAACCATTTCTGACTTCATTTGATATTTTTCATGCATTTAATGATTTATTTTGAGCTAAGTGACCCTAAATTTGAAAAGCAGTACAAATAAACTTTGAAAAGGTTGTAACTTGGCATGACATCATAATTTCACCCACATAGCAACTTGTAAAGAGTTGAGAGGGTTACGGCAAAAACTCGATGCACTTCGTGTACAAATTGGACAATCTCTTTCACTGTATGAGGGTTTCGGACGAAAACTCATCTATTACGAAGGGATTTCATTTTTAATAACTTATTTTAACTCCATACTTTTTGTGTGTTCAGTATGCACCATTCAAAGGCACATCATCAATTTTCAACCATTTCTGACTTCATTTGATATTTTTCATGCATTTAATGATTTATTTTGAGCTAAATGACCCGGAATTTGAAAAGCAGTACAAATGAACTTTGAAAAGGTTGTAACTTGGCATGACATCATAATTTCACCCACATAGAAACTTCTAAAGAGTTGAGAGTGTTAAGGCAAAAACTGAATACACTTCGTGTACAAATTGGACAATCTCTTTCGAAGTATGAGGTTTCCGGACGAAAACTCATCTATTACAAAGGGATTTCATTTTTAATAACTTATTTTAACTCCATACTTTTTGTGTTTAAATATGCACCATTCAAAGGCACATCCTCAATTTTCAACCATTTCTGACTTCATTTGATATTTTTCATGCATTCGATCATTTATTTTGAGCTAAATGACCCTAAATCTGAAAAGAAGTACATATGAACTGTGAAAAGGTTGTACCTTGGCATGACATCATAATTTCACCCACATAGCAACTTATAAAGAGTTGAGAGAGTTACGGCAAAAACTGGATGCACTTCGTGTACAAATTGGACAATCTCTTTTGAAGTATGATGGTTTCGGACGAAAACTCATCTATTACGAAGGGATTTCATTTTTAATAACTTATTTTAACTCCATACTTTTTGTGTGTTCAATATGCTCCATTAAAAGGCACATCATCAATTTTCAACCATTTCTGACTTCATTTGATATTTTTCATGCATTTAATGATTTATTTTGAGCTAAATGACCCTAAATTTGAAAAGCAGTACAAATGAACTCTGAAAAGGTTGTAACTTGGCATGACATCATAATTTCACCCACATAGCAACTTGTAAAGGGTTGAGAGGGTTACGGCAAAAACTGGATGCACTTCGTGTACCAATTGGACAATCTCTTTCGAAGTATGAGGGTTTCGAACGAAAACTCATCTATTACAAAGGGATTTCATTTTTAATAACTTATTTTCACTCCATACTTTTTTTCTGTTCAATCTGCACCATTCAAAGGCACATCATCAATTTTCAACCATTTCTGACTTCATTTGATATTTTCATGCATTTAATGATTTATTTTGAGCTAAATGACCCTAAATTTGAAAAGCAGTACAAATGAACTCTGAAAAGGTTGTAACTTGGCATGACATCATAATTTCACCCACATAGCAACATGTAAAGAGTTTAGAGGGTTACGGCAAAAACTAGATCCACTTCGTGTACAAATTGGACAATCTCTTTCGCAGTATGAGGGTTTCGGACGAAAACTCATTTCTTACAAAGGGATTTCATTTTTAGTAAGTTATTTTAACTCCATACTTTGTGTGTGTTCAATCTGCACCATTCAAAGGCACATCATCAATTTTCAACCATTTCTGACTTCATTTGATATTTTTCATGCATTTAATGATTTATTTTGAGCTAAGTGACCCTAAATTTGAAAAGAAGTACAAATAAACTTTGAAAAGGTTGTAACTTGGCATGACATCATAATTTCACCCACATAGCAACTTGTAAAGAGTTGAGAGGGTTACGGCAAAAACTCAATGCACTTCATGTACAAATTGGACAATCTCTTTCAAAGTATGAGGGTTTCGGACGAAAACTCATCTATTACGAAGGGATTTCATTTTTAATAACTTATTTTAACTCCATACTTTTTGTGTGTTCAGTATGCACCATTCAAAGGCACATCATCAATTTTCAACCATTTCTGACTTCATTTGATATTTTTCATGCATTTAATGATTTATTTTGAGCTAAATGACCCTGAATTTGAAAAGCAGTACAAATGAACTTTGAAAAGGTTGTAACTTGGCATGACATCATAATTTCACCCACATAGAAACTTCTAAAGAGTTGAGAGTGTTACGGCAAAAACTGAATACACTTCGTGTACAAATTGGACAATCTCTTTCGAAGTATGAGGTTTCCGGACGAAAACTCATCTATTACAAAGGGATTTCATTTTTAATAACTTATTTTAACTCCATACTTTTTGTGTGTTCAATATGCACCATTCAAAGGCACATCCTCAATTTTCAACCATTTCTGACTTCATTTGATATTTTTCATGCATTCGATCATTTATTTTGAGCTAAATGACCCTAAATATGAAAAGCAGTACATATGAACTGTGAAAAGGTTGTACCTTGGCATGACATCATAATTTCACCCACATAGCAACTTGTAAAGAGTTGAGAGGGTTACGGCAAAAACTGGATGCACTTCGTGTACAAATTGGACAATCTCTTTTGAAGTATGATGGTTTCGGACGAAAACTCATCTATGACAAAGCGATTTCATTTTTAATAACTTATTTTAACTCCATACTTTTTGTGGGTTCAATATGCAGCATTCAAAGGCACATCATCAATTTTCAACCATTTGTGACTTCATTTGATATTTTTTATGCATTTAATGATTTATTTTGAGCTAAATGACCCTAAATTTGAAAAGCAGTACAAATGAACTCTTAAATGGTTGTAACTTGGCATGAAATCATAATTTCACCCACATAGAAACTTGTAAAGAGTTGAGAGGGTGACGGCAAAAAATGGATGCACTTCGTGTACAAATTGGACAATCTCTTTCAATTATGAGGGTTTCGGACGAAAACTCATCTATTACGAAGGGATTTCATTTTTGATAACTTATTTTAACTCCATACTTTTTGTGTGTTCAATATGCACCATTCAAAGGCACATCATCAATTTTCAACCATTTCTGACTTCATTTGATACTTTTCATGCATTTAATGATTTATTTTGAGCTAACTGACCCTAAATTTGAAAAGCAATACAAATGAACTCTTAAAAGGTTGTAACTTGGCATGACATCATAATTTCACGCACATAGCAACTTGTAAAGAGTTTAGAGGATTACAACAAAAACTGGATGCACTTCGTGTACAAATTGGACAACCTCTTTCGAAGTATGAGGGTTTCGGACGAAGACTCATCTATTACAAAGGGATTTCATTTTTAATAACTTATTTTAACTCCATACTTTTTGTGTGTTCAATATGCACCATTCAAAGGCACATCATCAATTTTCAACCATTTCTGACTTCATTTGATATTTTTCATGCATTTAATGATTTATTTTGAGGTAAATGACCCTGAATTTGAAAAGCAGTACAAATGAACTTTGAAAAGGTTGTAACTTGGCGTGACATCATAATTTCACCCACATAGCAACTTGTAAAGAGTTGAGAGGGTTACGGCAATAACTGAATGCACTTCGTGTACAAATTGGACAATCTCTTTCGAAGTATGAGGGTTCCGAACGAAAACTCGTCTATTACAAAGGGATTTCATTTTTAATAACTTATTTTAACTCCATACTTTGTGTGTGTTCAATATGCACCATTCAAAGGCGCATCATCAATTTTCAACCATCTCTGACTTCATTTGATATTTTTCATGCATTTAATGATTTATTTTGAGCAATATTACCCTAAATTTGAAAAGCAGTACAAATGAACTCTGAAAAGGTTGTAACTTGGCATGACATCATAATTTCACCCACATAGCAACTTGTAAAGAGTTGAGAGGGTTACGACAAAAACTGGATGCACTTCGTGTACAAATTGGACAATCTCTTTCGAAGTATGAGGGTTTCAGACGAAAACTCATCTATTACGAAGGGATTTCATTTTTAATAACTTATTTTAACTCCATACTTTTTGTGTGTTCAATATGCTCCATTCAAAGGCACATCATCAATTTTCAACCATTTCTGACTTCATTTGATATTTTTCAAGCATTTAATGATTTATTTTGAGCTAAATTACCCTGAATTTGAAAAGCAGTACAAATGAACTTAGAAAAGGTTGTAACTTGGCATTACATCATAATTTCACCCACATAGAAACTTCTAAAGAGTTGAGAGTGTTACGGCAAAAACTGAATACACTTCGTGTACAAATTGGACAATCTCTTTCGAAGTATGAGGTTTCAGGACGAAAACTCATCTATTACAAAGGGATTTCATTTTTAATAACTTATTTTAATTCCATACTTTTTCTGTGTTCAATATGCACCACTCAAAGGCACATCCTCAATTTTCAACCATTTCTGACTTCATTTGATATTTTTCATGCATTCGATCATCTATTTTGAGCTAACTGACCCTAAATCTGAAAAGCAGTACATATGAACTGTGAAAAGGTTGTAACTTGGCATGACATCATAATTTCACCCACATAGCAACTTGTAAAGAGTTGAGAGGGTTACGGCAAAAACTGGATGCACTTCGTGTACAAATTGGACAATCTCTTTTGAAGTATGAGGGTTTCGGACGAAAACTCATCTGTGACAAAGCGATTTCATTTTTAATAACTTATTTTAACTCCATACTTTTTGTGGGTTCAATATGCAGCATTCAAAGGCACATCATCAATTTTCAACCATTTGTGACTTCATTTGATATTTTTTATGCATTTAATGATTTATTTTGAGCTAAATGACCCTAAATTTGAAAAGCATTACAAATGAACTCTTAAATGGTTGTAACTTGGCATGAAATCATAATTTCACCCACACAGAAACTTGTAAAGAGTTGAGAGGGTGACGGCAAAAACTAGATGCACTTCGTGTACAAATTGGACAATCTCTTTCAATTATGAGGGTTTCGGACGAAAACTCATCTACTACAAACGGATTTCATTTTTGATAACTTATTTTAACTCCATACTTTTTGTGTGTTCAATATGCACCATTCAAAGGCACATCATCAATTTTCAACCATTTTTGACTTCATTTGTTATTTTTCATGCATTTAATGATTTATTTTGAGCTAACTGACCCTAAATTTGACAAGCAGTACAAATGAACTCTTAAAAGGTTGTAACTTGGCATGACATCATAATTTCACCCACATAGCAACTTGTAAATAGTTCAGAGGATTACAACAAAAACTGGATGCACTTCGTGTACAAATTGGACAACCTCTTTCGAAGTATGAGGGTTTCGGATGAAAACTCATCTATTACAAAGGGATTTCATTTTTAATAACTTATTTTAACTCCATACTTTTTGTGTGTTCAATATGCACCATTCAAAGGCACATCATCAATTTTCAACCATTTCTGACTTCATTTGATATTTTTCATGCATTAATTGATTTATTTTGAGGTAAATGACCCTGAATTTGAAAAGCAGTACAAATGAACTTTTAAAAGGTTGTAACTTGGCGTGACATAATAATTTCACCCACATAGCAACTTATAAAGTGTTGAGAGGGTTACGGCAATAACTGAATGCACTTCGTGTACAAATTGGACAATCTCTTTCGAAGTATGAGGGTTCCGAACGAAAACTCATCTATTACAAAGGGATTTCATTTTTAATAACTTATATTAACTCCATACTTTGTGTGTGTTCAATATGCACCATTCAAAGGCGCATCATCAATTTTCAACCATTTCTGACTTCATTTGATATTTTTCATGCATGTAATGATTTATTTTGAGCTAAATTACCCTAAATTTGAAAAGCAGTACAAATGAAGTCTGAAAAGGTTGTAACTTGGCATGACATCATAATTTCACCCACATAGCAACTTTTAAAGAGTTGAGAGGGTTACGGCAAAAACTGGATGCACTTCGTGTACAAATTGGACAATCTCTTTCGAAGTATGAGCGTTTCGGACGAAAACTCATCTATTACGAAGGGATTTCATTTTTAATAACTTATTTTAACTCCATACTTTTTGTGTGTTCAATATGCTCCATTCAAAGGCACATCATCAATTTTCAACCATTTCTGACTTCATTTGATATTTTTCATGCATTTAATGATTTATTTTGAGCTAAATGACCCTGAATTTGAAAAGCAGTACAAATGAACTTTGAAAAGGTTGTAACTTGGCATGACATCATAATTTCACCCACATAGCAACTTCTAAAGAGTTGAGAGGGTTACGGCAATAACTGAATGCACTTCGTGTACAAATTGGACAATCTCTTTTGAAGTATGAGGGTTCCGAACGAAAACTCATCTATCAGAAAGGGATTTCATTTTTAATAACTTATTTTGACTCCATACTTTGTGTGTGTTCAATATGCACCATTCAAAGGCGCATCATCAATTTTCAACATTTCTGACTTCATTTGATATTTTTGATGCATGTAATGATTTATTTTGAGCTAAATTACCCTAAATTTGAAAAGAAGTACAAATGAACTCTGAAAAGGTTGTAACTTGGCATGACATCATAATTTCACCCACATAGCAACTTGTAAAGAGTTGAGAGGGTTACGGCAAAAACTGGATGCACTTCGTGTACAAATTGGACAATCTCTTTCGAAGTATGAGGGTTTCGGACGAAAACTCATCTATTACGAAGGGATTTCATTTTTAATAACTTATTTTAACTCCATAATTTTTATGTGTTCAATATGCACCATTCAGAGGCACATCATCAATTTTCAACCATTTCTGACTTCATTTGATATTTTTCACGCATTTAATGATTTATTTTGAGCTTAATGACCCTGAATTTGAAAAGCAGTACAAATGAACTTTGAAAAGGTTGTAACTTGGCATGACATCATAATTTCACCCACATAGCAACTTCTAAAGTGTTGAGAGTGTTACGGCAAAAACTGAATGCACTTCGTGTACAAATTGGACAATCTCTTTCGAAGTATGAGGTTTCTGGACGAAAACTCATCTATTACAAAGGGATTTCATTTTTAATAACTTATTTTAACTCCATAATTTTTGTGTGTTCAATATGCACCATTCAAAGGCACATCATCAATTTTCAACCATTTCTGACTTCATTTGATATTTTTCATGCATTCGATCATTTATTTTGAGCTAAATGACCCTAAATCTGAAAAACAGTACAGATGAACTGTGAAAAGGTTGTAACTTGGCATGACATCATAATTTCACCCACATAGCAACTGTAAAGAGTTGAGAGGGTTACGGCAAAAACTGGATGCACTTCGTGTACAAAATGGACAATCTCTTTTGAAGTATGAGGGTTTCGGACGAAAACTCATCTATTACAAAGCGATTTCATTTTTAATAACTTATTTTAACTCCATACTTTTTGTGTGTTCAATATGCACCATTCAAAGGCACATCATCAATTTTCAACCATTTCTAACTTCCATCGATATTTTTCATGCATTTAATGATTTATTTTGAGGTAAATGACCCTGAATTTGAAAAGCAGTACAAATGAACTTTGAAAAGGTTGTAACTTGGCGTGACATCATAATTTCACCCACATAGCAACTTGTAAAGAGTTGAGAGGGTTACGTCAATAACTGAATGCACTTCGTGTACAAATTGGACAATCTCTTTCGGAGTATGAGGGTTCCGAACGAAAACTCATCTATTACAAAGGGATTTCATTTTTAATAACTTATTTTAATTCCATTCTTTGTGTGTGTTCAATATGCACCATTCAAAGGCGCATCATCAATTTTCAACCATATCTGACTTCATTTGATATTTTTCATGCATTTAATGATTTATTTTGAGCTAAATTACCCTAAATTTGAAAAGCAGTACAAATGAACTCTGAAAAGGTTGTAACTTGGCATGACATCATAATTTCACCCACATAGCAACTTCTAAAGAGTTGAGAGTGTTACGACAAAAACTGAATGCACTTCGTGTACAAATTGGACAATCTCTTTCGAAGTATGAGGTTTCCGGACGAAAACTCATCTATTACAAAGCGATTTCATTTTTAATAACTTATTTTAACTCCATACTTTTTGTGTGTTCAATATGCACCATTCAAAGGCACATCATCAATTTTCAACCATTTCTAACTTCCATTGATATTTTTCATGCATTTAATGATTTATTTTGAGGTAAATGACCCTGAATTTGAAAAGCAGTACAAATGAACTTTGAAAAGGTTGTAACTTGGCGTGACATCATAATTTCACCCACATAGAAACTTGTAAAGAGTTGAGAGGGTTACGTCAATAACTGAATGCACTTCGTGTACAAATTGGACAATCTCTTTCGTAGTATGAGGGTTCCGAACGAAAACTCATCTATTACAAAGGGATTTCATTTTTAATAACTTATTTTAATTGCATACTTTGTGTGTGTTCAATATGCACCATTCAAAGGCGCATCATCAATTTTCAACCATTTCTGACTTCATTTGATATTTTTCATGCATTTAATGATTTATTTTGAGCTAAATTACCCTAAATTTGAAAAGCAGTACAAATGAACTCTGAAAAGGTTGTAACTTGGCATGACATCATAATTTCACCCACATAGCAACTTGTAAAGAGTTGAGAGGCTTACGGCAAAAACTGGATGCACTTCGTGTACAAATTGGACAATCTCTTTCGAAGTATGAGGGTTTCGGACGAAAACTCATCTATTACGAAGGGATTTCATTTTTAATAACTTATTTTAACTCCATACTTTTTATGTGTTCAATATGCACCATTCAGAGGCACATCATCAATTTTCAACCATTTCTGACTTCATTTGATATTTTCCATGCATTTAATGATTTATTTTGAGCTAAATGACCCTGAATTTGAAAAGCAGTACAAATGAACTTTGAAAAGGTTGTAACTTGGCATGACATCATAATTTTCACCCCGCATAGCAACTTCTAAAGAGTTGAGAGTGTTACGGCAAAAACTGAATGCACTTCGTGTACAAATTGGACAATCTCTTTCGAAGTATGAGGTTTCCGGACGAAAACTCATCTATTACAAAGGGATTTCATTTTTATAACTTATTTTAACTCCATACTTTTTGTGTGTTCAATATGCACCATTCAAAGGCACATCATCAATTTTCAACCATTTCTAACTTCATTTGATATTTTTCATGTATTTAATGATTTATTTTGAGGTAAATGACCCTGAATTTGAAAAGCAGTACAAATGAACTTTGAAAAGGTTGTAACTTGGCGTGACATCATAATTTCACCCACATAGAAACTTGTAAAGAGTTGAGAGGGTTACGGCAATAACTAAATGCACTTCGTGTACAAATTGGACAATCTCTTTCGAAGTATGAGGTTTCCGGACGAAAACTCATCTATTACAAAGGGATTTCATTTTTAATAACTTATTTTAAATCCATAATTTTTATGTGTTCAATATGCACCATTCAGAGGCACATCATCAATTTTCAACCATTTCTGACTTCATTTGATATTTTTCATGCATTTAATGATTTATTTTGAGCTAAATGACCCTGAATTTGAAAAGCAGTACAAATGAACTTTGAAAAGGTTGTAACTTGGCATGACATCATAATTTCACCTACATAGCAACTTCTAAAGTGTTGAGAGTGTTACGGCAAAAACTGAATGCACTTCGTGTACAAATTGGACAATCTCTTTCGAAGTATGAGGTTTCCGGACGAAAACTCATCTATTACAAAGGGATTTCATTTTTAATAACTTATTTTAACTCCATACTTTTTGTGTGTTCAATATGCACCATTCAAAGGCACATCATCAATTTTCAACCATTTGTGATTTCATTTGATATTTTTCATGCATTCGATCATTTATTTTGAGCTAAATGACTCTAAATCTGAAAAACAGTACATATGAACTGTGAAAAGGTTGTAACTTGGCATGACATCATAATTTCATCCACATAGCAACTTGTAAAGAGTTGAGAGGGTTACGGCAAAAACTGGATGCACTTCGTGTACAAATTGGACAATCTCTTTTGAAGTATGAGGGTTTCGGACGAAAACTCATCTATTACAAAGCGATTTCATTTTTAATAACTTATTTTAACTCCATACTTTTTGTGTGTTCAATATGCACCATTCAAAGGCACATCATCAATTTCATTTCAACCATTTCTGACTTCATTTGATATTTTTCATGCATTGAATGATTTATTTTGAGCGAAATGACCTGAATTTGAAAAGCAGTACAAATGAATTTGAAAAGGTTGTAACTTGGTTTGACACATAATTTCACCCAC